>JAVLRN010000015.1:0-644389 GCA_032821775.1 Sanguinoderma infundibulare | reverse complement strand
ACCCTAACCCTAACCCTAACCCTAACCCTAACCCTAACCCTAACCCTAACCCTAACCCTAACCCTAACCCTAACCCTAACCCTAACCCTAACCCTAACCCTAACCCTAACCCTAACCCTAACCCTAACCCTAACCCTAACCCTAACCCTAACCCTAACCAACCGCATCGGATGACACTGAAGATGTAGTCTACGTTAATTATGACCCATCTGGAAGGCGTTCGCCTGGTCTCGGAAGAGGCCTATTTGGTTAAGGCAAAGACACAAGCGAAAGAACAGTCCGGACCCGCAGATCGTAACACTTCAAGCGGGCGCCGGGAATGGCACTGGTGGCCGGGGCTCGCCCCGGATGGTCCCGTATGGGCTTTACCATTGTCCCCAGCGAATGGGAAAACTGTACCCAACGACCCCCGGTTTGGCACCGGGCGGAGCGAAATGTTACTTTTATGGATTGGACCCCGTTTCGGCCGTGCCTGGCGGACGATTGGGTCTTCGGAAGTAGAAGGAATGGCCATTTTGCGACTCGATCGTACTGTTCTAAGTCACCGTGAACGACTTGATGATTTAATCGAGAGCGAGCGGTAAACATGTCACGCGCGATGATATAATCCGTGTTTGAGCAACTGCGTGACGTGGGCGATAACAAGTAACTGATCCGTGATCACGGACGCGACTGCTTCGGCTACGCGCACTGGACTTTATACTTCGTAAGCTCACTGCTTGGGGGAGCGGACCCAGACGGTAACCGTTACTGTCTACTTGGGCATTGGCTCGAGGAAATACGGTCTTCTCGTCGTTTCAGAAATGTGTCGTCACATACTGTACCGGCCTAGTGACACGTGGGAAGTCACTTATATGCCGGTCGTGATGACCTAATCCCCCGCAAACTGTCTTTAAAGCCTATACCATACTAACCTCTTGCAACTCCTCGGTAGCAAGCACTTTATTGCACATCAACATTACTCACGGCCCCACTCACCGGGGCTGGCGCGGTCTAACCCAAACCCTAACCGTGAGTCTTGTTACTCGACCTAATCGTCGTATATATGCGCAACGCTTATGTTCATCATTAGCTAACCCTAACCGGACCCTAACCCGAACCCAGACTCTAACCAAACCCTAACGGAAGTACCCGTTGAGATAAGCGCGCGCTTAAATCGCACGTGCTCATTATGTAAGGTTAAGCGCCTTAAGTCTGTTTCGGCGGTCATGTGATCCGTAAGCGCCGCAAGCGGCGCTTACGTTGCGAAGGATCACATGATAAGGCACACACGTGATACATCTTATCTTATCTTTCCCGGACTACGGTCCGGATATGATGGGAAGAGATCAACATCACGACCACGTGCTGATCGGTTGTCCGGCCATCAAACGTAAGCACTATTAGTTGTCGGCCTGTCCGACGCTATTTTGAGAGCCGTTGACGTCTTATGGCGTGCTTCGGCATGTCGACTTTCCCGTCGGCATCACGCAATCGTTGCGCATTCGATTTGCAATTGCGCACGGACCATGGTACGATTTGTCCGTATCCAATGAGAGTTCGTGCGACCCGTGCAAACACGGGAAAACTAAGGTTGCCCTGACGAGCTTATAAGCGAAACGGGGCTGGGACGTGGTACTACCAAGTCCCCCGTTGGCAACCGTTTCGTAGCATAGTCGTTCGTGGTGTTCATCTCCTCCCTAACCCAGGTACGACGGCGGGAACGCACTCTGCTGCGCCGCCGTCATCACAGGCTGCAGAATCGCATTGCTCCACTTCGCCACGTACGGCGTCATCTCCCCACCCCCTGCATGCGTCTTCTTCCACTCCACAACATTCGCCTCCATCGCCGCAAGGTACCCAAACAACCGCTCCTCCAGCATCGCGCGGAGGCTCGGCAGGTACTCGTTCTGCGACAAGTGCCGGCACAGCGCCTCCCCGCACTCCTCTGAATCATTCACATCATCACTTTACCATATTCAACAAAAATCCAGAACAACCACTCACCCGCGATAAACAGGTGCACGCACCACTGCCCCGCACTCGCAATCTTCCCCTCCACAACCTCCAACGCAAGCCGAACCGTCTCCAGCTCCTCCATCTGCTTCTTCGACCCCCCGTCCCCCAGCTTGTTCGTCACCCGCGCCAGCCCCTCCGCCTTCTTCTCCTGCTCCTTCTCCAGACGCGCCTTCCACGCCGCCATCGCCTTCGCCCGGTGCTGCCCGCTGAAAAAATCAACCACCAGCGGCGGAAGATCCGCCCGCGACTTGAATCGCAGCTCGGGGAGCTCCTCCCACGGAACAGCCTCGTCCGTCTTCTTCGCATACGTCCCCTCCACGAGGTCCTCGACACGCACCTGCATCAGCAGCGGCGCCGTGTTCGGGTGCTTACCTTCAGTGTCGAACGACCGCACCAGCCGCGCGACCGACGCCGGCACGACCCCCCGCTGGTTCCACTGGCCCCAGCGGTACGACACCCCCGCCGGCTCCGACAGCACGTCCAGCCGACACTTCCCCAGGAACGCCTTCTCCTCTTCGCGCTGCCGCGCCCGGATCGCCTGCTCCTGCGGGTGCGGAGCCGTCTCCTCCTCCTTCACCTTCGGCATCCGCACCCCGGACACCTGTACAAACGTCAGTTTTCCTCACCTATCACACACCCATCTGTACTGTACCTTGCCCTCGTCCTGTCATTCCACAATATAATTAGTAGCAGCCACAATCCACGCAGCTGATCCACGCACCTCAGTCCCCTGGGTTTTTTTCGATTTACCGCGAGGAGGCATGCTTGTCTACAAATTGCGTCAGAATCGGTCCCCTGATACCATGATCAGCACTTACATATGATTGTACTTGCGGTTGATTTATTGTTTGATGTTCGGCTAGGTTGCTCGTGTCGCTGGTGAGCAATGGGGAGAAGGAGAGCACCGCCGCGTCCCCCATCCTCGATCGCCCCCATCGATCGATGCCCTGTGCCCAGCCTCATGGCATGTCCCTTCCCGGTCCCTCCACTCCGAATCCAGCCGATCGCCGCCCTGCCACTCGACACTTTCCCTCCGACCAACTCCCGCCAGGCACCGGCGACACCCGGTCTTCTCTCTGCATCCGACCTCTTCTCTTCCCGTGTGGCACTGTCTTCTTCCTCGGTACCTTATTGTGTTGCACTGCCACACGTCTTCCGTGTCCGATCAGTTTGAAGCTTAACTCTGTTTCCTCTTCAACTCCGTCGATTTTTCTGGTGTTTCCCCTGCATGTAATCCTCTTCCATTTGTTGTAGGATATGTTTTTGTAATATATCTGCAGTTTATCGAGACCTTTTGAAGGCACACTGCTGCTTGTGCTTGCGCGGATGCAGCTTCATGGTGTCCGCTCGGAACATCTGTATGTTTTGATTGACATACAAAGCCCGGAAACCCCGGCCCGGCCCGGCCCACAGTGCCTCCGCGCGGACGCACCACCTCTGTGACTGCTCATGTGTCTGCGCGGAGCCATGACCCATGTGTCTGCGCAGACACACTACCCATGTGTCTGCACGGAGCCATGACCCATGTGTCTGCGCAGACACACTACCCATGTGTCTGCGCGGAGACACGACCCTTGTGTCTGCGCGAACACACTACCCTTGTGTCTGCGCGGAGACACGACCCTTGTGTCTGCGCAGACACACGACCCTTGTGTCCGCGCGGACGCAGCACCCCTGTGTCCGCGCACTTTCAACAACGAAGTCCTAGCTTTTCGTTGCCCTAACCCTGATCCCCTCTACTCAACCCCCCTGTTCATTCGGTTGGGCGGACAGGCTTCGTTCTCTGCTCTTGTGCTGGGAAGGGGTTAGGGGCGTTGTACCCCACGAACCTGTGCTTGCTCTTTTCATATGACTGTATGCGCTTTTGCTGCTGTGCTGTTCCTGGATCCTCGGCTCCATTCCTGCGCTCACCCGTATACGTGGCAGATGGGAGGTCCAAGGAGCTCGTCAAGGACTTCGACCTTCATGACCACGTCATGCTCGAGAAGAACCTGAACGGCTTCATGGCCCACATCGGTGTGTTCCGATTTTCGTGTCGATGCATATCGCGCTGAAAACACTGATTGCTCTTGAACTGTAGGCATCTAGTTCTTTGTCATCCCTGTCCCTGTGAGTGATGCCGCCAAGGCCAGTGGGCCCATCCTCATACCCATCTCGGCCAAGTAGCAGCCGCCCTCCGACGTCACAGTACCCTCCCCCTCCTATACTAAGCTTTATCCCCGTCTTGTTCTGTCTTGTAGATCTATTGTTTGTCTGCATGCTGTCGGTGTTGTGTCCCTCCTCTCATTTCTCTGCGCACTGTAGTTCATGAATGTAACTCTATACCCCGGATGAGTGTATGTAGGCTTCCCATAGTTATGCTCAATATATGCTTTTCATGTCTATCTTCTATGTGGTGTGCACAAGTTCTGGACAGCCCAGCAAATCTCTGAGATACTGAACCTGTAGTTCCAACCATTAGGAAGGATTAGTGATAAAGTAGCACTATAGTAGTGCTACAGTAGTGCTACTTTATCCCTACTTCCTCCTAATAATGGCTAAGAAAAATGGGGACCTGTCTACTTTATGGCTAATGTCACTAATGTCACTAATTCCTCTAATTTAGAACTAATTCCTATGTTTTAGTTGTATTTTCACCAAATTAGCTTGGGAGGGTTTTCCTGATGAGGTTCGAAAGTCGATCTGTTCTTCCTCAATGCTTCCAAGATACCTCCGGGGGCACCGTCCCTCCGGAACGCCAAACTTGCCCAAGTTGTTCGTGTTAAGGAAGTCGCCAGGGCACAAAGTGCCTCTGTAGCCTTTTTAAAAGCCACCTCAAAAACAGCCGATTCTCGAAACGTCCGACATCGAGATTGGCTTACACTACTCATCCGAGAAGTACTTAGTGAGCTCATCTCCGCTCCGCAGGTGTCGATTTCCCTGACCATCTCACATCCAGTTGACTTCGGACACCTCACACCAACACAAACGTTCGACCCCGTATACGAAGGCAGGAGCCGACGGTTTGTCGTGTCGTCCGTATCCACCACTGAACAAATAGGCGAACAGCCTGATATAGCAGATGGAATTCAATCGTTATCGCTATACGAGACCACACCGACACTGTGGACGGTCGGCTGGGAAACAGCAGTTTCTCTCGACGCAGAAAGTTCAGAGGCCGAAGCAGATAGCGAGTCAAGAATTGTTGTAGAACGCGGGGTAGAGCGGGATGCTTACTCGGCTGTGGGAGGGTTGGACAAGCAAATAGCGCAAATCCGCGACCTGATAGAGATCCCCCTGACCCGCCGTGAACTCTTCCAGCAGTTTGGTGCGTCTCTCGTGTCCCTCCGCGCCACCCCCGCATGACCTCACCCTTCTTATCTGCGATCCACGTCTGCACATTATGCACCCACGGGCACACTCCAATTCCGCTTGTTCTCATTCACCACAGGGCTCAAGCCCCCCCCCCCCCCCACCCCGAGGCATCCTTTTGCACAGCCCGCAGGGTACCGGGAAGATAGCAGCCTCGACAGGGTCCGCTGTGCTTATCGTCAACGGGCCCGAACTGTCTTCCGCTTATCATGGTGAGACCGAGGCGAAGATCCCTGACGTCTTGACGGAAGCGCGCTCCCATAGCTCGTGCATCATCGTGCTCGACGAGGTCGAGGCACTCTGCCCGCGACGCGAAGACGGACCCGGGGGAGAGGTCGAGAAGCGGGTCGTCGCGCAGCTGCTGACACTCATGGACGGCATGTTACCTGCGCATCCAGTTTTATCAGCATTGGTCGATGTATTCCGGACGAGCGACACGGAGTGACGTGAAGACTAAACACCACCGCTCTGCAAACTGAATCAATACACTCTCAGACGGGCAGCTTTCATAAGGGACGATTGAACAGCGGCGGCGAGCCTCAACCTGCTCGAAGGTTGGGCACTAGACATTGACTCCGGACCTCGGGTCGTCAGGCTACGTGAGCACCAGGCTCTAGGGGATGCAGAAGAATGCCGCGGGGAAGGTGGAGGCTGGAGTCCCGGGCCGGCGCCGTCGAACCTCGTTAGCACGAGATGGACATTCGACTCGATCGGAGCCAGCCTCACTGGCACTCCGCCTCGCATGGAAGAAATTCCGAGGAATCAGGATGTTGATACCCGTGCTGCCGCCCACACCCGGTCTTATGCGTGCGCATTATTATGAGAGTGGCTGAGGCTCGATTGAAACGTACGTACCTTCTGCAGGGCGTCACAGCATTTTGCACTGCATTCTCAATCGCTCGGACCGAGCCCGGAAGCTATTGCCAAAACATCTGCGCACGACCACACACTCCCAGAACCGCCGTGACGCAGCAAGGGACCGCATGCAGAGAGCAGAGGCAAGCAGTGACACGTCGCCAGTCGCCAGCCTCAGGGTCCGACGTCCAGCGCCCAGGCTGCGAACGCGGGGTATATAAACCAAGAGGCCCGTCTGAAGAGACGCATCACCAACAACCACGATATCCCAAACCCCAATCCGGCCAATAACCCCAAAGACACCGAACACCGACCGCATGGCCTCGCCCGCAGGAATGACCGCCGCCGACATCAGCGGCAAGTTCGTTCTCGTAAGCCCTCCTCAGGCTCGCCCCACCCATCCCCTCCAAGTTCTCCTTCCTTCCTTCCTGAGGCGAGTCGACTGACGATTGACACGGTGGCACCTGGACTGGACTGCAGAACAAGGAGCAGAGCGAGAAGAACGACGACCTCCTCAAGCTCCAAGGCGTCAGCTGGATGATGCGCAAGGCCGCCGGGATGGCGACCCCGCACCTGACGATCAAGCACTACTCGGATGCCACCGCAATCGAGCACATCGAGGTCGAGCAGGTCGTCGCGAGCAAGACGATCCCCCAGCAGCACGTGCTCGACGCCTCGCAAAAAGCGGTCGCCTCCGAGCTCCTCGGCCCGCTCCTGCAGCGCAACCGGCGCGCCGCCGTCGAGGAGCTCGAGGCTGATGTCGATGGGTGGCTGAAGACGGGCTGGCTGCCCGAGACGTTCGTCGACGGGAAGCTCATCCACGTCACGGTCCAGAGCGACGGGCCTGCGGGGATCGAGACGGCGTGGCGCATGCACCAGGTGAGGTCGAGCTTGCACTGGCCGCACACATGACGGGACGCTGACCAGAGGCGGGCAGACGTGGGGCTTCCGGTTGGTGGAGGGTCAGAAGAAGTACGTCCGGCGCATCCACTGCGTCGGACAGAAAGACGAGGTCGTCCATGGTTGCCTCGTGTATGACTACGGTGAGTCCTATCGCACCCAGTTTCTGATGGACGACGCAGAGGGTCCCCTCTAAGACTTTGAGAATTACGGGTGGCCTTGGGAGATAACCTGTACAACTGCTCGTTAGACGAGGTAGATTCGCTCAGTTACACATTGGAACACCCAAAGGGATGTCATATTCATGAGCCGAACAGTATGGACGCGCTCAGAGTTCAGTCGGGCTGCGCTTTGCTCAACGAGTCTTGCCATCGTCTGCAAAAAGCCTACCCACGTCACCACCAAGCAAAACACACACCTTCAGCGTGCCTTCGCCCGCAACACCTCCACGCATCAAACCCCCCACGCGGTGGTCAATGACGATTACACCACGCACGCGCACGCCCACCGACCAGAAATTGAGCAGGGATAGATGATTACGGATGGCGACGGACAGTAAAGCACAAAAGATGCAACACAAAACACGGTGATTAGCTCAACGGTAAGATGTAGATGATAGCGAACTTTTATAGTGTGCGTGCGGTGCTGCAACAACCCAGCCTCGCCTCCGCCCGTCTCCTGCCACCGGCCACCTGCCGCCTGTTCCCCACACGGGCCAGCTCCGTCCGCACGTCTATGTATGGCCCGGAGCAAAACCAGACGCCAATGCACGAGGGCCCGTTCACTCCTGGATCTTCGCGAGGATCTCCGAGTCGCGGAACAGGAAGTATTCCTATCCATTCAGGTCGCAAATGCGCACATCAGCAACCGACACGCGAGGGCAAGGGCAAACGCGACTGCCAGCTCACCTCCTCCCCAACCTTGATCGGGCTCCCGCCCCAGCCAGGGAGCAGCACGCGATCGCCCGCCTTGACGCTCATCGGCTGCAGGTTGCCGTCCTTGTTGTGCGCCCCGGGACCGACGGCGATGACGGTGGCCTCGGGCAGGGGATTGTTCGTTGACGACGAGGGCAGGAAGATCCCACTTGCGGTTTTCTGCCAGCCAGTGGTTGCTAAGCTCAGTACTCCTCGCGACGACGCACGGCACGAGGGTGGAGGAAGCATACCGTCTCGGCCTTGAACCGCTGGACGAGGACGCGGTCGAAGAGAGGGATGACCGCCTTGATGGACTTGAACGTCGCCTGTGCAGCCTGTGCCCGTTCCATTTCCGGCTCAGCACACTTGCCTAGCACGCAGGCGGAAAACAATACTGACCATTGTACGAGCGAGAACGAAGGAAACGAGGAGGAGAAGCGGGAAGGATGTGTTGAGAGTACAGCAGCGTGTCAAGTACCTGAAGCGCCCGATGACCGTCACTCCGAATTTTGTTCCCGCTTGTTTGCACAGGCGCCCACCAAACAACACACCGAATGCTCTCGAATCCCGCTTGCTTCCGCTTACTTACCATCCGAGAGCATCATATTTTGCTGATGCATTCCAGCGTGCCCGACCGGTGCATTGTGGGCGAAGCCCGATACCGTGTCGAAGAAGAAGAAGGTAGTATTCGGTGTCGCGCCCGGAGACGCTAACCAAGGTCCAGGCCCCGTAGAAGAGCGTAATGCTCGGCGACCGCGAGGTGCGCAGAACCACAGCAGCCCACGCGCCTCGCATTGCGGACATCCTCCAACCGTCCCAGCCAGAACGCCAAAACAACTAGCAACGAACCCACGGAGCAAGTCTGTTACCATGACCAGCAATATTCATTCTACTCGACTAGTGCGTACTCTCGCCACTCGTCATCCGAACGTAGCACTAACAACGGAGTCCTGTGGACTAGCTGACAGACATCGCATACATACTCCGCGACGTGGGGCAGCGAGTCCTCGCGCCCCTCCAGACTCGCTCCCTTTCAGCGGTATTCCTGCTTTGCACGTACCAAGTCCAGTCCTGTCCCATGCTTTACCGTTTCCCGCGCTAACTCGTCAGCAGCTTCATTGCCAGCAACACCCGCATGACAACAGCGTCCTTGACTAGGGGCGCATTTTGGATGCCAATCCATCTATGATCCCGCGGCTTCCTGTTCAGGTAAGTGCTTGTTCAAACCATCCACCACGTATCTTTAGCCAGTAACTATGTGCAGCGAGTCGCTCAACGGCACAACAAGTTCGCGGCGGCGATTGACACAGCAAAACCCACCACAGCCTTGCAATGGTTCGACTGGTTTGCTAGTATCATACCTTTGATGCCCTCGGTGGGGTTCGCGACTTCAAGTCTCAGGTTATACTTGTCGGCAGCCTTGCCCATGCGGCGTGAATCGTACGACGGGCGTCCATATTGCCGTTCCATGGGGCATATAGAATTACTTGCTAAGTGGTATAGGATGTGTGTGTGTGTGTGTGTGCGTGCGTGTGTGTGCTAGCGTAGACTACATTGCGGGGTTGATCATGAGCACGAAAAGAGCGACTGAGGATGGACAGGAGTGTATGATCGCGAATTTCAATCAAGGTATGTGCGTATGTGCGAGCAGCGACAATCGACCGGGACTGCGAGAGACACCAAACCACGGACGCGAATGCGACGGTGCGACGGGACAGGAGCGACGATGTGGCCAAGCGTCTATTAGGGTAACTGGATCGCGACCAAGGACAAACGGGTGAGGTAGGCGTGCAAACCGTGCGCCGAAAGAAGGAACCAACGAAGCTGGAACAAGCCAATATCCGGGCGCAGCGCAAAAACAGCAAAAACGACCAATAAAAATGAATACAGAAAGAGGGAGCAAGAGCGCAGAGGTACGCACACAAGATCACGCCGCCTTTTCCTCGTCCTCCCTCAATCGACCACCATGTCCACGTCCTCGCTCTCCACCCTCGCCGTCGTCCCTTCCGACATCTCCACATCGATGACGGCCGTGTTGGACATGGACGGTCCTGGCGGGCGTTGCGCTTGTACCGTCAACGTCGCCGTCCTCTCCATCGCCCGAGCGCTCATAAGTTCCCGTGCGAGTTGCCGCCGCGTCACGTCTGGCTCCTGGCGAAGCAGACTCGCGACCCTCTGACTCCGGTCCCCAGCCTGACCTTGACCATTCGCTGGCGATGGTCCGTTGCTCGGCCGGTACGTCCACGTCCCATCAACCAGGGCAGCTGCAAGAACCGGTAACGGCGACCGGTTTGCGCCCGCGCCCGCCAGTTGCGTTTGTGTTATTGGTGCCGACGGTCCAGCAGTGTCCTGCGTCTGCGTCTGCGTCGCCGTGACAGTCGCGGCGGTCAACGTCGACGCATTCACCCGCACCGTCTGTTGTCGCTGTTGCGTCTCCTGCGCCAACCTCAACTCCGCCGCCAGCGCCCGCGCCTGCCTCTCCCTCTCTCTCGCCTCCCTCCTCTCTGCACGTCCCTGAGCCGTGGTCGTAGTCCCAGTCGATGGCGCCGTTGCAGTAGCCGTAGATCCAGATCCTCCCCCAGCTCCCCCAGTGCCCGTACCCCCGCTTCCCCCACCCCGCGAGTGCTCACCGCCGTGCCCGTGTCCGTGCCCATGCCCGTGATGATGGTGGTCCCCATCCTCCTCCGGGTCCTTCGCGCTGCACCAGAACCGATGTCCTTCGCTCCATGCCGTGCTCTGGCACTCCTTGCCGCAGTACTTGGCCTTCCGACACCGCCGGCACTTGGCGAACTCGCGCGGGAAGCGCTCCCACCGCCCGCACAGCACTTTACGACCACACCATTAGCATAAGCAACCCACGACGCGAGGACAGATGATCTTTGGAGACACTCACTATTCGCGCACTGCCGGATCCCACCGCGACTGTCGTCCTTCCTGCAAGCGTTGCGCATGATCACCCCCGCCCAGTACTGGATCTCCGGTGGCAAGCTCGGCGGTGGGTTCGGCGACTCGAGCTCAGACGAACTGTGCCGGTACGTGAACCGCTCTACGAGCGCGAACACGTTCGTCATCCGCTGCGTCGGCGCGGTGTTGTTCGCTCCCGAAGTCGCAGCCGACCCTGACCCCGACCCCGACGGACCCGCCGACGAACTCGCACCAGCCCCAGCCCCAGCCCCAGAACCGACTGCCGCCGCGGAGGAAGAAGCCCGTTCTTTCTCCTTCCCTCGCCCCGTCGCAGAATTGAACGCCTTCATGAATGGATTCACGTCCTTCGCGGGCGTCGCACTCGACCCGGACGCAGGCGTGGAACCGGAAGAACCGGCAGTAGCCCTGCTTGACGAAGACGACGACACCGACGCCGGGCCGGCCCCCGCTCCCAACGACCCGAAGCGGCCACCATCGTTCGCGTTCGAGAGCTGGGCAGTCGCGGGGTGGAAGCTCGCGCGTGGCTTATAGAACGCCTGTCGACAGTGTGGGTACTTGCTGAGGTACGCCAGGAGCTGCAGACTGAGCAACACATCCTCGTCGCGGTAAGGACCCGAGTCGACCTCGCGATGGTGGTGGTGATGGTGGTGCCCCGCGTTCGTCGCCGCGTTCGGTGTGTTCGTGTTCGTCGGTCGGATGGTATTCTGCCTCGCGGGGGTATCGGTCGCACGCCCACGGACGTCGTCTGCCGCAGCCGGGGTGAGGAACGTCCCAGGCACCTGTCGCGCTGCCGTCATGGGAAGGTTAGTAGTCCCTGCCCGAGGTGTCCGCTCCCCTGCGCCTGTGTGACCGTCAGCGACATTGCGAGGAGGAGGTCCGTCCAGCGCACCAGGAGCTCCTGGGGGAGCACCCATCGCGAAGTCGTCGTTCGTCTCGAGCGAGACGATCCCGTCCTCGACTCCCACCCCGGGCACCACGCCCTCGTCGTTGATGATGATGTGTGCGTCCGACGGCAGCTCGATTCCCGTCGCTCCGGGCGCAGCGGGAGCACCTGTGTCGGACACGATGCCGACAGCGCGGCGGGAGTGCGTCGTGCGGATGGTGCCCGTATCGGTATGCTGCCGCTCGGGTGAGGGCGACGGCGCATCGCCTTCCCGACTTGTGTCCATTTCCACGTCTCCGTCATCCTCGGTCTCAGTCTCCGGTCTCGAGTTGGCGGCAGACGTCGAGGTCGACGGACCGGCCGAGGCGGTGGGCACATTCAGTCGAGATCGATGTGTTCGCCGCGTGGTATTCGCAGGCTGATCCCACACCGGCCGGGCGATAATCGTGCCACTGCGATCCCGTCCTGGCACAATGACTGAGCCTGTTGGCGTGTTGGACCCGTTAGGCGTTGCGTTGGTCGACGTTTCTGCGGAGGTGTCCGTGTCCTGTGCACCCGAGGCGCTCGGAGTTGCCTGATCGGTGTGCATGGGTTCCTGGAAGAGGTAGATGACGTTAGTAATTCGTGACCGACGCTCAAGAATATATGTTGATTTGTCGCGGGTCCACAAAGATTAAGCACCCTTGTAGATCCAGCTCCAGTCACAATACCTCGAGATACGAGGGCTATACTCTCGGAATAGCGCATGGCTCCCCGACGTCCGAGAGAGAACTGGACGAAAATGAATGAAAGAATGACGCACCTCTCTCGACAAGTCGCCGCCGCTGACCACAGAGACATCTGCGAGGACTGCAGCTCGGATGGTGGGCTGCTCCGCTGCGATCTGGCGTTCCAACGCCCGAGCTAACGCCGCGGCCTGCTCCCGTTGCCTCAACTCCATCTGCGCCTGCCGCCGCGCCGCCCGCTGCTCGCGTGTCTCTCTCGGCATGCCGTTCGCGGCGACTCCAGGGCCAATTGGGAAGCCCTTGCTGGCCAGCCACGCCTCGAGGATACACCCAACCACCTCGAGTGTTCCGGCTTGGACGACACGACTGCGGATGGGTTCGCTGCCGCGGACGCCGATGTTGACGATGCACTGGAAGGCGAGGGAGAAGCGGTAGGCGGCGTGCTTGTCGTAGGATTTCGGGAGGAGGGTCGGGGCAGGCTTGGGCGGATGGGAGCCAGGCGGGGCGAGCCCGTAGAAGATGGCCGGATTCTCTGGAGGTGGCGGGGAGATGCAGAAGCCGTGGAGGATGCGGACGAGGCGCTCAAGGCCGCCGTCCATGGTCATGATCTCGCGGATGCGGGGAGATGTGGAGGTGAGATAGACGAGGTGGGTGAGCGAGTTGAACAGGGGCAGGGACGAGTTGGTGTCGAGTGCTGCGCACGGAACTCGGATTCGTCTCTCGCAAACTATGAACGATGTGGAATGATGGACGCACCTCGTCGGTCATAGAGCTGGGAGGATATGCAGACACAGGCCCTGTTCTGCGCTGGAAACGCGAAGTTGGATTCCCGCATGGTGGGCGACTGGTGGGCTCGGAGACGGCGCTCTCAGTGAACTCGGAGTAGACTAGACGGCAATGGAGATGTGAGGGATGTGAATAGGATCGTGGTCGTCGTCTGAGACGTTGTGGAAAGTGGTCGGTATTGAAGCAGACGACCGGGAGAGGACAAGCGATCTGACTGATGGCTTGTTTGTCTCTGTTTGTCTCCCCCTGTGGCTGCCAGCGTCCTTCAATCCAACTTTATGCACTTATTCTTCTACGATGCGAATACCTAGCCACTATACGTCCACCTTTTCCTGCACCTGCCTCAGCCTACCCTTCTTGGCCCGCATGGCCCCCTCGGTCTCCGCGAAGCTACCGCTATAGTACATCTCGTCACAGATCTCGCGACGGGGACGCCGAATTCATAGACGATCGCGAACGCGTACGCCGCCTCGAAGAGCGCAGGCGGCGGCCAGGTTGACTCGGATGTCCGGACCCTTTTGCTGGAGATGTCGAATCTACGGCAAGGCCCGAAGAATTGGTGCGTTATGCACATTTTCTCCTGGGGGTCCGTGCCGGGGACGGCGTCGCTCGTGTCCATCGCGAAGTTCGGGGTCTGCCCGTCATGATTACTTGAGCATGCTCTGACCAAGACGGCAGTCATCGAATAAACCAACGCACCATCATAAACGCACACCCGGTACGGAGGATCCCCCGCAGGTCTGGGCCAAGCAGCGGACCGTTGCGGACGTCATCGATGCCACCCGTGGACACTACGTCCCCCTCCAAACCAGCTTGATCCCTGCGTGTAGTCAAAGTCTTTATGTACTGTCACGATCCCTAAAATCGTGAGCGTGAGCAAGATTCGAGCACCAGCATAGTACTGCCATACTGCCACTGACCTCGTCGTTCTTGGTGTGTAGCAAAACATGGCTCGCGCCGTGCAGCCGAGCAGGTATAACTCTTTCAACCGTCAGACAGTAAGCACGAGTTGGATCCCGCTGCCTCAACTACTGCCATGCTCTCTCTTAGCATCTCGCTAGACAAAAACCAATACGATCGACCATCTTGGACGTCCTCGTCCTCGTCTTCACCTGTGGTTTCAGACGTGTATATGCTCCTGCCCACCTCTCAGCGCTTCAAGGCCGAGTACCGACTGCGATCGCCGGCGAGTACGAGAGCGAGGGACTTGGAGGCGTCGACGCAGCCGGGGTGATCGGACCGGCGATTGATGCGACCACAGGAAGACTTGCTGGGGATGGGGAAACGGCGACTGGAACTCGAAGCATGTACAGGAGAGGCGGTCTGCGAGGGCGTCGACGAAGAGGAAGGGTGTGTTGTAGAAGGTCTGTTGGGTGTTTGGGTCCTTGCGGGTGTCGCATTGGACAATGAGGAGTGCAGATTCTCGCACTCCATTACGCTGTCGTAAAGCCTATCTACGTGCTCGGCTTGTTATATTTCCGCACAAGGGTGATCAGTATGCACCATTTATGCGGAGAACCACCAGTGTCCTCGGCGGCGTAGATTGGAATGCCGCAAATACGGAGGTTGAACGCAGTGGCGGTAATGAGCTCAGAGAGGAAGGGGGACCGATACGGCTGGAATCTTGATACGGAAGATAGGCAAGGCAGCGTAGGTCGAGGGCCTCCTTTGCGCTATCCAGTCCGTCCTCGAGGAGAGCATCGGCAAGGGCGGAGAGGTGGCGGGACGTCCTCTCTCCGGAAATGCCGAGATGTTTCAACGAGCTGGTTTGATTGCGAACAAGATCGCGAGTTGGGATACGGACTGGAAGTGAGACAGGCGGATTCCAGGTTGGGGGCTGGGATGTGTACGTCGGACGAGATGTGTTTGCGCGGTGCGTATCTTGATGAATGAAATCGACGAGACCATCGCCGCTGAGTGCCTGGCCCCTGACTGAGACGCGTGAGAGGATGGCACGGCCACGTGACGAACGGACACGGTTGGATCCGCGGCGCGTCGGGAGTCCGAGTCGGGCAAGCAGCGGGCAGGGCGTGCGTTGGGCTCGTCGTCGTCGTCA
The DNA here is from genome assembly GCA_032821775.1 of Sanguinoderma infundibulare. Lineage (NCBI taxonomy): Eukaryota > Fungi > Basidiomycota > Agaricomycetes > Polyporales > Polyporaceae > Sanguinoderma > Sanguinoderma infundibulare. Next base: position 628,996 of record JAVLRN010000015.1, on the reverse strand, counting down.
ACATCGCCACTAACGCTCTCGTCGCTCTCGACTTCCTCTCCTCCGCCGTCTCTCATCGATCCCCGCCTCGCACCCCCGTCGCCCCCAGTGGCAGTGCAGGTGCACACTCGTTCAAGTTGCATTCACCTACTTCGTTTCGCTCCTTCAATCCCCCATGTCCTACTCAAGAGTCAAGATCGCTGCCCGTCTCCGCCCCGCCCTTCCAGGCGAGCCCCACGACAACGCCATCCGTGTCATCCCCTCCGACTCGGACGCCGGCTCCGCCATCTCAGTCGATAATCCCAGGGACCCATCCCAGACGTTCAAATACCCGTCAGTACATATCCATCCTTCATATATGCGAGCCTGGCAAACCCGTCCCCTCTCCCAGCTTCTCGTCCTGTTATGATCAGGCGTCCACCCAAGACCAGATATTCGACCGTGATGTCAAACCCCTCATGGATCTTGTTTTCTCGGGCGTGGTACGTCCCCTCCACCCCTCTCACGCCTCCTCCCCCTCCCATTCCTCTACAGACAACAACCGTCTTCGCATATGGCGTTACCTCCTCCGGAAAGACTCACACCATGCAAGGCGACACCCACAACCCAGGTGTCATTCCCAGAGCCGTCCAGGTCAGTTTCTCCCTCGCTCGACCCCGCCAAACATCATCCAACGTCCTCCCAGGAGATCTTCAGGCGGACGACTTCTACCACTTTCCAAACATCCATGTCCGTCTCATATATGGAGATCTACAAGGACGAAGTGTACGACTTGCTCGTCGACCGCGACACGGTATGCCTCTCCTCTCCTTCAAGCAACACATACCTCATTCTTCTCCAAGGCCGTCAAACTCCCCGTCCGCGAGAACGAGGCCGGTCAAGTCTTCGTCGCCAACCTCTCCACCGTACCTCTTGACACTCTCCAGGATTTCAATAGGATCTTCAGGTCAATCAAACCCTTCCCTTGTCTCATCTCGTCCTCACCTTCCCTTCTTAGCCGCGCCAACAAACAGCGTTCTGTCAGCTCGACCAACCTCAACTCCGTCTCCTCTCGCTCCCATGCTATACTTACCATCCATGTCACCGTTATCGATTCTGTCCAGAACTTGAGTCCGTCTCCCATTTCCCTTGACCCCAGCCATTTCGTTCGCTGACCCTCCTTATCCAGCACTATCCGGCAAACTCAACCTTGTCGACCTCGCCGGCTCCGAGAACAACAAGGTCCATCCCATCCCTTTCGTCGTCTTCCCTCAACGCTCACCCGATATGCTCACTCGATCAACATTAGCTCACTGGCAATGATTCCACTCGTATGGCCGAATCCGCCGCCATCAACAAGTCGCTCAGCGTCCTCGGCCAAGTCGTCCATGCCCTCAACCAAGGCGCAGTACGTACCTATCTTGTCCCCCTCCGCATTGCCTGACCCGCTCCGTTGTCCAGAGCCGCATCCCGTACCGCAACTCCAAGCTCACCCGCATATTGCAAGACGCGCTCGGCGGAAGCTCCGTCGGCCTCCTCATCTGCAACCTTGCCCCGGGCACGAGGTTCCGACAGGATACGCTCAACACACTCAAGTAAGCAGTGCTCGCTGGCCCGTGATGGTCTCGCTGCAGTCTACTCAGACGCACTCTCCCATAGCTTCGCCGTGCGGACGAAGAACATCCAGAACAAACCTGTAGTCAACCAACAAGCCAACACGGCGACACAGATCAAGCCCGTCCAGCTCCCTCCCGCACACCCGCTACTGCAGCAATCCGTGCCCGCGCCTCAACCTGCGGCCGTGCCCTCCGCACCTGGGCTCTCTCGCCTCCCGGGCCCACGACCGTCTCGGGTGCCTAGACCGTCTGGGGCATTCGAAGTTGCGGGTCCGCGCAGCTCACTGCCTCTCCTATCTCATCCTGGAGCTGTGAAGGTCGAGGAGAAACCAGCACCAGTTCCCGTCCATCTCACGGAAGAGGATATTAATGCTCGCGTATGCTTTGCTTTATCCCTCGTTTATCTCACAGCTATCTCACCGGCCCGCATATACAGATCGCGAAAGCCGTCGAGGTCGAAGTCGCCCGCCGTCTTCAAGAAGAGCGCGAGCGACAACGGCGCGAAGACGAAGAGCATGCCGCTGCCGCTGCCGCCGCTCTGGCTTCCACCTCCACGTCCTCGTCCTCAGCCGGCTCTTCCGCTTCCACAGCCCGCTATCCAAGCACAGCCACATCAGAAGAAGGCGACTCCCAACTTGAGTCTCTCCCCTCGGGCCTCCTCACGCCCCTCCTCAAATCCAAGACGCGACCGTCCTCCGAAGACGAACTCAAGCGCCGTCTCGACGAGCTCGAGGCCAGATTGTGCGCATTTTTCTTTGCTCCCTCGTTCTCGCCCGTCGCATCCTCGCGCGCTGACATGTCGACGTGGGACGAATGAAACAGCGAGCGCGCGAACGAGGCCGCAGCGCCCATCCACCTCGCGGACGTCCTCTCCCCGATCTCGCGCAAGAAGGCCGGGCGGGCGTACGTCGCGCTCGCGCGGTCCCAATCGCAAAAGTGCGTCTTTCTCCTTTTGTTTCGTTTTGTTTCGGGTTCCTTCATTGAGCCCCGGCAGTCGAGCGCGCCGCACCTGGTCATCGTCCCCATCGCCGCTGCCCTCTGCGTCTTCGTTCTCGTTCTCGTTCCGATTCCGCATCTCGACGTTTGCGGACGGCGTTGACGTTCCGATGCCCCTGCTCCAGGAACAACCTCGCGGTCGCACTGGACCTCTACCGCAAGGCGGAGACGTACGTCCCGGACAACGTCAAGCTCCGCGAGAGGTCAGTCCCTCCCTCCTTCCCTCCTCCCTCTCTCGCCTTCTCACCCTCTCAACACTGAACAGGATCATCGAGATCGAATGGGCCGTGAAGAACAACCGGCCGTTCGATGCAGACCAGGCATCGCCCCAGAAGCGCCGCCGCGCGACGAAGTCAAAGACCAAGTCCGGCAGGTCGAAGCGCCGAGTCTCCCCGAGCGCACGAGACGACGAAGAGGGAGCGGCGTCCGGGAAGGAGAACGTCGGCGACGACGCGCGTAGCCCGGGCAAGCGGCGGGTCGATGAGGCAGAGGCGGAGGCCGGGACGCCGCCGCGGAAGCGCAGGCTGGTCAAGTTCGAGGAGTAGTTCGGCGCGCGTTCTAGTGGAAGTGGGTGCCGCGGACCGCTGCTTGCCGTCAACGTCAACGGCGGTCTGGCCCCCCCGCGCGTGACGGTATGGACGAGATTTGCTCGAGTTGATTTTGTTTTCTCTCTCTTTCTCTAATCTGGAGGATGTAATAATTTACGACTGGTGCTGGCTTCGGCCGCCGCAGCTCTCGGTATGCGCTTATGGATTTCTTTAGGTTGCATGTTACACGGATGTGTTTCGCTTGGGTGGAGTGCCCGTGGTGTCCGCCGTGTCGATCAGCCATTGCACCTCGCGATGTCCATGCAAGCGTCCGGCATTCCTCGCCGTGTCCGAGTCGCATATATGCAGTCATCCTTCACTCCCACTTGCCTTCCCGTGTACGCGGATCGGGGGTACGACGGCCTCCTGCGAAAATTTCAAACCAGCGCCGGTCCCCACTTCCACAGCGGATCTTAAGCTCGTTGCCCGGCGCGGGTCTGGACTCTGCACCCCACTCCATCCCAACCATGCCCATCCTGTATGTACCTAGCGCACACGCACGTCGGAGCCAAGACGCAACATCTTCAAGATGTTTCACGGGTGCTAGCTTTGCAACTTTGATGCACCCATGCAGGCCTAAACGCTAACGTGGGCTGGATTAGGCAGACGGTCATCCAGTGCGACGCATGGGGACTGGAGAGGGTTTTCTCTTCTAGCGCTATGCATGACGCTAAGGTCGCTGTCGTTATAAATGGACTCGGAGCACGGACGGCCTCGAACATGGAAGACTTGGGCGTAAATCTGAGATGCTCGCAAAATCCTCAGGGCGGCGGTCGAGTGGAACGATGCGGTGTGGGTTTCGGTCACGGTGGGCAAGTTTGCTGGATCGCTGAACTCGAGGATCTGCGACTCGTCCCCATACCAAGGACAAAGTGTCGCCGAGTTGGCTTTGTGGATAGACTGTCAGCTGCTACTACAATAAGCCACTGACGACTCGTTGATCATTAGTCATCCAAGTCTAGCATCGCACGCGCTCCATCGTCAAACCAGGCAAAAGAAGTGACGCGCGACCCAGGAACGTGAGGCGGAGCCGCGACTGAAGTGATCCGAGTCGTTCGCTTATGAAAAGCATGGCCTTCGATTGCCCCGCCGGGGCCTTCCTGCCTCTGGCGGGCTCACGCGGCCACAAAGGTGGATACTGCACTTAGACGAAGAACGCATCCGAGTCGTCCAGGAACCAGGCCAGTCGACAAGAAGCCTCGGACTCTGATCATCTCTACGTAAACCCGCGCCTGCAGGATTTCATCTGGCAGCGAAGAGCAGTTAGGAGCAATCTTGCTTTCCCGGCCCTCTTGCGCGATTTGGACCCTCTACACTCCGGGGTGCACGGCCCGACTGTTCTGTAGCTAGTGGCACGACCTCGGTCCGTTCCTCCTCCCGCGCGCCCGTACATCAACGTTTCAACATCGACGATTGAATGCACAGGAATCCGTTCATCTGACAACTTGCAATTGACGGGTCTGTCTTACAGTGTCCCAATTTGACTGGCTATGACGCAATGGCGCGATCATGTGAGTGCTGCAGCTCGCCTTCATGCGGTCGCCCTCACTAATGTCCTTCTGGAGCCTGAGGGGGACAGGGCTGATGTCTGTCCGACGTCCGCCCCACTCGTGGTCGGGACCGGTGTGCAGCGTACGCGGTATGTTCCAGAGCTGCTCGGCAGGCCATTTTTTCCCTTTGCCGGTGTTCGCAACTGTCAGTGTGGTATGTTTTGCGCTGGGAAGGCCGCATGACTTGGGAGCTCCGTGTCGGTTTGGGCCAAGGTTCGGATGATGGATTCTGAAAGCCCATCAAGCCCATCAATCGCTCGGCTGCGCGTTCTCCAGTTTTGTGGGGACCTCCGCCGCGTGCCTGGGTCAGACGACCCCCACAGCGTCTGTCCGCGAGAACAGTCCACATGCCGCACGTCCTATAAAGCATCCCAGGAATATTACTGTTTTTCCCCGGTCGCGGTCCTAAGCTTCGTGCTTCCCCTCCACCAGCGGTCCAGCTCAAGCAGCCTTTCCACCTCGGGGTCAGTCCGCAAAAATGGGCAAAGGCGTATGTCATCCTATATTTATCTCTCACGGCCTGCAACTAATCCAGACTTTGTCTTGGCGTGGCAGTACTCAGCTGCCATCGCATCTAATCCGGTAAGTCGCTGTGACGCCCCTCCCTACCAACCGCCAGTGTCTTTCCCTCCTGTTTTTGAAATTTTAACCATTTCATTGCACGAGCTCAGCTGACCTTACCTTCGCCCTCCACGTTGTTCTCAGTACATCGTTGGTTCGTTCGCATGTATCGGCGGTGGTCTCTTCGGTCTGGACATCTCGTCCATGTCCGGAGTTCTCTCCAACAATGCCTACAAGACCACATTCGGTAACCCCGACTCCAACGCCCAGGGTGCCATTGTCGCCGCCATGCCCGCCGGCTCCTTCTTTGGTGCGCTCGCCGTCTCCAAACTCGCAGATCTCATCGGACGCAAGTGGACGATCATCATCTCCGGTTGGATCTGGGTCATTGGTTCCATCCTCCAGTGCGCCGCCGTCGTGAGTCCTCCGTTCTCTAGTGCTTGTGGTGATTTGGGTGTGCGAGTGGGGCCGACGCCCTGGGGTGGACCCAGACGAGGGCTTCGGTCGGGCGAGATAAGCCTTCTTCGCGTTCTGGTCCCCACGACATTGCACCCGGTCTCACGCCCGCCCCCCTGAGCCAACCTTATCACCGCATTGCACACTTCTTTCACGCGAAGGTAGAAGCTCACATGATGCGTTTAAACAGGATCGCGGTATGCTCGTCGTCGGCCGCATCGTCTCTGGCCTCTCGGTCGGCATCGCCTCCGCCATCGTCCCTCTCTACCAGTCTGAGATCACCGAGCCCCGCATCCGTGGCCGTATCGTCGCGCTCCAGCAGTGGTCCATCACCTGGGGTATCCTCCTCCAGTACTTCGTCCAGTTCGGCTGCTCCTACATCAATGGCGTCGCGTCCTTCCGCATCCCCTGGGGCCTCCAAATGATCCCCGCCATCATCCTTTCCCTCGGCATGCTCCTCTTCCCCGAATCCCCCCGCTGGCTCGTCGACCACGACCGCGAGGCCGAGGCGCTCGAGATCCTCGCCGACCTCCACGGCAAGGGCGACCCGACCAACGAGCTCGTTCAGCTTGAGATCGCCGAGATCAGGGAGCAGGTCACCTTCGAGCGCAACGAGGGCGCAAAGTCGTACCTCGACCTCCTCAAGCCCGGCATCTTCCGCCGCGTCACGCTCGGCACCTCGCTCCAGATGTGGTCCCAGCTGTCGGGCATGAACATCATGATGTACTACATCATCTACGTCTTCCAGGGCGCCGGCCTCACCGGCCGCCGCGGGAACCTCATCGCCGACGCGGTCCAGTACGTGCTCAACGTCGCCCTCACAGTCCCCGCGATCATCTACATCGACCGCTGGGGCCGCCGCCCGATGCTTCTCGCCGGCACTCTCCTCATGGGTTTCTGGCTCTTCCTTGTCGGCGGCCTCCAGGGCCGCTACGGCGCCTGGGGCGAGGTCGACAGCGAACGTGTGTGGGTCATCACCGGGCACGATGGCATAACGAAAGCAATCATCGTCTTCTCGTACTTCTTCGTCTGCTCCTTCGCCATCACCATGGGCCCCGTCTCGTGGACGTACCCGGCTGAGATCTTCCCGATGCGCGTGCGCGCCAAGGCGGTCTCGCTCTCGACGGCGTCCAACTGGCTCTTCAACTTTGCGCTCGCGTGGGCGGTCCCGCCGGGTCTGTCGAACATCGCCTGGAAGACGTACTTTATCTTCGGGACGTTCAACTTTGCGGCGTTCATCCACATCTTCTTCATGTTCCCCGAGACCGCGGGCCGGACGCTGGAGGAGATCGAGGAGGTGTTCGCCCAGGGCCACACGTTCACCGCCTGGGCGATCAAGCGCGACGTGGGCAAGAAGACGCTGCAGGATCTCAAGGTGTGTTCGTGCCCTCTTCGCCGCTCGGGTTCCGTCGCTGACTCGGATGGATCTGATCTCTGCCTTTGTCCGCGTCTGCACAGCACGATCTTCACCACGTCGAGAGCCACGACGAGAAGCAGACCGCGTAGCAGGACGGATGAGTCCCCTTCCCTTCCCTTCCCTTTTCTTCCGTCCTTGTATTCCCTTACGACTTGTTGTTGTTCGTCGTCCTGTTGTCCTATTCCTTGCATGTGTGTACGCTATCCCACCGCTCATCTATCCGGAAGGTGTTTTCTGACGAATATCATTGGTGCATTGCTCATGACGATGATGGTGATGATAACGAACGTTCGGCCTGTTACTTGCATGTATTAGTTAGTAGTGCACATATCGACTCGTTTCCTTAGTTCTTCTCGTACTTCTCTTGAAGACTTGAATCTTGATGCCGCCATGTGAGTCCTCATTGACCTCATCTGATGTGGGAAACTAGCACTGACAGCATGATTAATATCAGACAGCCAGCGCTCCAGCGACTGGGATCCGATGGTGTCTGGTGGCTTGAAGCGGCCTTGCCTGCATAGGTTCTCCAACAGCTGGACTTCTGACCGTCACGCCGGCGGCCACAGTGCGCACGACGCGTGCAAAGTGTCAGACAGGTCCGTGGCGCATGCAATCGTGCTCGTTGCCCGCGCACCTCGCTCGCCGAAGACTCCGACCAACTAACGGCTTCAGCACCCAGCGCGCGGCAGCCGCATAGGCTTTTCGACGCCTCCAACCAATACATACTTATTATCCTCCCACAACACACTAAGTACGCATGCGTCAGTGCGCATCGCATCTGTCATGGTATGTTCTCGCTGCGTATATCAACCGCTTTCAGCCTGCCAGCCAACCACGTTCGCAAGCTCGACCTGTATAGGCCGCCGTGGCGAGGCCACTGTTTCTCCGCTACCTCTGCATGACCATATGACACCCCGCACTGCCTGCCAAGGTGCGCCTCCCTCCGCACGGCCTGTGGCACACTTCGTCCGAGCGGTGGAACGAGGTGCGTTATTGCATTCTATGGCGGTAGGGGGGCGAGGTGGATGCAATAACCGTAACTTGGCAATAGTGCGCGGACCCCTACCCGCGTCCGCGGTCGATTACGAACCCCGAGCCAGTCATATGCACTCTGAGCACCACCCCGGTGTCTAATTCTGAATTCAAAGTCGTCCCGGGAGAAGCTTAACTCAAAGCGGGGAGGGAGAAGAAGGGGGCAGAACTCGGAACTCGGAAGCTCGCCGTGCTAGGTGCTTCTGAATCGAAGCACTAGCAACGCGGTACTGTACTGTACCTGGAGCGGGGAGGGTTCCGAATAAAAACGAGTATTAATAGCGAACACTTACTTACCCGGTCCCCGCCCCCTTGCGCCCGTCCTTTCCGCAGACCCGGATGGTGAGGTGCCGTAAGGTAAGGTTTAAACGCCGCGCGCAAGGCTCCTCGCCACCGGGTCCGTATTTAATTTCATCGATGACCCGACCGCCATCGCCGCCGCCGTCTTTACAGCGCATGGTGGCACAGAGTTTGGCTTTAGACGACGGGCGAGCGCTGGACTTGGACTTCCTCTGTTGCGGTCGCTGTACAAGCTTAAGCTTCTGGCATGACTCGAAGGCCGTGTATGCTGTATTCTACTGCTAGGGAAGTCCGAGCCGGAACTTGGAAGAAGCTCGTGCGATGCTGGCCCTTTTCCGCCGCACTGGTTCACGGTCGGGCGCGGATATCGATGTCATCCGCATTCAAATAGTGCACTGTATGAGCGTCGACTCTATAGCGCTACTATGTCACGGTGGTCTTGTGTTCAGGCTTGGCGGAAAGTGGGTTAAGTTCATTCGTAGCCTTCCATCCGTTCACACGATGGCGACGCCCCCCGACGGCGTAGAAAAAGCGGTTCAACCATCCGAGCCACGTGAAGTCGTTGAGTCATCCTAAGTAACTCGAATGCTGTATCGATGTGGCTCTGCGAGCGAACGTTTGAACAGGTACACCGTACGTCGTCGTAAACGCCTCCACCAACTTTACCTTTAGTGTTTGGACAGCATGGGCTTCTGTACGGTCCACGGTGCCTGAGTCGTCTTGCCGCGCGGAGGGTCTCCCAAACCTGCGCCAACTGACCCGAAGTGTGAAGGGAGAGTTCGAATCGCCGTTCTACCGACATCTGCCTGAAGGACTCTGATGCGTGCTGGCGTGGATTGGAAGAAGTGGCCCATATCCCCAGCTGGCAGCCGATGTCGTACTTTGCAGTGTGACGGTATGGTACACGCCGACAGGTCTGCGAATGTAGCGTAGTCAATTTGAATAACTTTGCTAGGAAACTCGACCACACACCTCCGGAACGTGCGGCTGCGCCAAGGCGAAACTGATCGAAGTATGTTGCCGAGTACTCAGCCTTTGGGAGTTTGCTGCGGAACCCTTTCACGGGTTTCCCCACATCCGTGCTCCTGAGAGTCACTACGAAAGAATGCAATTCGACTTCGGTCCATCCATACATTCGAGCCGCTGACAGTCAGGAAGAGTTCCATCCCGCGATCTTCAGGTCCATCAATTCGGGAAGACCCGCCCACACCTCCTTCCGCAGTTCTAACAGCTTCTCCTTCATCGCCCTCGTGCAGGCCCCGCACATGAGCCCATCAGCTTCTGACTTGTCCAGAGCACAATCAAAGTAGAGATCCAGAGGGTGCTCGTCCACGTATTCGACCAGGCGATTCCGCCAATCACCGAGCAAGAACCTCAAGCGTACCTCGCAAATGAACGGCGAGGAGCACTGTTCATCGCTTGCCGCTTGCGAGACCCTTGCTTCTACAGCTAGGCACAGTCGCGACAGCAGATCAACGGACTTGAGCATTAAGCGCCGCTTTATCTGCAAACACGACACCAGGTCGGAGGGCGAGAGCGTCTCGAGGAATACGCCATCCCCACGCGTAAGGCCCCGTACGAGGTCCTCGGCCGTCAGTTGACCGCAAGCATAGAAGGCCATCGGCAGCATCTCGGGTCTGTCGAGAAGGCGGACGACATTGAGAACCTCTATGGCATCAAAGCAGTCAAGTTCCCATGTCAGAGCGTCCGGCGGCTTTGACTGGGATAAGGCGCCCGATCGGTCCCAAACCTCGAGATCGATGGTGAGGATGCGTTGCAGTCTCTGGACGACGGCTTCTAGGAGCTGGTCGAGCTGATACTTGTGGCTGAGACGGGCGAGAGCGGCGAGGACGGAAAACGTCACCGTTCTATTTGAGTCGGGATGGAGGTAGCTGGAAGAGTTCCCCCAAAAATCGGATCCATTTGTTGAAGAGGTCGATACGAAGGGGATCGAGCGTACCTCACGCCGCCGTAGATGGCCCGCAGAAGCTCCCGGAAGTCGTAGCTCGTGTCCGACACACGTACAGCCGGGCAATGGTCAAACGTCTCCAACGCATTGGCGTCTGAAGGCTGTGGCAGCAAGAAGAGGTCGCGGAAGACTTGGGAGTGGCGAGACAGTGCGCCTTTGTGGAAGCGGAAGGCGGTGTGCTGTGCGATGACGACGATGTTACCGTCTTCGAACCACATATCCGAGTCCCTCCGGATCTCGCCATCGCTTAGGGGGGCTGATGAGTGGTCGAGGGCGTCATTCACTTGCGCATCCGTTACTGATTCCGATAACATATCTGTGGTGACGAAGATGAGCCATACGCGAAGGCGGCAGTTCAACTTGAAAAATCTGACTACACACCGTTGGCACCGCAAGCTGAGGTTGGCCTGGCGTGTTAAAGTAACGCCTGGATCGAGAGGAGCTGAGATAGTCGAGGTTAAGCTGATCTACAAGGGGCAGGAGGATGGTTGTAGCAGCTCGCTCGTCAGTCGTCAAGCTTATTTCAAGCCATCTTGGTTCTTCTGTAGTGCAGTGGAACTTCCTTACAATCCGATATGGTGTAGTGGCTAACATTATCGCCTCTCACGCGATAGCCCGGGGTTCGATTCCCCGTGTCGGAACGTTGGGGATGATCAGGCTCCCTTTTTGGAAAGAAGAAACTTAGGGCTGGATGTCGACTTGGAGTATCAGAGGCGTTGGCGTTCTTTTAGCCCTTGGCAGTTATTGTTTTGGCTCTTCAGCTATGTAACTCATAATTTATGGTACAAATCGAACACAACGACTACCTATCCACTTTGTACTACGCGTCGGCTCGGGTCTATTATTAGTCTGTTAGGTATACACGGAGTGAATGTGATGGCGAAAGCGATGTGTCTAGGGATGTGCGGTATAGATATAGATATAGACGGCTAAGGTAAGAGCAAATCTTCCAGGTTCCACAGCTTCAAAGTCCTGCACAGCAGCGCGATTAACTTACAACGAAAGGCGAATGACTATGCCCTCCTGCGTAAGACTCGGCCGGTCACGCAGTGGGGGGCCAGGATGTGTTTTGGGTTTGATGTTTTTAGTCAGAGACGTTGATCTATGGAAACGATCATGACTGGGTCAGCCAGAACCGTTCACTGCGCCTCTTAGGAACAGACACGTACCACGCCAGCTTCCTCGTGCGCCGTCCGCTCGCTCGCGCTGTCGTCTGGAACCTTCCGGTGACCGACGACGCCCACTCCGCGGAGGAACAGCAATGCGAGCAGCACGCCTGTCATTCATCGACACAAACATCGGTCAGCACAGTCTACCCGGCACTGGCACCGCGCGGGCAGGACTTACCAAGCATCCCAAACCCGAACCCCGTCCACATCGCGTCCTTGTACGCCGTCAGCTGCGCCGGCCGCGGCGCGTTCGAGCCTGCGGCGTTGAGCGGCACGCCGAGCTCCGCCGACCGCTTGCTCAGCATCGCGTCGTAGACGACGGTCGAGATCGCGAGCCCGAAAGCGGTGCCGAGCTGGGTGAGCGTCTGGAAGATTGCGCCGCCGACGGACTGCTCGTGCGGGAGGCAGACGCGGGCGACGAAGAGGGTGCCGGTCGAGAAGACAAAGTCGCCGCCGAAGACGGTGAGGATCGCGGCGGGGAAGCCGAAGGCCCAGTACGGCGCGCTGGGGACGATGACGGCGAAGAGGAGGTTCGAGGCGGCTGTGAAGAGCGTGCCGATGGCTGTTTGCGACGGCGATGGAGACGTGTGGGAGAAATTAGATGGTTAGGTTCGAGGTTCGAGGTGACACACGTGGGTACGCACCGATGAGGTAGAGGAGCGGGACGAACCCGACGACGAGCGCGATGATGACGTTGCAGACCACGCCGGTCACGAACATGGGCAGCAGCCGCACCATGGTGTCGATCGGCGTCAGACCCATGTACTCTTGATAATACAGCTAACGAACAAAACGCCGGCTTAGCATAGCACACGGCGCAGGGCGCACCCAGGGACGGTCACTGGTCGCCACCAGCGCCCAGACCCTGAGCTGCAAGAACAAGGACTCACCTGGACCCAGAACGTGAATATCTGGAAGCTGCACCACTCTACGAACGCGATCATGAGCATCGCTGCGAGCTTGCCGTTGGCGCGCGCCCAGATCGACACCGGCATGAGCGGGGGCGGCGTCCACCATCGACGGCTGATCTCTTCCCCATGGTTGTGGACCTGCTCGAGGTAATGCTCCCAGAGGACGAAGAGGACGAGGAGGAAGACGCCGACGATGAGGAGCGCGATGATGTCTTCGTGATTTTGATCGAAAAGGCGTACGGAGCGCGCGCGCAATCATTAGACGTCATCGCGTCAGCATTTGCCGCAAATGGAGAAAAAGGCACGATATAACGTACATCCGGTCTTCCAACCTTCTGGGGCGATAGTTCCGTCGCTCAACGCAAAGACAATGAACACGAGGCCGGCCGTGACGAGGAACGCCCCGAGCCAGTCCACGCGTCTGTTGGTCGGAGGGAGCTTCGGTAAGAACGCATGCCTATCGGAAGCATGTACAGGGAAGCAAACTTACTTGTCCGGGAGCGCATACGGAACGTCGGAATCGATGGAAATGAACGCTCCTACACAGCACAGGGCACTAAGGCCGGTCAAGAACCAGAATGTCGCGCGCCAGGTTTGGCTGGAATTAGAAGGAGTGTCAGACAAACTCCCGGATGAAACGAGTTCCGAGTGAAGAACTTACGCCGTGAACTCAGTAAGGACACCGCCAATGGTGCTGCCGACGGCCGCGCCGACCGGAGCGCCTGCGGCGAAGGTGGCGAAGGCGATGGAGCGGATGGGGGACGGCGGGAATGAGTGCGCGAGGATGCCGAGCTGAATAGGATGAGCAAGGTGCGGAGACTGAGCGGACGAAGGCTGTTACTCACACCTGCTGGGATCGCGGCGGCAGCGCCGATGCCCTGAAACGCGCGGAGGACGTCCATAGTGATCTCATCTGCAGCATAACGAGCGTTAGCATCCAAACAGCGGGGTGCAGGCAAAGAACCCAACGTTTCCGCAGGCAGGAAGAGAACGTCAGTTTCTCCGCCTACGACTATCGTCGTCGTCGTAGTCGCAGTCGTAGCTGGCTATGAGCGCCAAGTCGACCGCTGGACGACCAGTGGTCACCACCGTGGTCCTGACCATGGTCGTCGGCAAAAGTCGGCAAGCAAAAATTACTGGCTACGACCATAGTGGTAGACGTCCAGGCGGGGAAACTGATACTGTGGGAAGGAAAGCATTGGAAATGAATAACATTTCCAATGCCTGTCTTTCCCACGTCGGGACAGTGTTTGGGAAAGGCCCGTGGCTATGCCGTTCCTGTCGGACTAGACGCCCTCCGTCCGACAGGAAACGCGACTTGGCGAACACTTTCACGTCCGGAACAAGGTCGCAGGAACGCAGTCAATTCCGAAGCGGAGGAAACGAAGGGCGGGAGTGGGTGAGGACTCACTTTGTGCGAAGCCGCATCCGAGGCCGAAGACACCCATGGTGGCGCATCCGAGTATAAAGGTAAATTTACGGCCGAAGAGGTCTGCCAGCCTTCCCAAAAAGAGTAAAAGGCATCCCTACGGGGCGCGTGGAGGGTAAGAAGACGGCGCGACGGCGAGCGAACAAAGCATGCGACTTACCGAGCTGAGCGAGAACGCGGAGACGATCCACTGGAGCTTGGCCTCGACGATGTTGAGATCTCGGCCGATGGTTGGCAGCGAAATGGAGGCGGCGGTGCTATTTGCGGTCTGTTAACCCAAGCAAGGTCAGTGCCCACGACGTTGGAGATGAAAGAAGAGAGACTCACGTTGAGGATCATGGCGAGCGTGACGGTGGATATGAGGATGATGTTCCGCGTCGTCGACCGCTCCGCGAGCTCGTCCTTGTGCAACGAGCTCGCGCCAGACGCGAGGCCGCTGTCGGTCGCCTTCTCCTTCTCGCTCGCGAAGGGCTCGAATCCCGGTGTCGGCGGCGCGTCTTTCTGTGAAAACATGGTCGAGAGCGCCTTCGGAGTCACAGGAGGAGTAAGGGGAGTTGGGGGTATGTCGGGACGGCCGCGGGGGTTAGCTAGCCTTGAGGAGGGTGCTGGAAAGCCCTAAGGAGGACGAGGGGTGGCCCTATATACGAGCGAGGAAAGAAAGCGGAGTAAGGACGACGAAAGTTTCGTATCCGGACTGAGGCTGACCTATGCATCATCATGAATCGTCGAACGATTGACCATTCAAGCGGGTCTGACCAGCGCCCCGGGTTCCGCGCGAAGGCCGCCCCTCGAGGTCCCGCGCGCGCGGCCGGCTGGTAAACCATCGTTCCAGGCGGACATCACAGCCCATTCCCCAAAGAAGTTGCAAGGTGCGCGAAAGCAGATGGCGTGGGAATTCCAGGCCGGTTATGGTAATGTTAGTATTCAGCAATCGGCGCTTAATCGGCGCCTTGGTCATCGGCCCTCCGACTGAGCCCATCCCGCCGGTGCCACCACAGTCCTCGCAAGCATGTTCCGTTCCATACCACACAGACATGCTTCATCCAACCGTGCACTTCGCAAATGCTGCGGCGCCGGAGCGTACTTGTGCTATCCTGGCGATGATGGGGGCGTTATGGTGGATTCACCGTGGATCATCCTTCGCCGGTCACCCCAGGTCCTGTGAGGGCCTGCGCCAAGTTAAACACGCTTTGAACAGGCTTTGGAACAGGCTTGATAATACCGGCAGTCCAAACGCTAACCTTGCGCCCACCCTTTCACCTTTTAAGGCAAAGACCGCCGAATGGAGATTTGACTCGCTTTCGCCGTGGCACGGATCGTCGCTAGTAACCGTGTTACCATGCCGTCATCTCCCCCCTGCAAGTTTCAAAATGACACACCGCGCACGGTGCACCGCTTTTGGCATAACCACCCGAACCCTTAGCATCCCAGCCAATGAGTTTGCCACCGGCCGACATACATACTCGGCCTTACATCTCTACGGGCAAAGCCATCCGGCCGCCCTCTCAAGCCCCGCCCTCGCGCCACACCAGTACTCTACCTCGCCCCACGTCCGCGCGACCTCGTCACAGCTTTGAAGCTACGCCCAGATCCGCCTTAGCAATGCGCTGACTAGCCCAGCGCGTTTCGCCAATCCCTTCACCCCCATGACCTCCCGCCCGACACGACAGCGTGCGAGTGCACGTTGACCGCAACGAAGCCGTCCTTCCTTAGGATGGATCGCCGAGCTGCACAGAATCGCGCTCGACAATCCGCACGAATCAGCACGCCATTCTCGACGCCGAGCCATCGATCATTGCCCACCCAACGCGCCAGTTTTCCATGTCCATCGGGAGTCCTGCGAGCTACACGTCTTATTAACACATCACACGCTAGACCGACACTGGAAGACAGGAAGACAGACGGCCTCAGGGTCATTACTAGAGTGCTAACTCCTACGCCGATAGCGATCCGACCCTCCTCTTCCGATCCCGATCCGATTCAAGGCGCTCTTGCTCTTAGGCACCCGTAAGCACTCGGCTCCGGCCAGAACCCAGTCGCGAGTCGACAAGCGGCTAGGATTGGCATCTGCAAACTGTCCGTGCAGGGGGATATAGATCCGCAGCCCGTGCCTTCCCGCGTGCGGCGCAAGTCTGGCGAGGATCAGTACTAGTACCTGAACTGTATCTACATATATACTTGATATATACTGCCGAACGTTGCGGTACGTCATGCATCATGCGCGGCGGAGATAGTATGGGATGACGTGCGAGGGAAGGTGCGAGTGCAAATGCGAATGTGAATGCGAGTGCGATGAGGTGCAGGGCGCGAGTGCAAGAACGTGAACGTGAACGTGAACGTGAACGTGGGTGACAGACAAGCGACTATATAGGCGTGTACATACAATACTAGATAGATCATCGATGCCAAGTGCAAGATGAAAAACGAACGTGGAGCTAGCGACAACTGTCTCTGTGCATTCCAACGACCAAAAGACCGTCCGCGTGTGTCCGGGCGGGCGGTTTCTGAACAACCTCGCTGACAAGAATCATAGCATCTTCTCGTGCGACGAGTATGACGGCGGCCCCGACTCGTGCGTCGTGCTGCTCCGTCCATCCCCGTCCTCCTCGCTCATGCTCCCCATGCTCGTCGCCTCGTACGCCGCCTCAAACCTCTCCGTCACCCCGCGCGCCCCGCCCGACGCCCGGTCGTACGGGTTTGGCATCGGATCCGAGAACGGGTTTGTCGAGTCTGACATCCCCGGCGGTCCTGAACGCGCGGGGTAGTTCCGCTGCGTCGGCGTGCGCGGTGCCGAAGGCCCGCTCGGCGGTGGAGGGCTCGCCAGCCTCTCCGCTTGCGACCTCTCGACGTCGACGGCGGTCCCACCCCGCCTGTCCCACGTTTCAGGTGGCGGCGACCCGTATCCACGCGCGGGCGTCTGCCGCTGGTACGAGACACCCGGCGGCTGCGATTGAGACTGGGAGGAGGGAGAAGGCTGCATGCCAGGTTGAGAGTAGTTGGGTACCGGTGCTCGTGCGTTGTCCGAGAACGGATCCAACCGCTGTGACGCGGGTACAGCCTGCGCGTACGGGTGGGCGTAGCGTGCGCCAGGAGCGAGCGCGTCGTTACTGTACTGGCTCATCGAGTACTCGTTGCCAGGCTGCTGCTGAGCGCGGCGCGGCTGCGGCGCGTGTATGCCTGCCTGAGGCTGGCCGTATTTGGTGAGCGGGATGTCAGCGTTGGACGCGGAGGGCGTGAACGTGACCGAGGTGCTCGATTCGAGCATCGCGGGGCTGCTGCCATTGCCGTACGGCAAGTTGACGTGAGCGAGCTTCGCCTGACGAGCCTTGCGCCGGTCGTAGATGACGTGCGGCTTCGCCTGGTTCATCTTGTGGTAGATGTACCACATGGCGCCGATCGTGATGAGCGTCGTAACACCGAGCACGGCGTCCTTGATGATGGTATCGGACTTGCTGCTCTTGCCGTCTTCCGACTGCTCAAGCGCGACGCCGAGGTAGACGGTGATGAACTGCTTTGGGAGCGAGAGCACGGCGGCGATCGAGAACGTAATGACGCCCATACCGCAGGTGGAGAATACCGCCGTGGTGACTGCGCGGGGAACGTGTCATGTCAGCCCACGGCGAAAACGATATAGGAATAAAGGGCGCACAATGGCCGGGGATGGCGCTCAGCCGGGCAATCAACGCGATCTTGAAGCCGCCTTCGCGAACCACACGGGCCAGGCACGCATACTGAAGCTTCGTCCTCTCGAGCTTCTCCCCACGAGCGGCGCAGCAGTACTTGAACGCACTTCGCGGAAAGGTCACATGAGCGTCAGATTCAAACAACTGCGCTCGATTACTCACTAGAAGTTTCCAAGTTCGCCCAGGAACGTGCCTGCTGCGACGATGCCAAAACCGGGACCGAGGCCCCAGACGAGGCCACAGAGGATCGCGACGATCTCGTGACCGAAGAGAGGGGGGAAGGAGATGACGAATAAGACGCCGATCGGGATCGTCCACCCAAACGGGAGGCTGCAAACGTAAAACGGCAGTCAACATCGAGCACTACGACGGAGGACACGGACAGCAGGGCGGCGGTGAGGGGGGGAAGACAGCTGTCGGCGTTCGCCCGTCTTGCGCGGAGACGTCCCGCATGGTGACGTTGGACAGTGGCCAAGCGCTCCGCACTCTGGCGCGCAACACGCGCAAGGCAAGTCGCGGAACGTGTTCATTGAGACGGCGACACGACGGGATGCAGATGCCTCGGGGGTCGCACACGACAGCGTGCGTACGCCCCGATTGGCCCCGGAAGATCTAATAGAAGTGGCGCAGTGACATTCGCTTTCGCCGGTCTAGTCCTCGCGTTCAGCGCGATGCGTGGCCAGTGATCACGACTGGATGAATGGCTGGGTGCATGTCCACGCTGGGAATATCGACTAGTGACGGCAAATTCAAGACCAGCGGGGAGCAGGCATGGCGGCACTGTTCAGCTCTGAACAGGGGTGGCCTAATGGCACCTGGACAGACCTAGACTCCCAGCCCAAAGCTCTTCCCTACGACATCTCCAGCGTTTAAACTACACGGTCCAAAGCGCTCCAACACTCAAGCAAGTTGCTTCCTAAATGCAACGACGCAGATAGAACCCAGAGCGCCCCTCTCCTCCAACCGCCGGTTGCGCGCATCAAGGAACCGACATGTACGGCGCATGGAGCGCAGGCAACTTGGAAGAGTCATTCCTAGAAGTCTAGAATGACCACTGCCAAGTCGACACTCGCTCTCACAAGCGTGGCTATTGACGCGTGTCCAAGCACCGCTAGAGCGCTGTAGTTACCTCTAATACTACTCAGAAAGGGACAACTTTGGGCCGTGAAAACCGGTGTGTCTCGCGCGCGCGAAGAGCAATAAAACAACAGTCTCGCCACAAGCCACCAAGGGAAAGCCTCGAATGCGAGGGGACAGTCAATTATTCCAGTTCGATTTGCGCCCCAGGGCTGGGCAACCCTTCACTATTCACGTTGGGAAGAATTCCGACCACCTCTCCGGGCGGGCAATTCAGAGCGTCAGAGGACGGGAGTACTAGTTGGAGCTCGCGCGAGGAGACGTGCCCGGACGCTAACCCTCTCTTCTCGTCGCGCGAGAACTTGAGCAGGACTTCATTGAGGTCAAGGGGCCGGGGCGAGTTGAGTGCAAGCCTAGGTGGGTCGTGACCCAGCCTTCTCAGCTGCGGGGACTCGGTCGGCAATGGATTCCATTTGTTACGCGTCGCCCTGAGCGCCAATCGAACTGCAACAATCGACTTACACTCCATCGAATGCATGGCAAGCGGGAAAGATGGGAAGACAGAACCACAAAGGACCCTCCCTTAATGTCTGGTGAACCTCGTACACACCGGAAGTCCGGGTGTCACGTCTGCTCAAAGATGAACAGTGTCGCCATCCGTAGCGTTGCATCGTGCACGGGCGATTCGCGGGAGACGTCTGGCATTTCGGGATGGCAACTCACTCCCATAGGTCTGAGACTTGGCGGAGAACCACTCGACACGCGTCGGGACAGCAAGGCGCGGTTTCCCTTGACGCGTCGTGGCGACGCACACGAGGGGTCTGAGTGCGAAGGGGGAAGCCCCCGCTCCTCTACTTTTTGCGGTACGGTCCCAACACGGATGATCACGAGACTAACGAAACAAAAGTGGGAACTCACTTGTGCATCCAGGTCGCGGCAGGCTTAAGCCAGTTGACGATTTGTTTATGGTAGACGGTGAAGAGGATGACGCCGACGAGAGAAATGGCGAAGGCGATGTAGTACACTATCCCATCGCCCGTCGACCGTCAGCTCGCGTACACAGAGACGAGTAAAGAAGCACGCACAAGTCCACTCCTTACGGACCCAGTACCTCCACTTGAGCATGCGGTCCCAGTCGAACACGCCCTTCTGGAGCTCCTTGGCCTCGCTGGGGGTCGGACTGGGCGTCCTGTTGATTGCACGGGCGTCGAAGGCGGCCCTGGCCCGCCCGTCGCCGTAGCCGTACTCCTTGTGCTTTGGTGGTCCGCGTTCGGGTTCTCCGGAGGAGTCGCTGTCGAGGGAGTTGGCGCTGGCTTCGAAGCGGCCACGGTGGGGGGGATATGGATACGATGTTGAATTTGCGTTGATGTTGGCGTAGTGAACATTTGAAGAGGGCTCACGGGGCCCGTAGGCGGTATATGGTGAAGCCATGGCTTCCGGCTATGTAGGTTACAGTGGACAAGATAGATGAGAGTGTATAGAGAGATCGGAGTCGAGCCGCAGCCGGAGATGGGGGAAGGTGTCGCGCCAAACTAGACCAGCCAGAGAGAAGACAAAAGAAAGAGAGAGTGGAAGAGCGGCGGTCTTGAGGAGCACACAGGATTGGGGAGCGGAGGAGGGAGTACAGGGCGAGGGAGGAGGCGGGTTGTGAGGGATGTTGTCTTGGCGGTATCCGAGGCCCTGTTCGCGCATTCCCACGCCGCGCCCGTGCGCTGTGCCGCCTGCGCGCCCTCGCGCCCCTCTCCCGCCATCGCAACCGTCGGTCGACACTGAGTCTATTCTTTTGCGCCATGCTATGCGGACAGCTACAAAAAGCCGTGAGCTGGTGACGACGGCCCTCTTGTCTTTCCCTGTCCTCGCACTCGGGTACTCACAATTGAATACCACACAGGTTGCCCCGAGGCCGGCCATACGTGGGCGGCGCAGCTGGTTGCGGCGAGACGACCCAGTGCCATCGCTCTCCCGCTCATCATCTGTCTCCGGGCTACCCGAATTGCTGTTGTCACCGTCATGTCATTCCAAAATGTATCCTTCTCGCGCAAGCTTTTCTTCTGTCAGTAGGTCGTCCACCGTTGAGGTCGTCACATACCACGGCTTACTTCGTCTACGTTCAAGGATCTCGCAATCGCGACTCTGCGCAACTTACTCACCGCCTTGTTTCTCCTAGGTTAATGATCTTGGGAGGATGGCGACCTCATATTCTCGTCACAATGGTCTTAAACAACAAGTATGGGAAGATGTACACCCGCCCTTGACGTCTGGTGAGCTTCGTATACGCAAGCGGACTTCTCTTCATTCTATTGCTCGCGTCTTTGCGGACCCGTGTCGTTTCAGTTCGGGTGCGGTTCGGCCCCGATTTGAATACCCTAAGCTCCGAGAAACTGGGTACACGTACCAAGTGTTGCGGCCAGCAGGATCACGCACGTGCCACGAACGACCAAGCTGCGAGGCAAGATAACCCACACCCTCCACCACACGATGGCGTCCCCAAGAATCACCTGCACTCGATAACATAAGTGACAATTGGACGGACACGATTGAAAGGCATAGACCAACATTGAGGGTAAGGATAGCGGTAGGCGCGCATAGTGTGAGACCATGGACAGTACCGGGAAGGCCCAAGGTGAAGACGGAGCACGCCCCCAGTTTGTACGCTCGATACATCTGGCAGAAATATCCGTTTACGTATTCGCATGGCAACTGAGCTGCATACGCTAGCGCAACGTTGTAGTATCCGATGACGTTGAGGAGGATCGTCCAATGGAATACCGTGGACGCGTACATGACTAGCATGACGATCAACAATGCTGCCACCTGAGGATGGCGGAGACCTTTTCGCCTGGAAGAGCGATACGTGTCATCGCAAGTTGGCAACAGGAGCGTATTTTCCTTACCAAAGCACGACGGCTGCGAAGAAAGCCAGGGCAGTGAATAGACCTACAGAGACGGTCAAATGGTGCCGAGCTGCTAGTGATGGAGTTGAGCATTGCCTAATAGCGCCGTTGACACGATTAGTAAAACAAGGCCGGGCCATAATGCGGTGATATAGTCTTCAAGAGCGGTAAAGGAGGGCACAACGTCAGCTGACGGCCACAGCGGAGGTTGGTGGATTATGGACGACATTTGAGCCGAGAGAAAGGGAGGTCGGGAACAGGGACAGGTTAGACCTGGTGGCTATTAGTGAGCATGACAGGGTATATATAGGCTCAGGCTCCGGATTCCTGGGGATAAGGAAGGCCAACGTACGCATTTGGCATGATGCCAAGCGGCAAAATGACACACGGACGACATGGATCAACGATCCGCGCCTGTTGCGGATAGTATAGGCCAATAGCGATGCTCAATCAGCTGCGTGTACCCTCTTGACACTGACAGCATAGGGCTTCGCGAGTTGGACGTAGTATCGGCTCAAGCTAGTGTCCACAATGAGCGGCGCAAGCCTGAGACCTTATAGAAGCAGACCCCGGGAACAGTGAGCGGCATGTTCATGATATATGTCGCCGCCGGAACGGAATTCGAATTGATTGACATGAGTAGAGGACACAGCGCATTAGCTGTGAGGTGCACAATGCACGTCGCGCAAACAGTCGGGGTGCACTAGCCAACCAGGTGCGTCCCCAAGAATTATCTAGGCAATTTTATAAGTGAGTAATAAGTGAGTACCCGCTCGCATCCACGAGGAGAATCATCCGAATCCAGTGAGTACATACAGGATGGATCGGACACGGTCCAAGAAGATCAGTGCCACCTGCCAGAGACGAGTACAACAGGAGCCCGGCCTCGCGGTGCATGGGTTCTGGTCGGATATGCTATCAACCAGCGGAGCTGTTACAGTACATCACAAGGGAGACAGAAGGAGACAGAAGGAGACAGAGTCGGATGGGGGCGGGAGCAGTCAAAGTCGTGCTGGCATCAAGTTGCACAGCCCCAGCGGCACCGGCCGGCCCTCGCTCCGCGCCGACGCTCCGCAACGGCTCAGCCAGGCTTGGTAGCTACTTATTGTCACCTACGTCTCTGTCTTTCAGGCCATTCTCAACATCTCTGAGTCCGGCGTTCGACCTCTGGCAAGTCCCTGGGACATGTTGGAGCGCTTTCCGGTTGAGGTCAGCTCCACCATAAGTAGTATACGCAGAATCTACGCTGTCCAGTGACCACTGGCACTTGTCCCCGAGCAGCAGCAAAACCACAGGTGGGTTCCTGCCGAGGTTCTACGCGCTGTTGCCCTTAATAAAATAAATTATTCCCTCCTCCACAACCCGTCCCACATCCACATCTATCAAAAATCCAAAGTTAATCACGGTAAGTATAACTTGAGCAAGATAGTACGTGAGCCGGGTGCAGAGCAATATCGTCACAGAAGGGATACATGCCGATGTCAGAACAGCCTTCCTTCATGTCAAACGAAGGACCGCCTCAAAGGAAGGCTGCCTCGACCGGGCATTCGACGAGCTCATTGGTATCGAGCTCAAACCAGTGCAGACCTTGTATCAGCGGCTGCTCATCTCGACTTGATATCAGGACGATGAGGTCCCAATCACTCTCCAGCCATCCATCGAACTACATATGCTGACTGAGATCAAGAGATGAGTTCTGGCTCCAAGCCAAAAGCATCCCTGTACCGACATGTGTCCCAAGCGACCCCCTGGTCGTCTAAGCTCGGATCACGGCCGATGCTACATCCGCCATGCTGGCGCCGACCTTCCACACCATGTGACATCATAGACCGCGCCGTGTCAAGAACCTTGTCGGTCGTGGACAGACACGCGAGGAAAACCAATATTTCGTGTCCCTAAAAATAGGCTGAAAAATGTTACAGCGCTTTTCAGAATGATACGGAAAACGCGTTTTTTTTCGGCTGGGCGCTTGGTGTCCGGGATGTCAGGATGCCGCGCCGCTGCAGCCGGCGGAGAGGCTCGGAATGTGCAGGCTGGCGCCTGCGTCCGACTGAGTGCATCCAGCTGTCGATTGCGCAGACCATCCTCTATCGACTATCCACAATCCTATACCCCACTGTCTTTACTGCGAAACCCACTGCTATCTCTACCTTATGTCTTCTCCTTCTCACTCCCGGAACCCTTCCGAGACCCCCTCCATCAATACCCAATCTCCGATCTCCTGAACAGATCTAGCGGTCCTGCTCAAAATACAGCACGGGAATACGTGCCTTGAGGTCCTGGGACACGGTGCGGCGAGCCATACGGAAGGGAGTGCTGGAGGCAGACTCCTCGAGCTGCAGCGCGAGTAGACAAGCGCCTGTCAGCTGACCCGTACGCGTAATCATCCGACCTGTTCCTCAAGCGTCCAGCCGAAAAAAAGTGTTTTCCGTATCATTCTGAACTTTAAAGCGCTGTAACGTTGTTTACACGGAGGCAATGATTATGTTTGATGCATTACTTTCGGAGATTGAATTACAGATTACTTACCCGAACTCGGCAAGAATCCACAGATTGGAGCTCATACCAACACCGTGCACACTCATGGCAGCGGGCTAGCAAGAAGACCATCGAAGAGTGCTGTACCTGGCCTGGCCATGGCTGGCGTCCAACTCATTCACTTCATGCGCGCGTTTGTCTGGCCGACTAGCTACTGGCCCACACACATGCGCAATAGACAGCTGGAACAAGGTGACTCGCACCCATTAATGGATTGGACCGTAACTCGCGACTAATGCACGTAGTACAGAAAACCTCACGAAACCTTCTCTCTACGGGGGGTATCCTCGTCAGGGTATGCCTCCACGCTCGCTCAGTTCGGCAACGCGTTGATCTGCTGCTGCAGCTGCCCGTACACCGTCGACACCGCCGGGCACCCGACGCCCGCGCCGTGCAGGTTCTGCAGCGTCGACAGCAGCGTCACGATCCGCGCCTGCTGCTCCGCCTTGGACGTCCCCGCCGGGAACGGCGCGCCGACGGTCGGGTTGTTCACGATGTGGCCCGCGGCGACGTTCGCGTTCAGCGACTGCCGTGGCGAACGAGGTGAGTCGGGAACGTGCATGGTCTCGAAGAAGAAGAGGGGAACGGGGGGACGTACGGCGATGAACTGGTCGCGCGGCGGCGGGCACGAGCAAGGGATGTTGATGTTGTTGATGCCCTTGCAGTTGCCCGTGCCGTCGGGCGAGGTGCCCGCGACGACGCCAAAGTCAGGCACGAGCGCGGGGTCGACCCCGCCCGCCGCCGGGGTCGAGGCAGGCGCCGCGGCGGAGGAGGACGCAGCAGCGGGAACGGCGGCTGCAGGCGCGGAGGACGAGGACGCGGGCGCGGGGGTCGTGTCCGTACCCGCCTCAATCGCCTGTTGCTGCGCAGAGAACGTCGTGGAGGCGACCGGGCAGCCTTTTCCAGGCCCATTCAGGTTCTGAAGTGTGACCGCCGCGGCGTTGAGGCGGGCGAGCTTGGATGCCTTGGAGTTGTCTTCGGGGAACGACAGCTTGACGGTCGGGTTGTTGACCACGAACCCGGCGTTGACGTTCTGGTTCAGGTCCGCGATGAACTGGTTGCGGTCTGGTGGGCACGAGCAGGGGATGAGGATGGGTTTGCCGTTTGCTCCTGGGACGCCGTCGCAGTTGCTGTGCGGACGAGCTCAGCTACTCCGCTCGACTTGGGTTGAAGGGGAACGGATGAAACGAGGCACGCGTACTTACCCGGTACCGTCAGGGTTGACACCGGCCTGGACACCGAACTCGGGGACGAGCGCGGGGTCAACCCCGGCCGCCGCGGGGGACGGAGACGGCGCGGCAGCGGAGGACGAGGCGGACGGAGACGGCGCGGCGGCGGATGGTGCAGGAGTGGTAGGCGCAGGCGCGGGAGCGGCAGCTGCAGGCGCGGAGGACGAGGGCGCGGGCGCGGGAGCGGGGGTCGTGTCCGTCCCCGCCTCGATCGCCTGCTGTTGCGCGGAGAACGTCGTAGACGCGACCGGGCAGCCCTTGCCAGGCCCATTCAGGTTCTGAAGCGTGACCGCCGCGGCGTTGAGGCGGGCGAGCTTGGATGCCTTGGAGTCATCCTCGGGGAACGACAGCTTGACAGACGGGTTGTTGACCACGAACCCGGCGTTGACGTTCTGATTGAGGTCCGCGATGAACTGGTTGCGGTCTGGTGGGCACGAGCAGGGGATGAGGATTGGCTTGCCGTTGGCTCCGGGGATACCGTCGCAGTTTCTGCATGGGCCAAGATCAGCTCCTCCGCTCGACCTAGGCTGAATGGAAATGGAAATAGATCAAAATGAGGAACACGTACCCGGTACCGTCGGGGTTGACACCGGCCTGGACGCCGAACTCAGGGACGAGCGCGGGGTTCACGTCGCGGCGCACGAGAGGACGCGAGCGGACGGAGGCGGCGATGGCAGCAGTGGCGAGGACGGCGGTGGAGAACTTCATAACGGTCGTCGTGCTAAGGAGTGTGGCGGGATGCAGTAAAATTAATCTCTCGTGCAGAGAATGAACGGCGGGACGCGCTGCGTTTTTTTTTTCAAGCGTCAAGCTTGGTCGGACGAGGCAGAGAACAAGGAAGAGCACGCCCGGCGTAAGAGAGAGACGGAGAGAGGGAGGCTGAAGCTCCAGCTGTCAAGGGGGGGTGAGGGGCGTTCATCCACTCGAACAATGGACTTTATACCTAACGCCCCTCGAGCCGCCCTTGTTCAACTTCGAACATCTTCGAACCACGCTCATCAGCCGAGCGAACCACACCCTCGCGCCGAGGGGACACGATCATATCCGATCGTAAGTGTTCTGCCCCATTCACTCGGTGCGCGTTGTCATCCCGACCATCCACACGATCTATCTTCCCTCTCTGGCTCAATGCACGCACTCGGGGCTCTCAGCCTCTCATAATCGTTCTCCCAGCGTCTGTCCGTGCCTAGAAGCTTATCAGCTCGCGCCACAACGCCGGCGAAAATACTCGTCCCCCATTTTAATTTTTAACCTCCCTATCCGTCTTGTCTGTCTCAAACGTCAACCACTCTATTTTCGCTGTCGGGGGTCATACACAAGACTCCACGACTCGATCTTTGGTATGAAGATGATCTAGTCATGACAGCGCAGTCTCAACCGCGCCTGCGTCTTCCGCCGGAGCTTCGCTGGGCCGCTCAAACGTCACCCCGCCCAGCCTCGCCCACGCGGACCCCGCGAACGAATGAACGTTGCAGGCCGTTGAATGGTCAGTGCTCAGAGCAGCCCTAACGCAGCAACCCCTTCACCGAAAAGTTCAGTTAAGATTCGGATTCGTACCCCTGGCGCACTCGAGACGGGTCATATTGTGTTCTCGATGAGGAACGCCGTCTGACTTTCAGAGTGCGGTCGTGCAAGTACGCTTCCATTTACCGCTCTCCGTCGCGACATGAGCATCCTGCCATCGCCTTCGGCGGCGCAGGCACGTCACAGCGCCGGAACGGGACTCACTTCTATCATTTCCATCCATGATGAGCGGCACTCGCACCCTCCTTGGGCTACGTCGCGTCGAGACGAGCGCACGCACTGTACATCACCCTTGATAGATTGGGAGACTTACGTGACGAGAGGCCCTGGAGTTCCTTTCGAAGGCGGGCCGCCCTGAGATATTTCGAGGAGGGGGAATGGATTGTGGGTTTGCACGCACGACCTTCTGTTTGAGTTCACTTGCTCCGCGCTTCGAACCGTTGTGCTGGCCCAGCTTGCTCGCCCAGGCGCGGAGACGTTCGAATTCTGCAGGACAGGGTCTAGAGCCAGTTTGCAAACAAGTAATTTTTGACTGCACTGACATACACGTATACTGGGAGGGTGCACCGTGCCAATTTGAAGGTCGGTGATTGAATCCACGCATGAATGTTCATCAAAATGGCTCGCTAAACACCAGGCACGTTCAAGGCGAAACAGCTTGCCCTCGGCAGAGTCACCGAATTCGAAGACTAAGCCATCTGCCCACGTATCCAAGAGGACGCTCAGAAGCTGAGCTTACCAGCGAGCCTGGCGACCGACTCTCGACGACTAGATGAGATGGGCCGGAGCGTTGATGCGCGTGTGGTATGATATACTTCTCGGGGCAATCCCTCTGCTATTCCCGAGTTTGGAAGACTAATGTCCTGAATAATGGCCGCTGCGGCGATGAATTCGAAGTACTCGAGATACGTCCCTGGAGAACGGCGATGTCGGGTTCGATGATGCGTTCTGATGGCAACCTACGCTAGACTCGTATAAACATAGTCGGCATTTATGTGAGCGGTTGTACAGGGATAATCAAAGCTGCTTCGTGGACTCAGAGTTGGATATACGTCTGCAAAATAGGATCAGGTATCGATTAGTACGGTATGACCATCTAAAAACGTTCTAGCTTGTTTGTAATACTCACCAGTCATGTATTACGGATTTGCAGGTGCAAGGAAGTCAGTCGGTACAACGGTGATCGTTCCTCAAAGAGCATCGGGTTCTTTGCCGGGGTCGTCGTCGACCATCACAGCGGCGTCTACACAGACCTGAGACCCCTTGACGTCCTCATCATGCTCAGTCTGCGAAGGTTTGCCCACTCCTTCGTCGGGGCTACCAAGCCGCTCCCGACGATCCTTCTCCTCCGCGATCGCCTCGGCGTCCTGGTCGAGATGCGAGCTCGGAACCCAGCGCGACCACGGCACGAACGTCGGCGACCGGTAGAAAAGCTCGTCCATGTCCTCAAGACTAAGGCCCTTCGTCTCGGGCAGGAACGCCCAGAAGAAGATCGCGGTGGTGAAGTTGCAGACGACGAAGACGACGTAGTACCGCCACCCGACGCGCGCAACGGCGATCGGCGTCACCTGGCCGACCATCGTGTTGAACGCGAAGGAGGTCATCGCGCCCCACGACACGCCCTTCATGCGCATCGCGGTCCCGAAGAGCTCGGGCGGGATCGCCCAGCTGAGCGGGCCGGAGGTAACGAAGAAGACAAAGTTGAAGACCCAGGAGACGACGATGAACGCCCAGTGCGCGGCCGTGTTCGACGCGGAGGCGGGGAAGAGCTTGATGAGCACGGCGTTGACGACGTACGTCGCGCTCATCGCGAGCGCGCCGTAGACCTCGAGCGGCCGGCGCCCGACCTTGTCGATGACGAACATCGTGACGACCGTGCCGCACAGCCCAATCACGGCGTTCACCGCGGCGAAGAGGAGGGTCGTCGAAGTTGGGATGCCGATCTGGGCAAAGATCTGGGGCGAGAAGTACTGGATCGCGCTGATGCCAGTGCCCTGGCAGCCCGCCTGGATGGCCATGACGATGATGGTGCGCCGGACGTTGGGCCAGTCGCGGAAGAGGTCGAGGTACGTCTTGGGCTTCTGCGCGTGCTCCTCGGCGATCTGTGCCTGGATGAGGTTGAACTCGGCAAGAACGTACGGGTCGCACTCGTCTCCGTTCGCGTGGAGCTGCGCGAGGTTCCGCAGGCCTTCCTTGGCGCGGCTGTGGTCGCAGAGCCAGCGAGGGCTCTCGGGGAAGAGGAAGATCATGCTGCCGAGGAAGATGGAGGGGATGATCTGGACGGCGAGTGGGATCCGCCATTCGCGTGAGTCGCCTGTCTCGGTCCAGGTGACGTAGCAGCCGTAGCCCGTCCACGTCGCCACGATTTGGCCCAGGGCGCTAAAGAGTTGCTGGAGGCAAGTGACTTTACCTCGGATGCGACGATGTGCGATTTCGGCCTGGTAGACGGGAATGATCATCTAATAGGCGCAGAAGTTAGAGCACGGTCATGCTAGCCAAATGACGCGCGGACAAGACGAGAGCGCGCACCACTAGGAAGCCCACTCCGAGACCTGCGAGGAAGCGCCCGATATAAAGCATTTCGATCTTTACACCCGCTGTTTGAATCGTGCCCCCGACGAGGAAGATACAAGAGGCCATGAAGATGGTACCGCGGCGGGCTAGGCGGTCGGAATATCCTGCTCCAAATGCTCCCACAAAGCAGCCTCCGGTGAAAAGGGCGACGACGGTGCCCGAACGCGAGTCAGCGTCGTGCTGGAGAAACGTGCTTTTGAAGTTGTCGGCGGCGACGACCTCTGCGATGACGCCGAGATCGTAGCCGAAGAGGAAGGAGCCGATGGCTGCAAAGCAGCCCACGAGTATTTGGTAGGCCGAGGGACTGAACATCATATCTCGTACGTGGCGTCAACGAGTCGGGGATAGGTCGGTGCTAGGGGCGCTTCGGATCCAGCAAGCTTCGATGCTCCACGGCACGTTGCGGAGAGAAGGACGGGACGGTAAACGGGCCACACTTGCTTGAGACGAGCGGGAAAGAGAGGGAGCGGTTGGACGGGACCGAAGGCAGAGCGTGGGTCAATATAGGGTTGACGTTTACAAGGGACATCAGGTGGGCTCGAGGATGACCAGGAACGATTGCAGGTGACAGGTGACTCTGGTGGCAGGCTTCCCTTCCCCATCGGTCAGTGGAGTCAATACAAGCGGTGGTGAGGAAGAGCGCGTGATGCCCAGAGAATGCCGTGAACGATTGGACCGGCGTCACAGGCAGGACAGGAAATACGTCCAGTATGGCGTACGGTACTGGTCGGGCAATCTATCTGCGTTTTGAAGACTAGCATCTGCCAAGATATTAGACACGGTGTACAGTGGTGGCCTTGGATTTTTACTTGGGATGCTTGGCAGGACGGCGGAGGAACGTTCGAGCTAGTGGAGGGAGATCGAGAATGACGCGCTGCGCACGGATCCGTTGGGTACGTACTACTGGCAGTAGTGCGTTGATGAGGTGGAGAAGGATGAGCGGAGGGATAAGCGAGTCTTGAGCCGCGGGCATATCTGCTGAGCGAGCGAGACTCGGAGCAGAGGCGAGAGCTTTGGGACGAGCTCCCGAGGCTGGTTGGCTTCTGGGCGGGTCGGTGATGTGTAGTGGTGAGCTGCCGTTCGAGTTCAACGACTTGTGTATCAGAGCTCACCCGTGCACCAGATAGGGACCGGGTTTCAAGTTGTAAAATATCTGAATCTTCACGTCGATGCCGTCGCAGAGCTCTTGGCGCCCTTGGAATGGGAATATTGTGCGGAGATTGAGTTCTGTTCTGGGGGCCTTGCACGGAAGGGTCATATGCGAATGTGAAGCTGAGGGAAACGGTCGACGTTAAGCTGCAGCTTGTCGATAGCATCCGCGACATATCCATCACCTTTTCTACACGCCACCCTCAACTCAGTATCATGGCTGGTGCCACGATATTCCGCCGTTCGCCAATAAAGTCCCTCGACTTGTGGTTCAAGAGCGGCGACATCGTCATTGTAGCCGGACACGTAGGGTTCTTAGTGCAGGGAGCTGCTAAAGGAAATGAAGGCGAAGGTTGTGAAGGCGAAGGCTGTCCCCTCAGGCCCAGTGCGCACTTGAGCTAGAATTCGCGGCGCCAAGGACAAGACGCAGGAGCAGTGATGGTCAACGCAGGATTGCTGTCTATTACGAAGGGTTTCTTGACGTTTCTTTTTCTAAGGATATACGCACAATGACCATTGCCCCTCGGAACAACACGAGGCATACCTACAAACAAGAATAACCCACTACGTTGACCTGGCTTCGCATTAGGTGGATATCCACCGATGTGCGTTTTCCAAGGCCGAGGCATGGTCGATCCCTCTCGACAGCCCAAAGCGGTTTCTTCTGCCAGCCTTCTCCGCAACAGTTGTGCCCGACGGCTCGAGTAGGGGGTGTCGAACTATTCGCAAAGTGCTGCTTCGGGGTCGAACGGCGATCAAGGCATCAGGCGGTATTGGAGGCGGAAGCAGTCACCAGGAAAAGAGTCGCTGCAGCATCGCTCACCTATTCCCGACACATAACCATCCTCCAATCGTGCCACGTGCATCAAAAGTCCGAGCGCCTGTTGGCACCAGCATCCCCGCACCGGTTTCAGCTCTGTCCAGGCTATGTCCTCCGCGTCCATCATGGTATAACTTCTCGTTGCTCTCTCTGCTCTCGCATGTATGTCAAGGCTGACCATATCAGTTGATCTTCTCAGTATTCAAAACACTCACCGACCAAAAAGTCACTGTCGAGCTCAAGAACGACCTCTCCATTACCGGCACCTTGAAGTCCGTCGACCAGTGCGTTGCGTTTGCAGCTACGATATCGTACCTGGCGTTACTCATCATATTGGACGAAGGTTCCTCAACATCCGGATGGACAACATCACGGTTCTGGACGAGGCGAGACACCCCCATATGGTGCGATACGTACCCTTCATTCTCGCTTCGCGCCCCCTCATCGATCATCCTTCTCACCCATGCAGATGGCGGTCAAGAACTGTTTTATACGTGGTTCGGTGGTCCGATACGTCCAGCTCCCCGCCGAGCACGTTGATTCCCAGTTGTTGGAGGACGCTACCCGGCGAGGTATGTCACCTTCCCTCCAGGGACGGTCCGGACTGATTGTAGCTTCCGCAGAAACTGCCGCACAGAACAGGCCGCGATAACGCTCGGGATCCACATCCGCAGTTCCATCGGAGTTGAGAAGTGTGTGAAGCTTTCCTGCAGGTGCGCTCGAGCTGCTGTGTACTCTATCATGCATACGACTGTATTTTATACCACCATCGAGTCCACCGTCCGGCCATTTGCTTTGGATCGCGGAGGTTATCCCTTATTATCACCCGCGAGGATTCGCTTGCCGCTCGGATGCCCTTCTCGCGTTCTGCGGACCCGTGTGAGGCCATGAACGGCGACTTCCCCATGGACCTGTCCTTTGAGCTACTACTCCACACGGAAGACCTGGGACGGGTCCATGATGTTCAAGGACAACATGGTGGAGATGTGGTCTTCAGCGCCTACCTCTCTCGAGTGCGTTCCTTGTTTGCTTGCCTCGTTCTATGTAGATGCTGAGCTGAGATCGATGCACGTAGGTAGGCAGATTGGGGAGCTTATCTGGCGAGTGTGACCGACACGGAGATGCCGTTCGACTTCAACACTGGGCCGTCGCAAGGCATGTAGATTCTTCGCATCTCCGACGAGACGTGGGATCGCGCTTGTGGTGTGTTCGACGACCTGGAGTACCCAGAGGAGTATGAGTTGCAGTGGTATCTTGATCGGAGAACGAAGGTGTGTAGCATCTTCCTGGCGTGCCCCCGATTATCTCCTGACAATCGGCATCAGTACTAGAAGGATCTCGCCACTGCTATTGTTGGTCGTTTTCATTGTAGTACCTATCGCGTTCACTGCATCTTCTGGATACCCCTTGATTCGTCCCGTATGTCATCATTCTAGCGCCGGTCGAACCAAAAAGGTTACGACGCTTCTCGTTTCGAGCAGTTTGACTCTCTGGGCGCAGGGATGCGTCCGTGTCTCTATCAGCGGTTGATCGGCAACGAGGGCAAGGATCGACACTGACGTTCGTCTATACGCATGTTTACCGTACATACAACGCAGATCTGGCTACACTCTCGAAGACACAAATACTTACTACAGCAGTTATCTATCACAAGTGGGTTAACATGACGCTCGTTTCGGTCCTCTCGTCAACCCGGACTCGAAACTCTTCAGAACCCGGCCACACCGTCAACTACGACTTCCCCTTCCCCTTTCCACTTCCATTCGTGCGCGATGGGCCAGAGCCTCGGTTGCTCTCTCCCGGACTTGAGGATCCTGCGAAGAGAAGCACAGAACGTAAGTGAACACTCCGAAACCGCAGACGACGTGTCAAGGACACACTCACAGGATGTTCTGCCCAGAAAGGTGCGTAGATCGGATCGTCCATCGGTGGCATACCGTTGCTCCAGCTGTTCACCCTCGTACGTCCCGGCTCAGGTGGACGTGCTGCCGAACTCGAAGCCTGACCGGGGCCCTGACCTACGGTACCGCGCTTGTCTACCTCAAATTGCTTATGAGCCCTGAGCAGAAAATCAGTATCGTGGAATGGCGTGCTGCCGGGCGGCCATCCGCCACCGCCGCCGCTGCCCGTGCCCCTGCCCAAGGCAGTCCCCATTGGGAACCAGTGGTTTACGATGGCCGAATAGACCCTGTCGAGGAAGCGACAGAATCGCTTGTAGTTGATTATGATCTCCGTCTCGTTCAAGCCTTTGGAACGGAGCCGGTCCATCATCAACTTCTTGCCGTAGGGTGTCTTGGGGGCCAGACCATTGGCTAACCCGATCAGACGGTCGTCCGAGTAAATATTCTCCTCCCGGGCAGCTGGACGGTGCGTGTCTCTGGGGATGTTCGCAGTCATGCGAAGCTTCTTGATCTGCCGCGCCAGCCCGTTGACTGTCGCGGTGCTCGCCTGAGCGTCAAGTCGGGGACGAAACGCCAGGCTGTTATAGGACTGAGCAGCGCCGAGATCGCCATGGTGTGGGCGTGAACGTGAACCAGCAAGGCTTGCTGAGGCATTGGTGGTATCGAACGCGAAGCTAGTATCACTAGCACGAGGCTGCTCCATGACCCCAGTGTTGGCGTTCGTGTCATGGGCAGCTGACGATTCTGTGGAGGGCAAGAGAAGAGGGGGATGATAGGAAGAAATGTCGGGCGGACCTGCAAAGCTCTCGGTCGATGACCCGCTTTGCGGATCTTGCGTCCCGTGGCCGCCCGAGGCCTGGGGACCTGGATCGCCACCGTCTCGTTGTGAATTTGAGCCAGCAGTGCTTGCGGAGGGAGCAGTGGAGTCGAAGGTGATGCTCGGACTACCATCAAGGGACTCCGGTACCGTCCTGGGCACGTTCGCAGTGATGCGAAGGTTCTCGGTCAGCCCCACCAGTCGGCCTACGGTTGTGCTGCCGTCGGCAGCATCGAGAGGCTGGTCGTCCGTGTCCTTCGTCGCCCCGCTGTCAGAAGCTTCAGAGCTGCGAATTCCGTGGTCTTGACGTGGACGGTCATCGTCTGGGCGGGGACTACCGTAGCTGAGACTACGATAGCGGGGGGGTGCAGCTACAGTGTCAACAGCGGTGTTCGAGGCGACGCCGGAGTCTGATGAGGGTACAACAGGGAATGGGATGTGCGAGGACGCGCCGACAGGGCGCGTCAAGTCGCCAGTAGACAACCTGCGTTCCGGATCATGGATCGCCCGGTTACCATCAGTCGGAGTGGCACGACTGCGAAGGTCACGGTGTGGCACGGAGCCAGCCGAGATCACGGAGGGAGCAGTGAAATCAGAGTCGAAGGCGAGATTGGAACCATGACCACACCGGGTGCAGACGAATGTGCGAGTCCGAGCAGCCATCGCAGAGGACTCGGCGGACGGCACGAGAGGAGACTCGTGTTGGGGAGGAACACAGGGCGTGCCTCTCCAGTCGTGGGGAGACAACCCGCTTTCCAAATCGTGTGTCACGTGCTGGGTGCTAGAACCTTGAACGCCGTGACCATCTTGGTCGCGGTTTGGATGCGAGTCAGCAACTTTCGCCGCAGGAGTGGTGAGGTCGGAGGTGGTGCTAGAGCCACTGGCACTACGGGCCTGTGTAGCAATGGGGTCGTAAAGTGGGTTATCACTACCCCTGGGAGACGTGATGCATGGTAGGGGAAGGGGTGGAACGAGGCGGCCCGAAGGCGCTCGCGGCGTGTCCACCTTGTCTTCCGAAACCGCGTTGTGAGCACGTTTGCGTGCATTCACAAAATGTCGGAGATTCAAAGAGTCGTTGGGTTCGTTTAGAATGGGGGAAAGATGGAATCTTTGCGGCCTGCCCATGCGCTCTGTACGAGCAGCGATTGGACTGGAACCCGGGACGTCTGGCGTTCCGGCCGGTGATGATTCGGGTTCAGGTCGAGGGCTACTACGTGGGGTGCGTGAAGCCGCCTGGGCGTCTTCATGGGTAGGTTGCATAGCAGGGAGTGGGGGCGCAGCATTGTCGAACACTCTGGTGGGACGAGCGGGACGAGCGGGGGTGACAGCACCACGGGGGAATATGCCAAACCGTCCGGCACCTGTCATGACTGCGTTCACCTGAAACTAGGTTGTATGGCATTAGCTTGCGTCATCGCCCGAGGCCAACTGATATGGCGTTACTTACATCGTTGAGTTTTGAATCCCCGTTTCCTGGGGTCACAGGAAGGTCTTCGATAAAAGGATCTTCGTCGAGGCGTACGACATCGTCTACATCGCCGTCATCGTCATCGAGGACATGGAGGACATTCCCCGTGATGGTAGAACCCTACAATGGAGCCGCAAAGAACTGGTCAGAATCTGATGCGTGCTTCTCAATGATATGCGTGCGGCAAACTAGCTTACTTTGTTTGTCGTTGACGGCAAGACAAAACCTTCGTCGTGCCCGTCGCCTTCCAGTGTGGCGCCGGCCGGCAAGTCAAACCATGACTTCTGGGTCGTGAGTGGGCTGGCATCGGGGAACTTCAATGCCTGCTTTGTTCGTTCGAGGAAGGAAAGGAAGTGAGGGTTAAGCGCTTGTTTTCGGGGGAGCTGGAAGACGTTGTAAACGACGACTGTCTTTGCTCCTTTTGCCTCTCGATTGGGCTCATGGCCAGCCTCAGTGTTCTGAAGTATTGCAATTGGTGCATTCTTCCTGCCTTTTGCGGGCTTCTTTGCAGCCTTGTCAGCGAACGCAACTGTGGGAGTCAACAAAGCAGTCTTGATAAGCTTCCACAGTGTTATAAGCCGGATGTCCTACCTGTTGATCTCGTACGCCGCCGCTTGTTTGGACGAGAGTCACCCAGTGT
The DNA here is from genome assembly GCA_032821775.1 of Sanguinoderma infundibulare. Taxonomy (NCBI): domain Eukaryota; kingdom Fungi; phylum Basidiomycota; class Agaricomycetes; order Polyporales; family Polyporaceae; genus Sanguinoderma; species Sanguinoderma infundibulare. The sequence goes on along the minus strand of JAVLRN010000015.1, from coordinate 592,731 downwards.
CTGGGAAGTTGATGATACGTCCCCCGCCCCTCGACGAAGATTTGTGTGGCTGCCCGATGGACCCGCAGTAGAAGAACCGACGTCATGAGAAGATGGCTCCACCACGTTGTGATAGCGTTCATAAGTGTTGACGGAGAACCAGGTACTGCACATGAGTAGAACGTTGACTGTCTCCAAATCCGGGTGTTCTCGGAAAGCAAGCTGCGCCTGGTCAGTGCATTGCTTCCAAGTCCTCCAAAGGATATGTGCCGCCGCGTCCCGCCCCTGCTCTGTCTCCGGTTCGACATTTCCCAACGGTTTCATCTCTCCAACCACAAACACCTGACGTTGCTTCCCGTTTGTGGCTGTCGGGGTATGGAAGAGCAAGACGTAGTCGGGGAGACAGAATTCGATTCGCTTCTTACCGTTCAAGACTTGACAGTCCACAAAAGCATGCTGTGCACCGCAGCTGAAAGCGGAGCCGTCGATGTCGAACGTGTTGCAGTAAATATGGAGGATGTACTCCCACGCCGGATAGGTGCGAGACTCCCTAGTGCGATTGCCGGGTTCCCGACCGTACTCAAACAAGAGATTGAGAGTGCGGAAGAATGTGGACTTCTTTAGAACCACGACGTTTTCATCGTCCTGCGCGACTTGGTTATGCTGTGTTCACGCTGAAGATACTTAGATCGAGAGATAACGCACCAGGAGCTCCTGTAGCCTCCCATCGGGTAGCGGGTTCGACGACATGACTCGGATTGGAGTCGGCGACTGAGCGAAAACTTGCAATATTCCGTGTTAGTTCACGTAGGTATATATGCATAGAAACTCACCAATGAACACGTAGGTTGGATGAGGAGAGTAGCTGAGGACGCGGCCGAGCACTGGGGGATGAGATGTGGTTGATGAAGTTCAAGAGCAAATTCGAGATTGACCCGGTGAGATGCCCTTATCTTTTCAGAGAGCTTCCCACGCCGTTTACGCTGATCCTATTGTCCCTCAGGGCACGCCTGGACGGCCGTGTGCATGAGGCCAAGCCAAGATCGATTGGTGGTGGTTCCTTTGTTCTGAGCGCTTATCTGTCTTTATCATGTGACGGTGCGAATGTGAAGCCTTCTTAAGCGTCTTGCGCGCCCCAGCGTCTCCCTCCAACGTTCGATCACAACCACGACTGCGATGGCTGCCACTGCTCCTGCACCATTGACTCCCGTTCCCTCTCCCCTGTCAACCCCCACCATCGACCCAGACCCATCTTTAAGCGACGATTCGAGTGATGACGAACTGGAATCGGACGATGAGGCGGAAGAACCCTGCAAGGAGCCGCCGCGCAAGTTTGTGTGGGGTGTGAGTTCTCGATTATATCTGTGTTTAGTGTGAACCCAAACTGATAACATGCTTCAGGAGGACGTCGTACGGAAGGTGCTCCCACGACGCTCTCTTCCTACCTTCCTCAATCCCTCTATCGTCGATGTCGATGACCCCCGCAAACTCCCTCTCTGCTGGTACGGCCTCCCTTTCGACCCCGAATATATCTTCAAATATTGCGAGCGCATCGGGATTGCCATCCACTGTGCTAGTGACGGCGATTACTTCGGCTGCAAAGCTGGAGAGGTGAACCCGCCCTCGACGTATGTAAACTTCGACATCTGGTTTAAGAACCAGACCGGTCTCCAGTTGGATCTCGTACAGGTGTGGGGATGCTCATCACTTCTCACCCTGTTCTCGAGCCACGACCTTCGTCACATCACCGTCGAGATGTGGGAACGAGCCTGCGACATTTTCGAAGACATGGAGTACCCACCGAGCTATGAGTTCGAGTGGTATCTCGATGGTCGTCAGAAGGTGCGTGATAGTTTGACAGCGCTTTCCGATCATATACTGACGATGATCACCAGTACTAGGAGCACCGTCGTCGCGCTATTTGTCCTTACTTTATGCATATCCCGTCATCGCTGTCGTCTGTTTTCATTGTACTATTCTTGTTCACTGTATCTCGTATCTGGACGTCAATCCACACGCTAACCCGTCCTGGTCTACTCCAACGTAACGTTGCGAGCTTGTGGTCGCGTGGTCCACAATTGTTCTGCATCTCGGCTAATCTCCAGCGTGATGCTCTTAGACAGCCTTCATCGACTTGATTACTGTTCAGTGTTCACGTCGAGAACGCGCGTACATGCATGGTTAGTAGTTCTTTTGTCCTTCTGAGACAGCTATATTTGTAGTGATGCCGACCGGCGTATCTCATAGATGCTCGTCGTTCCTGGTATGGCCACTGGTACTGAACTCAGAAACCTGCCACGATCCCATCGAATGCCGGCTTCCTAACGAGGTTTTATACGTGATGTCAGTACAGCGCAGCTCGGCAGCATTGGAAGCTCACTGATCTCATTCCAAGGACACGCCACGCCCTGACCTAGGAAGGTGCTGGGAACAAACAAAAACTGAACGCCTCCGTCAGCCTCAGGATCATTCACCACCACGTCGCCAGCGCAGGCAAACAAACCTTATCCGTGAAGTCCCAGATGGTGATCCCGACACACTTCGACACGGCCTGGCATGCGGAGATGACCGTGTGGTAGTCAGCCTTCTGCTCGAGGAGCGCGGCGGTCTCAGGGAGCGTCATCCGTATGTCGAGCTCGGTGATCGCGACCTCGACTCCGAGGGCGACGAACTCTTGAATGTTCTGTACGAGCGTCGTGGGGACCTCTCCGACGATGAAGTGCGACCGGAGGCCGACGCCGTCGATGGGCACTCCCTGTGACTTCAGAGATGTGATCAGGTTCTTCAAGCGGTGGCCTTCGCGCCTGCGATGTATTAGCCAAGGCTACTATGAGGTAAGCACTGCCGTACCTGTGCCTTCGAAGTTGAAGTCGTTGATATAGACCTTGGCGTTAGGATCCGCGGCCTTCGCTGCGCGGAGAGCGGTCGCGATGTAGCTCGCTCCGAGAGTGTCGAAGAAGACGTCCTGGCGGAAGGTACCGTCGTCACGGTCGTTGAGCGGCTCTGCGCCGAAGCCGAAGCCGTAAGCAATTGTTTGCGAATACGGCTAGTCTCACGTCGATCCTCACCATTCACGGCATTCCGGCTGTCTGGTCGGACGGTCAGCATCCTGCAAGGCAAGGACTCGAGGACGACGTACAACGGGAGCTCGGTTAGCGAATATCCGATCGTTTAAAAATGCGACGCAACTTACACTTTCCCTTTGTAATGTCCCACGACCGTGCTGCAGTGGTTCTGGACGATCAAGGTCAACTCGGCCGCATTAAAGTTCCCAGCCGTGACCCAGCTCGGAAGCTGCTGGTGCCACCTGAATACAGATACCACCATCGACATCAGCCTTCTCCGCAGCGCCGAGCCAACCCATCGGCGCACCTCTCGTCAAAGTTCGTGGCGAGCGCGGCGATCTGGTCGCCCTGCGTGAATGTGAAGACGCCCTGCTCGGGCTCGGTCGCGTCCCACTTCATGCTGTTCGCGGCCGTGATCTGGCCGAACACCTGTGTCTCGTCGAGGATCGCGACGTACGGCGCGTCCGTCAGCTCCGGGTTGTCCGTCGCCGTGCCGAAGTAGAGCTTGCCGGCCGCCTTGGCGCGCGCGTGCAGGCCTGCGACGTTCGAGGTCGCGGTGGGCAGGGCTTGCTGCGCCGCGATCGTAGGGCTCGGGCGAACGGGCCTTGCGGCGGCGGAGAGGGCTAGGCTGAGAAGGGCGAGGAAGGGTGAGATCTGCATGGTGGTGATGATTTGGTGGGCGGATGCTGACGCGGACGATCATGGCGCTCGGCGCTCCCGTCTTTATGTGGGTCCAGTGGTGCGTACATTGCGACCGCCTTGATGCTCTCCTGGCCCCGACCGATATGTCCTCGCTATAGTTGGGGTTGGGGCGACCACAGTGGCGACGGTGAACGGCCCTCGTGAGGCGGCGTTTGACGTAGTGAGGGAACCAGAGTCTAAAATATGGACGAGAGGAGGGATGAACGGGTATTCTCGTGATGGAAGGCGGAGTGAACGTCTCATGAGGGTTGATTCAGTACGTGGAGGTGCGCAGTCGGAATGGGAGTACGACTTGTTGTCTGGCCGGCCCAATATGCAGCGTCAAGAGGACTGTCGAGCGGCGAGCGGATTATTCGATGACTTACACGAGGAGTGGCTTGGCCACTTCGGAACGGCCTTGGGTAGGATCCTCCAAGACTTCTTCAGCCGTCAGCATGGAGCTGACGATTTCCTACGGGCGATAGGCAGCCGCGGATTAAAATTATGTTATAGTCGGCGCCCGCACGGAGACAAGGCCACTTATGCACCACCCTGTTTGCGACGTGTGAATGCCGTCCAGATTGCGCGAAAGAACGACCAAATGCGGGGAACTTCTTTGCTGCGATACCCCACGTTTGTGCGGCTTGGCCACAAAACGTAGTCCGCTGCAGCGACCAACCTCGAATGAAGGTGCCTAGAAATGTGGGACCGTACCGAAGCCAAAGTTTCTAGTAGCGGGAGGCGGCGATTGCCTCCGAGCCTCGAGACCTCAGATGTTCTCAGAGTGCCTGGGCTGCCCCGCATTGTCCCACATTACCCCGCACCTCATGATGGTATGCACTATGCATGGTCGGGCAAAAATGGTATGGTTGGGGAAAGATAAGGATGTGCTTATACTAAACCGCGAAGTGATTGTTGAAAACAGAGGATACAGAGTGAATACCGGGCCAGGCTAGCAGGCAGCGTCCGTGAACGTGAAGCTATCCGCGCGCACGTCTATCCTGGTACTACTGTGCCAACCCAGAACGAAGCGTCTCGGCTCTATCGCCTACCGCAGCAGGCCCCCCTCGGGGCCGTGCTCGACGCCCTTTTTCGGCTTCACGGTCGGTGCTTCGGTCTCGGCATCTCGTCCCGCATACGCACAGCACAACGGCGAGGAGGACGAGCCAGACGAGCAGGTTAGCACCGAGGAGCCCCAGCGCGACCTTTGCCCTCGTGTGCAGGCTGTACCGAAACGACTCGTTGGACTCCTCGTCGTCATTGTCGTCTGTGGAGAGCGAGCGGTAGATGGCCCCATTATTGGAGTTGGTGGAAGCGGGGTCATCGGAGGACGGGCGAGCTGCTTCGTGAAGAGGGAGGGCTCGAGGGAGGGCGTGCCCTGCAGGAGAGCTTGAGCGGCAAGGCTTTCGTATTCGTGCTTGGCGTCGAGTTCGGTGGCAGAGAGCATCTGTACGAACGGCTAACTATTGGTGTTGTTCATCGGGTGGTGGTACCCGTACTCGACGCTGCAGAGGATCATTTGGAATTTGAACTCAGCTTATGCAAATCTTCATGTCGGAGATTCGATATTGCCTGCTCGTCGCTCGAGTTCTGCGTGCATGCTCTGATGCGGTAGTATCCCAGAGACCTTTGGGACTCGGGGCCGGTCGAGGGCTCCATGGTCAACCGGGGACTGGGTCCGGGGACCTGAGTAAAAGTTAGATGGCGAGCGTTTCTCCCGATTCGCCTCCAAACGCGTGGCTTCGGTTTGCAGCTACGAACGAACACGGATATGACAGAGAATGTCTGCAGTACGACTGTTGCGAGCAGATCGACGGCGTCGTCCTAGACATATGCCTTGGCCCATCTGAATTAGTAGAATGGTACGCGTACAGCACGTACAAGTACAAGCAGTATCTGCACGATTGTTCAACAAGCATCGGGATACGGTTCATTGAAGGCTGTTCAAGAGCATCACGCTGGAGATTGGCTGAGATGCTGACATGCGCGCAGAACAATTGTGGACCACGCAACCACAAGCTCTCAAACGTTGGAGTAGACCGGGATGGGTTAGCGTGTGGATTGACGTCCAGATACGAGATATAGTGAACAAGAATGATAGTACAATGAAAACAAACGACAGCGACGGCGGCATATGCATGAAGTAAAGAGAAATAGCGCGACGACGGTGCTCCTAGTACTGGTGATCATCGTCAGTATATGATCGGAGAACACTACCAAATTGTCCACGCACCTTCTGACGATCATCGAGATACCACTCGAACTCATAGCACGGTGGGTACTCCATGTCTTCGAAAATGTCGCAGGCTCGTTCCCACATCTCGACGGTGATGTGACGAAGTTGGTGGTTCGAGAACAGGGTGAGAAGTGACGAGCATTCCCACACCCCCACGAGATCCAACTGGAGACCCGTCTGGTTCTTGAACCAGATGTCGAAGTTTCCGTAGGTCGAGCACGGGTTCACCTCTCCAGCTTTTCCGCCAAAGTAATCGCCGTCACTGACACAGCGGACAGCAATCCCGATGCGCTCGCAATATTTGAAGATATATTCGGGATGGAAAGGGAGGCCATACCAGCAGAGAGGGAGATTGCGGGGGTCATCGACATCGACGATAGAGGGATTGAGGAAGGTAGGAAGAGAGCGTCGTGGGAGCACCTTCCGTACGACGTCCTCCTGAAGCATGTTATCGGTTTGGGTTCACACTAAACACAGATATAATCGAGAACTCACACCCCACACAAACTTGCGCGGCGGCTCCTTGCAGGATTCTTCCGCCTCATCGTCCGATTCCAGCTCGTCATCACTTGAATCGTCGCCTAAAGACGGGTCTGCGTCGATGGCGGGGGTTGACAGAGGGGAGGGAACGGGAGTCAATGGTGCAGGAGCAGTGGCAGCCATGGTTGTGGTTGTGGTGGAACGTTCCGTTTCGAGGCGACGCGGCGACGCCCGAACGCCAAGTCACTCCGAGAATGTCGGAGACGGAGACGGCGGGCCGATCTAGCCGCCCAACTCACCTGCACAAGGATCGACAGCACACGACCGCCAACACGTCGTTAGGTGTATGACGTGGACGACGCGAACGACGTGGACGAGCAGCGACAAATTGAACGACATAGAGTCCGGTCGGAAAGACAATGGTGATGCCGGTCATGCGCATGGCGGGAAGCATATCTATCTCCAGCGACCGCAAGTTGGTAAGCAGACCTTGGTTTGATTGGGGGGTGCAGTAATAAGTATGCGGGCTGGGCGCCGTAGAGGACGATGAGCAGGCACTACACAAGATCGGGTCATTCAAACTGTCAGCCTTCTCCCTAAGTTCATAGTACAAGGTGATTAGGGGGATCGTGGCGATATAAACTGGCACGACATCGTAGGTTTCGTGCGTTTTGCGCGATGATGACGATGCTCCCGTCACTGTATCCATCTGGACCGCGCTTGGAGCGGCGGAGGAGTAGTACTGACCGACCGTATCGACCATGATCGCGTCTGCTGTTGGTTCGATTGACTGTGTTGATTGGGGAATGCGCCGTGGTAATACGGTCACGCCGCCGGAAGATGGATTTGAAAACACACACGTATAGAATGACGGAAAAACTGCAATACGTCCTCTTCGAAAGACAGGAGGAGAGGGGGGTTGGGATGCTGGTCGACGACACTGAATAAAACGTACCGACTAAGATGTACGAGCACTTTCGAGGGTGATCGTGGGACTCTTGGCGCGTTGGAAAACCAAAAGCTTCCGACACGGGGAATCGAACCCCGGGCTATCGCGTGAGAGGCGATAATGTTAGCCACTACACCATATCGGATTGCAAGTTAAGCTTAGAAAATCAACAAGAAGCTCGCTGGAGCTCTCTGTCCCCGTCTCGAGCTGGTGTGTTTACTCATTTACAGCGTATATCACAATCGTCTATGTCCCCGTCTGCATGGAGGATGACGGTGCGCACTTCCGTGATCCTGGCGTTGCATCGGTCGTCTGCGCTCACAAAGTCGGTACTCGCCTCCCCCCATCAAAGAGCCTCGCCGCCACCCATGCCGACCTCTCCACCAACAACTCCCTCAGCAACACGCCTCGCTCCACATCGCCATTGTCAAGTCGGGTGAGCACGCGACGGCGGTTGCCCTGCAGGAGAGCCCACTCTGCAGCAGAGGTACAGCGCGACGATCGTGTACGCGGTCGTGATGTCGTCGCCGATGGCACGGAACAGGCTGATGGCTTCGACCGCGTCTTCGGCGGAGAGGCTCCTCCCATTGTGCGAGGGTGGAGGGGAAGCAGTGGCGCAGGGGGGAGTACGCCTCCTTGCGGATGTGGAGCTTGGACTTGTGCGCCATACTCTGCTTGGCAGACGGGCTCGATGCTTCCGTCCTCAATGGGCGCCGTAAATGAAGGTGAGCAAACTGGTGTGACGGGGTATCATGCATCCAACTCGTACTCACCCGATCCCATCGTATAGCACGCGAAGCAGATGTTTGACGCCGTGGACGGAGTCTTCGAGTTGTCGGACGACAGCACATTCGTCCAATTCGCCTTCAGGCTGATCGCTTCATACCGCAATGGTCGGGCCGTTGAGCAAGTCTGCGAGGACGCTGACCTTCCTCCGCCAACCCCATCGCAGCCCATCTGCCGCATATTCATTCGCCATCCCTTGTCGCGCGCCTTACCGAAGGAATGCTGGGCAAGACGCGATGTAACGATTCTTGCGGAGAGTCCGACCTAACGCGTCGACTTGGCGTACAGGCGCCGGTCCTTTGGTACCGAGCGCGCTCGCGATCGCGATCGCCGGACCCACGCTCAGTTCCTGGTGCTCCGCCTGGGTGTCCCGATTGGATGGAAAGTCAGATGTACCAGTCTTATGTACGTCTTTCATACACGCGCCCACTGCCCTTGGTTGTCCTGATAGTGCCTTGGTTGGGTTTGCATAGAGAAGGTGCGCACCTTACCTTGATGAACATCGTACAGATCCTGATTGCACCCGCCAAGTTTCTAGGAACTGTGAGTTTTGCGGCATACACATCGTTCGCACTGTAGTTGATTCTACATATAGCACCGTCTGATTAGTTTTGGATATCTTTCAAGTACCTTCCGTACATGCTCTATGTACCCTGTTATCGCTTTGCCGTGTTCCTTCCTGGCTTCCCATGCTTTCGTCCACCACGATCGTCTTCGGGGGGCGCGTCCAGAAATCCGCCGAGCTCGAGCGCGTTACGCGCTGCTTGGTTGATGTGCTTGAACCTGTCTGGTCCGAGGTGGATGCCGCCGAAGTAGCGGGTCACTATTACCAGCACGTTGTCGACCTCCTGTGTGGCCCGTGCGCGATGTCAGTGCACGAGAGCCGAGGGAAAAGAGACCGACGGAGGTACACACCAGAATCTGTAACAGGTGTGCTAGACGCCCCCCGGCGGCGGTTTCTCCGTCATCATCGTTGTCTGGATATTGTGGAACTGAGATTGACAGAGAACGGCCGATAACTTAGGGAACGCACCTTGGTGGAGGACGGAGCCTACCCGACAACGCCACGCGTTGATGACTGGATGCGCGGCACGAGCTATTCGGCGGTCAGAGACGAGATGCGCGAGAATGAGCGGGACCTGAGAGTCTCGCTTGAGCAAAACAGAATGAAGCAAATCGCCACTGTTAAAACGTACCTGGGCCGGATCCGTAATTCGACACGCGCGCCCGACAAACGAGCTCTTACGGTCCTGGATGGGCTCCGCCTCCACAATCGTTATGCCTGGCGGTATCTCCGCCGGCGCGTCCACCATCGCCAGGACCATTACCCCGCCACCGCTGCCCCCGTTGTTCCCGTCTGGCCCGTGGGTATCCTCACTGCCATGCCCACCCTCGTGCGCTCGCGCCCGCTCGTCCTCCCTCAACAGCTCGCCCACCTTCTGCTCGCTCAGCCGCTCTCGGAGCCACACCGAACAACGTTCCTTGACCCACTCTAGCCCGTCAAACACGCATTCACCGCCGGGCGTCCATTCGACCGCACCCCGGGAAATGTACGTCTTGAGAACGGTGCCGAATAACGACGCATCCACGCCGTAAGGCCCGATGTATCGCGAGAGGAGCTGGAGCTGGGGAGGCGCGGAGGCCGGGTACGTGGGCGGGAGAGATACGAGGATGAGGACGAGGTGCGAGGGCTGGGAGGGGTCGTCCGAGTCGATGCTGTATCCACGGCGTCGATATTCGAGACGAGTCGCGCGCAAATTGTATGTGCAAACGTACCTGAGGGTGACCTCATAACGTATGGTTCCCAGCTCGATGCCGTTGGGATTCAAGTTCTGACCGGGACCGCCGGGTTCGGGCGACTTGCTGCTCGGTCGCGAAGAAGGCTTCCAGATGTCGACTGCTTCATCTCCGTAAATACTCTGGAGCACTGGAGATTGTTTGGCAGGATCACGATGGATGCCGAGGGACGAGTGGGCGACGGGCGACGGAGAGGCAGGCTAGAGATGATGAGGGCGCTGCGCGAATGGCCGCCAGAGATAGGAAGTGCGCGCACCGCCGAGTTCCGACGCGATGGACTCGCGGATGGGATCCGGGTCCGTGGAGAGCTGGGCGATGAGGTCCTCGATGGAGCCTGGCGTCGAGGTCATCGTATCCGGTGAATCCTGCAGAGAGGACGTGGGGGTAGAGAGCAAAGACCCGCGCCCGAGCCAAGCGCGCGAGGAAGGCCTTGGTTTCTCACCACGACCAGCACCGCTCCTCCTGGTCCGCCGACCAAGCCGCTCGTCCCGCCGCCTTGGAATATCCTGTAAAGTGAAATCGTCGATTTACTGCTCGAAGCTTTCTTCGTGATTCCCGGCCGCGCTCTATTTGTCTGGTTGGCGTCGCACACAGTATAGTCTTTCGCCGGGAAATGGTCGCCTTTCTTATGTGGCCAAATCATTCGGACTTGTGCTGCCTCAGCGGAACTGCTCCTGCCAGTTAATGTATCTAACATCAATTGCGCCCGAGCTGCGTTCAGGCGCAGCTCACACGGGCATGGAGAACATGCCTTCTGTGGCCATTCGAACCGCTCACCGTCATGACAACAATCCACCTTCCGTTTTCCACAGAACATATCCTTCCCCCTGACGGTCTCGTCGGTCTTGACTGTCTTTTGTCATCAGTGGTCCGCTTCGAGTGCCCCGGCTAGCTCTACCCCGCTAAGTACTCTCCCCCGCTCTTCACCAACCATCGCACCTTCCCTTTGCCGGACCTGGTCCTGGGTGCGCATTCTTCGGCCAGCGCGTAGACCGCCGACATGGGCCCTCTTTATACAATCATCAGGCTCCCTTTGTATATTATCCTCGTGAGCACCCTTTTTCCAAGTACTCGTAAAATGTTCAGCCGCTCACCCACTTCCAAACGCCGCAGTGGGTCTTTTCCGGGCTCCTCTTCATCCTCACATGTGTACGCCTCAACTACACTCTCCATCTCCCGTCTGGCGATCCGCTCAATGGAGGTCGAGACTTTTATGGTCCGTCGCGCTATTCTATTTCCTTTGCCATTCTCCTCCTGACTGAGATGTTTATCCGCGAACATGGCGTTCCACAGATCCCATCGTCGCGGAGCTGCTCGTCGTATCCCTCGTCACACTCGGGTCGATACCGCTCGTGTAAGCGCTTTCCTTCATTACCGTCGCGAGATGCGCCAAGTGACGAATGCCTTCTCACTAACAGGAAGGGATGGGTCCCGAGTTTCATTGCATCGACTGCCTCGAAGAACCTCCTCGAGCTCGCCGGCTTATCGGTCCTCTGGCTGCTTTGGCTGGTCGGCTGCGTGGTGTCAGCGGTACGTGTGTTCATCATCGCGTTGGCACACCCAACTCATGGTGTACCCCGTATTCTACATCTTCCGTCCGCGACCTTGCCTTCCGCCGACACCATCGTACAACTTGCACGAACAGAGCATCTGGCCAAACTTGTCATTTTGCTACCAGTTCGAGCCTTGTCGAGTCCTCACAGCCATGATGGCGTTCGCCTGGCTCGGCTGGATAGCCCTCGTCGGCCTCATCGTCATCGCCATCCTGACCGCTGTGTCGAAGGTCCGTCCCACCCGCTCGCCCATGATGGTCGAGTGGGCGTCGCCGTCACCGATTGGGCGACCAGTGACCGTATAGTGTAACTGAGACTGAGACGCGGCCTGGGGGGCTCGACGTCGAGGTTCAACGTTTGCCTATCTAGGCGTAGGTGCCTTCCGGAAGCTGTGGACATGGTGCTGATGATGTTCCGAGTCGTTCTCGCCCTCTTCGCCTGGTTAGGACTGTATGCGGTGTATGCATTTCTCCGCTCCGCGTTTGTTGATCAATGGAACTGTTGTGCACTATCTCTATCTCTTTCACCGGTCTCCATGTCATCGTCCAGTCGAACTACTTCCCCCGCGCCCACCGCATCGATCTCCCGGTCATCTCGAGCACGCGGAGGTACTGCCATTCCAAAGCGAATCTGAGCCGCCACTTATCAAGCCTTGTCAAGCGATTTGGGGACAGGGTGGCCTGCGGCGGACGAGTATCAAACCTTGAGGTCAGCAGCTCAGTCGAACCTAGCTCATCGCCGGTGTTAGCGGATCCCGCGATTCCAATTTGACGCTATGTGCGCGGATGTAGGCGTTTCTCGACAATCATGGATATATTCCACATTGAACAAAGTTTTATTATGTCTAGATCGATACTCTTCTCTTGATACCAATCGTGGCTGTCAACCCGGAGTGCGCCCCGCGCCATCTTGTTCTGTTCTGCGGCGTAGATCGATCTGTTCTCCCCCCGACCCTCAACCTAATGATACATCTCCTACAAAAGCTCCAAGGTTTTGGTAATGAATTTCGGGTGCTCCGATGTTCCTTCCACCCCTTTCGACGACCTTTGCAACTGCAGCCCTTGCGGGGCGCACCCCAAGTGCTTCTCTTGATGACACCTTCGGTGCCGTTCTCATCGGGACATTCATCGGGCTCATGTGAGTAATTTTCAGGCTTTCGCCATCGGTCGACATCTTTAATGAGCGTGCCATCAGGCTTTATGGTATGACCCTCCACCAGGCCTACCGGTACCATGGTATGTTCCCGTCCGATAAGCTTTTGCTCAAGTCTGCGGTGCGTATCGAATCCGCAATGATCGTTTCCTCCGTTAAACCTTGCGATTACTCCCTAGGTATACGCTACGGTGTGAGTCCTACGCCGACTGTATATGCTGCTGGCCTTCTAAATGTCCACCATCTGGGACATCGGGCCATCTAGCATCCTCGAGACGGCACACATGGCGCTGAGTTGCCATACTTGGTGCGCGCATCCCGTCATTTCACGATTATCCCGACACCACCGACAATCCTTTAGTTACTACTACCTTGTCGCAAGCTATGCAAATCCCTTGATGCTTCAGCGACCCGTTGCGTGAGTCAAATGCATGCATCCATGCACGACGCTTGTACTGCTGATGGCCTGACCGGGTCTGCCATAGCACGCTTCAAGTACGTGGTTCCCCTCTGGCCTCCGACCTCGCTAACGCCGATTCGTGACTACAGGTACTACCAATCCTCACGGTCAGTCGTCGACTGCGTCTTCACCTGAAGTTGCGCACTGAGCGGATCGTCGTAGGGTCTGGTGATCGGAATATCCCAAGCGTGAGCATTTGCCTCCCTTGCGATGACTGACCCGCTCACAATCCTTTCAGGTTCTTCGCGCGCCGTGCTTACGTCCGTCAGTACACCGACGCCTGCATACTGTTCAGCAATGTGTGTACTGAGGTGCTCTTGATCTGATGCTAGTCGGACGACGGTACAGAGTATGGGTCTTCCTCGCCGTACGTTGAGTCCTGATGGCTGACAATCAGAGTTCGTCGTATTGACTAATCCTGTCCAGATTTTCTCTCTCATCGGACAGTTCGGTATGTTCTGCGCGTGCCCTCCTTACGATATATCGGTCATAACGATGCAACACTCGAACGTCCTTGAACTGCCCTACAGGTTTCTGCGTTGGTATGACATTTCCATTCCGAAAAAAAGCATCCTTGGTTGCTTACACATATTCTAGTTTCCACCGTCGTCGAGTCCGTCATGCTCCGCAACTCGTGCCCGACCGAGTAACTTATCCGCCCTCTGCTAATCAGGTTATTTCTTACAAACCGAGGGTTCTCTTCGTTTGTGCCCGATACGGTTAGTACGACACGGGACTACTGCGTTCCCAGACTCGGGTCTGAAGTGCTTTGCAGTGGATCATAGCAACCGCATCCGCCTTGTCAATGTGTGCGGACGGCATATTGACCACCGTCCTCATCATCGCGCTCCGTCAAGGCCGTAGCGGACTGAAGCAGTACGTCATGATCGTCCACTAGGAGACGCGCGAGCCGATGTGCCGTTTTGCAGGACGGACTCGATGCTGGACGTGTTAGTCTTGTACACCATTACCACAGGTGAGCTGCGTATGAATCCCTGCCTCGACCTCTTCTACTGACTCAGATTCTTGGCAGGGCTCCTAACAAGGTACTGTGCTGCTTGCAGTAATGACGCAGTTGGTCGTCTTTAATCTCATGTCTCAAGCACAGCCTGTCGATGTTCACCTTGTTCCTTTTCGTGAGTGGTCCTGCCTTTCGCTCACGCAGTGCGAGATAGGTGACTAAATGTGGATCCGGATACCAGGTGGTACTACGGCCGGCGGACCTCATCTACACTGCGCTATCCCTGGTGTCTACAAAGTGTGCGTATGTCATAATGTACGCTCCTGCTTATCAAGACTAACTGTCCGTTCTCGTTATCAGTATATGCGAATACTCTTCTCGCTGCGTACGTGCCGGGGGCTCACTGCTGCCGCATTTAATTGTACTCAAAGTCGCGGTTGCATCGACCCCTCGATTAGGTTAAACTCGAGACAGTCCCTCCGGGAACAAGCATACATCGACCGTTCCGAAACCGAATTATCCTGCGCACGCCTCCAGCCGTCTCGTGTGGCCTTCGACCTGCCCGTTACGATAGAGTTGCCCGAGTTGCCCTCGGACCACCTCCGCGGTACGTCGTTCGCTCGCTGTCGCAAGTTTCATTTCCGAGCCAACTTGTGCCACCTGCAGACGACTGCGAATCAAAGACTTCCGCGATGGAGGTCATGAACGTCGGAGAGGACCTGTATCCTAAGGACACGATCGGGGTCACGGAGGCAACCTACCTAGACCTGCACTCTGTCCACGACCGACAAGTTTCTTGATACGGATCTCGAATATCACGCTCTATGATGTGTCACATGGTGCGGAAGGTCGACGCCAGCATGGTGGGGCGGATGTGGCATCGGCCGTGATCCGAGCTTACACGATCAGGGGGTCGCTGGGGACGCATGTCGGTATGGGGATGCTTTTGGCTCGGAGCCAGAACTCATCTCTTGATCTCAGTCAGCACATATAGTTCGATGGATGGCTGGAGAGTGATTGGGATCTCATCGTCCTGATATCCAGTCGAGACCAGCAGCCGCTGATACAAGGTTTGCATTGGTTTGAGATGCAGGAAGGCTGTTCTGTCAACGGCATGTATCCCTTCTGTGACGATATTGCTCTGCACCCGGCTCACGTACTTGTTCAAGTTATAATTACCGTGATGAACTTCTGTGGTTTGATAGATGTGCTGCGGTGCAGTGCAGTCTCTTCGACGCATCCTCGATGACCTTATGGCTCAGCCCACCGAAGCGTATGTGGATTAGAGTATGTCCAGACAGGCACAGCACTGATCGGACAAAGTTCGTTGGCTCTTCACAAATAGCAGGCACAACTCAATTATCCTGCCACACTAGCGTCTCGCACAAGGTTTCGACACTGGCCGGGGATACATATAAAGACCCGTTCTGAGCTGAGCTCCTGATACGGACTACTAGGCTGCACACTAGTCTCGGATTGTACCGCTTCAACGCCTGCTTACCTTTGACGTTATGAACAACACCCCTCAGCTCGATACTACCTTCGGGGCGGCCCTTATTGGGACCTACTTTTCGCTCATGTGAGTCACAGTACAATGATCGGCACTGGGACACACATTCATGATACGTCCTTCAGACTATATGGCGGTATAATACATCAGACGCACCGCTACTATCTAGCATATCCGGATGACGCCTTCTACCTGAAGGCTCTGGTGGGTCGACAAGTTGAATTTTACTAGACGCTAGAGATAGTGACGCTTTTCGTGTTGCAGGTCCTCATGGCGGTGTGAGTGGCTATCATTCTAGCATTCAGCCCGTGCTTTTCTCACCGCTGCATGGTACGCGGCAGCACCTTTGAAACTCTCCACACAGCTCTATGTGTTCATATCTGGTCCGTCGCGACCTCCACAATTTACTTTGAGGGCGGATGGGGTGACGATCCTTCAGCTATTTCCTGTTCGTTACCGGCTATTCAAACCCGTTGCTCCTTCAACACGCCATTCTGCAGTACGTGTGCATGTTCGGATGATTGCATCCCGGCTCAGTTTCGCTGATCAGTCATGTAAATCTGGCATAGTGATGTATACGTGAGCAGCCATTTCTGTGTAATAGTCGGACCGCATTTCACAAGGCAAACCAGATCCTACCGGTATTATCAGTCAGTAACCCGGATATCATTCGTGTTTCAATTGCGGACTCAGCTCGCATGCTATTTGAAGGGAATCATTGTCGCGTTGACTCAAGCGTAAGTGTACGACCTTCTCTACGGGTAATGTGTGATATAAATTATGCTTATTTTGGTGCAGGTTTTTTGTCCGTAGAGCGTACATATGTCAGTATTTGCTTTGGTAACAATACACCGGAGTCCATTCACCATTGTCTCAGTTGGAAGACAATTCCGCCGATGGGCAATACTCGCGGTAGGATGCATCCCGTCATTATCCGTAACTTGAGCTTACAAACAATCAAGGCTGCGCTTCTCCTCAGCGAACTTGGTGAGGTCGCCGGTCACCTCGTCCGTCCCGCGCAAGACTCACTTTTGATAACCACGATGCAGGCTTTTCGCTAGGTCAGCTATCTCCCTCTCAGCGTTCTTTTTCCTTTCGTTGACTCTCTCGGTAGCTATCACGGTGGATAGGTACATGGATAATCCTCGAAGCGGACTAGTAAAATTGACACACAGCGGATTACAGCCTTGTCAGGGCTCCGACGCTGACGGAATACGCGGGGCTCGTCCCTCATCCTGTAAGTTTGCACGAATTTTCTACGATAACGACCAACCACGTACTAAACATTCTTCAAGTGGATAGTGGCGGTTGCATCTGGACTGGCTCTCGCAACGGACGGGTTATTGACAACTATATTGATCCTTGCTTTGCGTAACAGCAGGAATGGGATTAAAAGGTGGGTTTCACATCGCCGATAAGTATAGAAACCCAGTCATGAATTTATACTATGTCTTTAGCAGCGACTCCTTGCTCGATGCATTAATCCTTTACTCAATAACGACCGGTGAGGACCGTGCTATGCTATCCCAAAGTAATGGTACCTGATCGCTTGATAATCCTAGGCTTGCTCACAAGGTACTCCATTCAAGTTTCGGGCACGTCTTTTGGATACCAGATCTTATATTGTAGCGTGTTTATGCTGCCAATATTTATTCTCGTACGTGTTTCTTACCAGTCCTAAGTTATATGCACCGACAGCCATGATAATTGAAACCCAGTCTCTCGCTCTCCAGAACAACCTTATATATGTAGCATTGACATTCGTGGTCACAAAGTGTGCGTACTCCCTTTGCGAATGAATTTGAGCTCTTCGCCTTACAGGCTCACTTCCAACTATTAGTGTATACGAATACTCTCCTCGCGGCTTATGCCAATCTCTCATCGGTTTCTAGAATGTAGGATTGATGCATATGACGTGGACAGGTTGAACAGAAGACAATCTCTCCAGCAGAGCCATCCTTCCGGGATTCAAATCTATGGAAATAGTACTGTAGCGGAACAACCTTGGCTTGGAAGAGCTTTCCGCAGCGAGAATACGGCAACCTTTGAGCTCTCCGACCTCTCCACAAGGAGAGTCGAAGGTGAGGAAATGTCAGCATTAGCGGAGAACTAGTTGTATTTACCTCGTTGGATAGGCCGAAAGGATTAGGTGCACATTGTCACAAAATCCATCATGGAGCTCCCATTACCAGCCTCGCATCCGTCATTTTCCCACCTGTCTCGTAGCGAATCCCTGGCGTTCACACTCACGCTGCCGTAATAAAATCCATTGTACCTTGGATCGTACGAGTATCGCATCTCAAGGAACGGACTGCACCTTGCCACGGTCACGCAAACGAGCTTGGGGCCTGTCCGAATTGCCTGAGCCACAGCCTTCGGAGATCGTAGTGAATGCGCCAGGTGAAGTAAGTCGAGCAAACCTCAGGCTGCAATGCACACAGCCATAAAATCGTCGATGCCGCTCGCCAAAGTGTGTATGTCGTGGACGTCCACATATGCGGAGTGTGCACTCATTTCTCAGGCCATCGCTTCGGCGCTAATTCCACGTTTCCGCCATCAACGTCAAACGTGACTCATAAGCCTCAACCATCTCCTGACTATCTCCAAGTCCGTCTCGTCCGTTGAGCTGAGTCAAACATTAGCTTGTGCAAATGTTGGAAACAGTATAAGCTTTTTCGACTCCAGGAGAGGTGCTGAACCTCGACCAGCCATCGCTCGAGCCAGGCTTGACATGTCAGCTTCGAAGGTGAATTGTTCACCAAGCCAAAAATCTGCTCTCGAGTCTCACTGAACATCAAAGATATCCAGATAGCTCTATGGACTTGTTCCGTCGAAGGCGAGCCTGCAGTATGAACCCCAACGCGGCGCCGCGAGCATCCGAGTCGGCATTCTTGCTGTACCGGTTGCTCCTGACTGTGGGCGCGCTGAGAGCATGGTGCGTTTGTGCTCATTTATATATTCGGCGTTGTGGCACTGTATCTTGATGTTACTTGTACACAGTTAAACCAGCAGCGCAGAGAAGGCGGAATTAGGGCCGGGGACGGGAACTACCTGCTCCACGCCTGAATTTCCCTACGCTATTGCGATTTATCCGCGTTGAGCCCAGTAAGTCTCGCCTGGTTACTGTTTATGCCACCAGCCTCACAATTTTAGACGTACAGTTACACGAGGGTCAATGCCGCCTTCATTCCTCGTTCTCATCCGACTCGTGCCTCGTTCCCGCCATCTCCTCGCTAACCCTCGCAAGTAGCCTCGGCATCTCCTCCCAGAGCTCACGCCGCAGCTCCCGGTCCTGCTCACACAACATCCCCGCGCATATCCCGCATATCCCCCGCTCCACGCCCTCGAGCTCCATCTCATCAATTCGCGATTGCGCAAACTCGCCGAGCGGGTCCCGCCGCAGCCAATCGACCGTGTCCCCATCCGAGTCCCCATGGAGGATGGTAGTGCGCACTTCCGCGATCCTGGCGTCGCACTGGCCGTCCGCCCCAACGCAGTGGATGCTCGCCCGCCCCTCGAACAGCCTCGCCGCCATCCACGCCGACCTCTCCACCAACAACTCCCTCAGCAACACGCACCGCTCCACGTCGTCCTCGTCCAGTCGCGCGAGCACGCCGTCGCGACGGCTGTTGCCGCGCAGGAGCGCTTTGTACGGGAGGCTGCAGCAGAGGTACAGCGTGACGACCATGTGCGCGGTGGTGGTGTCGTCGTCCCCGATGGCGCGGAATAGGGTGATGACCTCGATCGCGTCCTCTGCGGAGAGGCTCCCCCTGGACTCCCATTCCGCGAAGGTAGACGGGAAGCGTTGGCGCAGGCGGTAGTACGCTTCCTTGCGGACGTGGAGCTTGTACTTGTGCGCCATCCGCGCGTCGGAGGTGAGGTCGGCAAACTCCACTTCGCGGATGGGCTCGATGTTTTGGTCCAGGCTGGAGTCCGTGAGTAAAGGTGAGCAAATGTGTGCCGGTGTATCATGTGCCTAGCTCGTACTCACTCTATCCCATCGTACAGCAGACGAAGCAGATGCTTGACGTCGTGGACGGAATCGTCGAGTCGAATGACGGGACATCCGTCCAACTCGTCCTCAGGCTCATCGCTCCCTACCGCAGCAGACGAGCCGTTGAGCAAGTCAGCGAGGACGCTCGAGCCGTCAGAGAGGACATCGTTATGCACGCGGAACCCGACGTGTCCGGCTACGACGACGACGTCGCCGCTCTCGTACCACAAGTCGAGGCACTTGATCGGCGAGCGGCGGAATATCGTAGCACCATCCATGATACTGAGTTGAGGGTGGCGTGTGCAAAGGGCGATGGATATGATCGCTGATGCTATCGACAAGCTCAGCTTAACGCCTACCGTTTACCTCAGCTTCGTATTTGCCTATGATCGTTCCGTTCAAGGCTCTCACAACAGAAACTCAATCTCCGCACAATCTTCCCATTCCAAGGGCGCCAAGAAATTCGCCGTGGCATCGGCGTGAGGATTCAGGTATTTTACAGCTTGGAAACCAGTCCCACTGGGTGCCCAGGTGAGCTCTAATCCACAAGTCGTTGCATTCGAATTGCAGCTCACCACTACTCGATCACCGACCCACTCAGAAGCCGACCAACCTCGGGAGCTCGTCCCAAAGCTCCCGCCTCTGCTCCAAATCTCGGTCGCGAAGCACAAATGCGCAGCTCGAGCAGATCCGCTTATCCCTCCGCCCGTCCTTCTCCACCTCATCCACATACCGCCGCCAATACATTCCCAACGGGTCCGTGCGCGGAGCGTTGTCCTCGAATTCCCCATTTACTATGTCGATGTATGTCCGCTCGACGACCTTGCGGCATCGGCACCGGGGGTCCGGCGCATCCGCGAACAGCTGCATCGCCATGCGCGTAGAGTGCTTGACCATTTCCTCCCGGAGCGTCAAGCACAGCTCGACGTCGTCTCTGCTGAGCTTTTGGATCGTGCCATCGCTGGAGCGCTGGCCCGAGAGGATCGTCCGGGGCGGGAGCTGAGAGCAGAGGTAGAGGGCGATGGGTATGAGACCATCGCTTTGGATCTTTCGCAGGGCGCTGAGGACGCTGATCGTGTCTCGCGGGCTCGGGTGGGCCGGGACGCCTCCATTGGAGATGTCGTGTTTCCTTTCATTCCAATCGTCGAACGAGGAGGGGAGCAGTCCCTGGAGGTATTTGTGGGAGACGCAGGTGAGCACGCGATCGGAGGCGACTTGTCGCAGGATCCTAGCACGATGATGTTGAGCGGTGAGTTCTACGCGTACATGTTCCAGTGTGACACTCACTCTGATGGTCCGGGATATAGCAGACGGAGGAGTCCTTTGAAGCTCTTCGTAGAGTCCGGGATGTGAATATAAACGACGCCGCCATCACTCGTGACTCGGTGGTTATCGTCGGATCGCAAGCGATCCGCAAGGAGGTTTGAATGTCGAGCGAGCACCCTTCGATGGACACGAAAGGAGGTTCTGTCCGCGACGACGACAACGTTGCCGTCCTCGAACCAAAAGTCAGGATCGCGAGTGGGGGGATGTTCGCGTGTCTTGTGACCCGTTTCCGTGTAAGGCGGTGGTGTTGAAGCTGATTGCCCCGATCAGCGTACTCTGGCAAGGAAATGTTACAGTGGACACGTACAGAACTGCATCACCAGTGGCAATGCGTCGTTGCTGTCTCAAAGTGAGGGTAAACCAAGCGCGCGCTGCACTACAGAGCAAGCTCATCTGATTAGGACATCGAGTTTAAACTTTATCACCTTCACACGGTTATATGAATTGTTTCAAAGTATGCCATACGTTCAGCTGCTACTCCACCGCATCCGCATTTTGATTCTAACCATTCCCCGCAACACCCGTAAGCTTTGGGAGATCCGCCCATATCGCCCTCTTCCCTTCCAAGTCACGCTCCTGTAGCGCATCCCAACAATCTTCGCAAACCTGGTCTTCGATTCCCAAGCTGCAGCAGCTCTCGGTCATCGGGTCTCCGAACGTGTAAGTCGCTGGATTTCTCCCGATCTCTCGGTAAAGGGCCTCTATTGCAAAGCCACAGGTCTTCGTCTGCAAACAGCGTGCCGAAGGGCCCTCAAGTATTTCGGCGTTGAGGCTGACTTCGCGTTGAAGGAGAGCGCGTTGCGCCTGGAAGCATAGCTGCAAGGTCGGGAGATCGAGAGTGTCCGTGGTCCCGTCGACGCGCTTTGCACTTTCACTTTCGAAGAGGAGGGATGAGTATCGGCAGCATTCGTAGATGGCGGCTGGTAGCATGCTCGTTTCTCCAATCGACTGGAACAGCTTTATGGCTTCGATATAGCGAGGAGGGGAGAGTTTGCTGACGAATTCGTTGTGAAAACGTCCGCACCAACGTTCCAATGACTCGGCGAACACGGTCTTCAGACGACGGGTCGCTTCCGCGAGGACCCACTCGATTTGGTACTTGTGTCCAAGCCGTGCAAGGGCGGCGAGGATGCTGAAGTCGATCGGTTTGTCCGGCGGCATGAACCTATCATGAAGGACTCCGGTTAATTTACGGCACCGGGTGTAAGCATTATTCGAGGAAGTAATGACGCACTTGACACCGTCGTATAACATGTGGAGCATCTGCTTGAAATCGTACGCAGAGTCGGGGATGCGGACTACAGGACATCCGTCCATCATGTCCGAAGGTGTCGGATGGGGAGGTTGGGGGACGGTGAACAAGTTCTGAAAGATTTCAGAGTGGCGCGATAGGATTCCGGAATGGACGCAAAAGGCTGCATGGCCAGCGACGATTACGACATTTCCGTCCGCAAACCACAGTTCTGGATCTTGCTGAGGGCCTCTGTGCGTGTCAGGAGCTGGCGAAGACTGGCTTTGCATAGCGAGATGACGGTTTGAGACAAGTTCCTCGGAGAATTGTCGAGGGCCCGTCACTCGGCAACTCCCATTTGAATAGACGCCCAAAAGCACTTCCCCGACCGTCGTGACTCTGACCAACTTCCTCGTAAAGTCCCTCTACTCCGCTGGAGCCGCCAATCCCTGTCGATTATGGACGAAAAAAGCCGGTCTTTGGATAGCCAATCGACGGAGACAAAGCGGGACCCTGACCTCTGGTTCGACGATGGGAACGTCATCGTCGTTGCCCAGCACTGCGCTTTCCGTTTTCACAAAAGCGTACTATCTCGGCACTCCGAGGTGTTCCACAATCTCTTCACTATCCCGCAACCACCGGCTTCATTAACAGCAATGGATACGATGGACGATTGTCCGATCGTTTACGTATCGGACTCAAGCCACGACTTCAGGGAATTGTTGACAGCCGTGTATGGCGGCTTGAAGCGAGGTGTTGATCATTTGTCTCGACGATTTGCTGAATTGATGTTCACAGCAGTTATCTTCATTTAGACAAGGTCATTGAGTTCTCTTCCCTCGGTGCCCTGGCGCGACTCTCCCATAAGTACCAATTGGAGGGCCTGCTGGAGGTTGCCGTCGCTCGGCTCAAAGGCACCTTCACCACCAGCTTCACGATATGGGCCAAAACGGATGGAATCAAGGCCTCGCCGCTGAATCTTGTTCCAGGCGATGCGATCGAAGCCGTTAACCTCTTCCAGCTCCTCGCTAGGACCGAGATGCTCCCCACTGCTGTCTACGCCTGCTGCCAGCTCGATCCCGGCACGCTCGTCCACGACTTCAAGCGCGCAGACGGGACCGTGGAGACCCTTCGTCCAACCGACCTCGAGCTCTGTCTGAAGGTCCAGAGAGAGCTGATACGTGCGGACTTCTCCGTAACACGCCACTTCGTCGACTTCGCCTACTCCATGACCCACGACGCATGCTCGGATCCTGAGAGGTGCGCAGACAGCATCCGCGCGTCCTTGTCCCGTTGGAAGGAGAACCAGGAGACCTGCGTGGACGCGAACCCGCTCACCTCCTACTTCGCCGCTCGCGCGGCGAAGATGTCGAATAATCCGGCATGCGTGTCCAAGTTACGCCAGCATCATTGGAATCTTCGATCGGTCGTATGGATTTCCCTTCCGACGCTGATGGGCATGGAGATCGACGGATGGGGCTATTTCTCCTTCACCAAGGCCAAGTCTCAATCATGTTTTGTCCGACTCACCACTGAGCTAATACGACGGGCTGTGACACTTTCGGATATCCGATTTTTTCAGATCTTCTTCAACCTACTTCGCATTCCACCGTCTGCCAGTGACTCTCATCCGACTGTGCTCGAGCTCCACAAGTACTTAGGCTGTGAATAGATATGAAAGGGATACATGCGTTACATACATGTCAAATGCGTACAATTGTGGACTTTCAGTATAACAAATGTGCAGTCTAGAATACAGAGGTCAACGAGATTGTGTCTGCGTCAGTCGTCCGCGTCACGGCACTCGGGCAGAGCGCCGCATCTCTTGCATATCTCAAAATGCGGTATGCTCGTCGAAGTGGCCTCAGATGGAGATGCACTCATGAGGGAATGTAGTTGGTTGTGGGCAGAGCTCAGGGGATGGCGGAACGAGAGGTCGGATACGTCTCCAAGCGTCGTCTCATAGAAATGCGACTTCTTGAGCGCAACGAGGATGATGATGATCGTGGGATAGATTCCCTGCGTGACCTCCTGTGTTAGCAGCGCCTTGCAAGGAGGCATGCATGAAAAAACATACAACAAGAGGGATGAGTGATCCTTTTATAAAGTAATCAAATCCCGAAAGATTTCCGCCCTGCTGTGGCGTTATGTCCACCAGCGATGAAACTTGATATGCAAGTACAAATACCTGATGAACTGCCATTAATATATCCAACTTCGGGGAGAGCGCAGGCACGAACATACCCAAAGGAAACAATATATCGCCCCAGATTCGACCAAAAGGATAAGGAATTTTTCGACACGGCTGCTCCGCTTGAGCGACACGCTCTTCATTATCTTTCCGTGTTCCCTGGAAAAGAGCCCGGTCGACTGCAGGTCTGGGACAGGGGGACTATGCCACGCACCAAGCCTTGCATCCGATTAGAATCGTTGCCAACATGTTGGTCGCCAAGTCAAGGCGTTCGAATCGGGGAGCCCAGTTGGATGCACCGGAAAAGTCGATCTTTGTATCGATGGATGAGGTGTCAGAGTGGGCCGATGGTCGCTTTTTGACCATGTCTCGGTACGTGTGTGAGGGTGTAAATGAAGAACGCTACGCTGGTGGTTAGTGGAAACTCGGATGTAGTCAGACTCCGGTAGGCGTACCTGTTTGTGCAACTAGACAGACCGAGCCTTAGGAGGAATCCGAGAAGAGACGTAGCTTGGAAGGTGTATTAGTATGAGCTGCCTCATGCTGCCGCAGCACACGTTCCGTTCAACAAGGTTCAAACCTTATCGGAGTCTTCGGACCCCCTCTGGCAATTCACGGTATGCAAAGTGACAAAAGGCATAGATTGATGATATACCATTTAAACACGAGCAACGACATCGGAAGAAACCGACGGGCAAGAAGGAGAAACGTGCCAGATCAGAATATCCCACCCCTGGTAAGGAAAAGTACGCCCTCGCCGTTCCCGACGTTCCCTTCGAAGATGGCGTGCGCTCCAGCTAGAGGTGGCGAGTCCGTCTGGGTAGACTCCTGCGAGAGAAGAAAAGTGTGTCGCAGGGGGACAACAATGCGAGTCCGAGAAATGAGTTGGAAAAACAAGAGGCGAAGGGCAGAGAGAGAATTTATACCACCCTTGATTGGACGCCCGTGCCACGTGGCTCCATGGATGGCCGGACAAGGGAACTCCCCGGCGACGACCGTCATCTCGTTCTCTTCCGCTATTGAGTACTTGAGTCTGGCTAGTCTCCCAGAGTAAATAAGCGGTATATGGCGGGGCGGGGGGGGTGGATGGACGATCGTAAGTCTTGACGCTCTCCCATTGGGATCCGGGGACGCGCGCGCTCAATTGAAAAATTCTAGCCAGCCATCTAAAGACCTGTGGAGTAGGTTAGACATTCAGTAATTAAGAGGGTTAGATTTCAGGTGGGTTTCAGAAAAGATCACCTTCTGACATATCAAGATATCACGAGGATCGAGGTTCAGTAAGACTGCGGCACGTATCTCTTCCGGAAGATTTCTGAGAGACATCCTGCAGTGGATTTCAGACGTGTACGCGGCGAGGCTTGCAAGTTGGCAAGGACGAGATGGCGGTCACAAATGAAGATGGCTCGATCAAGGTAGGATCGATGCTGGTACGGGCGTCTAACATACACGGTGTAAATTCCCGCCGGAACCTCTCGCCGTTTCCCCAACTCATTTCCCGGAATCGCACTATTGTCCCCTGCCACACGCTTGTCTACCGCAAGTCCCGGACGGACACGCCGCCTCTAGCTGGGGCGCACGCCATCTTCGAAGGGAAAGAGGGCGTACTTTTCCTTACCAGTGGTGGAACATTCACCGTCCTTTCACGGTAACCAATGAATACGGTGTTCAGTATAATCGTCTACATAATCCCTACATCGTAGAATTGGCGGTGTATCATAGATCAGTTCGCGCTCTACACCTGCGCCAAAGCGATTCCCCGAGCGTTGAACGTTGCACAGTACATTCCTGTTACCTGAGTATACGCCTGTTTGCAGGCCGGTAGCTTTACAGGGGGGATAACGTACAAAGTATGTACGAGCTATATATGGACGACTATGGTGGGGATATATTGAAAGTCAGTGGATGATACTCGATAGTCTACATAGGCGGCTCCGACGTCAAGAATAAACCGAACTCCCAGTCCATGATGGGTGCGTGAGGGCACACACAAACACGATGATGACACGCCCTATGGACTCCTATGGACGAAAAGGCATGTTCGACGCTTGACTGGGCGATGGCGACTTCGCCGGGGTCCTCAAGCCCCCCGACGCAAACGCGTCGCGCCCACCATACGCGTCATCGTAGCGCACCCCGGCACCGTACGCATTCGGCGGTGGCGAGCGAGGTGGTGCAAACGTGGGGATGCTACCCTGCTGCGGGCGGTGCGTATGCGCGGCCATGGGTATGTTCGTATGCGCTGGTGTAGGGGACGGAACTGGGGCGTATCCGTGTCTATCACCGCGCGGCACGAGCGGCGTGACGTCCTCGGGATCGTCGTCGTGCGAGGGCTGGACCGAGAACGAGGAGGTGGAGGCGCCGTAACTCCCCTCGGACTTTGCCTGGCGCGCCTTGCGACGGCGGTAGATGACGCGCTGCTTCACGTCGTCGATCTTGCCGTTCACGTACCGCATCGCGACGATGGTCATGATGGCGGTTATGGCGATGATGAAAATCTTGGCAACTTTCTGCCCCTTGCTTTTTTGCACTGGTGACTGATGGGTAAGGATCCGAGTGCGAGGGTAAAAGGCAAAAGACTCACGGTTTCCGTTCGCATCCACCGTCCCGGTGCCGAGGTAGACGGCCGCGAATTGCTTCGGCAGCGACACGAACGCGGCGACGAGGAATGTGAGCACGTTCATGCCGCATGTCGCGAAGATAGCCGTCGTGACTGGGCGCGGCGCGGAGAACAACAGTGTGTCAGATTGCGGCCGCTCGCGCAGCAATAATAGAATCTGGGAGACGCACTGTGTCCAGGAATCGCGCTGTACCGGACTATGATCGCCATCCGCATGCCTCCTTCACGAATGACTTCCGACAAAAGCGCGTAGCGGAGGTTCTTCTCCTCTGTCTTTTGTCCGCGCGCGCGGCAGCAGTAGCGGAAGGTGCTGCGGAGAAGTGGTGAGATGCATGATCCCTCGACGTGCACGCCCGACGAGGGCGCGTATGCTGCATAGTCGCACGATGTTGCCCACCGCACATATCTCCAACCGCCCGCATCTACGTCACGTAGACCAATATGGACGAAGGGCTTGTCCGCGTAATAGACGCGATCCCGCTACGAGCTCGGGCCGAGATATGAGGGTTCGTTCAACCACCTCGTCAATCTGTCCCGAGAAAATGGGTAGGAAGAGCCCCAGCGGTTCATGCATTTGGCTCGGTGTGCCCAACTACTTGTGCTCAGTTTGCGTGATCGGCATAGCTCGGGCATAGTGGTGCGCGCAGACACCCATCCCGGCTAGCAAAGCATATGCAACGTATCCAGACGTAATAAACGACCCCTTCGTCTATGCAGCGTAAGCGGATTCGTCTACGTGCGCCGCGCGCGGCCCACATAGACGTAGCCGCCCTCGACGTCTTATCCGGCTTTGATACGCAGTGATTACGTGGGGGGACTTACTAGTAGGTGACGAGTTCTCCGATGATTGTGCCTGCCGCGACGATCCCGAAGCCAATCCAAACGCCCCAAAACTCTCCGCACAGCAGGGAAACTAGTTCATGGCCGATGAGAGGAGGGAAGGATAAGATGATCATGATAGCGATGGGGATGAGCCATGCGCCTGGTGTTCTAGTCGAATACTAAGATGCGACAGTTCTGAGAGCGAGGCAATACGACCACTCACTTTCGCAACCAATTCCCAGCGGGCCGAAAAGCCTTGGCGATGTTGTCTTGCTCGACGGTGAACACGATGAGGAGGACGATGACAAGGATTGCAACAATGAAGGAAACTGTAAAGAAGTGTCATGTCAGCATCGGAATCCAACGGAGACACTCGCACAAGACGTACTGAGGTTCCTCGGGTTTTTGAAGTACGACAGGTGCATGAACTTCTGGAAGCTGGAGATGTTGCATGTTCTCGTCTTGTTTGCGAGCGCTTCGGCTTCGGAAGGAGTAGGACTGGGGGTGCGCGCAACTTGGCGGTAGTCGACGCCTATTCGACCCTCCTTGTAGCCAATTGTCGATTGGTCGTCGAAGGAACGCGAGGGAGATGAGGAGGGGACTTGGAGG
The DNA here is from genome assembly GCA_032821775.1 of Sanguinoderma infundibulare. NCBI lineage: Eukaryota > Fungi > Basidiomycota > Agaricomycetes > Polyporales > Polyporaceae > Sanguinoderma > Sanguinoderma infundibulare. Next base: position 564,329 of record JAVLRN010000015.1, on the reverse strand, counting down.
GCATTCTCGTTACGAGGCGGATAGAAGGCGGGAGGCCCCTGAGGTCGCGGAGCGTATAGTTGCGTATTCCTTCAGAAAGCGCAATTCGCACACAAGCGTCGCTGAAATTATCCGGGAAAATGAGGCTCACCCGGAAGACATCGAGCGAGAACGAGGGAAGAATGGAACGTGAGGAGGTGAGGGAACAGCGAGTGAGACATGGTGGAGTCGCTTGCTAATTATATATCCGGATTCATGCTCGAGTCGGGCCGACTGGGGGCGGCTACGTCGTGGAGTTGAAGGACAGCCACTACATAGGCATGGGTATGTGACTGCGGTTCGTCATCATCGATTGAGAGATGCGCTTACGAGTTCCGCCCATCAGGCACACCGCCGCTTCTTCCTGTTAACGACGCCTGACGCCTGCAGGCCGTGCATACCGCAGCGGTGACCTTTCTATCGACGTCGATCCGGATATGTCTCTGGGCATGAGGTGGCATGCAGTTCAAGCTCGAGCACCGGCCTCGAGCCTACTCCGCAACCGGATGCCGGCCACTCTTTGCCTCCGCTCCGATGTCGAACTTGTCCCTACCACGAATGTTTCAAAGGTCAACGGGTGCGTATCATCTTGTCGTTGATCTCGAGAGGGTGTGTCACCGTTGGCGACTCGTGGCGAGGCAACGACGCTTGTGGACTCGCATTGGCAGACGCAGTGGGCGCTCGGTCCGACGACAAGACGAATTTCAATTACGGATAATCGTGCGCAACACCTCCTCGGCCAGACGTTGTTCACGTTGCGCTGACAATGAACAGGAGCATGTACTATGAACTAGCCGTATGTGGAAGTTTCACTCCATCGTACGACATGTAACGCCGCTGTGAACCATGCTGTGCGGTCCGGGTGAGTTCATCTGAAGCCTTGCTTTTTGTGGAAGAAACAAGATCGAGCACAAGGAATACTAGGCCGCATCGAGCATCGAATCAACGTATTTTGAGATAACCACAGCCCCATGTTGACAACAACGCAGGTTACCACGACTACATGTCGCTAAATAAAGACCTGTAGCGGTCTTTCTCCACAAAACAACCCAGCCGTTGTCCACCAATCAACGTCTGGACAAGGCCGCGCCGGTGCCGTCATCCATCGCACCCCCACGTCCAAGTATAGGCGCTTCTCCCCCCGCCATGATGTGGCATCCATCTACCCATCGCCCCGCGCTTGTTGTTCGCTGTCCGGTATGTCGCCACGAGGCTATCGGTTATCTACAGCGAATGACCCACCGCGTCCAGGCCGCCCCCACAAGTCAAATTAGAAAGCAGCTCTGCGACTTCGAACGTGGTCCGACAAAGGTTAGCAATGCTACCCGAAATTCGAGTACATGGTGACCACTCTCCAGGCTTGCATCCCGGGCTGCAAAGACGATGCTCCTCACAAATCAGGACGACATCTATGGTCCAAGATCAATGGCGGAAAATCTCTCATAATAACAGCGCGTGTGTGGCGAGGGCGAGGATGATAGGCTCAGAGGCGAACAGAATTGAGGCAAAGTCATTCGCAGATCCCAAGAACGCCAGAACATTGAACCAGTCCGACCGTTGGGATATACGGCGAACTACCCCCACGGGCGGCGTACGTGCCTAGACCGGACTGTGCGTGCACAACGATACGTGAGCTCGAATGTGCGCATCGCAAGCGCAATCGAGCCGCTGAACGAACGTGGTAGTAGCACATCTGCTGGTGTTTATCATTCTTTTTTTAGCAAGCTGAAGAACTTCCAGACGTTCGAGTTCTAGGGTTCGCCGTCGGGAGTCAGTTCGAGTGCACACAGAAGCGGGTATAAAAAAGAAACGTGCATATGCGCCCGCCTTGTCGAACTCGTTGCCAAAGCCATCGAAGCAGAGCTATCGATCGTAAACGTTGCAATGACGACTTCCGCGCGACGCACAGCGCGCAGGTTACACTCCCAAACAGCCTCCAGACATTGGACACGAGACCAGCAACGCACTGTCTATACACGCGTGCGTTCGCACCACCGGGGAAGGCTCAGACAGAGAGCAACCCTACGTGCGAAGCGCAGTGTTCGCTGCGCTGCAGGACTGATTAATCGCGGGCGGAGGTTCGGGGACGGCGTCCGCCGTGCTCGCTTCATCAACGTCCTTGGGCACGGTCCCGTTGGGGAAACCTGCGGCGGCGAGCAGCTTCGCTTGCCTGTTCGTAAAATAATGGACAATACCATGAGCCACCATGGCGGTGAAATCAGAATCCGCACGTGGAGCAGCAGATTTGGGGTTACAGTGAACGGTGTTGACCGATGCAGCGTTCAGTATAAGCGGGTGCACGAAGTCGAGTGCGAGCGTATTCGAAGTCATATTTGGCATCGTGGTAGGGGAATCGACATGAGAGGCGCGCCGCGGATCAGGGGTATAGATGATTTGCATGCGGATCAGAATGGAAAATGAGTGCCCGGAAGCGAAGATAAGCGCAAGGACAAAGGGAACGCACCGCGCCTTCCGCCGCCTGTACACGACCCCCTCCTTGACCTCGTCCATCTTCTTGTAAATGTACAGCAACGCGAGGTGGGTGATGATGATTGTAACCACGATCACCACGACCTTGATGGTCCTTGATGTCTGCGAGTTGTCTATCGTCCGCCCGTCACCCATCCACGAAAGTAGTAGGCACGTCAGGAACCGCCACCGCTGGAGAGATGCAGCAGAAACGAAAGCGGCTCACCGCCGTTCAGCTGCGAGACGCCGATGTAGACGGCCGCCAGCTGCTTCGGGAGCCCGAGGATCGCTGAGGCGGAGTACACCCACACGCTCATCCCGATCGTCGAGAAGAGCGCCGTGAGGACTATCACCGGATAGTGTCAACAACGATGGCAAGAGAAGAGGATATAGGAACGCACAGTGCCCTGGTATCGCACTCAGCCGCATGATGACGGGGATCTTGAACCCTCCGACGCGCACGACCTCCGCCATCGACGCGTACTTGATCGACGCCTCTTCCATCTTCTTCCCGCGGGTCATGCACAGGTACTTGAATGCGCTTCATGTCCCAGGAAGGGTATCCCGGAAGCATAGCGGGATGGCTCGAAGATGAGAGGGAGGTGAAGAAGGAAGGAAGGAAGCCTCACTAGAAGTTCGCGAGCTCGCCGATGAAGGTCCCCGCCGCAACGATTCCAAATCCGATCCAGACGCCCCAAACGGATCCGCAAAGCACGGCGACGATCTCGTGACCGAAGAGCTACAAGTGGTCAAGCAAAGAATGAGCACGCCGCCGCCGCCGTCTCGCCCTTAATTTCGTGCTCACGGGAGGGAAGGACAAGACGAGCATCACCGCAATCGGAATGATCCACCCGCCCGGCGTGCTGCGAGACATAACGTCGGTGAACGTACAGAAGCGGATAGGGAGAAAGTGACGCACTCGTGCATCCAATTTGCCAAGGGTTGCAACCACTCCTCGATGTTGCGCTGAAACACCAGGAACAAAATGACAAGGGTGAGTGCCGCGAGCGCGGCAATCGTCATCCCTACAACAGCCGTAAACCGAATCGTATCAGACTCCTTGAACAGAACAGATACGCACAAATCTGCCTCTGGCTCCTGAAGTGGAACACCTGCTTGATGTCGCATGACCGACTCTTGTGCGTGAGCGCGTACGTCTCCGACGGTGTTGGGCTCGGTGTACGCATGAGCTCGCGCACGTCGGGTCGAATCCGGCTGTCCTTGTCAGTGTTATCTGTAAAGTCCACGGAAATTTCGGTCCTATCACTGGATGTAACCGCGACGCCCGCACTAAGATTGGGAGGCCGTCGGGACGGGACGCTGGACGCCTCAAACCCGTACGTGCGCTGTCGTCGTGGGGCTGGTGTGATCACGGTAAGAGAAGCGTCGGGTGGATACTGATACCCCTCGGTAACGGTGTATGGAGGAACTTCATCAAGGGCGTTGTCATGCCTGGTGCTACGGCAGATGAGCATACCCAGTGATAAAGGACTGTGAGAACCTGTCTTCGAGGGCGGTCTAGCTACTCACCTCATACTCTAGATTTGAACCTGAAACGGAACCAACAAGGATACGCTCCAGAGTCAACGAGAACAGCGTATGGCAAGGTTGCAAGCGCTACCTGAGGAGGGATATACAAAGGGAGGCAGAAAAGAAGTTGAGATGAGAGCCGATCAATGGGTATGCAAGTGTCCATGCACTCACCCACAGAGTCTTATATCGATCCTTCTTTCTTCGCATCACTAATATGACCGGAAACACACAAGTATTAGCTTCACAATCCCCGCGCGGAGCGCTGAGCTGATATCCGGACCTCCCCGGGTACAGCGCTCGGACCGATGACTTACGCGCTCACGATATGTAAACCGTATTAAAATGACGGACTTGAGTCTTTTTCTCACCCTTGTCACTCCGGTTGACTCTGCTGGCCCTCAAGCTTGTGAGGTTCACCAGGCCTTAAGACTTGTCTATCATCTTTCGCCGCTGCGGACTACATGCATCTTGGCGCCAATCTTCCCTGATTTGTCTCCAGGGACGAGCGGATTGGCCAGGAATGTCAGGGCTGCCTAACGATCGAAATAGCCTGGAGGAGCAACGCGCGGAAAACGTGTGAGCTTCTGCGCATGAGAGCGGCAGCCCGCTGCCCGCCAAGACCGGCGCATGCTTACTTATTACGCCGTGGGACCAAGGCCAGGTTCTCAGGTTCTGGCCGGACCTTTTGAACGATAACGCCTCTCTGGAGCCCTGGTCATGCGCTGCAGTGGAGTATAAGGGACGTTGTCGAAGGGAGCTGCGGCGCTGGGCGTGCTGTGAACATGCTGATTGCGCGCTCATGCGAGTGAATGATGGCCGCACCGAATGTACCCGCCCACATGTTTAGGATGCTGGCCAATAACGCGGACGAATGCAAGGTCGATCATCTGAGCATAAAGTGTAAAGTAGCAGGGAGCTTGCCTTTCACAGCAAAACGGTGCATGCGGGGCGCAATCGGAAAGGAATCCGAAAGCGTTCGTTGGCCCAGTCTCCCGGTTCTTCCGATCCTTGTAGCGTCGCTGTCGGAGACTTGTGGCCTATGTGAGTGCAGCGAGGCTGTATGACATGTTGAAGAAGGCGTAGTTCCCGTCCCGTGGCAGGGAATACGGAAATAAGAAGAGCTGTCGTGCTCGGAGGGTAGCCCGTGGTACGTACTACGTGACGGCGAACGTAAAGATGCTGACAGCACGTTCCGAATTTGACTCTTCGGCCGCCGCGTATGCACGTTCCAGGAAGGCTATCCAAGTAGGATACTTACGCCGCCGCGGCCTCCGTCAACCATGCCAGAAGCTGAAAACTACGCGTGTACGAATATCCGGCAGCATGGAGTAAGCTTATAAAGTCCTGTAAATCAATCTTACAGTCAGCGAGAGGGCCCGGGTCTGAGGGAATATCACTTAACACGTCAAGATATCCACAGGGTGGAGATTCAGCAAGACTGCGGCTACTATCCCCGCCCGAATATCCTGCACAACTCCGGTGGGGAGAGGTCGTAAGCTCAGAGGAGAGACGACGGCCATCGGCACGGCAGCTGCCTTAATCGGCGATCGATGGAGCCACGTGGATCCGGCGTCTGTTTAACAGGGATATAAATTCTCTCTCTGCGCTTCGCCTCTCGTTTTTCCAACTCATTTCCCGGACTCGCACTATTGTCCCCCTGCGACACGCTCTTCTTCTCTCGCAGGAGTCTACCGCAAGTCCCAGACGGACACACCGCCTCTAGCTGGAGCGCACGCCATCTTCGTGAACGCCGGAAACGGCGAGGGCGTACTTTTCCTTACCAGGGGTGGGACATCCTGATCTGGCACGTTATCCCTTCTCGCTTGTCGTATTCTCCGTTGTTGCTTCGTTATGTTCAAATGGTGTATCGTCAATATATGTTTCCTGCCACCGTCCATACCGTGCATTGCCCCTCAAAGACTGGCTACGCCATAAGGTTTGGAAGCAACTCATGCTAATGCATCCGCCATCCAACAGTCTTATCCATGTGGCAGGTTTATGTAAGTCTGCAAACTCAAAGATGACGCGTACCCCAAGTGTCGCCGCAGCACTTCCAACAGGTTGTCTCCGGCCTTCACTGGATGATCTAACCCCAACTGTTCCTACCTCTCAAGGTACTTCCCCAACTTCAGGTACATCGAGTGGTACGTGCTAGTGGAGCTCTATGTACTTGAATTAATCCCAGGCCCTACATGCAGAATATATCCGCATCCAATCCCATTGTGCATCATCCCTCAAATGTCGCGATCCTCTGATCAAGGTCAAGAGCCGAAGAAAGACGAGGAGTTTTGGTTCGATGATGGCAACATCGTTATTATCGCCGGGGACACGACTTTCCGACTGCACAAGAGCATCCTGTCCTCCGTTTCCCCAGTCTTCAAGGATATGTTTTCCATCTCCCAGCCCGATGACGCTGAGATGATGGACGGCTGCCATGTCGTATCCGTCTCCGATTCTCCGTCGGACCTCCGCCACTTCTTCCGTCTACTAACCAAGCCTGCTTTCAAGTAAGCTGCGTAGTTTGCCTCCGTCGCATTGAACTGTGATCGTTGACGGTATTCCTGTGTTCCATCAGTCTTCTACGCAGCGACTTCATGCCCTCGTTTCGTATGCTGGCAGCGGTTTGCCGCATCGGCCACAAGTATCAGGCCGCTGAAGCCGTCGACTTCGCTTCAGAACGCATCGGAACGTTTTTCAACGGCCCCTCGAGCCTTTTCTACCATCTGTCTTTGGCACGGGAAAGCTGGGACACGTTTTGGGCGTCGTACCAGGACCGCCTGGGTCTTAGGGTGGAGCTCACAGACGCGTTCGAGGCCGTCAACCTCGTGCGGCTGCTCGGTAGGCCGCAAGTCCCACCACTCGCACTCTACCTCTGCTGTGCGGGTGATCCCCTTCATCTGCGCAACGGAGTCCCCCGCGAGGATGGCACCATCGAGAGCCTCTCTGACGAGGACTACCGAACATGCACCCAGGCGATCCCTAAGCTGCTGGCAAAAGGTGCGCAAGACGTGAGGCTCTTCTTCGCTTACTACAAGGACGGACACGGACGGGCGAACTGTGTGGACGGCCAGCGGTGCCAGCAGGCGTTTAGGGACATGTACGCCGAGATGGATTCGGAGGTGTATGTGGCCGTGTTGACCGACCTGTTCCTGCCGATAGGTTCTCGGAAGGCACGGCCTGAGGTGTATTCGAAGTACTCCGGACGGCTTTGTACTTCGTGCTTGTCTGACATAAACCTGGGCAGCGGAACCCGGTTTTGTCTCTCGAGTCCTGCGTCGCTGAAAGAATACTTTGCTCCCTGAAGTGTACAGTACTTGCAGTGTAGCCTAACGGTGACGTCACTGAGGCTGATAGATAGCGGCTGCAAATGGAGGACTTGTATGAAATGTGGGTCAAACGTTGTGCTGATAAGGTTGAGGAGTTGATCTCGAGTAAGCAAGCGGATTCGGACATGGGCGATGGTGACGTCAGGGAGACGCGGGCGCCAGTGGAAAGCATCGAGCGTACGTCTGGCCAGGGGGTGACATATATAAGTTCCACCGGCCTCCTTTCCCTCTCCCCACCCATCCTTCCTCCCCCCATGAACGAGACCATCTCAATCTCCCGCACGAGCTCCGTCTCGCGCCCCAGCAGACGCGGCTCCACCACCTCCCGCACCCAGTCGCTCATCAAGAAGAACATCGCCCCCCACGACCTCCGTCCCTCGGACATCCTCATCGAACGCTTCACCGCATGGAAGGCCATCGTCAAGCAGCTCATCTCGTACTTTGAAGGCATCGCCGACATCGAGAACAATGTCGCGCGCGAGATGACCAGGCTCGCGGGGGTCATCCAGGTCCCCTTCCGGTCGGGCAACCAGTTCTTGGGCGAGGGCGGGCTGCAGGTGCGTCATCTGCCCCTATGTTTGCCCTGCGGTGATTGATGATCTGCTCGGGATCGTAGGACATCTTCTATGGCGTGCGCGACAAGACGCGTGCGATTGCGGACCAGCACGCGAACCTCGGTCGCACTGTCGAGGGGTCGATCGTGCAGCACCTCCAGAAGTTGAGGACCGAGATCAAGGCCCATATCAAGGTGAGTTCATTTTGTTTGCCATATCGCGGGTCCTCATACGACCATACCCCAACTCGTGGAACGCGTTTGACACGGCACGCTGTCCCCATATACCTACTGCCATGCATCAGACACAATTCAGAACGCGCGGGACCGTCCCCTTCCTCCGCATTTAGCCTCTTCGTAGCCTCCTGCCGGGTTACACACACAATGCGAGGCCAGGACCCCGGTGAATCGGGCGTGCAGAAAGTGTTTAAGTTCCACCCGTCTCCATGAAAGGTGCCAGACATTCCGGATTTGTAACACAAGCTCGTACTCGTCTCTCTGCTCCCCTGAAACTCTGACCTGGTTGAGTAAACTACGTGCCCGAACCGTCTGCCGTGTTGGGTTTGTGATTCGATTCGTGACGCATACTCAATCATTCTCTGGCAGAACATTCAAAATGACACCGGCAAACTCGCCACCGCGGTCGCAAAGGAGCGCGAATTATCCGCAAAGTTCATCGGGGACCTCGGCACTGACGTGTCCATCTACAAGAACACTCCGCTCAACATCACCGCGAAGACGGATCCGTTCGTAGCCAACCAGGCTGTCGCTCGCCAGCTCTTGAAGCAAGTCCACACCGAGAATGCGCTTCAGAAATCGCTCCTCCTCACGCAGGCATCCTCCGCTATGTTCGAGGCCTCTCTCGTTCAGGCTGTTCAGTCTGCGTGGGCGACATTCGCCGAGTGGCGGTCACGCATGGACAGCAGCATTACAGACCTCTTCAGCCACCTCCAGCACGACATGGCGGCGCTTCCTCCCGACCGCGAGTGGATCTCGTTCGCGGCGCGCGAGGACCACCTCGTTGACCCCGAGACGCCGCTCCGCGACCCGCAGGTGATCAACTACCCGGGCAAGGACGACCCGAGCGTTCACCCGGTCCACGACGGCCTGCTCGAGCGCAAGAAGCGTTACACGCGCGCATACAAGGAGTCGTTCTACGTGCTTACCGCGGCCGGCTTCCTGCACGAGTACGCGTCGTCGGACCCCGCGCTCGCGCACCAGCCGCTCTTCTCGCTCTTCCTTCCGATGTGCACGCTCGGTCCACCGTCGACGGCGAGCGCGAAGAGCCACAAGTTCCACATCGAGGAGCGCAAGGACGGGTCGGGCGTCGCGAACTCGGGCTCGTTCCGGAACATGAAGGACTCGATCATCGGGCGCGGGCACGGCGGCTCGGGGCGTGCGTGGGCCTTCCGCGCGCGCTCGCACGAGGACATGATGGAGTGGTGGAACGACGTCCGGATGCTCTGCGCGCGCTACCTGGTCGCGAGTGAGCAGATGGAACGTTCGGGCCCAGTGCACGCGGCGGTGCGCGCGGCCGGGTACACGAGCGAGGGCGAAGGGGAGAGTGTGGAGGAGTCGGAGGAGGAAGGATCGAGCGTCGAGGAGGAGCGCGAGGAGCACGAGGACGAGGACGACGCGGTGTACGTCGAGGCGCGGGACATCGCGGAGGAGGAGGTAGGCCCGCCGGAGTACACGCACGGTCCCGCGGCACACAACATGGAGTATGGCGTTCATGGCTACCCGGTAAGTATTCCGGATCGCGATAGGCTGGCATTCTGATGAAGAGATGTGCGTGCAGGTCGATAAGAAGCCGAACGGTCCCCAGCAGCCTGAGAACGGGAATGTGTCGCGCCGCCTTAGCCGCCGCCAGGAAAAGGCTCCCGAGGGCCGTGCCGCACACGTCCCCACGCCCGATGGGCCCAGGGCGGTTGCCGACGATGAGGGCGCGGGTGCGGTCGAGGCCGAGTCGGAGCATGCTGCTAACCCTCCTGCTGGTAACCCCGGGCATGAGAGCCGGTTTACGGAGGGACTCTGACCGGCCCATGTTCCAACAGTTTGGATTTTTTGCTTTCGCTGACTGGAACTTCACGTATGCAGTTGGTGTTGTACTATACTTCACATGCAATCTTCTCTTATCGTGTACGTCTGGCTTACCATCGCTTGTATTATGCGGTGTCGTGACTGACTAGTTTAGTGCGAGTAGTGTTGTACCGTTTGTACCGGTAGTTCGTACGTGTATGCATATATGCACTCAGATCAAGTCCTCAGGGCGTAAGGGGAGTTCTTTCCGCCAAACCCAACCGTTGAACCCATCAACGGCTTTCACGCAGGACTTCCTGTTTCACGCGCGTCAGGTGGGATGTGAATACAGGCATCGTTCGGACGCGACCAGCGGAGATGATCGACGCAGCCGTCAGCAGCTGTCGTCGCAGGTTTCCCAAGTTTCCATTATAATCAACAACTGTGATAAATTGAGGCTTTCTAATTCACGAATATACGAAGGATCGACAGCATTCTTTTTTGATGGTGGGTTCAACTAGTCTGTTGCCCATTCGTTGATCCCTTCGTAACAGCCCAAGCCTTCATTGACACGATACCAGGATTCTTCAGAAATTTGTCAGTCATGAATCGCGAAGCAGCTCAGTATCATGGGAACGAAACCGTTGACAATTGCTGTACTGTGTCGGACGAACCTTGCAAAGAGAAATATCTCGCGGGGTTAGACGCCTCGTCGTTGCACACCCGTTCGCTGCCATCGAGGAGCCGCTTTTTGCACCTCTTGCAGACTGGCAGGGATCCGTCTGCCAGCTCGCAGAGTATATCATAGGGGAGGACCTTGGCCTCGAGCGGAGAAAGCAAGTCGCGCAGGTCCGGCGAGTAGGGGCCGCCCGGCCCGAGCATTGCCTTCGGATGGCATCCAGGTGCGCTGACACGTCCGTCCTTCCGATTCGGCCGGGAACGCCTTCAAGAAGGCCGTGTGGTTGGCGATGTGGAGGGACGGAATGGCGCTCATGCATTTAGCAAAGTCGTCATCGGAGAGCCACTCGATGGCCCCGTCCGCGCGCATGACGCCGTCGCGCAGATGGGTCGGGGGGAGGAGGCAGCACGCGCACAGCGCGAGAGGAAGCACCTTGGGTTCGCACACGAGGTGGGCGAGGTTGACGGCTTCGATGGCGTCTCCGGCGTCCACCGTCATGCCGCACCGTCCGCACCACGCATCCTAGTCCCGGTGTCGGAAACTCGTGTGGCGGCCGACGAGGGATTGGGGGACGAGAAGAAGCGCTTGATGCGGCTGAGAGCGGCATCCTTTACCTCGGGCACGCCGAATTCGTCTGCCAGTCGAGCGAGCGTGGAGAAGGAGAGTGTGCTCCGGTTGCTTGGAGCGCTGTAATCCCAAGTGTTCAGCGCTTAAAGGACAAAGTTGCTGTGACTACTAGGGCCAGGAGACTGACGTACTCGTTGTAGGATTCCCACTTCAGCTTGCTGGTACGAAGCTCGAGCGAGCGATGGACACGACTGATGAAGGCTTGACTCACTTTCGAGCATCATGGTCCATCAGAAGATCCAGGAAAGGCCCTAACTCGGTGCTATCGAGCTCGAGCATTACGAGAGGACAACCGAGCGACGACGCCCTGTCCGCTGTCGCAGTGGCGTTGGCGATAAGCTTGGCGAAACGTGTGGAACGTCTAGGCTTGAAGCGGGCTCTCCGAACTCGATAAACGATACTGTTCTCGGTGACAAGGGCGAGATGAACGTCATCGAACCAATGCTCGTAGTTGATAGTTAGGGGTATCGGAGGGCCGCCGATGCCAGAGGGCGTTGCGACGGAGGACATTGCAGCGGTGGACGCGGATATCCTGGTCTTCACGCTGAAGGGAGATGGCAGATGAAGAGGAAGCGAGATATCGAGAAAGCCTATATAAGGGGCGCTTCTCCTGTATAAGGTTTGAGCGCTGACTGGGACCCTCGATCCGATCCCTGGAGATGCCTGATGAGTTTGCGGATTTAAAGTACAACGGCTTGCTGACCTTACACAAGCATTAAGGCTTGGACATGACTACTTTGTAAACCGAGACTCGGAGAATGACAGTCAACGCGTAAGATCCACATAGAACGAAGCCCCTTCACTGTGGCTCAGAGCATTTCTACCATTAGAATGTACGAAATTATCATACGCGTGAACAGGATTGAACTGGACGGGCCCGTAGCAGTCCTTGCCTCTCATTGGCTGACGGGACGGCCGCGAATTGAGTCACGTGCGTGGAGTAGCTATATGTCCGACCGAAAAAGGAAAGGACACGTCTAAGGGCCGTGGCGGGTGGAAAATGGGGAGCAGCTCTTCTCTCTCCCCTACACTCGTCTCCCACCCTCGGTTTTCTCCCCGTCCCCGTCCCCGTCCCCGGCCTCTGCCCTTGGCTTTGCGTCCTTGTTCTTGCACTCGACTCCGGCACACACACACACGTCTCGCGCGAGCAAGATGAACCCCGCCGTTCAGAACCTCGTCATCTCCATTGGTGCCATGCAACGTCCGTCCTTCCCATTTGCCGATTTGCTGTCAGGGCTGATCTTCCATGCTGTCCTTCTTACGCACACATTGTGAACTGCTACTGTCGCTTTCCGCGAACGCGCTGCGCAAATGCTGATGACCGCGCGGGTTTGGGCGGCACAGTGGCCAAGAAGGTGCCGTTCGACGACCCGCAGGTGCTGACGTATGTCCGCATCGCGTACGTCGCGACGCAGCTCATCGTCCTCGGGGTGTACTACTACGTCGGTCAGCAGGTGCGTTCCTCGTTGCTTCCTTTTTGGCCGCCTTCGAGGTGCTCACGCGAGCGGCTGGCAGATCAAGAAGAAGAACGACCAGACGGTCCTTAAGTATGGTGCGTCTGCCCCGTCGACTACAGTCACGTATTTGAGGAGCTGATTGAACGCTGGCGGGGGTGTAGTCGAGCCTAGTCCGATGGTACGTAGTTTTTGTCTCGCTCGCGTGTCGTGTCTGGGCAGAGCAAGGACTGACGTGGACGTTCGGACGGCGCTTCACAGGGCTCGGACGGCGGCAAGCTCGTCACGACAACCGTACGCGACTACGACCTACAGGAGACGTCGAAGCTTATGCGCGCGGTGTACTTTGGCTGTGCCATGATGGCCTTCATGCACCTCTATCTCAAGTACGTGGCACTTTGGCTCGGATTGCGTCTGGATTGGCTCTGTCGTTTCCACCCTTCCACCCTCTCTATCCCTCCACCAGTTGGCCAACTGCTTCCGTTCTCCCGTATTCACACCTCCATGATCTCTCTCTGACCCGGCGCCTTCAGGTACACCCAGCCACTCTTCATCCAGGCGCTCATGGGTCTCAAGACGCTCTACGACGCCAAGCCGGTCGCCATCCATCTCTTTGGCAAGCCCGCCGAAGGTGACCTCAAACGCCCCTTCAAGGCTGGCGGCATGTTTGGCGCTGCCTCGGATCCCCAGACAGACAAGGCCGCGATCGATGAGGCCGAGAAGAAGGTCGGCAAGAAGGAGGAGTGAACGCCCCGTGCGCCTTGCTCGCCTTCTGGAGTGCACGTGTCTAGACCGAGGGCATGGGGACGCTGCGCTATGTATGGTAGGATCTGTATGTGCGTTATGGGCTGTGGGGCCGCGGGCCGTAAAATTATCCTTGGTTAATCTTCGTGCGTACGGATCGTCTGGAGTGCTTCGGTGTCGTGTTCGTTCGGGTTGAGAGCGTGAATGCGGTGGTATGGTTCACAACACTCTCGATGTTCATCTCGTCTCTCATTGCGCCCCACTGCTCTTCAGGAAGGCCGCGCGGGAGCTTGGGTTCGGAAGGGGGAAGGCCGGAGGGGAATGTCGTCGATTGAGAACGGCTTTGGTCGAGTTTGCGACCCCGGATAGAGCGCGCACACCTGATTGACGCGTCCCCAGTTAACGCGTCATTTCTGATACTTCTCTGATTCGCCTTTTATAAAGGCACGTTCCTGCGCGCAAACCCCCAATTCCCATCTTACCCTCGAACCTCCACTTTCCCCAGGTCCTTAACCAGAGGACCGGTAAACCATCGCCGACCCAAGTTCAGACCAGGAAATTCCTAGAACAATGTCAGTACAGGGACTCATGGTGAACGAAGATATAACTTGGACGGTCAGTTCTTGGCACGCATACATGCGCCACATGTATGCGCATATGCTCACTCCTTTTCCTCCAACATCGTCATCGGCTTCGGGCAGACCCCGCTTGTGGTGAAGGAACACAAGTAGGCCATCCTCAACTCGGACGAAGGCAGAGAAGCTTCTTCCTCGACACGATTGCGACTTGCCGGCCCCCATTGGAGTGAAGCACATGTCCTCACCAGGTTTGTCATTATCACGTTCTCGTGCTGCCTTCGCGTTTCATATCCTCGTCGCTGGCCCCATGGTGCGTATGATGTATCATCTCGTCAAGACCGCGCACATCGACCGCACCTGTATGGATCGCCGCCCGGCGCTCCCCAACGAAGTAAGCGTCATCATTGCAGATCGCGCCGCGGACCTCAAGACCTTCCTTCCAATCTCCCCACACACGTCCTGGCCTTTTGGGCTACCCCGCATGTGCACCCCGTCCGCTACGCGCCCTAGAACGACCGGCGCAAGGTGTCGCTCATCCTCGCCTGCGACCTCGTTGTCGCCATGCACTGCGCGAAATCGAAATGGTTCAAGCTCGGGCTCACTTCCTTCACTGAGAAGCGTCTGTTCGATCTTCAGGCGTGGCGGGCACGCAAGGCAACCTCCACTTCGATTCCTCGCACGTCCCATCCCGCTTACCTCTTTCCGCCGTCTGAGTAGTCCTCATCTCACCACGCGTCTTCCTTTCGCAGCTTGTTCCCTCACGGCACAAACCGGCAGTACGTCTTCTTATGTTTGTCGCCACCTCCCTCCTCTTCCGAGTATGATCACTACTCACTATCTCCACGGGGAACAGGCGACTTCGCCTAATAGCGTATTAACGTTCTCGATGAGAACGTCTCATCGTATTCCAACGGGTGCGTTCCCGACGGCTTCCCTGTGCGACAGCGTAGTGACATCGCTACCGTGAGGTTTTATAAGTCCGCTTCGGGTTCAAGTATGGTGCTGAGAAGATCTCCCAGTCACCATATGCACTCATTACGGCCTGCCCCCGCGCCGACTCGCAGCGCAAACCAAAAATACCTCCACCGTCCCTTTCGGCACGTCGTTCGATCCCTGTCCTTTCGCGACACTGCCACCCTGCCAATCCCAGGCAATCTTCGCGATATCTAGCAGGGGTCAGTGCCTCGGATCCTAGGGTATGGCACGAACGGGTGCTTCCCCCGGGGCATGCAAACCCCAGGTGAACCAAGTCATGTTTCGTGGTGTGTGCGTAGCGCTTTTGCGCATTGCGCGGGCGGTCACGGGTAGGGAATCCTACACGACGATTTTCCACTTTTGCCGATGATCTCGGAATGCACGAAGTGCGAGGGCGCCAAGCATCTTATAGGCTAAGCGCCTAGCCGCCAAAATAGGCAGTCGGCTTGTCAGGCTTAACCTCTACTTACCTTCTAACTTACCCTCATACTCACTACCTCGATGGTCTCTCTTCCTGATTGTTTGGTAGACAGTCATCTTTGCAGATGCGAAGGAAGTGCTGCTCCACCACCAAGACCTCGCAGAACGAGCGCTGCGCGACACCGAACTCCTGCTGCTTGGTTCCGGGTTGATTTCTGTAGATTTGATGGGATTGGGAGGGCCATCAGCGGCGTGCCGCTAGGTGGGTAGGCAGCAAAGACGTTGGTGCGCCCGATATCCCGCCATCGGAGTTAGCTGGATGAGGAGAGGCCGTATTATGTAGGTCGTTCTTACTGGAATCATCGCGACATGCAGAACAAACCATTTCCACGTTCACAGATGGGCTGCGGCGATCCAACGTCGCAGCATTGCTTTGAGGAACAAGACGAACTCCTTCACAGTTGCAGCTCGTGAGCCCGCCTCGGCCATACACCATACACGAGTCTGATTGCCCATTCCAGCGGTAGCGGTCTTGGGCGCCCGTGGACAACGTTCATACTGCGCTCGTGACTGCGATCAGACACCCGAAGGCTTTCCGCAAGTCCTTGCGAAGTCGTCAATTGACTTCCAATAACCAATCCCGGAACGTCGGCTTCTTTCTGGCCTCCGGAAGAGCCGGCATAGCCACATAATACTATTATCGACCGCCAAGCCAACCAAATTCCAACTTCGCACTCGGAGATTCTTAGATCACATCGCTCTGACCCCTCCCTTCCCGTTCGCTTCTCCCCTCAATTCGGGTAACGATGCTTACCGCGCTCGCCGAGCTGTTCCGCAAGACGACTGCGTGTGCACGCCCGCGTCGGGTAGAGCGAAGCATGTCCGGGACGCATTGACTCTCGAGGGTTGATTGGACGTTGCGGCAGTATCGTCGTTCCCTCCAGGGTCAAGTCCTCCCTGGCATGGCATCCGTCCTGCGGATGTACGCTTGGCAAAGCACCCCACGCTCACCGCCTACGCCGCTAAGAGTCGTTTTGTGGTCCAGCGATGGGCAGGTAACATCAAGTCGACTGAACTAATCGCACAGCCGTCGTTGGTGCGTTCAATCCGTACGTGTTCGCACTGCTATCGCAGTTTGCTCATCCTACTGCGTCCGCGGCCCCGCTGGCATAGTATAAAACTTGCCTCCTCCCTCTTTGATCTCGATCCTCACAAACAATCATGGCAGCCTTCGAAGTTCAACGGTGAGCCCGGCTCCCATGGTTTCCAGCTCGTGTGCCCTCCCTGATAACGTCCGTATTTAACAGCGACCCCTTCAGACACGCCCGTCGAGAGTACCCTCCTCCGGCGCGCTCTCCCCCGCCAATCCCGTCAGAAGGCGTCGACAGGCATCCTCCTGTTGGCCGGGCGACCCTCAACACCACCTCCAGCACCAGCCCTGGTTCCTCGCCACCCGCCAGAGTTGTCTACCTTGCCCCCATACCGCGCAGAGAAAGTCGGTTCGGTGGCTATGGTCGCGGCCCCAGCAGCGGCTCCGGTGTGCCCGGCTACAAGGACAAGGTCG
The DNA here is from genome assembly GCA_032821775.1 of Sanguinoderma infundibulare. NCBI lineage: Eukaryota > Fungi > Basidiomycota > Agaricomycetes > Polyporales > Polyporaceae > Sanguinoderma > Sanguinoderma infundibulare. Next base: position 547,370 of record JAVLRN010000015.1, on the reverse strand, counting down.
TCGTCGCGCAGGAGGACCGCGAGTTGATGCGCACGCCGGAGCCGACGCCTCCCGAGAAGTTCCTGCTGACGCACAAGGCGCGGACGTGCGACTGGGCGACGATTTTCGATCTCCAGTGGTACAAGAGTCCGAGTGTATTCGGTGCGTGCTCCTCGCCGGAGAACGTACTTCTACTTCATTACCTCCGCGTCTTCTGTTCTTGTCCCTGTTTCTGTCATTGCTTATATCTGTTACATTGACATGGGCTGACACACTATCCTGCTGCAGTGCCTATTCTGATTATGTTGACGCTATTAACGATCATCATCCTCTTCTTGGCGTTCCAACACAAGCTCGTGGATAAGTTGCGGCCGGTTGCGGATTGGATGCACGAGTGAGCCCTATTCCGGCCCAAAAATAATTGTCGCTCTCTGCGTCATTGGCCGCTCCCCGAGACGTTGTATTTATTTTGCTGACTTACAACTCCGACTTCCCAGCACGCCGGGTGGGTGGGCGATCCCCATTGGGCTCTTGATCATCATGTCCTTCCCTCCGGTAAGTGCCGCACGTGGTCACGATGTAATTATCGACCATGACACGAGTGATTTTATACCAGCTCTTCGGCCACGAGATCGTCATGATCCTCTGCGGCGTCGTCTGGGGCATCGGGCTCGGCTTCGCGATCGTCGCAGCGGGAAACGTCCTCGGCGAACTTGCCAATTTCTAGTGCGTCTCCTCCCCTCCCCCGTCCTGTGGCTCGGGGCTGACATGGATGATGCACCCAACCCGTACTCTGCAGCGTGTACAAGTGGTGGTGCGGCGCGCGGGTCAGGAAGCTGGAGGAGAACCAGCTCCGCTGGGCGCTGCTCGCGGAGGTCGTCCGGAATGAAGGGATCGTGGCCCCCGTGATCATGCGCTTGAGCTTCATACCGAGCCATTGTGCGTCTGTGGCATTTTGTTTTCGGTTTCGAACTCTCCCCGAGCTGACGATGGACGTTGATATGACACAGTTCTGACGGCGGTGTTCTCGACGTGCGGGATGAACTTCTGGACGTTCATGGTCTCCGCAGTGCTCTCGCTCCCCAAGCAGTTCGCCGCCGTGTACGTCGGCGTGTCGACGACGAACGGACGTGAGTACGGTGCGGCGGCCGCCGTCTGAGCTGGGCTGACAGTCACTTTACCGTCGCCGTTTGGACCTCGGACGTTGGACGTCGGACGCCAGAGACCTCGACGACGACAAGTGTGATCAAATACGTCGTCATCAGCCTGACGGTGTTGATGACGATCATCGCGATGTGGTATGTGTACAATAGGATGGACCGGGTGAAGGCCGAGGTCATATACGCCCGCCGGAAGCGAAGGTATGCCCGCCTCGGACTCACCTCCCGACGTCAACTAACCTAAAACTTACCATCGCGTTGTCGTCGTCGCAGGCAAGCCAAGCTCCTTGCGGCGGCGGGGTACTCACCCAGCCTTGCGCACAAAGAGAGGGACGCGAACTCTCAGGACGACGCCGAGGCCCAGCTTGGCGACGACACAGGGGTCCAGATGGAAATTCAAGTTCTTCTCCCGCACTCGCGCCGCTCGGAGTCTATCACCCTTGGCCCTGCGCCGGGTCCGACGGCCACCCGAAACGGCAGCAAGGCGAACGTTCTCACGCGCCCGGAGCGAAGGACGCACGGCTCATACTCTGGCAGGCAGGACGCGGTGAGGATCGGACACAATGGGGTGGCCTTGGATGAGAGGTCAAGCACCGCCGTGCCAGGTGTGCTGGATGGCGATCTCCGTCCGGGGAACTTAGAAAGAGACCGCGGTCAGAGGGGACGCAGGTCGCCACCGCCGCCGCCTAGTCGGCCCGCGGACGTTTGATGGACTGAGGAACGGGGGATAATTTATTTGAGGACGGACTATAGTACGGGCAATGGTCATGCAGTGCTGGACACTGCCAACTCGAACGGACACACAGTACGCACGGTTGACGCTTTATCACGTATGAAACTTATTACTGGGTCGCAGGTCAATGTTTAACTTACTGCCAGCGGTTCGCGCTGGACGGACGCATGAAAGCGGTCGGCCCCTTTGCTGTAATTTACTACGCAGAGGGGGCATCCTTTATGAGTAGGGTCAATAACCGATCCCCGAACTAGGCAGCTATGTCTACTTGAGGTGGATTTGGTTTTCCGACAGATCGCGTGGTAAGTTGGAGTAGAGTCGTCGTTTCGCAGGTTCAAGACTTCAACTTCAAGCTTCAAGTGCCTGTCCGACCATCGGATGGTCGGCTGCCCGGATGCTGTCGCTCGGAACGTGCTGTCAGCGTCTTTACGCTTGGCGGTTGTTACGCTCCGCCCTTCAGGACGTACTACCTCCACCTAGGCGCCATTCTCCGCTCCGATTTCCTCAGTGCCTTCTTCCCTGGGAAGCAACGGCGATCTCACCCATCCTCGACATATCGTAGAGCCTCTCTGCACTCACGTAGGCCAAAACTCCCCGACGACGACCCGGGTTGGACGGGTCGGGATGCTGGACTAATGATTGCGCGCGTGCGGCGTCCCTCCTTACTCTTGCTGCTGTGGTGGCTAAGCTGCCACTTTCTAAATGCTTTATGCTCAGATGATCGACCATACAATCGTTCGCGTTATCGGCCACCATCCTTGCGGCCATCATCAGCGCACAATCAGCGTGTTCACGGTAAGTCGGCCGCCGCAGCTCACCCTTATCTTCCCCAATACGTTGACCAGGGGCTCCAGAAATGCGTTATTGTCCAACAGGCTTGGCCAGACGGGAGCCCGACCTTGGCCCCACGGCATAATGTGCATGTGCCAGTATTCGTGGGTCGCCGCGGGCTATCATGCGGAGAACAGCACACGTTTGGCGCGTTGCTTCCTGCGCACACGGCGATTAGTCGAAGGTTATGCGTGCGGAAGACGTTCACACCCTCTGATAGGTAGGCACATTTCCATCGTCATGTGCGTGTTCAGGCGATCCTGACTTTCTAATCTCCGTTGCCGGTGCTGACCATATTGACCGAACCGGGATGATGGTCGATCATTTCCAATAAAACCGAACCTTTCCGGCCAATCCGCTCGTCCTCGGAGACAAACAGACGAAGATTCACGCCAAGACGGACTCAAAGATCGTCCGCAGCGGCGCGAAGAAGGACGCAGGATGAACAGCCAAGGAGCGACAAAGGTTCATGTCAGCGATTTGTATGCGGTTTATGTTGACGGTTACTGAGTAAGTCTCGGTCCGGGCGCTATGGACCGGGAGCTGTGGGGAGGTCGCGCGGGAAACGAGAAGCTGATAATGTTGCGTTTCTGGTCGTACTAGCAGTGCCAAGAAAGACGGATCTGTAAGTATGAGACTGGAAGGGGGTGACGAATGCTTCACGGACTGACCGATTGATTCTCTTTCTTAAACTTCCGCCGGCGCACACATACGTCTCCATATTCTCCTGAGTCGCTCTTGCGGCTTGCCATTCCTGCTCACATCGGCGTGTTTGCTCGTCGATTTCCTTTGATTTTCAGAGTATGAGGTAAGTAGCCGTATCTTGCTCGGTGTCGCTTTCTCGCTATCTGTTTCAAGCTGACCACCGGGTATTGGGTCGATCTAGCACTAACTCTAACAGGGCCTCGGACGAGGTTTCTTCACACACCGTCGCAGACGGATATCAATATCCACCTGATTCTTCTCTCCCCATCATCGCGCCAACCCCACGGTCACAGCACCCATACGCCTTCGAGCTGTCCTACCTCCCGTCCAGAGGGCTTCCAGACCTCGACACGGGCGTCGCGGTGACGTTTGACAATGGAGTTAGAATCCCCGTGAACTTGAAAGATCACACCAACAAGGACGGCCTGACTCGAACCGACCTGCGCGAGCTTATGCGAACGCCGAGCCCAACGCATTCGGAGAAGTACGCGCTCACGCACAACAGCCGGTCGTGCGACAGATGTTCAACTTCAGGAGCCCGAGACAGATATGTGCATATCAACATCTGTTTGTGTATACTAGATGGCTGCAAGAGTCTGATACAGTTTGATTCTTGGCTATAGTGACGACGGTGATCACGCTCGCAGTGATTGCCCTTGTGATTGTGTTCTTGGTGTACCAGAGCCGTATCGAGGATTGGTTGCGGCCCTTTGCAAACTGGATGCACGAGTGTGTCCCTTCCTCCCTGTCCGATCTTGTACGTTCACCGATGTCGTGATTTGCAGTACGCCGGGCGGATGGACCATCCCAATTGCGGTCATGTTTGTCCTGTCCTTCCCTCCAGTGAGTATGAAACCTGGACCGAGACAGCGGCGGTGTGCTCATGCTTTCCGTGTCTATTTGCAGCTCATTGGTCACGAGATCGTCGCAGTGCTTTGCGGATCCATCTGGGGGCTCGGGATCGGATTCGGAATCGTTGCGGCGGGGACCTTCATCGGAGAGCTCGCGAACTTCTAGTGAGTCTTCCTTCCAGCTCTCCCCATCTCCCACCTGTCTTCGTTCCACCCCGCTATGCTCACGCAACGCTCTTCCTGTGTCCTGAAGCACATTCAAGTACTTCTGCATGACCCGCGGGAAGAAGATGGAAGAGGTGTCGATCAAGTACGCGTCGATGGCGCAGGTCGTGCGCGTCGGAGGATTTAAGATCCCCGCAATCATGCGGCTAAGTGCGATACCTGGACACTGTGCGTCTCCGAGTCCTCTTCTCTATTCTCATGGTTGACGCTGGAGTCAACACCCGGTGACAGTCCTCACGGCGCTTTTCTCGATGATCGGGATGAGCGTGTGGGTGTACTCCGCCTCAGCAATCCTCGGGCTCCCGAAGCAGCTGACGGCCGTCTACATCGGCGTCTCGCGGTTGAACGGCGGTGAGCCAATTTCATTTTCTGCTCCATCTCTCCAGAGGTCTCGCTTCTTGACATGCCTACTACTACTGTGGACGGCAACAGACAATTCGCAGACATCGAGGACCATCAAGATCGTGGTGATCGTGGTTACTATCATCATCACCCACCTCGTGTTGCTGTACATTTACAAGAAGATGGACGAGGTCAAGGAGGGGGTCGTGTACAGGCGGCGGAAGGCGCGGTGCGTTCCCTTTGTCCTTGCACTTATCTTCGCTCTCGGGCACTCATTTCTCATTCCGATCCGCATGCAAATCATCTATACCCCTGATCCGCGGCACACCTCTCATGGTGATTCCCCTACCACGATGCCAAATGTGACTTCGAATACGCTCGCACTCGACTTCGCGCACCCGCTTATACTGAACGCTGCATCGGTCAACACCATTCACTATAACCCTAAATCTGCTGCTCCACGTGCGGATTCTCATTCTACTGCCGTCGTTGCTCATGGAATTGTCCATGATGTCGCGAACAGGCAAGCGAAGCTGCTCGCTGCCGCAGGTTACCCTGATGGGACTGTGCTCAAGAACGCCGGTGGTGATCTGGAGCGCGCGAGTCCGGCAGACGCTGGCCCCGAATCTCAGTCCGCGATCAATCTCGCCACTCTCAAAACAAACACACGTTATGGCAACTCGTCCGTCGGCCTCAAGACTATCAAGCAGGAGAGCTCAATGGACACCGTGGCTACGGGGACGAGCGGTCTGGCAGCGCAGCGGACGGTGCGCTGAGCGGGGCGTTGGGGGTGTGGACGGACGGGGTTCGCGAGGGTGAGCGGAAATACGAAATCTAACCTAGAGTGGTTGAGAGCTTGGCGGAAGGATTAAGCACGTTCGCACGTGGGGTCGTTCTCTGTCTGAGCCTTCCCCAGTGATGTGAACGATCGCGTGTATAGACAGCGCGTCGCCGATTTTGTGTTCAATGCCATCTGGAGGGTGTTCGAGAGTGTAGCCTGTGCTCGGTCCGTCACGCCGAAGTCGTCGTTGCCAGAACATTCGCGATCGATAGGCATTCAATGTGTATATTCCAACGGTCGGACTGATTCAATGTTCTGGCGTTCTTGGCATCTAGGATTGACTTTGCCTTCGGGTCCAAGCCTCTGTCTCAGTGCCGCACGCGCACTGTTATTATGAGAGATTGCCGGCCATTCTTCTTGCAGAACAGACGTCACGGTGGTCCTGGTTTGCGAACAACATCCTCTTTGCAGCCTTGATGCAAGCTGAAGCGGTTAGTTGGTATTCGAATTTGAGGTAGCGTCGCTTATGTTGTTGGGCTGCTTTCTAATTTGACTTGTGTGGGTGGCCTGGACGGGGTGGGTCTAAGAACAAATTGTCTGTGCGATCTAGATAGCCGCGACGGATAGTGTGACCACGACAGCGAACAACAAGCGTGAGGCAATTCGTGGATGGATGCCGCGTGGCGGGGAGGAGCGCTTCTACTTTCACATGGGGGTGCGATGGATGACGGCACCGGCGCGGCCTGTAGTTAATCACGTTTCGCGAGCCTGAGGAGGACTGGTCCAGACGTTGATCGGTGTCTGCGCGACAGCTGGTGTGTTGTTCTATGGAGAAAGACAGCTTCATGTATTTATTTGTCGACCGTATGTATTCGTGGTGACCCGCGTTGTTCTCGACATAAGGAGCCTGTTGCGGTTATCTCAAAACTGTAGGAAGGCTCGGAAACGCCCGCCGCAGCCGCTACGCCAAAAGGCAGAGTAAGTGCGGAAGAACCGTGATCTTATATAATGCACTTCATTAGGGGTCGCCGCTACTTCAAGCTGTTAACGGCCGGTTCCGGCGAAGCGAACGGTGAGTGACTGTCCGGATGCTGTTGCTCGGACGGTGCTGTCAGCGTCGTTACGTTGCAGGCCTACGTACCATCTAGTAGGCGCCCTGAGTCTCAGCCACCGCAGACACAGTTGGTGCGCGTGTCGAATCGAATCCACCTCTACATGTCGCACAGCCTCTCTACACTCACGTAGGCCAAGACTCTCAGACGATGACCCAGCTGGAACTCGGAAGGGTCGGAAGGGCCAGGATGCTGTAGCAGCATGTCCTCAGTTACTGTGGATTCCCAGTGCGCTGCGGCCCTATCGCGGGATGCGTCGAGAAAGGCTAGAAGAAGCACTCACCCAGGCACGGAGGGCCACAGGACAGACGGACATTGGTACGCATCGATCGGTGGGGGTGCCCGGCTATTTCGATCGTTGGCAGGCACGAGTCCGGCGACTCTGACAGAGCGCCATGGACTGGGAGCTGGTCCGGATATGACCTGTGTCACTGCGCGGGGAATGAATGACAGGCTAATAACTTTGCGTTTCTAGCAGAGTCAAGAAAGAAGGATCGGCAAGTATAAGACTAGAAGAGGGGCGGCGAACGCTTCACAGACCAACCGATTGGTTTCACTCGCATCTCCACTCATCTCTTTTTAGGCTTTCGCCGCCGCTCTAGTTCACTCAACTCTCCCGGTCTTGTCATTCCTATTTACATCGACGTGTCGAATCGTCAGTCCCTCAGCTCCCTTCCAGTTTGAGAGCATGAGGTGAGTAGCCGGACCCACCAGATCGCCGGTTTATCGTCATCCGTTTGATCACCGGGTATATCGTCTGTCCAGCACCAACTTCAACAGCGCCTCGGACCAGGCCCCTCCATACACCGTCATCGATGGGTATCAATATCTACCGAATTCCTCTCTTACCATCATCGCGCCCGCCCCACGGCCGCTGCACACATCCGAGCCGCCCTACCCGCCGTCCAAACAGCCTCCAGATCTCAATGCAGGCATCGCTGCTACTGCTGGCCACAGAATTGGAAACCCTGAGAACTTAAGAGATCACACCAATAAGGACGGCCTGACTCGAACCGACCTGCGCGAGCTTATGCGAACGCCGAGCCCAACGCATTCGGAGAAGTACGCGCTCACGCACAAGAGCCGGTCGTGCGACATCAAGCAGATGTTCAACTTCAGGAGCCCGAGGCAGATATGTGCGTATCAACATCTGTTTGTGTATTCTAGGTGATTGCGAGAGTCTGATACGGTTTGATTCTTGGCTATAGTGACGACGGTGATCACGCTCGCAGTGATTGCCCTTGTGATTGTGTTCTTGGTGTACCAGAGCCGTATCGAGGATTGGTTGCGGCCCTTTGCAAACTGGATGCACGAGTGCGTCCCTTCCTCTCTGTCCGATCTTGTACGTTCACTGATGTCGTGCTTTGCAGTACGCCGGGCGGGTGGGTCATCCCGATTGCGGTCATGTTTGTCCTGTCCTTCCCTCCCGTGAGCACGAAACTGTGGCCAAAAGGGAGGCGATGGATGCTTATGTTTTTGGTGACCATTTGCAGTTATTCGGACACGAGATCGTCGCTGTGCTGTGTGGATACGTCTGGGGCATCTGGATCGGCTTTGGAATCGTCGCGGCTGGGACGTTCATCGGCGAGCTCGCGAACTTCTAGTGAGTCTCCCTTCAATTCCCGCAGTCCTGCTTCTCTCCCGTGTATCCCAATATACTGACACGATGCTGTCCTGGCGATCGGAAGCGTGTTCAAGTCATTGTGCATGACCCGCGCGAAGAAGATGGAGGAGACGTCGATCAAGTACGCGTTGATGGCGCAGGTCGTGCGTGATGGTGGGTTCAGGATTCCCGTCATCATGCGAGTGAGCGCGATCCCCGGGCATTGTGCGTCCCTGTGTCCTCTTCTCTTCTCCTTGACGGCGCTGATGACCTGATGACAGTCCTCACGGCGCTTTTCTCGACGATCGGGATGAGCGTGTGGGTGTTCTCCGCCGCAGCGATCCTCGGGCTTCCGAAGCAGCTGATGGCCGTCTACATCGGTGTCTCTCAGGCGAGCAACGGTGAGCCACTTTCGTTTCTACAGCGTTGGCCTGCGGTCGCCGCTAAGGTGCTTACTCCTGTGGACCACGATGTGTGGCGGGGCGGGTGACAGACAAGTCGAATACGCCGAGAACCATCAAGTTCATCGTGATCGGGATTACAGTCGTCATCACGCATGTGGCATTGTTCTACATTTATAAGAAGATGGACGAAGTCAAGGAGGGTGTCGTGTACAGGCGGCGCAAGGCGCGGTGGGTTCCCATTGTTCTAGGGCCAATTTTGGTCGCCAGTCACTCATTTGTCGTTCCACTCCACATGCAAATCATCTATACCCCTGAACGCATTTACGCTTCTCATACTGATCCCACCGCCATGATGACAACTTGCCTTACTGGCTCGATCGGCGACGCGAAATACGGCGGCACTCGACTTCGTACGCGTACTACTGAACGCCGCGCTGCGCCGACACGATGAAACCCACTGCGCTTTCTATCCCCAACTCTGACGCTGCTCGTCCGGATTCTCGTTCCACCCTCTCGATCCTCGCGGTTTCTGCCCCGGTAATGCGAACAGGCAAGCGAAGCTCCTCGCAGCTGTAGGATACCCCAACGGAGCCGTGCCCAAGGACGTCAATGTCGACCTGGAGCGAGCGAGAACGGCCGACGTCAGCCCCGAAAATCGGTCCGCGATCAACATGGCCACTGTCAAGGCGACCACTGTTGCCAGTATGGCCACGGGGCTGCGAGGTTTTCCGCGAACGCACCCGATGAGTGCTGGAGGGGACTTGGAGGGAGCAAGTAGTCCTCACTTGAGCGGGCATGGGACCGGAGGACCGGAGCGATAGAGGGTGAGCGGAAGAGGTAAACTTGCCCTCGAGTGGTTATTTCTCGTCCCATCCCAGGCGGATGGATCGGGCACGTTCGCCGTTCATCCGGCGCAAATAGGCCACTTGCTAGGTCTCCGACATGAGTTCTCCAGTGGCATACGGACAATCCTGTACACATCGACAAGTTTGTATTCAATGGTTGGGAGGGTGTTTGCGGACGCAACCTGTGGTAGGCTTGTCAGTAGCTCCTCGGGGAAATTTGGTCAACTCATCGTTCAGGACGTGTTAGTAGGTGTTAACGCCAGTAAGAAAAGAATATAAATGAATTTGATCGCTTGACTACAATCTCATATGAAGCGATAAGTAGACGGTCATGGAACCCCAGAGTAGGGTTGTTGATAGGGATATTTAAATCCGTCAGTTCCCACGCTATGTGTGCTTGGCGATTTCCTCATTTCCTAGCTTCGGCATGTCGTACATTCTGTTGATACGCACCTCGTCCTCGTAAGTTTGAAGTTTCTCGACGTGCATGTTCTAAGTGTCTATTGATTTCTGGGCATGAAGTCACAGACCTCTACCGGTCCATGGACAATCTTTCCAAATGTCATCTCCGCACGACATGAGTACTGAGTATCCAAGCAAGTCTTCTCTGGCAGCCATCCTCCTTCCCGCCCCGGATGAGCCTGGGTGAGCATCCTCGGAGCACCTTGCAGGTGTGTGTCTCCCCATCAAACTCCTATACGTTGTATAGCTGAAATGCTCACGCCGGATGGCAGACAACTCGAAGACACTGGAGATCGTCAAGGGCCCGGGCGGAGTCATGCATCCGCGGCAGAAGTAGTGGTACGTTCCCCTCATAGAAGTCTGTTCCTAGCAACGGCGACGTTACGTCCATTTCTTCTCAACCCACCCTACGACTCTCGGTCTCCATTGTGGTGTGCATCCGCGGCACTTACATTGGGCGGCGGCGTGCTGCGCACAGGCAAGCGAAGATGCTTGCTCTGCGCAACATGCTACCGTGATGACTCGCTTGTCCGACAAGGGCGTTCTCTTCACAGCTCCTTGTGCAAGGCGAATTTCAGACGCCGTGGGTTACTTTGTTCGACTATGTTCAAAGTGGGAGGAGGTTTCTTTGTGAATTTGACTTGTGGCTGGACGCGGTGGGTCTAAGAACAAGTTCGCTGTGCGATCTAGACAACAAACGATGTCGACATCTACCCGACACGACCGCAGTGTGGCAAGGCGCCGTGGCGGCACCACAACTTTGACGAGCGTGTACGACTTGAGATGCCGGCAGTGGTACGGCCTTGACGCTTTGCGATGAGGGCTTGTCCCGACGTTACTGGTTGGAGTCGTCGTTTTGTGAAGAAATGCGTGCGCGTGCGTGTTCAAGGATATGCTACTGTTCATTGTCAGCCGAATGCGAATGTTTGCTTTTACTCACGTTGTCCACTGCGCGTGGACAACCAGGCGGTGCGCGTCCAGCGTTACATATGTAACGTCCCCAATTTCAATAACGTCTCGGACCGAGCGCCCACTGAGCCGTGAGGCAGTACATACTGCGATCTATCTACTCAACTGGGTCAGTACTTACAAGAGGCTACATACCCGTTGCTTTGATGGAAACATTCAGTCTAATAGGAATCACTGTCGGAGACCGAACATGTCCGAGGCAGTGATTAGTTGAGTTATGCGACGCCGCTGGGTGGGCCGGAAGTGGGGCTTACATAGTGAGCGGGCTCGCATGGCATTACATGCCCGGCCTGAGACATATCCAGTATCCGGGCGATGTGCAAGGCGTACGCGTGCAAGCTACTAAGTATATCGATGATGACCCATTGATAGACCGCAGTTACATATCCATGCCATCCAGTGGCTGTCCTTCACTGTCCTTCATCTCTAACGCGAAGCACGTCGCGATCCTGCCCCACAGTGTCTCCTACCCACACTTTTTCCACTTGAGCGCAAACCCGGATATATATACCATGTCCCACTGTCTCCTCTCCTCCTCTACTTCAACTCTTCTAATTTCCCTCGGATGTCTTCTGGGTGAGCCTCGTTTCTCGGATAGTTTCATTGGCGTTTGTATGCTTATCTGCCCTTCCGAAGCACTACGCAACTATACGCTCCGCAGCCTCAAGGGCCTCCCACCTTCTATCCGCCTCGTAACGAGAATGCCCTCCAAGTCCCCTCCTCATCTCCCCCGCGTTCCTTCGACGACGAATCGACAATTGGCTACAAGGAGGGTCGAATAGGCGTCGACTACCGCCAAGTTGCGCGCACCCCCAGTCCTACTCCTTCAGAAGTCGAAGCTCTCGCAAACAAGACGAGAACATGCAACATCTCCAGCTTCCAGAAGTTCATGCACCTGTCGTACTTCAAAAACCCGAGGAACCTCAGTACGTCGCGCGTGAGTGTCTTTGTCGGATTCCGATGCTGACACTTCTTTACAGTTTCCTTCATTGTTGCAATCCTTGTCATCGTCGTCCTCATCGTGTTCAACGTCGAGCAAGACAATATCGTCAAGGTTCTTAGGCCTGCTCGGAATTGGTTGCTAGAGTAAGTGGTGGCATTGCCTCACTCTCCGATCTATCGCATCTCAAGTATGTGACTAGAACACCAGGCGCATGGCTCATCCCCATCGGTATCATGGTCATCTTATCCTTCCCTCCTCTCATAGGCCATGAGCTAGTTGCCCTTCTCTGCGGGGAGTTTTGGGGCGTTTGGATTGGGTTCGGGATCGTTGCTGCAGGCACAATCATCGGGGAACTCGCCACCTACTAGTAAGTCCCCCCACTTAAGCACTGCATATCACAACCGGAACATCGTGCGAGTATGCCGTATACGCGCCTTCGATGTATCTGACGTGCAGTGAATGTCGCGCGTGCACTCCGGCGGGCCATGCATCTCACAATTTCTACGCAGCACCTTCCGCTACTGCTGCCGCGCGCGCGGCCAAAAGACAGAGGAGAAGAACCTCCGCTACGCGCTCTTGACAGAGGTCATTCGTGAAGGAGGCATGCGGATGGCGATCATAGTCCGGTACAGCGCGATTCCTGGACACAGTGCGTCTCCCAGATCCTATTGTTGCTGCGCGAGCCGCCGCAATCTGACACACTGTTGTTCTCCGCGCCGCGCCCAGTCACGACGGCTGTCTTCGCGACATGCGGCATGAACGTGCTCACATTCCTCGTCGCCGCGTTCGTATCGCTGCCGAAGCAATTCGCGGCCGTCTACCTCGGCACCGGTACCGTGGACGCGAACGGAAACTGTGAGTCCTTTGCCTTTTACCGTCGCACCCGGAGTCCTTACCATCCAGCACCAGTGGAAAAAACAAAGGGGCAGAAAACCGCCAAGACCGTCATCATCATCTTAACTGTCATCATGACCATCGTCGCGATGCGGTACGTGAACGGCAAGATTGACGGCGTGAAGGAGCACGTCATCTACCGCCGCCGCAAGGCCCGCCAGGTGAAGCTTCAGGGTGACGGTACCTCCACCTCCTCGTTCTCTATCCAGCCCCCGCACAACGATCCAGAGGACGTCACGCCGCTCACGCCTCTCGTGCCGCGTGATGATAGACTCAGGTACCCCCCAGCTCCGTTCCCTGCACCAGCACAGGCGAACATACCCATGGCCGTGCAGAATCGCCCACAGCAGGGTAACATGCCCACGTTTGCACCGCCGCGCTCGCCGCCGCCGAATGCGTACGGCGCCGGGTTGCGCTTTGATGACGCATACGGTGTCCGCGATGGCTCGCGACTGGGGGCTTGAGGACCCCGACGAACTCGCCAATTGCGTAGCGGGCTATGGCAGTCGATCCCGATAACGGTGTGGGCAAGAGCGTATATCGCTGTGTCGACAGGGTGGTCGCTCGCTATTGTTTGGAACGATTCGACGCATCGTTTCTGCTGGGCGGTACACCTCTGGGATGCGAGGTGGCTATGTAGTATTGGTCAGAAGCGGCTTAGGGATGCGTCGGAAGATGGGAAGGCTGGGGTTGCCGTGGGCAGTCGGATGGGCTTTAAAATCGTACTTCGGTGACTTCTGGAACGTGATAACAATTATCTATACCCTCAGGGTGCCGTCGACGCATCGCGCTTGTTCCAATATTTGTCCCTCATGCGATGTACATCGTGGGCATGTCCTCGTGGTCAGCAACCCAGGGTTGGCAGATATAGTCTCGGTTGCTGGTCTTCCGGAGATGAAAACATAATTGTCACTCTGATCGTCGTTATAGTGTTTGTGAAGCTTGTTGCAGCTGGGGGCACACCCGAATCATACTAGTCCGAGAAAAGAACGTAACGGTGGCCAAGCCTCGTCGAATACATCATGTCAATGAAATGCTACTGCTCGCTCTCAACCTCGTAACCTCGTTAAAGCATTCCAGCGAAAATCGATGCGCCAGCGGGTGCCTCCGGTTGGAGGGAAAATACCTTGGGCAACTCCAGGAACAAGCTCCGGCATAGATCGATAGATGTGTTCGACAGCCGACGGGAGCAATTGTTGCACAACGGATAGCGCCATGTCTTGTATGAACCGGGTGACGGGTTGCGAGTGTCGATGGGGACGAAGGTGTCGGCAAGCGGATATATCATCCTGTTCACAGCGTGTTTGCTCGCCATGGACTTGAATGATTCGAGGCATCGTTTCTGCTCCACAGTGCAGCTCTGTGAGGTGACCAAGGCGTCTATACCATACGCGTGGGCCTCGAAAGCACGCTGCACGACGATGTGGCACTCCTTCGAGAGCGCGAGCCCGCCCTTGACGCAGCGCGCGAAGTCTTCGTCCGACAGCCGTACGACCCTGCCGTCGTCGCGCTCGACGCCGTGACGGAGCACCGGGGGCTCGCAGAGGCAGCAAATGTATAGCGCGAATGGGAGACACTCGGGCTTGTCAACGAGCCGGAAGATCTCTACGGCTTCGACAGCGTCATGGGGCTCGATCTCCAGATTAAGACTCTTTTTCCAGTGGTCCCAGCGTTTCTGATGGGGCATTCGAAGGTCTGCCCAGCCGGGACCTGGGTTGAAAAGAGCCCGAAGCCGAGCGACTGCGGGCTCCAGCGCGCCGTCTACCTGGTACTTGTGGGCGATGCGAATCGTGGCAGCGAGGTTTGCGAACGACAGCGACGGGCCAGATGGGAAAGACGATGGGAAACGGAATAGAGTACTGCTTGGACCGAGACGTTTAACACAACATCCACGCAGAAAAATGACATCGAGAGACTTACGCGAAGTCGGGTTTGAGAAAAAGACATAGGAAGAAATGAAACCCTCGAGGAGAGTCGTCAACACGCACGACCGGACAACCGTCCATTGTTTCCGCCTCCATATTCCCCTGGGGCAAGGAGAAGAGGTCTTTGAAGACGGGAGAAACGCTTGCGAGGAGGCCCTTGTACACGCGAAACGCAGTGGCCCCGCTGGCGATGATTACGATGTTTCCGTCTTCGAACCAACATTCTTCATCTTTTACTGGGCTCATCGGTGACTACGGAGGCTCTTAGTAGTTGTAGGACAGCTATCAATTTCAAGGATACGTACCAGAGTGCAGCTTGAGATGCGGATCGGGTACGGCGTTGTGGAGGTCGTGGGGTTGGAGTGCGGTCGACGACTTGGGGTGCTGCGGTACTCTTATCAACCCCATCTGCGGCGCCAGCTGGCCGAAGAACCGAAGAAGCTGGATCAAAAATCCAAACGTTAATAAATAGTTCGTGACTTGACATCGTGCAGTCGATTCGCCCATCGCTAAGGTCAACAAGGATGATCGAGTTCAGTGCAATCACAGACCATTTGCTACACGCGCAGTCACTGGCCATAAAAAGAACTAATCTGTGTCCCAATGACATTGCCCGCGATGTGTCAGCGCGCGCCGCAGTCAGCAAAGGCCAGACGATGCACTCACCCAGCTCGAGTCCCACCCGTCAGGCAGATCCGACTCCAGCGCAAAGAACTGTGGGAGCTTCGCGCGGGTCTCCACACACTCCTTCGCTGAGAGCGTCAGCCACACGGCGCGACAAGAGGCGCAAAATCTTGCCCTTGACCACGCCGTTGACTCGGGCTCTCTGCGGTCGACCCTGACTAACATTTCGGACAACGCGCAAGCATGGTTCTCCCTAGCATCCACCCCATAGCTAGTCAAAGATGTCCCCCACCGTTCCATACACCGAGAACAGTCCCGGGTCCCCCAATTGCGATTACCGTCCACAGAGCGCAACACGATCGCATGGCACTCCTTCGAGAGGACGGGCAGCGCGCGCACGCACCGCGCAAAGTCCTCGTTGGAGAGCTTCTCAAGCACGCCGTCCGCGCGCTCGACGCCGTTGCGCAGCTGGACGGGGTCCAGCAGGCAACACAGGTACAGCGCGACGGGTAGCATGAGCGGTTTGTCGAGGAGACGTGCGAGGTTGACGGTCTCGATGGCGTTCTCGACCTCGAAGGTGATGCCGCACTGCCTCTGGCCCATCTCCCACCGCCCCTTCCAGGACAGAGTGGAGTCGATCCAGTTCCCCGGGCCTGGAGGGGGGATCAGGAAGTTTTCAAGGCGGCTCGAGGCGGCTTCCACGATGTCCTGCGCCTGGTACTTGTGTGCGACACGGATGATGGACGATATTTTTGCGAACGGAAGGGTTTTCTGTGTGGAAAGCCTGACCGCTAAACATCAGATCGACAACGAGGACGGCAGGAACGCGTTCACTCACGCAAACCCAGAGGTGAAGACGGCGTGCAGGAAATGGCCGATCTCTCCGGGGGAGTCTGAGATGTGGACGACGGGACAGCTATCGATCTTCTCGGTAGGATCGGGCTTGAACTTGAACATGTCCGCGAAAACGGGAGAAACTCGGCCCAGGAGCCCTTGATAAACTCGGAAAGCAGTGGTTGAGGCGGCCACGATGACTATATTACCATCCTCGAGCCACAGGTCTGGATCTCTCTGTACGTCTCCGGGCGGCATTTGTCAGCGAGATTTATTGACGACACTGGTGAGAGAAGAGTCTGTAAGCAATGATTTCGATAATGTGAGGTGTCGACAGACGCACATTGGAGGTATCCTAAGCGTACTCAGGATCAGGAGGTATGGTAGGTGAAAGAGACAGAAGGAACATTGACGCCAGCCTCGCGTGCTGCGGCAGGTAGTGCTCACTGAACAGGTATGAGATACTCACGCTCAGCCGAACGCACTCCCTAAACGCCTTACGCACATCCAGTGTTCTTGAGCAATCGACCGCCTCACGCGGGAACCAAATCGACGAGATGATCTTGACGTAGTGTTCGAGGGATGAGAAAACATGCGAGCAACGGACATATATCGCGTTGAGGCGGCATGCAGAACATCGCCAAGATACATATAGTCCGATTAAGGAGGTCTACAGGTTCGGTGACAGGGAGCGCCACGAGTCTATTGGATGTTGTAACCGATGAGACTTCTGCGACCAACGATCTCGCCAATCTAAACATGGCTCCCATTAGCAACACAACGTAACGTAGAACGATCCGGACATACCTTAAAGATACCGTACGCCTCAAGCGCGTAGATGCCAACCTTGGTCAGGTCCCCCGACCGCAGAAGCTCGCGGTAGTACTGGAGGTTGGTCGCGCGGGCCCACAACTGCGAGTACACGGAGCCGAACGCGGAGAGGGGAGGCGGTTGGAGGCGCTCCGCGATGTACACCTGCTTGAGGACTTCCCGGAAGACGGCGAAGTTGTACGCCAAGGGTTCACGGTAAGCTGGAGAAACACAGTCCATGCAAGGTCAGTTTGGCATCCAAAATGGTGCGCCTCGTTCGTGCTATCTTCCGCATTCCCGCATGCGCTCTTTGCAGGGGCCTATGCTTGAAGCCAGCGCATACAAAACGCGGAGCGCACACGAGAGGAACGGACCACGTACATCCCAACATGGCTCCCGCCTGCTCTCCGACAGGACCAAGGAACTTCCTGCCAGCCTCGAGTGCCTGGCCCAAACCCTTCTGGACGGACGAGAGGGCGTCCTGGGCCTTTTTCTGGATCTCCTCGGCGCTGGGGGTCGACGACGCGAAGCGCTGTTGCTGGTGCAAACGAAGGTGGGACTGGGGAGTGCGGCGAGGGCGGACAGCCTGCGCCAGGCGGGCAGAAAGTGGGCGCACCATTGGCTGAGAGGGCGCGAGGACGAGGAGGAAGAGGTGGAGGTCGCTGTTGGGAATGACGGGGACGTCGGCCGGGACAGTGACGAGCCCTCCCGAGGCCCGGTTTTACTCACGCCCGGCCGCTTCCGGAGCGCAGGCCAGCTCAGGTTAGGGTTCCCGCCGCCCTTTCCCTCTTTCAAATTCCATCTGGGTCTCGCCTCCTGGTACTCTACATAACCTCTGGAAAATAAAATCGTCCTCGAGTAATCCCCGCAGTGGTCGCTGCGTCAAAATAGCTGCAGTCTCTCTTCTGGTCATCTCCTGCCAGGAATGGGGAAACAGACGCCCCGATAACACGTTTCTGAAGCCGAATCGCAGATATCGTCCATCGCCTCTGACCTCGCTCAACCATCATGGCTACCGGGACCTTTTCCGTACATGCAGACGATAGGAGCCGTCTCATTAGGGCCGCGTTCGAGGGTATGTTCTTCCGTGTTTGGGTTGCTGTAGTTGATATCGTTCGGCTTATTGCCGGAACGCTATTGCCGTCGTAGCCAAGGAGTTTGCCTACTCTAGGTACTCCAACTTCCGAGTTGGTGCAGCACTCTTAACCACATCCGGAGAGATCATAAAAGGAGCGAACATCGAGAACGCATCCTACGGCAAGTATTCCGGAAGCCGAGACGGGGTTGGGCAGCTAACAATCACGAATAGGTGGCACCATCTGCGCGGAAAGGACCGCGTTCGTCAAAGCCGTGGTACGTGTACGGCATTCAGAGCATGGGAAATCCAATAGTTGACCCTTATCGTCCAGAGTGAGGGAAAGCAGTCTTTCACCGCCCTTGCGGTCGTCACGTACGATCTTCCCCTCGATTGAAATCGATGTCCTGCTGAAGACAGTCCATAGGGACGTCGCATCCGCGATCTCGCCGTGCGGCATGTGCCGCCAAGTAATCCGCGAGTTCTGCGCACAGAACATGCCGATCCTCCTCATCCCCGCCGACTACGAGAAACAAGTCGCCAGCGGAGTCGCCGATGGTGGCGTAAAGGAGACCAGCATCGGCGCGCTCCTTCCCGACAGCTTCGGTCCGGAAGACTTGGATCGCCCCCGACCAGGGTGTCAGTAGAACACACGTCTCCGAACTAAATTGGTACGTCAGATAGATCTCTCTATCGCAGGCACTGACATAACTGAACTTGGCGTTAGCAGGAGTAATAGCTCAGTGTATCCTCGATATAGTGGTTAATCACAGTGACGGACACGGTATTGATTGACATAACATCCACAAACACCGAGCCCGACAAAGACAACATATTTGTTTCAGATGGAGTGCATGTGGTGTCGGGCCATAAAACGCCCAGCCATTCAGATCCGTATGTTTCAGAGTCGATGCCTCAACATGCCGGGGCCTACAGCGATGGGTCGTGTCGCCGACCGAGGGGCTTAATTGGAGGATAGGTCGCAATAACCGATATGGTCGTTTTGGTACGTAAATACTCAGCGGATCGGCCGCGTCCCCAATTTACAACCGGCGACCTTGTTCTCCGGCAGCAGGCACCATCCGACACAATGTCGGTTGGCTCCGATGGAATGGAGCCTATGCATAATAGCATAAAACGCGCAAAGCCTGCTGTCGAACAACCAAAAAGCAATCATGTTGCACATACGTCCCCTTACTCGCTTCGGCTTGTGGTGCAGGACAAAGCTAGGCGATAGACGGGCATAAAAGATCTGGGTGCAGCGGGCGCACTCGACCATCGCACTCCTCTCTCGCATCTTGCTACTCGTCTCTCGACCGCTTCACCCCTCGTCATCATGCCTGGTGAGCACACAGTACGCCCGATGGTTGACGTGCTGGACGCTCACTAGTTTCGTCTCCCTCAGTTATCAAGGTCCCATTGCCCAAACGTCTGTCTCACGACCTGAATTTCTTCTACGAGATCCGCGATCCAATAACGGGTCAGCTCGGCCTCCAGGTCGGTAAGGTGGCCAATATCACCGAGTATCTCAAATTTTTCCCCAACCGGACGGGGAAAGAAGGGATGGCCAACCTTTGTGACGTCCACCAGTGGTCAAGGTTCGTGCACCGCACCCTGACGGCCCACGACGTCCAGGGCCTCGACTGGGACAATGAGGCGCTCCGCAGGGGATTCACGCAGACCCAAGCCCTCCGTGCCGCGGTGAGTACCAATTTATGATGCCTGCTGCTCCCCGTCGGGCTGCGAAGTGCTGACGCTAACTCCATGTCCTGTTCGCAAGTTCCGTGGCGATCCCCAAATCCGCGTCCTTGACGGTCCACTGACCGTTCCGACCGTCTACAAAACCCTGCGCGAACTCCTTGCGGATATTATCGCCTGCCAGGTCGTCTGGTACTTCACGTACCTGGTACGTCGCGCCTTACCACACGCCCCGGTGTGTGATGAGTCTCGAGAGGACTGACGGATGTTTGACAGTGGGAGCAGCCGGAGGTATGGCAGGACGAAAGCCGCTCGAAGAGCTGGCCGGGATGGACGGCGTGGAGTGCTGCGGGGCCCCAGCATCTCGACGGATTGTATATCGTGGGGATTCGGAAGGCGAAAGTAAACGACACGATTTCGTACGTCCCTGAAGTCGAAATTCGCACTGAGGGCCCGGGGTAGGGCTAGGCCCCGAGGAGGACCGGTCGGACGTGGTTCCCTCACGCATGTATCATACGTCGAGTCACAGACGAGTAGATTGGGAGTACGATTCTGCTTGTACATATGTGTGAGGAGCTGCGGAGGTCGATTCAATCGAGGCGTGCTAGTCGAGTGTCTCAATTGTTGTCCGATTGAATACATCCAAAGTTACGCCGCAGGTTGAACTTGGGCCCGGGAAGACTAATGGTATGCCTTTACAGCGAATGTAAAAACCAGCGTCGCATCCCCGGATGCCAGTGTGTGTGCGGATCAGCGGGAAACTCCGCCCCGGTCCAGCCTGCTGGCTCGACGATGTGGCCGGCGGTTCCTTCAAGTTCTCGACCGCAGAGCGCCTGAAAATGTTCAGATTTATGTCTCACACGAACATCTGGGGGAACGGTGCTCGAAAAGTCGAAGTGAAATCTCGGTTTGTGTCGACTATCGGTCACCTGGCGCGGAGTAGTATTCGGACGTTCGATGTTCGTCTAGGCCGGATCTGCGGGGCTCGATAATGCTCGCTTGTGGCTTGCCGCTGATCTCGGAGTGCACACCCTAGGGACGGTGGATGCGACACTGGTTTCAATTACATTCGCTGTAAGTATGAGCCACAAACCTTCCGAACGAGTAGACTCCGAGTGAGACCGGTCCGATCCACACAAATGCAAAACGAACACAAGATCACCGCATCCGGATTCCGCGTCGATCCCAGATGGAAGGCAAACTTCGACTTTCGCCGTCACTTGTAGCTCTCTGCGTGTGAGCTGTCTCGTTGCACTTCAGGCGGACAAGATACGCCGACGCGTCCCAGTGTCGTCGTCGTCGTTGTCAACCTATACTGATAGATTACTCGCAAAAAATCGTAGGCTAATTACAGAAAGAGCGGAGACGGCAAATGCGGACACAGAAAATAGATCTAACACAAACGAGGAAGGCGCACAACCACAGCAAGTACACACGACAGGAAACCGAGAACGACATGAGAATGTACAGTCTAGAGTGTGTAATTGGAGTTCCCGTACATCTGGGCGTAGAAGCCGTGGCGACCAGCGATCGGAGGGGGGAGCGACCCAATCACGGAGACGGATCTTGGGCAGCCGCAATCGCCGGCAGGTACAGATTTTGGTAGTAATACTCAGCCCGCGACAACCTAGGCGAGCCAGCAACGGCCTCTGCAGGGAGCATGTCCAATGGCGGCGACGGTATTCCTGCCTGAGACGGATCGAAGGGAGGGGTCGTAGATATGACGTGTGATGAGGAGGGACCGGCCTTAGGCTGAGGGACAGCATCTGAAGAGCCGACATTGGTAGTAGGCAGGGTGGACGCTGGCTTGGCCGGAACGGGGGGTTTCTTGCGACAGAGACGCGCCGGCCCGTGCCCCGCAGGCCCGAAGTATTTGTCAGACCTCGCTGAGTGGCCGCAATATACGCACTCGAGGCGGTCTTGGTACAAGTGCTGCTCCTCGATGTGCCGCTTGATGTGCGAAAACCTCATGACGATGCCGCACCCGGTCCACAGACACGCTACCCTGTTGCCTGGCAGCCGCGCCTCGGGCTTGAGGTCTTGGTCGTGAGACTCGGAATCTTCCGCGTTCCGGCTGTAGATGTGGCTCGTCCACATCTCGTCCACCCTGAAGTACTTTCCGCAGCCTCGCCACTTGCATAGGTTCTGGAAATAGGGCGGGTTTTGTTCCACATCTTCGTCCGGGTTTCCGTTGGGATACTTGCTTAAGTAGACTAGGTCTGGCCCGTCCTGCAAGATTTCCGCAATCCTACGCATGACTTCATCCGACGGGCCATACCTAGGAGAAGGGTGACATGCGTCGGTATCACTGCTGCGAACATCGAGAGATGGTGGTGGCTCACCCTGGTTGTCCTTCCTGTCCATTCTCAACAGTGGGAAGTGGCTGGGGGCCATTTCTGTGGCCAGCGGACGTGCTGAAGGTGAACGCAAGTGAGCAGTGTCGTCTTTCGGTCAGCGAACAAAAACGCACCTTGGAGCGAAGTTGTTGAACATTTCTATGAGCGTGTGTGAGAGGTGGTAGCGTAAGTGTGTCTGCGAGAGAAAGTAGGCCGAGGATGAGTGGGGGTGATTGGGGTTCTGGGCAAGACAGAAGTCGAGACGCAGGACAGTTTTATACAGTATGCCCAAGCAATGCGTGTGGTGGAAAGAGTCGATCTGTACATGGTTGTGCTTTGTGCTGCACAGCCCGCATGCAGCTTGAGCAGGTGGCGGATGCAATTTGCGGGACGCTTTCACGTCCATCCTGTCATCGCTAGTCCTTTTGTGTAGAAGCATTAGCTCGGATAAGCTCTTTGTGTCTGAAAGCGCGACATTCCTCAAACTTCCGCATTTTTGAAGAACGACTCACGCTTTGCATTGTCATCACTGTCTTCGACGGTAAAGATATTCACAATAGTGCGACGTTGATTGCCGTCCACTGGCAATCCAAGAACCAGGTCAGCTACCGGTAACCGTGCTAGCTCGCATCCACAATACGTTCTGAATATCATGGTCATGTCAGCGACGCGCGCTAAGTGTTCACAAATAACGGCCATTAAGTTCGCTGACAACATTTCAACAGCATGAGCCGCCGACATAGATCATTCCTTTACTAACAAACGGTCTAACTCACATGCTGAGAAACGTTTAATTGTACGCTTAAGTGCCACTGCACATCGTTGAGCAGAGGAGGAGGAGATCAGCAGTAAACCCCGAAAATTCGAGCGGGGGACCTGGGACATTGAACTTCCGAGTCCGACTCGGAGGTCGGCAAAGCTGTGACAGAAGTGACCGTGACGTGACAAACGGCGCCTCGGCAACCCCCGGCCAACGTGATGACGCTACCTTCAAGTTCAAGCTGGCTCCATCTCAACCATGTCCTAGGCCGACTGATACACCATGCAGGGAGTCCGGCACGGTGCTCACATATCTCGTCAACAAATACGACCCGACGCACCAGATATCGTTCGAGAAGCATGACGATAAGATCCAGCAGCTCCAGTGGCCAGTGTTCTTCCTGGAGGCCTCCGGGCCGGCGAGTGTGTCTTTTATTCATTCTCGCCACTCTTACTACTTCACGCGCTTCACGTCTCATCGTCTTACGGACCCATCGTTTTTTTGAAATTGCCAGTCCGTACTTCGGCCAGGCTGGACGGTTGCTGTTCTATGCGTCCTCGGCATGCTCGAGAGGGTCCGCTCCAAGCGGCCGACAACAAGGCTCTCCTTCATCACGTGCGTCTTCAATTTGTCTTGTTAGCCGGAGCAGTAAGCGTTCACGCACAAGTTGCCACAGCTGGAACCACATGGCGACGACCGGGCTCGTGAAGGGTTCGACTTCGAGAAGGAACCCGAAGTTACTTCCGATGGCATGTTCGAGTCTCTGGACAACACCTTATGTATCGCTAAACACACGGGAGTACAAGATCGAGTGCAGGTAATGCGGCCCGGTACACCACGCGAAAAGACGACCTTTGAGTTGCTCGGGACTATCTCCACTAGCGTCTCATCCCCGTCAAGCCCTCCATCATCATGGTCTACCCCTGCACCGCACGCATCTACCTCCGTCTCCCGCAGCACGTCCCCGTTCGACTGTTTCCGCGGGTTATTCCTTTATGATACCAGTATTCGAACGGCCCATAGGCTTTGGCAGTCGGCCTATTAGGACCCACAGCAATATGGCCCGCGCCGTGAACCGAAAACCTTAGTTGAAGAGCACGCCATATAATTTACTATATCGTCGCTTCCGTACGTATATGGACCGTCCACTATTCAATCAGAGCCATTTCTAAATCGATGATTTTCGTCACAGGCACTACTTACTCGACGCAATGTCAAAGGTGTGTCAAGAGGGCAATTAACATCTACAACGAACGTGTAATGCGAAGTGTTGGAGGCTCAAAAGGACATGCCGTGAGAGCATACTATCGCTTCTACGCTTTAGCTTTCAAGTTCACCCTCGCTTGGATTTGTGGCGGAGGATATCTGGGACAAAGCCAAGCGTGGGGCGGTCAACTTCCTCACTGTGCCTCTCTCGCCTCTCGCCTCTCGTTTTTCGTCTCTCGACGTATCTACTTCAGCAGTCGTCACCATGTCTGGTGAGTACATTACCGGTACTAGTGCTGTATGCCGTGGTGCTCCGGAAGCTCACCGACTGCCCTCAACAGTCCTCAAGGTCCCTTTCCCTGCCTCTCTTGGCACCGTTGACCCGGATTTCCGGCTAGATGTTTGGGACACCTTGACGGCACAGCGCGGTCTTCAGCTCAGCAAAGTCGCCTGCATAAGCGACTATCTCCGGACGTTCCCCACCTTCAAAGGCATCGACGAGCAGACCAACCTCTCCGACGTCAGACAGTGGTCGATGTTGGTGAGCCGAAGTCTATGCGATCACGTCGCAGGCCTGGACCATCAATATGGGATGCTGTGGCAGAACGCCACACCAGCTCTAGCGCTCCGTGCCCTTGTGAGTATTAATTTGTGACGATCCTCCGCCTCGTCCCCATCCGCGGGCTCCCAAGTCTTGATCCTAACGTTACTGCGCTTTCATCGCATCCGCCAGTTCCCTGACGACCCTGAGTTCAACCCTGTCGTCTTCAACGCGCAGCCAACCGAATACAATGAACCCCGCTGTCTCCTCTCGGACATCATCGCCTGCCAGGTCGTCTGGTACATCAAATACCTCGTGCGTCACACCTTTCCATACGCCCCGTCGGAGCGTTGCGAGTATAGAGGACTGACGGATTTTTCGACAGCGGCAGCACCCAGAAGAATTCCAGAACAGAAGGCGCTCCTGGGAGGGATGGGCAGCGTGGGGCGCAGCACCCCGGCATCTCGACGCGTTGTACATCATGAGCATCCGTCGGTCCAAGATCAACGGCACGACGCACTTCTTCCCTGAGGTCGAGATACGCACCCTGAGCTAGGAAGAGCTCTCGGTCACGATCTCGCTCGGGCGTCGTGCCAATTAGATTGCAGGTTACTGGACGATTTTGCTTGTATGCATGAGTAGCTACAGGAAATGTTGCAGTCCAGGAAAGCCGGAGTGCGACAAACTGCAGGGGATCGTCGTCGAGCTGAATTTCAAAGTTACCACACAATTGACATTGGGAATACGAATGGTCCTTATAATTCTTGAGAAGTGG
Organism: Sanguinoderma infundibulare; assembly: GCA_032821775.1. NCBI lineage: Eukaryota > Fungi > Basidiomycota > Agaricomycetes > Polyporales > Polyporaceae > Sanguinoderma > Sanguinoderma infundibulare. Next base: position 521,947 of record JAVLRN010000015.1, on the reverse strand, counting down.
CCTGTGCTTAGCCACGCATCAGGATGGACTTCCTCCCCGAGTCACGAAAAGCCCTCACGGCTCTTATTGTGATTAGGATTCTCGCGTCATGGGAAGCGGTACGTGGCGTCGTCATGATCGGCTACCCTTCAAGTTCACCAGGTTATACAATTCCTTTACAACAATATTGCGATAGCGATATTAGGCTGAGTCGGTACAAATCTCCTCTTCATCATACTATACTAATATCCTGCGATCCCGAAAGTCACGGAAGATCCGAGGAACGAAAGCGATTTGGTCCCAGCGTCCTCCAAAGGTCCTTGGAAGACGAAACAACTCCTCCGTCCGGATTCCACAAGTTCATGCCCGCCATGTTGTGCCGAGCGACTAGATGCACGGAGAGGGAACAGCATCATCTCCGTGCAAAATCGCGAGCAACCAAAAGGCCTGGACAATCAGGACCATTTCGACAGCGTGACGCGCTGCCTCAGGTTCGGCTAGCTTCAAGCCCTCTTTCGAGTTATCCCTGCGACTCAAGGGACGCGTCTCTCTCGAGGTTACTCAGCCCTGTTGCGCGCCCATGCCAATCTCATGGACCAAGACATACGGGACATGCGAAGGAGGGTGCGTCGCCACATGTCCTGCCAGAAAACGCCCGCTCGTAAATCATTGACCATACGGTATCATGAGCGAGGACGACATACGGCGCCGGGTCGCTGCGGTCTTTTCGCGATTCGCTCACGGGCGCAGAAGCATGCTAATTCCATCTTCTACCGTCAGACACTCCCCAAAAGGAAGCTTCAAATCCGAACGACGCTCTGCGCAACACGTGCCGCCGCGAACTAGTGTGGGACCACAGAAGCGATAAGGCGTCCGGAGCTCACGACTGTGACCCTCCTCTGGACGCGCTATCGTAGCCTCGTGGGACCCTCAGAACGTTTCCTTGGGAAAAGGATGCGAGACCAAACTTGCACGTGCCAATCGGATGGTGCCCCCTGCCCACCCGCTGATCACCGCATCGCGGGCGCGGAAAGCGTACATACTACCGCGCCCGGGGGTGACGCCCGGGTGCGGAACGAAGATGTGCACGCGCTGAACGGCGGTCTGAAGAAAACCCCCGCCAAGACGCGCTGCGCATAGAACCACAAGCCTGGCGCCGGAACAAGCAAGAAATAGGAATGGGTATATTACATTGACCGCCACGACCACATCGAAACGGCATTCGACGAGGGGACTCGGAGGCTCTCACAGTCCGAACACCCTATAACACGCGCCGCGGACGTTCGCTCCACTTCGTGTGCAGTGCTTCCAGCCTATAACACACCCCCGGTGGCCAATACATAAAGCCCCGAAGGCAAGTTGCGCCCTTCCTTTTTTTTGTTCGCAGCACGCGCACGAGCGTCTACGCGTACGTTGCGGACCGAGGTTTTCGCACTTGGCTATTCGAGTCGCGCGTGCGACTTGTTGGATTCGCAACGAGCCTCCACGTCGTCCCACGTAGGCGATGGCATGAGGCTCGCGCGGGTGAGATAAAAAAAGGTCCTTGCTCACCTGCATCCCCGTGAACGCGTTCCGTCCCCCCAAGGTGCTTCGCGGGCGATCAGCGAAAATCGCCCGCGACGTTAGCCACCGATCGCGCGCGGTGGAGCAGTGGAGCGTGTCGCGCGCGCTCCCAGTTGTCATTGTCGTGCACAGCAGAGTGGGGCCGATCGTTTGTTTGTTCGACGTCGAGAGAGTCGAGGGCCAGTGTCGACTCGTTGGAGCCTTGTTGGCATGATGGACATGTTCGCCGTATTGGCCGCACTGCCGCCGCTGGCCATGGAACGTTCCGAAACCCGGAGCTCGTGGGGCGCGGCCGCGCGATGGAGTCTGCTGTGCCGCGGCTTTGTGTGTCCTGGTGGTAGTCTGTGTATATTCCGCCCATCGCGCGAGTCGGTGCTGGAGTCTAACCGCCCGGTGCTGGACTGGTGATGGCAAGGAGAGGGGCATAGACCCTTAGCGCCTTAGTCTTCGCAAAACTTTCGTTACTCATCTTTGACTCACCTGACAGCGTCGACTCCGAGCGGATCTTCGCGCGCAGCGAGTGCCGAGCATTGGACATACGGTAGGGCGAGGATCGTTTCGCAGAAGCACTGAGAGAAGCTCGGGCGCGAGTGCTGCGCGAAAGTCAGAGTAAGGCATGTCATGGCCGCCATTCGACCCGGTCTGCTGATGCTGCCATACATACTTTTCTGCGGTGCGGTTTCTGCGGTGCGCACATACTTTTCTGCGGTGCGGCCACACCCTGGCTTCCTGGATCCGCGACCGGAGCTTCTCAGGCTTCGTTACGCCGAACCCCGACTTCGACTTCGGATTGAAGTGTCAGGAGACGTCCTGGGGTGGTGAGAGCCCGGGGCGAAGATGCTGCTGCCAGAGAAGGTGAGCCTTGGCTTGTCCATCTCATCCCCGCGCGTGACCATCGTCGAAGAATCCCCCGCACTTGCTTCCTCGGAGAGGCCGCGCGTCGTTGCCATCGCGATATCCCGACTCGGCGGCCTGCTCACGCTGCCGCGATAACCAGACCACCAACGACCGCTACCGACACGGCACCGTACGCACACGCAACCCAGGTCACGCAATCCGAGCTTCTCAAGCTTAGCACGCACGTCCGCCAATCTCTCGACTGTTCCTTCAGTGATTGATGATCTTCAGGCTCCCCTCGCGCACTAAATTTAGTCTCCCTTCCCGAGCGCCCATCAACCGTCGCGACGCTCTCTGGCCAAGTTTCGAACCCTCGTTGACGGAGGATGCTCGTCAATCTTACCGAAGCTATCCTGACGTGATTCATATCCTCTGAGGATGCTAACCCATCTATAGGACAGCTGGATTATCGAGCGCAACGGTAGCAGGGCAGCCTGAGCCTGCGAACTCGTTCTTTGGTGGGTAGTGCTGACATCCCAGGGTGCGGAAGATGGCGAGCGCACGAGCCAATGAAGCTCTGGGTATTGGTTTATATCGAGCTTGAGACGATTCCGGACGCCTGGGTGGGATCGGAGACAAGAGAGACTGGGTAGGAAAAACCCCGCCGTAGCAGCGTTACGCGAATCGGAGAAATTGGTCGTGAATCCCGTCGTCATTCTCGGGTCCAAGTTAGAACTTGGGCCACGCTCTGGTGGAACATCGAGAAGCGAACCACGCTGCTTGAAGACAGAAGACAGAAGGCGGAACGTGGGGACAAGAGAGCAACGCGACAGTGCACGAGGATTGTCGGTACGAGAAATGTCCCGGGGCGCCTTCGACCTCGAGTTTACCCACGGGGTTTGGGTTTCGTTAGATAAAAACCGACATAACATCCGGGGGCAGCGGCTTGTGACGATTAGGGCTGCTGCACGTTGCAATGCGAGTTAGTGTCAGCCATAAATCGCATCGACGTCAGTGTTCGTGTCCGCTCCTAGTCTCGTCCATCCGAATGTGTAGCACTTACCACTTGCTTACTACCAGCGGTTCTCGTGGAAAGCGCATCCACGCCCCGTGACCGATCTGCACATGCGACTCAGGCCTAAAAGCACATCCGCGTTGCACTGATTGTCATCGGGTGCTCATGCTGCTCAGAACACGGTCAGAACTCGTGCACCTTCCCTTCTTTCCGGGGCTGTAGACTCTCACCGTGTGGTCATCCGGATGCTGCTAGTTGACGCGTATGGGAACCGCACGCATCTCGCAACGCGCACCGGGATTCTTGACTTGCTCGCGTACAAACCGGGCTCTGGAGAGGGGATGATCATGGACCGTGGAAGGACCGGGGGCGGAGCTTGGATCGGCGATCAGTCTTATCTTATCTATCCCCACATCCGGGTACGCGTTCGACGTTCACGTTCAGCACCAGCACGTTCAGCACCCAGGCTGCCTTGGCACTACTTGTTCCAGGCTTCTTCAGCATCCGCCTTCGCGACCCGCAATCACCAGGCACACACTCTTCTGCCCACCGTGTCCTCTCTTCAAGCCCGCCCGACTCATGCCGCACACTGCACCTGCAGGCCATCGTACACCTCCCACCACCGCTCTCATCGCCGCCAGCGTGCTTGAGCACACCGCACATGTGCGCGCCCATCCTCGTCCTCCACGCCTGCACCGCTGCTCCCGCGTCTTCCACCCCTCCGAAGGTCATGCCCAACTACTTCCCAAAACACTCCCTCTTCGCCCTCTTCCTCCCTCTTTCCCGACCGTCGCTTCAAGGCCTGGAAACCCAAGCCGAGATTCATTTTCCAGACCCTCCTTGAAGCCCGCATACGTCGTCTAGGCCATCACCGACATCAGGGACTTGCACGACTGGATGCGCACCCATCGAGAACAGTTCCCTTTCTCCTCCTCTCCCCCGCCCCCGAACTGCAAAGGCGCCAACAACATCAACATCCCTCGCTCGTGTCCGCCGCCGCGCGACCGGTCCATCTCCGTACGTCCCTCCGTTCCTTCCATCCTTGACTATATGCATGATCACCTTGCCTCATTCATCATCGCAATCGCAGCCGCTGAACGTGAACGTCGCCGGGCCACATGGTCAATAACCCGACCGTCGGCCTGTTGCCCACCTCCAACGCGGACCAGCAGGCGCGAATCGTGACACAGTTGTCGACGCTGCGCAACCTCCACCGCACCGGCATCGCCTGGCCCGCGCTATCGACAGTCTATGGGCAGCTGCCATGCGGGGGTCATGTCCGTGTCCGCCTTATGTTTTCATCTACGGGTGTTCCGCCCAATACTCGCCGCGCAACGGCTCGTGATGCTCCATTCCTCGAAAATTTCGCGTCCCCATCACTTCTGAGGTCGTCCGCTCGCGCTGTCTCCCTCCCTCCGCCTACCGACTACGCTCCCACGCCGCTTTCTTTACTCACGGAGCCGAGCGACTCGGAAACGACCCCGAAAGTGCAAGCTCAACCGGAGCACTCCGTCCACACAGTCCCAATAGATGAGGTGGAGCCTCTTGCGGCGTATACGTGCCCCATCTGTTTCTCGCCGCCATCCTACGCCACGATCACGCCGTGCGGACACGTCCTTTGTGGTGAGTGTCTGTTCACGGCGGTGAAGACGACGATCCAGCGGGGTGCATATACCCTTCCTCCGGGCGAGCGGATGATTGCCAGGTACGCTCTCATGTGCATGCCGCTGTCAGAGGCGATACTGATGCCGGATACCACACAGATGCCCGGTGTGCAGGGCTTCCATTCTGGGATGGGACGGGAGGGGCGGAGGGGTGATAGGTCTGAGACCGCGAGCCGTATTCAGCCTGTAGCGTCCGGTCGTTCTCGGAATGTCAAATTCGGAAGGTTAGTCTCTGAAGACCGTCTCGCATCATCAAAATCCTGTTTTAGGGACAATAATCTCAGCTTCCTTTTCCATTCTCTGCGGCGCGGTCCAAGCTTCGAGCTACAAGGGCATGCGCGCTGCACCGAGCCATACCGCACCCTGTACATATCCGTCACTGGCGATGTATTGCGTTTTGCTACGACCACAACGCGGTCCATCTACGGTTGTTGAATGTGGTCTACCGGAAGCTATCGAACACATTTATCTCACGAACGGATCCTAGCGCTTGGCTCGCTGCCTGGGGCATAGCCTCGTGCTGAGCCACTCTACTCTCATCCTTTCAAACGTACATTATCAGCTCACGTCCCGTGATGCAAAGTCTCAATGCCATCATTGTGAGGTAAGTTCTCATCATTTGCCGTGGCCCGTCACGTACCAACGTCTCACTATATCTCCAGAAGCCGAATTGGGAGAGTGCGATGGTGGAGCGGCCTCAAGAACTTTTCGGCGTTAACCGTTCCCCGAGAACCAATGTTGTATCTATCATCGGATGAAATACCTATGGCCGTGTCCATTCTCCCCCCTCGTCACTGGACTAGCAACGTGCTCCTTGGAAGGTCGTCCAGTCAAATCTGTACCGGAAACGCGGGAGAAGCTTGACGAGATCAGGTTGAGGGGTCTAGAACCGTGCGTTCGGCTCCTGACTGCGGACATCATTGACAGCAGGGTCCTCCTCACGAACGCAACTTGACAGGCCAAACAGCTTTTGGGCTTCTAGCAGCATCGCGAAGAAACTCGAACAGCGGTGATAGACATCGTGATGGCACTCAGACGTCTCCGACACGTACGCCGCACGCTTGGATCGGTCGGGCGAAGGTCGGCAATACTGAGACAGTCGTGTCACTACGTTCCGTGACACTCGATTCGCCATCGGTCCCTGGTCAATCGGTCGGTTACCACACCAAATTGGCGCTGCACGATATCGACGACACACCCCTTAGGGTACCCGACGAATAGCTGTGAATGCACCCCATCAATGGGGTGAGGTGCATCCGCGGCTGTGGCCTTGCCAGACGACATGATGCCCACTGCTCGGCCCGACAACGGACGTCGCGACCACTATGATATGATGGCGACCGAGATCAGCCTCGCTCCGAACTTGTGCTCTGTGGCGCATCCCGAGGAGAGATGGAGTCGGGATGGTGGCCCACGACGAACGAGATGGCGTGGGGCTGCATTCCCCATTCGCGCCTATTTGGACACCCATCCATACTCCTCGTCGTCACCTGTGAGTCGCACTCAACCCTGATACTTTACTGCCACTATACTAATCACCGTCCACCCCGTCGCAACCATCCGGACACCCACAACAAGGCCGCGTCGTACGGACGCTCGGTAGGATCCGCAACACCATCAGTTTGCACATCCAGAGTCGAGCACGACAGCGGAGTGGACTTACACCGTGCTGAGTGGACGGACGCAACCGCGCGGCTCTGGTCTGTCGATACCAGGGCGGTAAGCGACGTTCACACGCTCGTATGCAGCTAGAGGGTCGTCTGGGAGCCGGTGAGACAAACTGGCGGTCTGGGGCCTTCGCACAGAGGTGCGACGGGCAAAAGATGGTCAGTTCGCACATCCACAGTCGAATCCGAGGACCGGATGGACTTACATCGTGCTGCTTTGGCGGAAGGAACCGCGCGGCTGGGGTCTGTCGGGACAATGGCGATCAGGGTTGAAAGGTCTGTCGGCGACCCAGCATGCAACGTACCTCGTCCGAGCGACGTTCACGACGAACGCAGACACCGGCTTCCGCGTGCACAGAGGAGGACGCGCAGAGCGGGAGTAACAGCACAAGCGGATGGCGGCGGACGAGCAGAGACGGAGATGGGGATATCTGCGACCTGGGACCTCCTAAATACCTCGCGCCGCGGTCCGTGCGCACTGCGCACCACCTAGATTCGGAGAAAGCGGTAACGTGAACCATGAACGCGGACCATGCGGTATCCAGATCGGCTAACCACTCTCCAGGCACCTGCGGATGACCGCCCATTGATCTCGCATACAACGGCGATTCATGATCGCACCCGCGGTCGTCGGAATGTGGCAGTACGCTGGTAGATATGCAGGGTCCGCGACAACGGGGCGAATCGAGATGGAATCTGGAGGTAGCAACATATATCGCGTGTACTTACGACATGATTCTAATACAGTGCTGGTTTCTCATCAAATGAGCGGAGTGTGAGCTTCAGCTCCAACGGCGGGTTCGAGGACGAAGTGCGCCACCTCATTTTCCTCACCGGAACACACCACTGCACGCAAGTGGATCCGCGAACAGGCTCAAGTCCAAGTGAAGCTCACCGGTCAGCGTGTCCGAGCCTGTCCAGGCGTTGTCCGCTTCCCGTTCCCCCGTCGCCTCGCGGTTCCAACACACTCGTGGATGACGAACCGACGATCGAGGCACTGGTTGCTGAGGTCGCGAAGCTGCAGCACATGTCCGTCTCACGCGCGTGGGAGGTGGCTGGCCTTGCAAACGGCGTGACCATGAAGCGCGTGCCCGAGCAGGAAGCCATGATTGGCCAAAAGACCATCAATGGTAGAAGCAGGGGCGGCAGCAGCTACGGCAACGCCGGAGAGCGATGCACCGTCACTGCGCTGCGTCGAGGCTCGCAAGTGTCTCGGACGCTCTCGATGTGGGCTTGACAATACACCCGGACATTTGGGAGATGGGGCGCGGCGCCGCAGGCTCATTTTCATATATCAAGGGTTATGTCGGCTGTGGATATGAGTGCGAGATGCGGTCCATGGTCACGCCAGGGCGAAGCGCGAAGCTTGAGGTGTACTCATCGGAACGAACGGCGGCCGGACACAGAAGCGGTTGATTGGGAACGAGATGCGCGGCAGTGAACAGAGTGGCATGCCACGCGCAGCGCTGTCATCAGGCGGAGACTCACACTCGCCCGCGGTCCTTCAGTGTGGGTTGCGCACCTTTGAATTCCACATCTACAATGCCGTCGAGCGACGTCGGCATGCACTCTTGAGTCTTCCATCCTACATGATGCCCATAATTTCAGATTGTCTATGACACTGTTCACGGTGATTGTTGCATGCAGCGGGTGTAGACCCCGTGCTGCGAAGAGGTTTTTCTCCATCTGTGCAGGCGAAGGCAAGGCCACGACCGGCCGGAATCGGTGTTAACCCATCAAGCCGTCGATGTACATGCCGTAGCTACGCGACCAATAAAATATGATGTGCCTGACCAGTCCAGTGGGACGTTTCATGAGCCATGATTAGAAGGAGAAACTCGCGACGACCACTCACCTCGAATGCCGCATTTGAACTGCCACGCCTTTGCCACACGTTGGGTGGTTCTGTTGCGGGACGAATGGACAGTTAGTAGAGCACTCTAGTCGTCCACTGCACGAACGCGTATGGTTGCAGAACACAGGCGCAGAGGTGGCCGAGACAAAAACAGAGAGGCGGTTCGTGATCCTCGCGTTTGCGTTCGTGCATGCGAAATCCGAGGATCATCAGAAGGCCGGTGGGGACATTCAAAGTGCTTGCGACCGGATCATCATCATATATCGCATCCTAAGCGTGAACCCAAGGATAGCCTGAAACCCTGAAATATGTATTACGAACCATCAGTGTCAATAAACCACGGGAATCGTCTCCGAGTAGCGCAAGAGAATCTGAGGAGGGACGTACGTGATGACTCACGGTCGTTCCATGATGCGCTCCATGCTTCTGACTAGATGTGTGTTCTACATGAGGTTCTCTGGCCTCTACATGAGGTTCTCGGGTGGTCGAGGTCTTAATGTTGGAGAGGGAGGTCGGAAGACACTGACGCTTCGCGTAGCGCAGCTGCCTCGGGTGCTGAAAATCGTTGCCGTGTGCGTGTTTAGAGTTCGTACGCCAGGTGATTGGTGCGATCGGCAGCGTTCTGAGACCGCTTTCTCTTTGTGCCCGCCAAAACGGGGATAGGGGACGACAGATGGTGCTTCTTTGCGGGGAGAGACATGTTTCGAGAACAAGACGGGGTTGTGCTGGAGGTAGGGCAAGCATGATGGCTCCTCAGAGGACGGACAAGGGGACTGCAAGTCGCATGTGCTCCTAATTTGGACCGGGTCGCTAGGGAGGCGGCAATGGCAGACGGGGTTTGAACCCCAAATGTCGACGGGACACAGGGCGCAGCTCGGGCAGTGCATTCTTGGACAAGGAGGGCGGCCGAGCCCGATGCGGAGGCCGTCGCACGTCGCGAGCCTGCCGAGCATGAAGACGCCGCCGCTGTTTGCGGAGAAGCAGCGTAACGCACTTGGGTACGGGTACAGGCCTGGGTCGTGCGCTCCATCTCGCCGCAGGCGGCGGCTGCCAGATGACGGTACCGTACGGCTGCCAAGCATCCAAGCCCCCAACGCCCGCCTCGTCGTACACCAACACGCCCTGGTCTTTGTCCGCATCTTCGCTGCCGTCGCTCTGTGACTCTTGTAAAGTCGGGCTCTGAGGTTCGGCCACGCCCTCCCCGGTCCAAAGCAACCAAGTCCCAAAGTCGTCAACCTCCTCGTCATGCTGCGACACGTTCCGCTCCTCGTCCCTCTCACTCTGCGACTCGGGCGGGGATGCCAACGAGCCGCTCGATCCAGCCCATGACGAGCACCCGCTCGGTCCAGCCACAGACGAGGCCCCATTCGGTCCGACAAAGAGCTCCCACATGCACGTGTCCTCCTCGATGAACGAGGAAGGCACCCACACCCCCAAGTCCTCCACACTCTCCTCGCCGAACTGGAGCATCCCCTTTCCCTCCGAGAGTCATCGCTCTGCGAGTGATATTTCTGCAACTCCGGAGACGACGAGCGTGCCTGCTCCCAGATGCACTTAGCCTCTTCAAGCACCTCCCCCGTCGACCGCTTGTACAGCCGGACCGGCACCGACTCGAGCTCGCGCGCGTGCGCACGCAGGTGCCGCATTGCCGCCTTGTTCGTCCTGAACTCGACCTGCCGATCCGTCCCCCCGACACGCATGATGTGCCACACATACCCCTGGTCATGGACGTCCTCTGCTTCTCTTGGTTCGCGGAGGAGGGTGGCGCACGCGTCCTCGCCGTGGAACAAGCACCGGCTGAACTCACGGAAGGGGACCATCTCGTGACGTACGTGGTACTTGTAGGGAGAAGGCGGGATCGCGAGCGTGGTCCATGGCACGAAGCGGGTGCCGACCGGCATCCCGCGGCCCATCGTTGGCTGCTCAGCCTCCGCCGGGTTGTCACTGATGTCGTCTTGGGGGCCCGCTCGACGCTTTCTCAGCGCTTTATTTTAAATCATACTCGAGGCTCTAATATAGGGAGAAGAAAATGAGAAAAACAGCGGGGCACGAACGAGGATGCAGGTTCTCACAGTGCCTCAAGGTAACGCCTGCGCGAAAGCTCCTTGCGCCCATTCAATTGGTCTGTGCGCCAGGAGTTGCGCTGCACGATGCAGAGGACCTGAAGAGCTATGAGCAGGCAGTGCTCGCGCGCAAGGCACCGATGACACTCAACCTGGTCCCGTCGAAGTGCAAGACCTCGCTCACGGCCCCTTGGTCGTCTGCATCAAGTGATGACCCACCGAACCTGAAAGAGCATGAGCCCGATCGTGCCGCATGCGGCGTTGACGTTCTCGAACAGGAACGCGGACTGACAGCAAGATCTCGGACATACTGAACAGGCTATCCGCGCGAAACCTGCGCGGATACGGCCTCAGATGCAACCGCCGGTCGCTGCGGAGAGCCATAAAATAGTGGCGATACGGCCTTCCTGTTCGCAACAAAACCACGTATCCCCCGCATTCCATTCACACCCCCGTAATACTCCTTCATACTGTCTCGTCACCCGGACACCATTCTGGCCGTACAACGATTCTCATGCCCGCTCAGCGCAACGGCCGCACGCCAGCCTCAGCTGTGCCTCAACACCACTCGAGCCGACTCGCCAAGCTGCGAGCACAGATCCGCAAGCTCATGGACGATAAATTGAGTACGTACCTGTCTGCCTTCTGGAAATATGCGCGCATCACGGACTTATTGCATCGCGTCTTGATGGCATTTCCACAGAGGAGCTCACCGGCCGCCGCAGTGCACGGATGCGGTGGTCTCCGAGGGACTATGCCCGCTACGTCGTCGTCAGGGCCAAGCACGATCTTGTGGGGTGGCCGGCTGGCGTGCCGTTTGGGAACTTGAGCGATGTTCCTGGCGGCCAGCCGGTCATGGAGCGTCTCCTCGCGTTGTGGATGTCGGGTGCGCTCCGTTTCGAGGAAGCAACAGAGGAGCGGGTGGAGCTTGCCTTCTCTAACCCTGTTGCTGTTCTTCCAGGGGTTCCGACCAAGCGTCGCCACCAGCGTCGTCGTGAGCAAGGGATAACGGGGATGGAGGACCCAGAGGACCCGATCGAGGAGGCGGTCTGGTCGTCGGAGGTCGAGGCCGAGGCCGAGGACATCTAGGATGCTTGTACTTTGTGTATTGTTTTGCAATAATTTTGCTGTCGAACATTGGCATTGGCGAGGTGGAAGCTGGATGGAGGTTTGCGAGAGAGCCGGAATTTCGAAATTCCGCAAATGGCAGCTTTGGGCGCTTGGCCCCTTGTGGCACTGCACTTCGGTCCCCACGTCCAGTCCGCCGTGACTTTGCTCTCGTCCACGACCATCGCTGTGTCAATAGCCGGTCCATCGCTTATATCCAATGTAACCTCCTTCCTTTGTTTCTTCTCCGTGCCTGTACTCACTGCCCTTCCAACCACCATGCGTTTTCCAGGGTGTGCCCCCGCCAGCCAAGCAACCGCCCACTCAGGGACGCCTGACCCCATCCAATCGACGGTAGCCCCTCCCCGAACCTCGCCACCGGCCACAGCACATCATGGCGCTCGTCGTCCACACAACACCTGTCGACGGCCCCAGACGCTCGCCTCGCATTCGCGTGCGCCGTCAGGCCAACCTTAGCCGTGCATCCTACCTTCTCGCTCACACCCAGTCTGCCGTAAGTCGCCTCCCGCAGCCCCCACTCCCCGATCTCGCCCTCCCACAAGACCCATCTGCCATCGTCATCTCCCTAGTGACCCACTCCAAATCAGGAGCACACGCGACTTTCAGTCCTCCTGCCCCTCCTCCGAGAATCCGTCGTCCTCGCCCCACCTTCAGTAGTAGCGCAGCCCCTTCTTCTTCTAGAAGCAGGTCTCTCCCTGCAAAGAAGCGCCATCCGTCTTCCCCTATCCCCGTTTTGACGGGCACAAAGAGAAAGCGGTCTCGGAACGCTGCTGATCACGCCGATCGCCTGGCATACGAACTTGTACCTGTCACCAAACACGCCCACGATGATTTTCAGACCCCGAGGCAGCTGCGCTACGTGAAGCGGCAGCGTATTCTGACCTCCCTCTCTGACAATGAGACCCCGGCCGCCCGAGAACCTCACGTAGAACGTGCACCTAGTCAGAAGCGTGGAACGCATCATGGAACGACCGTGAGTCATCACGGTACATCCCCGCCACTTCTTTGTCCTCAGACAGACACCTTTCATATAGGACGGTCGTTTGTTGCCCGTGGCGTGCCCCTCAGATGCCATCCCTTCTTCGAAAGAATGCCCACGAGCTCAACGTCCACCTACTCCTCACTCGAAGGCCGATGTCCCGTCAAATCAACAAGTGCCGCCTATTTCTGCTCCATCGTTCACGGAGCGGCCTGAGCCGTCTGCTGATGTGGCGGAAGAGACCACGGAGCCGATGATCTGCCAGTTCCACCGCCTGAAGCTCCCTCCTCGCGAGCAGAGACCCGAGTGGAAACTGGCCTGCCAGGAACGAGTCGAGTACCTGTAAGTTATGCCACGCAAGGTCCCCCCTTATGGTAGCCTCTTGCGTGTTTTCCCGCTCGGGTTGCCCATATCAACTATCATCACCGGGACGACCGTCCCAGGCCAGCACGTCCCTGCTAGGGGAGCCCGTGAGGACATCGGAGAGGTCTCCATGTGACCTACGCTTCTGCCCTGAGACGACGTGCTGAAACGCGACGAGGTCGATGACAGCGGGCTGGGGTATGGAGAGTAGCGCAGGCCGGCCGAGTCCAGGGTGAGCTTTCATGCAGCGCTGGCCCCGGGCCCGTGCACGAAGTCGCTCGCGGTCGACGACGTGGCGAGATGTGCTGGTGCTGTCACTCGACGTACGGCACATGGAGTATGACAGGCGAATCACTCTGGCCGTGTGCACCGTGGCCGACGATCGCGTTGATGTGCCTCCCGGACTGCGTTGCGAACGTGTGGGACATGGCGATTGTGCACCTCGATGATGGCTGTCCCATGCTCTGTGGCCCTGAGTTCGCTGGTGAGAAAACGGTCGAGTCGTGCCTCGAGTCTAACGGCATCTCACTAGATGGATTGCTGCGGGCTCGCCGCTTGCCTGTACCAGGCTTCACGATTTAGCCGTGCAGTTCGCGACGGCGGCTTCAAGATTGCGTTGATTGCCCGGCTGAGCGCCATCCCGGACAATTGTGCGTCTCTTACTTATTCCGTTCTCATTTTCACCGTGCGCGTGCTGACATGACATGTCCCTCGGCAGTCAACACCGTGGTGTTCTCCGCCTGTTTACCGCCCCATCAATTGCCTTAACCTCGGCTGACACACAGCTGGCACATCCGCAGCCCACACATGCTATGCTGATGCGAACACAATAGGCAGTACGTGATGTTCGTTTGTTGGTTTCCCTCGAAACTCGCTACTTTCCCCCTTGCTCATCTTCCATCTGCTCCAGCTCTACCCTCGTCCCCAGCGCACACAGCTTCCCCAGCAAATATGGCATGCTCTCTAGATCGGTTTCATCGGCACCGCGTTCAGGCTCTCGATCTCGACCGTCGTCTACGACGCGATGCTCGTCAATGAGTTGGAAGAGCTCGGTGTTGTGTTGGACGTGGCGGACACCATGTGGACTGGGTTCGTGTTCAGGATGCTTGGTAAGTCCTGCCCGCGTGGTGCTCGTTTGGGATCTGTGCGTTCTGGTTAGAGTGTGCTGACCGTGTCTTGACGAATGACAGGCATCTTGCTCGCACCATGGAGTGGGCGTCGTCAGCCACCGGAAGGCACCCGACGACAGCGCGAACGAGCGGACGGCGCACGCAGAAGTCGGCGTGGTGCGTTCCCGTTCCAGTTTCCGGGAGGCGCGCTGAACAGTTCCGGCTAACTGAATCATGCTCCTTTCACAGGTCACCATCTCTGACCGGAGCGCTCCCTTGACACAGTGCCAATAGACGAGGTGGAGCCTCTTGCAGCTTATACATGCCCCATCTGTTTTTCGCCGCCGTCCTACGCCACGATCACGCTGTGCGGACATGTCCTTTGTGACAAGGATCCGTACACGGCGGTGAAGACGACGATCCAGCGGGGTGCGTATACCCTTCCCCCCGACAAGCGGATGATTCGCAGGGATGCTAAGTATATTCAAATCTGTTGTCCCAGATAGACGGGACCGTCCTCTGCAGTCCACCTGGACATCCCATGGAGGGTTGTTGACATCGAGCCGGGCATGTCGGCGTGGGGTTGCGTGTCGGAGTGGTGAGTGGACCGGACAGCCAGCTGTAGAGTGCGGTAAGTGCGGTCTATCTCCTCGTTCACGTACGCGATACTGATTCTTTCGAATATTCGTCCGGACAAGACTCCATGCCATCATGGAGGGTTGTTGACGCCAAACTGTGGATGGCGTACATGTCCTGAGCAGGACGAAGACGCGAAGACGCGGTGCATTTGAAGGTGAGTCGCTGATCAACTTGTTCCTGGTACCTGACTCGTCAGCCTTCTTAATTTGGCGATCACCGCGAGAAGCATATCATACTACACGCGCATCAACTCCCCAGGTCATCTCATCTGGTCGTCGTAGAGTCGATCGGGAGCCTTGCTGGTAAGCTCAGCTTCGGAGTGCCCTCTTGGATACGTGGGCAGATGGCTTACTCCTCATGATAGTCGCCGGCAACAACCTTGGAAGGTTGTTTAGGCAAGGCCTCAGTGGAGAGCGGAGTGAGGTCGGGAAAGGAGAGGGAGTGGGACGGATGAGGTGCGTGTTTTCATACGTTCCCGGGTCGCGAGCACCAGCTGAGCAGGCCCGATCGTACCTATGTAAGGTCCGACGTGTATGGATGGGGTACGGAGGAAGAGGAGGACCTGTGGGATGTGGATTTCGACTTTGGCGGTCAGGATGCGGAGAACAAGCCGGACGATTCGGACATGACCGTCGGGGAGCTCATGGAGTGGAGATATATGTGTGCCGAACGAGAAAAGGAACAGGTTCTGCTACTACAATATGACCCTCATGCATCGAGTCGCAGGGAAATCTCGCGTTCAGAAAAGGCGACCTCAGCAAAGTAGAACGCGATCTCGCCGTCATGGTTCTTCGAGGTCCCCTTCTGCTATGCCTTTCCCGCCTCGCGAAGCGCGGCCCTCCTCTGCGCTTGCAACTCCCACTGCCTCCTAACCTCACCAACATGTCCCTTCCCACCCTTGCCATTCCCGTCCCCGTTCCCGCTACTGCGCACACCGGATCGAGCCGGAGCTGCCGCACTACCAGCTTAACCTTGCTGCAGCGTATCTGAAGGCCAACAAGTACGTAACATGACGTCGTCTTCCGTCCTCGACTGACAGTGCTGTGTGCAGCTTCATGGAAGCCGAGAAGGCGTGCGATATCGCGCTCAGCCAACACAGCAGCATCAAGGGTCACTGGCGGAGGGTGAGTCCATCTTATACCCAATTTATTCGCGTATCTGGCGAGTCCGGACGACAGACGTACTAATTTCGGATGGCGGAGTAGGAGCGTCTGCACGCGGTCTCGTTTGGTTCATTCGTACGCCATTAGCCGTAGGCGGGAGTCGATGCGTCGCAGGCCTCGGCACTGGCACCGTCTGCCTCTGTTTTGAACTCACTGCTCAGTGTACCGGCCCTAATGTCGGGTTTTGCGCTTTGTGGCTAGTGAGCGGATTTTTGTTCCAGGTACGTTGCCTTGGTTTGACTCGGATCGCAGGGGGGAGGATTTCCGTCTGGAAAGTACCCGTGTGTTAGATAGAGAAACATGGCGAGTTTCGCCTTACCGCTCTGTTGTAGATCTTGCCTGATCATGTCCGTATGTACGTACATTTAGCTCGGGCGCAGACGCAGACGATGGCGCGTCCTTCCCGCTCTCCGCTCCCTCCTGCCGTCCGGACTGTATACCTACACCAGAAGTCACCGTCCAGATCATTCATGAAAACTCACCGTCCGGATTATTCACGAAAACTCACCGTCCGGATTATTCACGAAAACCCTCCCTATCTCAAGCCCTTGTCCCGGTCATTCGCAGCGTGTGAAACGGCAACGAAACATATTTGATTTGCTATGCGGCGAGGTACCGACGGTGGCGTACTGGAGCGGAAACTTGGCCCAGGCCTGTGAATACATTACCGGTACTAGTGCTTTATGCCGTGGCGCTCTGGAAGCTCACCGACTCCCCTCAACAGTCCTCAAGGTCCCTTTCCCTGCCTCTCTTGGCACCCTTGACCCGGATTTCCGGCTAGATGTTTGGGACACCTTGACGGCACAGCGCGGTCTTCAGCTCAGCAAAGTCGCCAGCATAAGCGACTATCTCCGCACGTTCCCCACCTTCAAAGGCATCGACGAGCAGACCAACCTCTCCGACGTCAGACAGTGGTCGATGTTGGTGAGCCGAAGTCTATGCGATCACGTCGCAGGCCTGGACCATCAATATGGGATGCTGTGGCAGAACGCCACACCAGCTCTAGCGCTCCGTGCCCTTGTGAGTATTAATTTGTGACGATCCTCCGCCTCGTCCCCATCCGCGGGCTCCCAAGTCTTGATCCTAACGTTACTGCGCTTTCATCGCATCCGCCAGTTCCCTGACGACCCTGAGTTCAACCCTGTCGTCTTCAACGCGCAGCCAACCGAATACAATGAACCCCGCTGTCTCCTCTCGGACATCATCGCCTGCCAGGTCGTCTGGTACATCAAATACCTCGTGCGTCACACCTTTCCATACGCCCCGTCGGAGCGTTGCGAGTATAGAGGACTGACGGATTTTTCGACAGCGGCAGCACCCAGAAGAATTCCAGAACAGAAGGCGCTCCTGGGAGGGATGGGCAGCGTGGGGCGCAGCACCCCGGCATCTCGACGCGTTGTACATCATGAGCATCCGTCGGTCCAAGATCAACGGCACGACGCACTTCTTCCCTGAGGTCGAGATACGCACCCTGAGCTAGGAAGAGCTCTCGGTCACGATCTCGCTCGGGCGTCGTGCCAATTAGATTGCAGGTTACTGGACGATTTTGCTTGTATGCATGAGTAGCTACAGGAAATGTTGCAGTCCAGGAAAGCCGGAGTGCGACAAACTGCAGGGGATCGTCGTCGAGCTGAATTTCAAAGTTACCACACAATTGACATTGGGAATACGAATGGTCCTTATAATTCTTGAGAAGTGGCCTGTGCTTAGCCACGCATCAGGATGGACTTCCTCCCCGAGTCACGAAAAGCCCTCACGGCTCTTATTGTGATTAGGATTCTCGCGTCATGGGAAGCGGTACGTGGCGTCGTCATGATCGGCTACCCTTCAAGTTCACCAGGTTATACAATTCCTTTACAACAATATTGCGATAGCGATATTAGGCTGAGTCGGTACAAATCTCCTCTTCATCATACTATACTAATATCCTGCGATCCCGAAAGTCACGGAAGATCCGAGGAACGAAAGCGATTTGGTCCCAGCGTCCTCCAAAGGTCCTTGGAAGACGAAACAACTCCTCCGTCCGGATTCCACAAGTTCATGCCCGCCATGTTGTGCCGAGCGACTAGATGCACGGAGAGGGAACAGCATCATCTCCGTGCAAAATCGCGAGCAACCAAAAGGCCTGGACAATCAGGACCATTTCGACAGCGTGACGCGCTGCCTCAGGTTCGGCTAGCTTCAAGCCCTCTTTCGAGTTATCCCTGCGACTCAAGGGACGCGTCTCTCTCGAGGTTACTCAGCCCTGTTGCGCGCCCATGCCAATCTCATGGACCAAGACATACGGGACATGCGAAGGAGGGTGCGTCGCCACATGTCCTGCCAGAAAACGCCCGCTCGTAAATCATTGACCATACGGTATCATGAGCGAGGACGACATACGGCGCCGGGTCGCTGCGGTCTTTTCGCGATTCGCTCACGGGCGCAGAAGCATGCTAATTCCATCTTCTACCGTCAGACACTCCCCAAAAGGAAGCTTCAAATCCGAACGACGCTCTGCGCAACACGTGCCGCCGCGAACTAGTGTGGGACCACAGAAGCGATAAGGCGTCCGGAGCTCACGACTGTGACCCTCCTCTGGACGCGCTATCGTAGCCTCGTGGGACCCTCAGAACGTTTCCTTGGGAAAAGGATGCGAGACCAAACTTGCACGTGCCAATCGGATGGTGCCCCCTGCCCACCCGCTGATCACCGCATCGCGGGCGCGGAAAGCGTACATACTACCGCGCCCGGGGGTGACGCCCGGGTGCGGAACGAAGATGTGCACGCGCTGAACGGCGGTCTGAAGAAAACCCCCGCCAAGACGCGCTGCGCATAGAACCACAAGCCTGGCGCCGGAACAAGCAAGAAATAGGAATGGGTATATTACATTGACCGCCACGACCACATCGAAACGGCATTCGACGAGGGGACTCGGAGGCTCTCACAGTCCGAACACCCTATAACACGCGCCGCGGACGTTCGCTCCACTTCGTGTGCAGTGCTTCCAGCCTATAACACACCCCCGGTGGCCAATACATAAAGCCCCGAAGGCAAGTTGCGCCCTTCCTTTTTTTTGTTCGCAGCACGCGCACGAGCGTCTACGCGTACGTTGCGGACCGAGGTTTTCGCACTTGGCTATTCGAGTCGCGCGTGCGACTTGTTGGATTCGCAACGAGCCTCCACGTCGTCCCACGTAGGCGATGGCATGAGGCTCGCGCGGGTGAGATAAAAAAAGGTCCTTGCTCACCTGCATCCCCGTGAACGCGTTCCGTCCCCCCAAGGTGCTTCGCGGGCGATCAGCGAAAATCGCCCGCGACGTTAGCCACCGATCGCGCGCGGTGGAGCAGTGGAGCGTGTCGCGCGCGCTCCCAGTTGTCATTGTCGTGCACAGCAGAGTGGGGCCGATCGTTTGTTTGTTCGACGTCGAGAGAGTCGAGGGCCAGTGTCGACTCGTTGGAGCCTTGTTGGCATGATGGACATGTTCGCCGTATTGGCCGCACTGCCGCCGCTGGCCATGGAACGTTCCGAAACCCGGAGCTCGTGGGGCGCGGCCGCGCGATGGAGTCTGCTGTGCCGCGGCTTTGTGTGTCCTGGTGGTAGTCTGTGTATATTCCGCCCATCGCGCGAGTCGGTGCTGGAGTCTAACCGCCCGGTGCTGGACTGGTGATGGCAAGGAGAGGGGCATAGACCCTTAGCGCCTTAGTCTTCGCAAAACTTTCGTTACTCATCTTTGACTCACCTGACAGCGTCGACTCCGAGCGGATCTTCGCGCGCAGCGAGTGCCGAGCATTGGACATACGGTAGGGCGAGGATCGTTTCGCAGAAGCACTGAGAGAAGCTCGGGCGCGAGTGCTGCGCGAAAGTCAGAGTAAGGCATGTCATGGCCGCCATTCGACCCGGTCTGCTGATGCTGCCATACATACTTTTCTGCGGTGCGGTTTCTGCGGTGCGCACATACTTTTCTGCGGTGCGGCCACACCCTGGCTTCCTGGATCCGCGACCGGAGCTTCTCAGGCTTCGTTACGCCGAACCCCGACTTCGACTTCGGATTGAAGTGTCAGGAGACGTCCTGGGGTGGTGAGAGCCCGGGGCGAAGATGCTGCTGCCAGAGAAGGTGAGCCTTGGCTTGTCCATCTCATCCCCGCGCGTGACCATCGTCGAAGAATCCCCCGCACTTGCTTCCTCGGAGAGGCCGCGCGTCGTTGCCATCGCGATATCCCGACTCGGCGGCCTGCTCACGCTGCCGCGATAACCAGACCACCAACGACCGCTACCGACACGGCACCGTACGCACACGCAACCCAGGTCACGCAATCCGAGCTTCTCAAGCTTAGCACGCACGTCCGCCAATCTCTCGACTGTTCCTTCAGTGATTGATGATCTTCAGGCTCCCCTCGCGCACTAAATTTAGTCTCCCTTCCCGAGCGCCCATCAACCGTCGCGACGCTCTCTGGCCAAGTTTCGAACCCTCGTTGACGGAGGATGCTCGTCAATCTTACCGAAGCTATCCTGACGTGATTCATATCCTCTGAGGATGCTAACCCATCTATAGGACAGCTGGATTATCGAGCGCAACGGTAGCAGGGCAGCCTGAGCCTGCGAACTCGTTCTTTGGTGGGTAGTGCTGACATCCCAGGGTGCGGAAGATGGCGAGCGCACGAGCCAATGAAGCTCTGGGTATTGGTTTATATCGAGCTTGAGACGATTCCGGACGCCTGGGTGGGATCGGAGACAAGAGAGACTGGGTAGGAAAAACCCCGCCGTAGCAGCGTTACGCGAATCGGAGAAATTGGTCGTGAATCCCGTCGTCATTCTCGGGTCCAAGTTAGAACTTGGGCCACGCTCTGGTGGAACATCGAGAAGCGAACCACGCTGCTTGAAGACAGAAGACAGAAGGCGGAACGTGGGGACAAGAGAGCAACGCGACAGTGCACGAGGATTGTCGGTACGAGAAATGTCCCGGGGCGCCTTCGACCTCGAGTTTACCCACGGGGTTTGGGTTTCGTTAGATAAAAACCGACATAACATCCGGGGGCAGCGGCTTGTGACGATTAGGGCTGCTGCACGTTGCAATGCGAGTTAGTGTCAGCCATAAATCGCATCGACGTCAGTGTTCGTGTCCGCTCCTAGTCTCGTCCATCCGAATGTGTAGCACTTACCACTTGCTTACTACCAGCGGTTCTCGTGGAAAGCGCATCCACGCCCCGTGACCGATCTGCACATGCGACTCAGGCCTAAAAGCACATCCGCGTTGCACTGATTGTCATCGGGTGCTCATGCTGCTCAGAACACGGTCAGAACTCGTGCACCTTCCCTTCTTTCCGGGGCTGTAGACTCTCACCGTGTGGTCATCCGGATGCTGCTAGTTGACGCGTATGGGAACCGCACGCATCTCGCAACGCGCACCGGGATTCTTGACTTGCTCGCGTACAAACCGGGCTCTGGAGAGGGGATGATCATGGACCGTGGAAGGACCGGGGGCGGAGCTTGGATCGGCGATCAGTCTTATCTTATCTATCCCCACATCCGGGTACGCGTTCGACGTTCACGTTCAGCACCAGCACGTTCAGCACCCAGGCTGCCTTGGCACTACTTGTTCCAGGCTTCTTCAGCATCCGCC
This sequence comes from Sanguinoderma infundibulare, assembly GCA_032821775.1. Taxonomy (NCBI): domain Eukaryota; kingdom Fungi; phylum Basidiomycota; class Agaricomycetes; order Polyporales; family Polyporaceae; genus Sanguinoderma; species Sanguinoderma infundibulare. The sequence continues at coordinate 500,321 of JAVLRN010000015.1, read as the reverse complement.
TTCGCGACCCGCAATCACCAGGCACACACTCTTCTGCCCACCGTGTCCTCTCTTCAAGCCCGCCCGACTCATGCCGCACACTGCACCTGCAGGCCATCGTACACCTCCCACCACCGCTCTCATCGCCGCCAGCGTGCTTGAGCACACCGCACATGTGCGCGCCCATCCTCGTCCTCCACGCCTGCACCGCTGCTCCCGCGTCTTCCACCCCTCCGAAGGTCATGCCCAACTACTTCCCAAAACACTCCCTCTTCGCCCTCTTCCTCCCTCTTTCCCGACCGTCGCTTCAAGGCCTGGAAACCCAAGCCGAGATTCATTTTCCAGACCCTCCTTGAAGCCCGCATACGTCGTCTAGGCCATCACCGACATCAGGGACTTGCACGACTGGATGCGCACCCATCGAGAACAGTTCCCTTTCTCCTCCTCTCCCCCGCCCCCGAACTGCAAAGGCGCCAACAACATCAACATCCCTCGCTCGTGTCCGCCGCCGCGCGACCGGTCCATCTCCGTACGTCCCTCCGTTCCTTCCATCCTTGACTATATGCATGATCACCTTGCCTCATTCATCATCGCAATCGCAGCCGCTGAACGTGAACGTCGCCGGGCCACATGGTCAATAACCCGACCGTCGGCCTGTTGCCCACCTCCAACGCGGACCAGCAGGCGCGAATCGTGACACAGTTGTCGACGCTGCGCAACCTCCACCGCACCGGCATCGCCTGGCCCGCGCTATCGACAGTCTATGGGCAGCTGCCATGCGGGGGTCATGTCCGTGTCCGCCTTATGTTTTCATCTACGGGTGTTCCGCCCAATACTCGCCGCGCAACGGCTCGTGATGCTCCATTCCTCGAAAATTTCGCGTCCCCATCACTTCTGAGGTCGTCCGCTCGCGCTGTCTCCCTCCCTCCGCCTACCGACTACGCTCCCACGCCGCTTTCTTTACTCACGGAGCCGAGCGACTCGGAAACGACCCCGAAAGTGCAAGCTCAACCGGAGCACTCCGTCCACACAGTCCCAATAGATGAGGTGGAGCCTCTTGCGGCGTATACGTGCCCCATCTGTTTCTCGCCGCCATCCTACGCCACGATCACGCCGTGCGGACACGTCCTTTGTGGTGAGTGTCTGTTCACGGCGGTGAAGACGACGATCCAGCGGGGTGCATATACCCTTCCTCCGGGCGAGCGGATGATTGCCAGGTACGCTCTCATGTGCATGCCGCTGTCAGAGGCGATACTGATGCCGGATACCACACAGATGCCCGGTGTGCAGGGCTTCCATTCTGGGATGGGACGGGAGGGGCGGAGGGGTGATAGGTCTGAGACCGCGAGCCGTATTCAGCCTGTAGCGTCCGGTCGTTCTCGGAATGTCAAATTCGGAAGGTTAGTCTCTGAAGACCGTCTCGCATCATCAAAATCCTGTTTTAGGGACAATAATCTCAGCTTCCTTTTCCATTCTCTGCGGCGCGGTCCAAGCTTCGAGCTACAAGGGCATGCGCGCTGCACCGAGCCATACCGCACCCTGTACATATCCGTCACTGGCGATGTATTGCGTTTTGCTACGACCACAACGCGGTCCATCTACGGTTGTTGAATGTGGTCTACCGGAAGCTATCGAACACATTTATCTCACGAACGGATCCTAGCGCTTGGCTCGCTGCCTGGGGCATAGCCTCGTGCTGAGCCACTCTACTCTCATCCTTTCAAACGTACATTATCAGCTCACGTCCCGTGATGCAAAGTCTCAATGCCATCATTGTGAGGTAAGTTCTCATCATTTGCCGTGGCCCGTCACGTACCAACGTCTCACTATATCTCCAGAAGCCGAATTGGGAGAGTGCGATGGTGGAGCGGCCTCAAGAACTTTTCGGCGTTAACCGTTCCCCGAGAACCAATGTTGTATCTATCATCGGATGAAATACCTATGGCCGTGTCCATTCTCCCCCCTCGTCACTGGACTAGCAACGTGCTCCTTGGAAGGTCGTCCAGTCAAATCTGTACCGGAAACGCGGGAGAAGCTTGACGAGATCAGGTTGAGGGGTCTAGAACCGTGCGTTCGGCTCCTGACTGCGGACATCATTGACAGCAGGGTCCTCCTCACGAACGCAACTTGACAGGCCAAACAGCTTTTGGGCTTCTAGCAGCATCGCGAAGAAACTCGAACAGCGGTGATAGACATCGTGATGGCACTCAGACGTCTCCGACATGTACGCCGCACGCTTGGATCGGTCGGGCGAAGGTCGGCAATACTGAGACAGTCGTGTCACTACGTTCCGTGACACTCGATTCGCCATCGGTCCCTGGTCAATCGGTCGGTTACCACACCAAATTGGCGCTGCACGATATCGACGACACACCCCTTAGGGTACCCGACGAATAGCTGTGAATGCACCCCATCAATGGGGTGAGGTGCATCCGCGGCTGTGGCCTTGCCAGACGACATGATGCCCACTGCTCGGCCCGACAACGGACGTCGCGACCACTATGATATGATGGCGACCGAGATCAGCCTCGCTCCGAACTTGTGCTCTGTGGCGCATCCCGAGGAGAGATGGAGTCGGGATGGTGGCCCACGACGAACGAGATGGCGTGGGGCTGCATTCCCCATTCGCGCCTATTTGGACACCCATCCATACTCCTCGTCGTCACCCGTGAGTCGCACTCAACCCTGATACTTTACTGCCACTATACTAATCACCGTCCACCCCGTCGCAACCATCCGGACACCCACAACAAGGCCGCATCGTACGGACGCTCGGTAGGATCCGCAACACTATCAGTTTGCACATCCAGAGTCGAGCACGACAGCGGAGTGGACTTACACCGTGCTGAGTGGACGGACGCAACCGCGCGGCTCTGGTCTGTCGGTACCACGGCGGGCAGCATTTGAACCTCCGTCAGAGGCCCGGCAAACGACGTGCAATACTCAAGCGACATTCACACATTCGTATGCAGCTAGAGGGTCGCCTGGGAGCCGGTGAGACAAACTGGCGGTCTGGGGCCTTCGCACAGAGGTGCGACGGGCAAAAGATGGTCAGTTCGCACATCCACAGTCGAATCCGAGGACCGGATGGACTTACATCGCGCTGCTTGGGCGGAAGGAACCGCGCGGCTGGGGTCTGTCGGTACAATGGCGATCAGGGTTGAAAGGTCTGTCGGCGACCCAGCATGCGACATACCTCGTCCGAGCGACGTTCACGACGAACGCAGACACCGGCTTCCGCGTGCACAGAGGAGGACGCGCAGAGCGGGAGTAACAGCACAAGCGGATGGCGGCGGACGAGCAGAGACGGAGATGGGGATATCTGCGACCTGGGACCTCCTAAATACCTCGCGCCGCGGTCCGTGCGCACTGCGCACCACCTAGATTCGGAGAAAGCGGTAACGTGAACCATGAACGCGGACCATGCGGTATCCAGATCGGCTAACCACTCTCCAGGCACCTGCGGATGACCGCCCATTGATCTCGCATACAACGGCGATTCATGATCGCACCCGCGGTCGTCGGAATGTGGCAGTACGCTGGTAGATATGCAGGGTCCGCGACAACGGGGCGAATCGAGATGGAATCTGGAGGTAGCAACATATACCGCGTGTACTTACGACATGATTCTAATACAGTGCTGGTTTCTCATCAAATGAGCGGAGTGTGAGCTTCAGCTCCAACGGCGGGTTCGAGGACGAAGTGCGCCACCTCATTTTCCTCACCGGAACACACCACTGCACGCAAGTGGATCCGCGAACAGGCTCAAGTCCAAGTGAAGCTCACCGGTCAGCGTGTCCGAGCCTGTCCAGGCGTTGTCCGCTTCCCGTTCCCCCGTCGCCTCGCGGTTCCAACACACTCGTGGATGACGAACCGACGATCGAGGCACTGATCGCCGAGGTCGCGAAGCTGCAGCACATGTCCGTCTCACGCGCGTGGGAGGTGGCTGGCCTTGCAAACGGCGTGACCATGAAGCGCGTGCCCGGGCAGGAAGCCATGATTGGCCAAAAGACCATCAACGGTAGAAGCAGGGGCGGCAGCAGCTACGGCAACGCCGGAGAGCGATGCACCGTCACTGCGCTGCGTCGAGGCTCGCAAGTGTCTCGGACGTTCTCGATGTGGGCTTGACGATACACCCCGACGTTTGGGAGACGGGGCGCGGCGCCGCAGGCTCATTTTCATATATCAAGGGTTATGTCGGCTGTGGATATGAGTGCGAGATGCGGTCCATGGTCACGCCAGGGCGAAGCGCGAAGCTTGAGGTGTACTCATCGGAACGAACGGCGGCCGGACACAGAAGCGGTTGATTGGGAACGAGATGCGCGGCAGTGAACAGAGTGGCATGCCACGCGCAGTGCTGTCGTCAGGCGGAGACTCACACTCGCCCGCGGTCCTTCAGTGTGGGTTGCGCACCTTTGAATTCCACATCTACAATGCCATCGAGCGACGTCGGCATGCACTCTTGAGTCTTCCATCCTACATGATGCCCATGGTTTCAGACCGTCTATGACACTGTTCACGGTGATTGTTGCATGTAGCGGGTGCAGACCCCGTGCTGCGAAGAGGTTTTTCTCCATCTGTGCAGGCGAAGGCAAGGCCACGACCGGCCGGAATCGGTGTTAACCCATCAAGCCGTCGATGTACATGCCGTAGCTACGCGACCAATAAAATATGATGTGCCTGACCAGTCCAGTGGGACGTTTCATGAGCCATGATTAGAAGGAGAAACTCGCGACGACCACTCACCTCGAATGCCGCATTTGAACTGCCACGCCTTTGCCACACGTTGGGTGGTTCTGTTGCGGGACGAATGGACAGTTAGTAGAGCACTCTAGTCGTCCACTGCACGAACGCGTATGGTTGCAGAACACAGGCGCAGAGGTGGCCGAGACAAAAACAGAGAGGCGGTTCGTGATCCTCGCGTTTGCGTTCGTGCATGCGAAATCCGAGGGCCATCAGAAAGCCGGTGGGGACATTCAAAGTGCTTGCGACCGGATCATCATCATATATCGCATCCTAAGCGTGAACCCAAGGATAGCCTGAAACCCTGAAATATGTATTACGAACCATCAGTGTCAATAAACCACGGGAATCGTCTCTGAGTAGCGCAAGAGAATCTGAGGAGGGACGTACGTGATGACTCACGGTCGTTCCATGATGCGCTCCATGCTTCTGACTAGATGTGTGTTCTACATGAGGTTCTCTGGCCTCTACATGAGGTTCTCGGGTGGTCGAGGTCTTAATGTTGGAGAGGGAGGTCGGAAGACACTGACGCTTCGCGTAGCGCAGCTGCTTCGGGTGCTGAAAATTGTTGCCGTGTGCGTGTTTAGAGTTCGTACGCCAGGTGATTGGTGCGATCGGCAGCGTTCTGAGACTGCTTTCTCTTTGTGCCCGCCAAAACGGGGATAGGGGACGACAGATGGTGCTTCTTTGCGGGGAGAGACATGTTTCGAGAACAAGATGGGGTTGTGCTGGAGGTAAGGCAAGCATGATGGCTCCTCAGAGGAGGGACAAGGGGACCGGAAGTCGCATGTGCTCCTAATTTGGACCGGGTCGCTAGGGAGGTGACGATGGCAGACGGGGTTTGAACCCCAAATGTCGACGGGACCCAGGGCGCAGCTCGGGCAGTGCATTCTTGGACAAGGAGGGCGGCCGAGCCCGATGCGGAGGCCGTCGCACATCGCGAGCCTGCCGAGCATGAAGACGCCGCCGCTGTTTGCGGAGAAGCAGCGTAACGCACTTGGGTACGGGTACAGGCCTGGGTCGTGCGCTCCATCTCGCCGCAGGCGGCGGCTGCCAGATGATGGTTCCGTACGGCTGCCAAGCGTCCAAGCCCCCAACGCCCGCCTCATCATACACCAACACGCCCTGGTCTTTGTCCGCATCTTCGTTGCCGTTGCTCTCTGACTCTTGTAAAGTCGGGCTCTGAGGTTCGGCTACGCCCTCCCCGGTCCAAAGCAACCAAGTCCCAAAGTCGTCGACCTCCTCGTCATGCTGCGACATGTTCCGCTCCTCGTCCCTCTCACTCTGCGACTCGGGCGGGGATGCCAACGAGCCGCTCGATCCAGCCCATGACGAGCACCCGCTCGGTCCAGCCACAGACGAGGCCCCATTCGGTCCGACAAAGAGCTCCCACACGCGCGCGTCCTCCTCGATGAACGAGGAAGGCACCCACGCCCCCAAGTCCTCCACGCTCTCCTCGCCGAACCGGAGCATCCCCTTTCCCTCCGAGTCGTCGCTCTGCGAGTGATATTTCTGCAACTCCGGAGACGGCGAGCATGCTTGCTCCCGGATGCACTTAGCCTCTTCAAGCACCTCCCCCGTCGACCGCTTGTACAGCCGGACCGGCACCGACTCGAGCTCGCGCGCGTGCGCACGCAGGTGCCGCATTGCCGCCTTGTTCGTCCTGAACTCGACCTGCCGATCCGTCCCCCCGACACGCATGATGTGCCGCACATACCCCTGGTCATGGACGTCCTCTGCTTCTCTTGGTTCGCGGAGGAGGGTGGCGCATGCATCCTCGCCGTGAAACAAGCACCGGTCGCGGAAGGGGACCATCTCGTGACGTACGTGGTACTTGTAGGGAGAAGGTGGGATCGCGAGCGTGGTCCATGGCACGAAGCGGGTGCCGACCGGCATCCCACGGCCCATCGTTGGCTGCTCAGCCTCCCCAGGGTTGTCATTGATGTCGTCTTGGGGGCCTGCTCGACGCTTTCTCGGCGCTTTCTTTGAAATCATACTCGAGGCTCTAACATAGGGAGAAAAAAATGAGAAAAACAGCGGGGCACAAATGAGGATGCAGGTTCTCACAGTGCCTCAAGGTAACACCTGCGCAAAAGCTCCTTGCGCCCATCCCATCGGTCCGTGCGCGAGGAGTTGCGCTGCACAATGCAGAGGACCTGAAGAGCTACGAGCAGGCAGTGCTCGTGCGCAAGGCACCGATGACACTCAACCTGGTCCCGCCGAAGTGCAAGACCTCGCTCACGGCCCCTTGGTCGTCTGCATCAAGTGATGACCCACTGAACCTGAAAGAGCATGAGCCCGATCGTGCCGCATGCGGCGTTGACGTTCTCGAACAGGAACGCGGACTGGCAGCAAGATCTCGGACATACTGAACAGGCTATCCGCGCGAAACCTGCGCGGATATGGCCGAGGATGCAACCGCTGGTCGCTGCGGAGAGCCATAAAATAGTGGCGATACGGCCTTCCTGTTCTCAACAAAACCACGTATCCCCCGCATTCCATTCACACCCCCGTAATACTGCTTCATACTGTCTCGTCGCCCGGACACCATTCTGGCTGTACAACGATTCTCATGCCCGCTCAGCGCAACAGCCGCACGCCAGCCTCAGCTGTGCCTCAACACCACTCGAGTCGACTCGCCAAGCTGCGAGCGCAGATCCGCAAGCTCATGGACGATAAATTGAGTACGTACCTGTCTGCCTTCTGGAAATATACGCGCATCACGGACTTATTGCGTCGCATCTTGATGGCATTTCCACAGAGGAGCTCACCGGCCGCCGCAGTGCACGGATGCGGTGGTCTCCGAGGGACTATGCCCGCTACGTCGTCGTCAGGGCCAAGTACGATCTTGTGGGGTGGCCGGCTGGCGTGCCGTTTGGGAACTTGAGCGATGTTCCTGGCGGCCAGCCTGTCATGGAGCGTCTCCTCGCGTTGTGGATGTCGGGTGCGCTCCGTTTCGAGGAAGCAGCAGAGGAGCGGGTGGAGCTTGCCTTCTCTAACCCTGTTGCTGTTCTTCCAGGGGTTCCGACCAAGCGTCGCCACCAGCGTCGTCGTGAGCAAGGGATAACGGGGATGGAGGACCCAGAGGACCCGATCGAGGAGGCGGTCTGGTCGTCGGAGGTCGAGGCCGAGGCCGAGGACATCTAGGATGCTTGTACTTTGTGTATTGTTTTGCAATAATTTTGCTGTCGAACATTGGCATTGGCGAGGTGGAAGCTGGATGGAGGTTTGCGAGAGAGCCGGAATTTCGAAATTCCGCAAATGGCAGCTTTGGGCGCTTGGCCCCTTGTGGCACTGCACTTCGGTCCCCACGTCCAGTCCGCCGTGACTTTGCTCTCGTCCACGACCATCGCTGTGTCAATAGCCGGTCCATCGCTTATATCCAATGTAACCTCCTTCCTTTGTTTCTTCTCCGTGCCTGTACTCACTGCCCTTCCAACCACCATGCGTTTTCCAGGGTGTGCCCCCGCCAGCCAAGCAACCGCCCACTCAGGGACGCCTGACCCCATCCAATCGACGGTAGCCCCTCCCCGAACCTCGCCACCGGCCACAGCACATCATGGCGCTCGTCGTCCACACAACACCTGTCGACGGCCCCAGACGCTCGCCTCGCATTCGCGTGCGCCGTCAGGCCAACCTTAGCCGTGCATCCTACCTTCTCGCTCACACCCAGTCTGCCGTAAGTCGCCTCCCGCAGCCCCCACTCCCCGATCTCGCCCTCCCACAAGACCCATCTGCCATCGTCATCTCCCTAGTGACCCACTCCAAATCAGGAGCACACGCGACTTTCAGTCCTCCTGCCCCTCCTCCGAGAATCCGTCGTCCTCGCCCCACCTTCAGTAGTAGCGCAGCCCCTTCTTCTTCTAGAAGCAGGTCTCTCCCTGCAAAGAAGCGCCATCCGTCTTCCCCTATCCCCGTTTTGACGGGCACAAAGAGAAAGCGGTCTCGGAACGCTGCTGATCACGCCGATCGCCTGGCATACGAACTTGTACCTGTCACCAAACACGCCCACGATGATTTTCAGACCCCGAGGCAGCTGCGCTACGTGAAGCGGCAGCGTATTCTGACCTCCCTCTCTGACAATGAGACCCCGGCCGCCCGAGAACCTCACGTAGAACGTGCACCTAGTCAGAAGCGTGGAACGCATCATGGAACGACCGTGAGTCATCACGGTACATCCCCGCCACTTCTTTGTCCTCAGACAGACACCTTTCATATAGGACGGTCGTTTGTTGCCCGTGGCGCGCCCCTCAGATGCCATCCCTTCTTCGAAAGAATGCCCACGAGCTCAACGTCCACCTACTCCTCACTCGAAGGCCGATGTCCCGTCAAATCAACAAGTGCCGCCTATTTCTGCTCCATCGTTCACGGAGCGGCCTGAGCCGTCTGCTGATGTGGCGGAAGAGACCACGGAGCCGATGATCTGCCAGTTCCACCGCCTGAAGCTCCCTCCTCGCGAGCAGAGACCCGAGTGGAAACTGGCCTGCCAGGAACGAGTCGAGTACCTGTAAGTTATGCCACGCAAGGTCCCCCCTTATGGTAGCCTCTTGCGTGTTTTCCCGCTCGGGTTGCCCATATCAACTATCATCACCGGGACGACCGTCCCAGGCCAGCACGTCCCTGCTAGGGGAGCCCGTGAGGACATCGGAGAGGTCTCCATGTGACCTACGCTTCTGCCCTGAGACGACGTGCTGAAACGCGACGAGGTCGATGACAGCGGGCTGGGGTATGGAGAGTAGCGCAGGCCGGCCGAGTCCAGGGTGAGCTTTCATGCAGCGCTGGCCCCGGGCCCGTGCACGAAGTCGCTCGCGGTCGACGACGTGGCGAGATGTGCTGGTGCTGTCACTCGACGTACGGCACATGGAGTATGACAGGCGAATCACTCTGGCCGTGTGCACCGTGGCCGACGATCGCGTTGATGTGCCTCCCGGACTGCGTTGCGAACGTGTGGGACATGGCGATTGTGCACCTCGATGATGGCTGTCCCATGCTCTGTGGCCCTGAGTTCGCTGGTGAGAAAACGGTCGAGTCGTGCCTCGAGTCTAACGGCATCTCACTAGATGGATTGCTGCGGGCTCGCCGCTTGCCTGTACCAGCCTTCACGATTTAGCCGTGCAGTTCGCGACGGCGGCTTCAAGATTGCGTTGATTGCCCGGCTGAGCGCCATCCCGGACAATTGTGCGTCTCTTACTTATTCCGTTCTCATTTTCACCGTGCGCGTGCTGACATGACATGTCCCTCGGCAGTCAACACCGTGGTGTTCTCCGCCTGTTTACCGCCCCATCAATTGCCTTAACCTCGGCTGACACACAGCTGGCACATCCGCAGCCCACACATGCTATGCTGATGCGAACACAATAGGCAGTACGTGATGTTCGTTTGTTGGTTTCCCTCGAAACTCGCTACTTTCCCCCTTGCTCATCTTCCATCTGCTCCAGCTCTACCCTCGTCCCCAGCGCACACAGCTTCCCCAGCAAATATGGCATGCTCTCTAGATCGGTTTCATCGGCACCGCGTTCAGGCTCTCGATCTCGACCGTCGTCTACGACGCGATGCTCGTCAATGAGTTGGAAGAGCTCGGTGTTGTGTTGGACGTGGCGGACACCATGTGGACTGGGTTCGTGTTCAGGATGCTTGGTAAGTCCTGCCCGCGTGGTGCTCGTTTGGGATCTGTGCGTTCTGGTTAGAGTGTGCTGACCGTGTCTTGACGAATGACAGGCATCTTGCTCGCACCATGGAGTGGGCGTCGTCAGCCACCGGAAGGCACCCGACGACAGCGCGAACGAGCGGACGGCGCACGCAGAAGTCGGCGTGGTGCGTTCCCGTTCCAGTTTCCGGGAGGCGCGCTGAACAGTTCCGGCTAACTGAATCATGCTCCTTTCACAGGTCACCATCTCTGACCGGAGCGCTCCCTTGACACAGTGCCAATAGACGAGGTGGAGCCTCTTGCAGCTTATACATGCCCCATCTGTTTTTCGCCGCCGTCCTACGCCACGATCACGCTGTGCGGACACGTCCTTTGTGACAAGGATCCGTACACGGCGGTGAAGACGACGATCCAGCGGGGTGCGTATACCCTTCCCCCCGACAAGCGGATGATTCGCAGGGATGCTAAGTATATTCAAATCTGTTGTCCCAGATAGACGGGACCGTCCTCTGCAGTCCACCTGGACATCCCATGGAGGGTTGTTGACATCGAGCCAGGCATGTCGGCGTGGGGTTGCGTGTCGGAGTGGTGAGTGGACCGGACAGCCAGCTGTAGAGTGCGGTAAGTGCGGTCTATCTCCTCGTTCACGTACGCGATACTGATTCTTTCGAATATTCATCCGGACAAGACTCCATGCCATCATGGAGGGTTGTTGACGCCAAACTGTGGATGGCGTACATGTCCTGAGCAGGACGAAGACGCGAAGACGCGGTGCATTTGAAGGTGAGTCGCTGATCAACTTGTTCCTGGTACCTGACTCGTCAGCCTTCTTAATTTGGCGATCGCCGCGAGAAGCATATCATACTACACGCGCATCAACTCCCCAGGTCATCTCATCTGGTCGTCGTAGAGTCGGTCGGGAGCCTTGCTGGTAAGCTCAGCTTCGGAGTGCCCTCTTGGATACGTGGGCAGATGGCTTACTCCTCATGATAGTCGCCGGCAACAACCTTGGAAGGTTGTTTAGGCAAGGCCTCAGTGGAGAGCGGAGTGAGGTCGGGAAAGGAGAGGGAGTGGGACGGATGAGGTGCGTGTTTTCATACGTTCCCGGGTCGCGAGCACCAGCTGAGCAGGCCCGATCGTACCTATGTAAGGTCCGACGTGTATGGATGGGGTACGGAGGAAGAGGAGGACCTGTGGGATGTGGATTTCGACTTTGGCGGTCAGGATGCGGAGAACAAGCCGGACGATTCGGACATGACCGTCGGGGAGCTCATGGAGTGGAGATATATGTGTGCCGAACGAGAAAAGGAACAGGTTCTGCTACTACAATATGACCCTCATGCATCGAGTCGCAGGGAAATCTCGCGTTCAGAAAAGGCGACCTCAGCAAAGTAGAACGCGATCTCGCCGTCATGGTTCTTCGAGGTCCCCTTCTGCTATGCCTTTCCCGCCTCGCGAAGCGCGGCCCTCCTCTGCGCTTGCAACTCCCACTGCCTCCTAACCTCACCAACATGTCCCTTCCCACCCTTGCCATTCCCGTCCCCGTTCCCGCTACTGCGCACACCGGATCGAGCCGGAGCTGCCGCACTACCAGCTTAACCTTGCTGCAGCGTATCTGAAGGCCAACAAGTACGTAACATGACGTCGTCTTCCGTCCTCGACTGACAGTGCTGTGTGCAGCTTCATGGAAGCCGAGAAGGCGTGCGATATCGCGCTCAGCCAACACAGCAGCATCAAGGGTCACTGGCGGAGGGTGAGTCCATCTTATACCCAATTTATTCGCGTATCTGGCGAGTCCGGACGACAGACGTACTAATTTCGGATGGCGGAGTAGGAGCGTCTGCACGCGGTCTCGTTTGGTTCATTCGTACGCCATTAGCCGTAGGCGGGAGTCGATGCGTCACAGGCCTCGGCACTGGCACCGTCTGCCTCTGTTTTGAACTCACTGCTCAGTGTACCGGCCCTAATGTCGGGTTTTGCGCTTTGTGGCTAGTGAGCGGATTTTTGTTCCAGGTACGTTGCCTTGGTTTGACTCGGATCGCAGGGGGGAGGATTTCCGTCTGGAAAGTACCTGTGTGTTAGATAGAGAAACATGGCGAGTTTCGCCTTACCGCTCTGTTGTAGATCTTGCCTGATCATGTCCGTATGTACGTACATTTAGCTCGGGCGCAGACGCAGACGATGGCGCGTCCTTCCCGCTCTCCGCTCCCTCCTGCCGTCCGGACTGTATACCTACACCAGAAGTCACCGTCCAGATCATTCATGAAAACTCACCGTCCGGATTATTCACGAAAACTCACCGTCCGGATTATTCACGAAAACCCTCCCTATCTCAAGCCCTTGTCCCGGTCATTCGCAGCGTGTGAAACGGCAACGAAACATATTTGATTTGCTATGCGGCGAGGTACCGACGGTGGCGTACTGGAGCGGAAACTTGGCCCAGGCCTGTGAATACATTACCGGTACTAGTGCTTTATGCCGTGGCGCTCTGGAAGCTCACCGACTCCCCTCAACAGTCCTCAAGGTCCCTTTCCCTGCCTCTCTTGGCACCCTTGACCCGGATTTCCGGCTAGATGTTTGGGACACCTTGACGGCACAGCGCGGTCTTCAGCTCAGCAAAGTCGCCAGCATAAGCGACTATCTCCGCACGTTCCCCACCTTCAAAGGCATCGACGAGCAGACCAACCTCTCCGACGTCAGACAGTGGTCGATGTTGGTGAGCCGAAGTCTATGCGATCACGTCGCAGGCCTGGACCATCAATATGGGATGCTGTGGCAGAACGCCACACCAGCTCTAGCGCTCCGTGCCCTTGTGAGTATTAATTTGTGACGATCCTCCGCCTCGTCCCCATCCGCGGGCTCCCAAGTCTTGATCCTAACGTTACTGCGCTTTCATCGCATCCGCCAGTTCCCTGACGACCCTGAGTTCAACCCTGTCGTCTTCAACGCGCAGCCAACCGAATACAACGAACCCCGCTGTCTCCTCTCGGACATTATCGCCTGCCAGGTCGTCTGGTACATCAAATACCTCGTGCGTCACACCTTTCCATACGCCCCGTCGGAGCGTTGTGAGTATAGAGGACTGACGGATTTTTCGACAGCGGCAGCACCCAGAAGAATTCCAGAACAGAAGGTGCTCCTGGGAGGGATGGGCAGCATGGGGCGCAGCACCTCGGCATCTCGACGCATTGTACATCATGAGCATCCGTCGGTCCAAGATCAACGGCACGACGCACTACTTCCCTGAGGTCGAGATACGCACCCTGAGCTAGGGGGAGCTCTCGGTCGCGATCTCGCTCGGGCGTCATGCCAATTAGATTGCAGGTTACTGGACGATTTTGTTTGTATGCATGAGTAGCTACAGGAAATGTTGCCGAAGGTACATTTTATTCATCATGCTGGGTATGGCATCGCGGGCTTTCTCGGAACTCCCATACATCGCGCATGACGCCAGCGGAAATGGCAGATCGTCGTTCAACTTTGAAAGAATTATGATAACGCTGGATGCAAAAACAATTCGGCTGACCGGACGGGTCATCTGAGCAGTGATCCAAACGAGAAACGACTCGACCAACTTGAAGACAGAAAAGGGAGCCAACTTCTTTACCATGCGCGCGCCCATGCCAAGCTCATGGACCAAGACATACGGGACATGCGAAGGAGGGTGCGTCGCCACATGTCCTGCCAGAAAACGCCCGCTCGTAAATCATTGACCATACGGTATCATGAGCGAGAACGACATACGGCGCCGGGTCGCTGCGGTCTTTTCGCGATTCGCTCACGGGCGCAGAAGCATGCCAATTTCATCTTCTACCGTCAGACACTCCCCAAAAGGAAGCTTCAAATCCGAACGACGCTCTGCGCAATACGTGCCGCCGCGAACTAGTGTGGGACCACAGAAGCGATAAGGCGTCCGGAGCTCACGACTGTGACCCTCCTCTGGACGCGCTATCGTAGCCTCGTGGGACCCTCAGAACGTTCCCTTGGGAAAAGGATGCGAGACCAAACTTGCACGTGCTAATCGGATGGTGCCCCCTGCCCACCCGCTGATCACCGCATCGCGGGCGCGGAAAGCGTACATACTACCGCGCCCGGGGGTGACGCCCGGGTGCGGAACGAAGATGTGCACGCGCTGAACGGCGGTCTGAAGAAAACCCCCGCCAAGACGCGCTGCGCATAGAACCACAAGCCTGGCGCCGGAACAAGCAAGAAATAGGAATGGGTATATTACATTGACCGCCACGACCACATCGAAACGGCATTCGACGAGGGGACTCGGAGGCTCTCACAGTCCGAACACCCTATAACACGCGCCGCGGACGTTCGCTCCACTTCGTGTGCAGTGCTTCCAGCCTATAACACACCCCCGGTGGCCAATACATAAAGCCCCGAAGGCAAGTTGCGCCCTTCCTTTTTTTTGTTCGCAGCACGCGCACGAGCGTCTACGCGTACGTTGCGGACCGAGGTTTTCGCACTTGGCTATTCGAGTCGCGCGTGCGACTTGTTGGATTCGCAACGAGCCTCCACGTCGTCCCACGTAGGCGATGGCATGAGGCTCGCGCGGGTGAGATAAAAAAAGGTCCTTGCTCACCTGCATCCCCGTGAACGCGTTCCGTCCCTCCAAGGTGCTTCGCGGGCGATCAGCGAAAATCGCCCGCGACGTTAGCCACCGATCGCGCGCGGTGGGGCAGTGGAGCGTGTCGCGCGCGCTCCCAGTTGCCATTGTCGTGCACAGCAGAGTGGGGCCGATCGTTTGTTTGTTCGACGTCGAGAGAGTCGAGGGCGAGTGTCGACTCGTTGGAGCCTTGTTGGCATGATGGACATGTTCGCCGTATTGGCCGCACTGCCGCCGCTGGCCATGGAACGTTCCGAAACCCGGAGCTCGCGGGGTGCGGCCGCGCGATGGAGTCTGCTGTGCCGCGGCTTTGTGTGTCCTGGTGGTAGTCTGTGTATATTCCGCCCATCGCGCGAGTCGGTGCTGGAGTCTAACCGCCCGGTGCTGGACTGGTGATGGCAAGGAGAGGAGCATAGACCCTTAGCGCCTTAGGCTTTGCAAAACTTTCGTTACTCATCTTTGACTCACCTGACAACGTCGACTCCGAGCGGATCTTCGCGCGCAGCGAGTGCCGAGCATTGGATATATGGTAGGGCGAGGATCGTTTCGCAGAAGCACTGAGAGAAGCTCGGGCGTGAGTGCTGCGCGAAAGTCAGAGTCGTCATAAGGCATGTCATGGCCGCCATTCGACCCGGTCTGCTGATACTGCCATACATACTTTTCTGCGGTGCGGTTTCTGCGGTACGCACATACTTTTCTGCGGTGCGGCCACACCCTGGCTTCCTAGATCCGCGACCGGAGCTTCTCAAACGAGTTGCTGGCTGATGCTCGTGTACAAACCGGGCTCTGGAGAGAGGATGATCATGGACCGTGGAAGGACCGGGGGCGGAGCTTGGATCGGCGATCAGTCTTATCTTATCTATCCCCACATCCGGGTACGCGTTCGACGTTCACGTTCAGCACCAGCACGTTCAGCACCCAGGCTGCCTTGGCACTACTTGTTCCAGGCTTCTCCAGCATCCGCCTTCGCGACCCGCAATCACCAGGAACACACTCTTCTGCCCACCGCGTCGTCTCTTCAAGCCCACCCAACTCATGCCGCACACTGCACCTGCAGGCCATCGTACACCTCCCACCACCGCTCTCGTCGCCGCCAGCGTGCTTGAGCACACCGCACATGTGCGCGCCCATCCTCGTCCTCCACGCCTGCACCGCTGCTCCCGTGTCTTCCACCCCTCCGAAGTTCATGCCCAACTACTTCCCAAAACACTCCCTCTTCGCCCTCTTCCTTCCTCTTTCCCGACCGTCGCTTCAAGCAGGAAACCCAAGCCGAGATTCATTTTCCAGACCCTCCTTGAAGCCCGCATACATCGTCTAGGCCATCACCGACGTCAGGGACTTGCACGACTGGATGCGCACCCATCGAGAACAATTCCCTCTCTCCTCCTCTCCCCCGCCCCCGAACCTCAAAGGCGCCAACAACATCAACATCCCTCGCTCGTGTCCGCCGCCGCGCGACCGGTCCATCTCCGTACGTCCCTCCGTTCCTTCCATCCTTGACTATATGCATGATCACCTTGCCTCATTCATCATCGCAATCGCAGCCGCTGAACGTGAACGTCGCCGGGCCACATGGTCAATAACCCGACCGTCGGCCTGTTGCCCACCTCCAACGCGGACCAGCAGGCGCGAATCGTGACACAGTTGTCGACGCTGCGCAACCTCCACCGCACCGGCATCGCCTGGCCCGCGCTATCGACAGTCTATGGGCAGCTGCCATGCGGGGGTCATGTCCGTGTCCGCCTTATGTTTTCATCTACGGGTGTTCCGCCCAATACTCGCCGCGCAACGGCTCGTGATGCTCCATTCCTCGAAAATTTCGCGTCCCCATCACTTCTGAGGTCGTCCGCTCGCGCTGTCTCCCTCCCTCCGCCTACCGACTACGCTCCCACGCCGCTTTCTTTACTCACGGAGCCGAGCGACTCGGAAACGACCCCGAAAGTGCAAGCTCAACCGGAGCACTCCGTCCACACAGTCCCAATAGATGAGGTGGAGCCTCTTGCGGCGTATACGTGCCCCATCTGTTTCTCGCCGCCATCCTACGCCACGATCACGCCGTGCGGACACGTCCTTTGTGGTGAGTGTCTGTTCACGGCGGTGAAGACGACGATCCAGCGGGGTGCATATACCCTTCCTCCGGGCGAGCGGATGATTGCCAGGTACGCTCTCATGTGCATGCCGCTGTCAGAGGCGATACTGATGCCGGATACCACACAGATGCCCGGTGTGCAGGGCTTCCATTCTGGGATGGGACGGGAGGGGCGGAGGGGTGATAGGTCTGAGACCGCGAGCCGTATTCAGCCTGTAGCGTCCGGTCGTTCTCGGAATGTCAAATTCGGAAGGTTAGTCTCTGAAGACCGTCTCGCATCATCAAAATCCTGTTTTAGGGACAATAATCTCAGCTTCCTTTTCCATTCTCTGCGGCGCGGTCCAAGCTTCGAGCTACAAGGGCATGCGCGCTGCACCGAGCCATACCGCACCCTGTACATATCCGTCACTGGCGATGTATTGCGTTTTGCTACGACCACAACGCGGTCCATCTACGGTTGTTGAATGTGGTCTACCGGAAGCTATCGAACACATTTATCTCATGAACGGATCCTAGCGCTTGGCTCGCTGCCTGGGGCATAGCCTCGTGCTGAGCCACTCTACTCTCATCCTTTCAAACGTACATTATCAGCTCACGTCCCGTGATGCAAAGTCTCAATGCCATCATTGTGAGGTAAGTTCTCATCATTTGCCGTGGCCCGTCACGTACCAACGTCTCACTATATCTCCAGAAGCCGAATTGGGAGAGTGCGATGGTGGAGCGGCCTCAAGAACTTTTCGGCGTTAACCGTTCCCCAAGAACCAATGTTGTATCTATCATCGGATGAAATACCTATGGCCGTGTCCATTCTCCCCCCTCGTCACTGGACTAGCAACGTGCTCCTTGGAAGGTCGTCCAGTCAAATCTGTACCGGAAACGCGGGAGAAGCTTGACGAGATCAGGTTGAGGGGTCTAGAACCGTGCGTTCGGCTCCTGACTGCGGACATCATTGACAGCAGGGTCCTCCTCACGAACGCAACTTGACAGGCCAAACAGCTTTTGGGCTTCTAGCAGCATCGCGAAGAAACTCGAACAGCGGTGATAGACATCGTGATGGCACTCAGACGTCTCCGACACGTACGCCGCACGCTTGGATCGGTCGGGCGAAGGTCGGCAATACTGAGACAGTCGTGTCACTACGTTCCGTGACACTCGATTCGCCATCGGTCCCTGGTCAATCGGTCGGTTACCACACCAAATTGGCGCTGCACGATATCGACGACACACCCCTTAGGGTACCCGACGAATAGCTGTGAATGCACCCCATCAATGGGGTGAGGTGCATCCGCAGCTGTGGCCTTGCCAGACGACATGATGCCCACTGCTCGGCCCGACAACGGACGTCGCGACCACTATGATACGATGGCGACCGAGATCAGCCTCGCTCCGAACTTGTGCTCTGTGGCGCATCTCCAGGAGAGACGGAGTCGGGATTGTGGCCCACGACGAACGAGATGGCGTGGGGCTGCATTCCCCATTCGCGCCTATTTGGACACCCATCCATACTCCTCGTCGTCACCTGTGAGTCGCACTCAACCCTGATACTTTACTGCCACTATACTAATCACCGTCCACCCCGTCGCAACCATCCGGACACCCACAACAAGGCCGCGTCGTACGGACGCTCGGTAGGATCCGCAACACCATCAGTTTGCACATCCAGAGTCGAGCACGACAGCGGAGTGGACTTACACCGTGCTGAGTGGACGGACGCAACCGCGCGGCTCTGGTCTGTCGATACCAGGGCGGTAAGCGACGTTCACACGCTCGTATGCAGCTAGAGGGTCGTCTGGGAGCCGGTGAGACAAACTGGCGGTCTGGGGCCTTCGCACAGAGGTGCGACGGGCAAAAGATGGTCAGTTCGCACATCCACAGTCGAATCCGAGGACCGGATGGACTTACATCGTGCTGCTTTGGCGGAAGGAACCGCGCGGCTGGGGTCTGTCGGGACAATGGCGATCAGGGTTGAAAGGTCTGTCGGCGACCCAGCATGCAACGTACCTCGTCCGAGCGACGTTCACGACGAACGCAGACACCGGCTTCCGCGTGCACAGAGGAGGACGCGCAGAGCGGGAGTAACAGCACAAGCGGATGGCGGCGGACGAGCAGAGACGGAGATGGGGATATCTGCGACCTGGGACCTCCTAAATACCTCGCGCCGCGGTCCGTGCGCACTGCGCACCACCTAGATTCGGAGAAAGCGGTAACGTGAACCATGAACGCGGACCATGCGGTATCCAGATCGGCTAACCACTCTCCAGGCACCTGCGGATGACCGCCCATTGATCTCGCATACAACGGCGATTCATGATCGCACCCGCGGTCGTCGGAATGTGGCAGTACGCTGGTAGATATGCAGGGTCCGCGACAACGGGGCGAATCGAGATGGAATCTGGAGGTAGCAACATATATCGCGTGTACTTACGACATGATTCTAATACAGTGCTGGTTTCTCATCAAATGAGCGGAGTGTGAGCTTCAGCTCCAACGGCGGGTTCGAGGACGAAGTGCGCCACCTCATTTTCCTCACCGGAACACACCACTGCACGCAAGTGGATCCGCGAACAGGCTCAAGTCCAAGTGAAGCTCACCGGTCAGCGTGTCCGAGCCTGTCCAGGCGTTGTCCGCTTCCCGTTCCCCCGTCGCCTCGCGGTTCCAACACACTCGTGGATGACGAACCGACGATCGAGGCACTGGTTGCTGAGGTCGCGAAGCTGCAGCACATGTCCGTCTCACGCGCGTGGGAGGTGGCTGGCCTTGCAAACGGCGTGACCATGAAGCGCGTGCCCGAGCAGGAAGCCATGATTGGCCAAAAGACCATCAATGGTAGAAGCAGGGGCGGCAGCAGCTACGGCAACGCCGGAGAGCGATGCACCGTCACTGCGCTGCGTCGAGGCTCGCAAGTGTCTCGGACGCTCTCGATGTGGGCTTGACAATACACCCGGACATTTGGGAGATGGGGCGCGGCGCCGCAGGCTCATTTTCATATATCAAGGGTTATGTCGGCTGTGGATATGAGTGCGAGATGCGGTCCATGGTCACGCCAGGGCGAAGCGCGAAGCTTGAGGTGTACGCATCGGAACGAACGGCGGCCGGACACAGAAGCGGTTGATTGGGAACGAGATGCGCGGCAGTGAACAGAGTGGCATGCCACGCGCAGTGCTGTCGTCAGGCGGAGACTCACACTCGCCCGCGGTCCTTCAGTGTGGGTTGCGCACCTTTGAATTCCACATCTACAATGCCATCGAGCGACGTCGGCATGCACTCTTGAGTCTTCCATCCTACATGATGCCCATGGTTTCAGACCGTCTATGACACTGTTCACGGTGATTGTTGCATGTAGCGGGTGCAGACCCCGTGCTGCGAAGAGGTTTTTCTCCGTCTGTGCAGGCGAAGGCAAGGCCACGACCGGCCGGAATCGGTGTTAACCCATCAAGCCGTCGATGTACATGCCGTAGCTACGCGACCAATAAAATATGATGTGCCTGACCAGTCCAGTGGGACGTTTCATGAGCCATGATTAGAAGGAGAAACTCGCGACGACCACTCACCTCGAATGCCGCATTTGAACTGCCACGCCTTTGCCACCCGTTGGGTGGTTCTGTTGCGGGACGAATGGACAGTTAGTAGAGCACTCTAGTCGTCCACTGCACGAATGCGTATGGTTGCAGAACACAGGCGCAGAGCTGGCCGAGACAAAAACAGAGAGGCGGTTCGTGATCCTCGCGTTTGCGTTCGTGCATGCGAAATCCGAGGACCATCAGAAGGCCGGTGGGGACATTCAAAGTGCTTGCGACCGGATCATCATCATATATCGCATCCTAAGCGTGAACCCAAGGATAGCCTGAAACCCTGAAATATGTATTACGAACCATCAGTGTCAATAAACCACGGGAATCGTCTCCGAGTAGCGCAAGAGAATCTGAGGAGGGACGTACGTGATGACTCACGGTCGTTCCATGATGCGCTCCATGCTTCTGACTAGATGTGTGTTCTACATGAGGTTCTCTGGCCTCTACATGAGGTTCTCGGGTGGTCGAGGTCTTAATGTTGGAGAGGGAGGTCGGAAGACACTGACGCTTCGCGTAGCGCAGCTGCCTCGGGTGCTGAAAATTGTTGCCGTGTGCGTGTTTAGAGTTCGTACGCCAGGTGATTGGTGCGATCGGCAGCGTTCTGAGACCGCTTTCTCTTTGTGCCCGCCAAAACGGGGATAGGGGACGACAGATGGTGCTTCTTTGCGGGGAGAGACATGTTTCGAGAACAAGACGGGGTTGTGCTGGAGGTAGGGCAAGCATGATGGCTCCTCAGAGGACGGACAAGGGGACTGCAAGTCGCATGTGCTCCTAATTTGGACCGGGTCGCTAGGGAGGCGGCAATGGCAGACGGGGTTTGAACCCCAAATGTCGACGGGACCCAGGGCGCAGCTCGGGCAGTGCATTCTTGGACAAGGAGGGCGGCCGAGCCCGATGCGGAGGCCGTCGCACGTCGCGAGCCTGCCGAGCATGAAGACGCCGCCGCTGTTTGCGGAGAAGCAGCGTAACGCACTTGGGTACGGGTACAGGCCTGGGTCGTGCGCTCCATCTCGCCGCAGGCGGCGGCTGCCAGATGACGGTACCGTACGGCTGCCAAGCATCCAAGCCCCCAACGCCCGCCTCGTCGTACACCAACACGCCCTGGTCTTTGTCCGCATCTTCGCTGCCGTCGCTCTGTGACTCTTGTAAAGTCGGGCTCTGAGGTTCGGCCACGCCCTCCCCGGTCCAAAGCAACCAAGTCCCAAAGTCGTCAACCTCCTCGTCATGCTGCGACACGTTCCGCTCCTCGTCCCTCTCACTCTGCGACTCGGGCGGGGATGCCAACGAGCCGCTCGATCCAGCCCATGACGAGCACCCGCTCGGTCCAGCCACAGACGAGGCCCCATTCGGTCCGACAAAGAGCTCCCACATGCACGTGTCCTCCTCGATGAACGAGGAAGGCACCCACACCCCCAAGTCCTCCACACTCTCCTCGCCGAACTGGAGCATCCCCTTTCCCTCCGAGAGTCATCGCTCTGCGAGTGATATTTCTGCAACTCCGGAGACGACGAGCGTGCCTGCTCCCAGATGCACTTAGCCTCTTCAAGCACCTCCCCCGTCGACCGCTTGTACAGCCGGACCGGCACCGACTCGAGCTCGCGCGCGTGCGCACGCAGGTGCCGCATTGCCGCCTTGTTCGTCCTGAACTCGACCTGCCGATCCGTCCCCCCGACACGCATGATGTGCCACACATACCCCTGGTCATGGACGTCCTCTGCTTCTCTTGGTTCGCGGAGGAGGGTGGCGCACGCGTCCTCGCCGTGGAACAAGCACCGGCTGAACTCACGGAAGGGGACCATCTCGTGACGTACGTGGTACTTGTAGGGAGAAGGCGGGATCGCGAGCGTGGTCCATGGCACGAAGCGGGTGCCGACCGGCATCCCGCGGCCCATCGTTGGCTGCTCAGCCTCCGCCGGGTTGTCACTGATGTCGTCTTGGGGGCCCGCTCGACGCTTTCTCAGCGCTTTATTTTAAATCATACTCGAGGCTCTAATATAGGGAGAAGAAAATGAGAAAAACAGCGGGGCACGAACGAGGATGCAGGTTCTCACAGTGCCTCAAGGTAACGCCTGCGCGAAAGCTCCTTGCGCCCATTCAATTGGTCTGTGCGCCAGGAGTTGCGCTGCACGATGCAGAGGACCTGAAGAGCTATGAGCAGGCAGTGCTCGCGCGCAAGGCACCGATGACACTCAACCTGGTCCCGTCGAAGTGCAAGACCTCGCTCACGGCCCCTTGGTCGTCTGCATCAAGTGATGACCCACCGAACCTGAAAGAGCATGAGCCCGATCGTGCCGCATGCGGCGTTGACGTTCTCGAACAGGAACGCGGACTGACAGCAAGATCTCGGACATACTGAACAGGCTATCCGCGCGAAACCTGCGCGGATACGGCCTCAGATGCAACCGCCGGTCGCTGCGGAGAGCCATAAAATAGTGGCGATACGGCCTTCCTGTTCGCAACAAAACCACGTATCCCCCGCATTCCATTCACACCCCCGTAATACTCCTTCATACTGTCTCGTCACCCGGACACCATTCTGGCCGTACAACGATTCTCATGCCCGCTCAGCGCAACGGCCGCACGCCAGCCTCAGCTGTGCCTCAACACCACTCGAGCCGACTCGCCAAGCTGCGAGCACAGATCCGCAAGCTCATGGACGATAAATTGAGTACGTACCTGTCTGCCTTCTGGAAATATGCGCGCATCACGGACTTATTGCATCGCGTCTTGATGGCATTTCCACAGAGGAGCTCACCGGCCGCCGCAGTGCACGGATGCGGTGGTCTCCGAGGGACTATGCCCGCTACGTCGTCGTCAGGGCCAAGCACGATCTTGTGGGGTGGCCGGCTGGCGTGCCGTTTGGGAACTTGAGCGATGTTCCTGGCGGCCAGCCGGTCATGGAGCGTCTCCTCGCGTTGTGGATGTCGGGTGCGCTCCGTTTCGAGGAAGCAACAGAGGAGCGGGTGGAGCTTGCCTTCTCTAACCCGGTTGCTGTTCTTCCAGGGGTTCCGACCAAGCGTCGCCACCAGCGTCGTCGTGAGCAAGGGATAACGGGGATGGAGGACCCAGAGGACCCGATCGAGGAGGCGGTCTGGTCGTCGGAGGTCGAGGTCGAGGCCGAGGCCGAGGAGATCTAGGATGCTTGTACTTTTTATATTGTTTTGCAATAATTTTGCTGTCGAAAATTGGCATTGGCGAGGTGGAAGCTGGATGGAGGTTTGCGAGAGAGCCGTAATTTCGAAATTCCGCAAATGGCAGCTGTGGGCGCTTGGCCCCTTGTGGCACTGCACTTCGGTCCCCGCGTCCAGTCCACCGTGACTTTGCTCTCGTCCACGACCATCGCTGTGTCAATAGCCGGTCCATCGCTTATATCCAATGTAACCTCCTTCCTTTGTTTCTTCTCTGTGCCTGAACTCACTGCCCTTCCAACCACCATGCGTTTTCCAGGGTGTGCCCCCGCCAGCCAAGCAACCGCCCACTCAGGGACGCCTGACCCCATCCAATCGATGGTAGCCCCTCCCCGAACCTCGCCACCGGCCACAGCACATCATGGCGCTCGTCGTCCACACAACACCTGTCGACGGCCCCAGACGCTCGCCTCGCATTCGCGTGCGCCGTCAGGCCAACCTTAGCCGTGCATCCTACCTTCTCGCTCACACCCAGTCTGCCGTAAGTCGCCGCTCCCACTCCCGCAGCCCCCACGCCCCCGATCTTGCCCTCCCACAAGACCCGTCTGCCGTCGTCGCCTCCCTAGCGACCCACTCCAAATCAGGAGCACACCCGACTTCCAGTCCTCCCGCCCCTCCTCCGAGTAACCATCGTCCTCGCCCCACCTCTAGTAGTAGCACAGCCCCTTCTTCTAGAAGCAGGTCTCTCCCTGCAAAGAAGCACCATCCGTCGTCCCCTATCCCCGTTTTGGTGGGCACAAAGAGAAAGCGGTCTCAGAACGTTGCTGATCGCGCCGATCGCCTGGCGTACGAACTCATACCTGTCCAGAAACACGCCCACGACGATTTTCAGACCCCGAGGCAGCTGCGCTACGCGAAGCGGCAGCGTCTTCTGACCTCCCTCTCCGACAATGAGACCCCGGCCGCCCGAGAACCTCATGTAGAACGCGCACCTAGTCAGAAGCGTGGAACGCATCATGCAACCACCGTGAGTCATCACCTACATCCCCGCCACTTCTTTGTCCTCAAACAGACATCTTTCATATAGGACGGTCGCTTGTTGCCCGTGGCGTGCCCCTCCAATGCCATCCCTTCTTCGGAAGAACGCCCACGAGCTCAACGTCCGCCGACTCCTCACCCGAAGGCCGATGTCCTGTCAAATCAGCAAGTGCCACTTATTCCCGCTCCTTCGTTCACAGAGCGGCCCGAGCTGTCTGCTGATGTGGCCGAAGAGACCACGGAGCCGATGATCTGCCAGTTCCACCGCCTGAAGCTCCCTCCTCGCGAGCAGAGACCCGAGTGGAAACTGGCCTGCCAGGAACCGAGTCGAGTACCTGTAAGTTACGCCACGCAAGGTCCCACCTTATGGTAGCCTCTTGCGTGTTTTCCCGCTCGGGTTGCCCATATCAACTATCATCACCGGGACGACCATCCCAGGCCAGCACGTCCCTGCTAGGGGAGCCCGTGAGGACATCGGAGAGGTCTCCATGTGACCTACGCTTCTGCCCTGAGACGACGTGCTGAAATGCGACGAGGTCAATGACAGCAGGCTGGGGTATGGAGAGTAGCGCAGGCCAGCCGAGTCCAGGGTGAGTTTTCACGCAGCGCTGGCCCCGGGCCCGTGCACGAAGTCGCTCGCGGTCGACGACGTGGCGAGATGTGCTGGTGCTGTCACTCGACGTACGGCACATGGAGTATGACAGGCGAATCGCTCTGGCCGTGTGCACCGTGGCCGACGATCGCATTGATGTGCCTCCCGGACTGCGTTGCGAACGTGTGGGACATGGCGATTGTGCACCTCGATGATGGCTGTCCCATGCTCTGTGGCCCTGAGTTCGCTGGTGAGAAAACGGTCGAGTCGTGCCTCGAGTCTAACGGCATCTCACTAGATGGATTGCTGCGGGCTCGCCGCTTGCCTGTACCAGCCTTCACGATTTAGCCGTGCAGTTCGCGACGGCGGCTTCAAGATTGCGTTGATTGCCCGGCTGAGCGCCATCCCGGACAATTGTGCGTCTCTTACTTATTCCGTTCTCGTTTTCACCGTGCGCGTGCTGACATGACATGTCCCTCGGCAGCCAACACCGCGGTGTTCTCCGCCTGTTTACCGCCCCATCAATTGCCTTAACCTCGGCTGACACACAGCTGGCACATCCGCAGCCCACACATGCTATGCTGATGCGAACACAATAGGCAGTACGTGATGTTCGTTTGTTGGTTTCCCTCGAAACTCGCTACTTTCCCCCTTGCTCATCTTCCATCTGCTCCAGCTCTACCCTCGTCCCCAGCGCACACAGCTTCCCCAGCAAATATGGCATGCTCTCTAGATCGGTTTCATCGGCACCGCGTTCAGGCTCTCGATCTCGACCGTCGTCTACGACGCGATGCTCGTCAATGAGTTGGAAGAGCTCGGTGTTGTGTTGGACGTGGCGGACACCATGTGGACTGGGTTCGTGTTCAGGATGCTTGGTAAGTCCTGCCCGCGTGGTGCTCGTTTGGGATCTGTGCGTTCTGGTTAGAGTGTGCTGACCGTGTCTTGACGAATGACAGGCATCTTGCTCGCACCATGGAGTGGGCGTCGTCAGCCACCGGAAGGCACCCGACGACAGCGCGAACGAGCGGACGGCGCACGCAGAAGTCGGCGTGGTGCGTTCCCGTTCCAGTTTCCGGGAGGCGCGCTGAACAGTTCCGGCTGACTGAATCATGCTCCTTTCACAGGTCACCATCTCTGACCGGAGCGCTCCCTTGACACAGTGCCAATAGACGAGGTGGAGCCTCTTGCAGCTTATACATGCCCCATCTGTTTTTCGCCGCCGTCCTACGCCACGATCACGCTGTGCGGACACGTCCTTTGTGACAAGGATCCGTACACGGCGGTGAAGACGACGATCCAGCGGGGTGCGTATACCCTTCCCCCCGACAAGCGGATGATTCGCAGGGATGCTAAGTATATTCAAATCTGTTGTCCCAGATAGACGGGACCGTCCTCTGCAGTCCACCTGGACATCCCATGGAGGGTTGTTGACATCGAGCCAGGCATGTCGGCGTGGGGTTGCGTGTCGGAGTGGTGAGTGGACCGGACAGCCAGCTGTAGAGTGCGGTAAGTGCGGTCTATCTCCTCGTTCACGTACGCGATACTGATTCTTTCGAATATTCATCCGGACAAGACTCCATGCCATCATGGAGGGTTGTTGACGCCAAACTGTGGATGGCGTACATGTCCTGAGCAGGACGAAGACGCGAAGACGCGGTGCATTTGAAGGTGAGTCGCTGATCAACTTGTTCCTGGTACCTGACTCGTCAGCCTTCTTAATTTGGCGATCGCCGCGAGAAGCATATCATACTACACGCGCATCAACTCCCCAGGTCATCTCATCTGGTCGTCGTAGAGTCGGTCGGGAGCCTTGCTGGTAAGCTCAGCTTCGGAGTGCCCTCTTGGATACGTGGGCAGATGGCTTACTCCTCATGATAGTCGCCGGCAACAACCTTGGAAGGTTGTTTAGGCAAGGCCTCAGTGGAGAGCGGAGTGAGGTCGGGAAAGGAGAGGGAGTGGGACGGATGAGGTGCGTGTTTTCATACGTTCCCGGGTTGCGAGCACCAGCTGAGCAGGCCCGATCGTACCTATGTAAGGTCCGACGTGTATGGATGGGGTACGGAGGAAGAGGAGGACCTGTGGGATGTGGATTTCGACTTTGGCGGTCAGGATGCGGAGAACAAGCCGGACGATTCGGACATGACCGTCGGGGAGCTCATGGAGTGGAGATATATGTGTGCCGAACGAGAAAAGGAACAGGTTCTGCTACTACAATATGACCCTCATGCATCGAGTCGCAGGGAAATCTCGCGTTCAGAAAAGGCGACCTCAGCAAAGTAGAACGCGATCTCGCCGTCATGGTTCTTCGAGGTCCCCTTCTGCTATGCCTTTCCCGCCTCGCGAAGCGCGGCCCTCCTCTGCGCTTGCAACTCCCACTGCCTCCTAACCTCACCAACATGTCCCTTCCCACCCTTGCCATTCCCGTCCCCGTTCCCGCTACTGCGCACACCGGATCGAGCCGGAGCTGCCGCACTACCAGCTTAACCTTGCTGCAGCGTATCTGAAGGCCAACAAGTACGTAACATGACGTCGTCTTCCGTCCTCGACTGACAGTGCTGTGTGCAGCTTCATGGAAGCCGAGAAGGCGTGCGATATCGCGCTCAGCCAACACAGCAGCATCAAGGGTCACTGGCGGAGGGTGAGTCCATCTTATACCCAATTTATTCGCGTATCTGGCGAGTCCGGACGACAGACGTACTAATTTCGGATGGCGGAGTAGGAGCGTCTGCACGCGGTCTCGTTTGGTTCATTCGTACGCCATTAGCCGTAGGCGGGAGTCGATGCGTCACAGGCCTCGGCACTGGCACCGTCTGCCTCTGTTTTGAACTCACTGCTCAGTGTACCGGCCCTAATGTCGGGTTTTGCGCTTTGTGGCTAGTGAGCGGATTTTTGTTCCAGGTACGTTGCCTTGGTTTGACTCGGATCGCAGGGGGGAGGATTTCCGTCTGGAAAGTACCTGTGTGTTAGATAGAGAAACATGGCGAGTTTCGCCTTACCGCTCTGTTGTAGATCTTGCCTGATCATGTCCGTATGTACGTACATTTAGCTCGGGCGCAGACGCAGACGATGGCGCGTCCTTCCCGCTCTCCGCTCCCTCCTGCCGTCCGGACTGTATACCTACACCAGAAGTCACCGTCCAGATCATTCATGAAAACTCACCGTCCGGATTATTCACGAAAACTCACCGTCCGGATTATTCACGAAAACCCTCCCTATCTCAAGCCCTTGTCCCGGTCATTCGCAGCGTGTGAAACGGCAACGAAACATATTTGATTTGCTATGCGGCGAGGTACCGACGGTGGCGTACTGGAGCGGAAACTTGGCCCAGGCCTGTGAATACATTACCGGTACTAGTGCTTTATGCCGTGGCGCTGTGGAAGCTCACCGACTCCCCTCAACAGTCCTCAAGGTCCCTTTCCCTGCCTCTCTTGGCACCGTTGACCCGGATTTCCGGCTAGATGTTTGGGACACCTTGACGGCACAGCGCGGTCTTCAGCTCAGCAAAGTCGCCTGCATAAGCGACTATCTCCGGACGTTCCCCACTTTCAAAGGCATCGACGAGCAGACCAACCTCTCCGACGTCAGACAGTGGTCGATGTTGGTGAGCCGAAGTCTATGCGATCACGTCGCGGGCCTGGACCATCAATACGGGATGCTGTGGCAGAACGCCACACCAGCTCTAGCGCTCCGTGCCCTTGTGAGTATTAATTTGTGACGATCCTCCGCCTCGTCCCCATCCGCGGGCTCCCAAGTCTTGATCCTAACGTTACTTCGCTTTCATCGCATCCGCCAGTTCCCTGACGACCCTGAGTTCAACCCTGTCGTCTTCAACGCGCAGCCAACCGAATACAACGAACCCCGCTGTCTCCTCTCGGACATTATCGCCTGCCAGGTCGTCTGGTACATCAAATACCTCGTGCGTCACACCTTTCCATACGCCCCGTCGGAGCGTTGCGAGTATAGAGGACTGACGGATTTTTCGACAGCGGCAGCACCCAGAAGAATTCCAGAACAGAAGGCGCTCCTGGGAGGGATGGGCAGCGTGGGGCGCAGCACCCCGGCATCTCGACGCGTTGTACATCATGAGCATCCGTCGGTCCAAGATCAACGGCACGACGCACTACTTCCCTGAGGTCGAGATACGCACCCTGAGCTAGGAAGAGCTCTCGGTCACGATCTCGCTCGGGTGTCGTGCTAATTAGATTGCAGGTTACTGGACGATTTTGCTTGTATGCATGAGTAGCTACAGGAAATGTTGCAGTCCAGGAAAGCCGGAGGGCGACAAACTGCAGGGGATCGTCGTCGAGCTGAATATCAAAGTTACCACACAATTGACATTGGGAATACGAATGGTCCTTATAATTCTTGAGAAGTGGCCTGTGCTTAGCCACGCATCAGGATGGACTTCCTCCCCGAGTCACGAAAAGCCCTCGCGGCTCTTATTGTGATTAGGATTCTCGCGTCATGGGAAGCGGTGCGTGGCGTCGTCATGATCGGCTACCCTTCAAGTTCACCAGGTTATACAATTCCTTTACAACAATATTGCGATAGCGATATTAGGTTGAGTCGGTACAAATCTCCTCTTCATCATACTATACTAATATCCTGCGATCCCGAAAGTCACGGAAGATCCGAAGAACGAAAGCGATTCGGTCCCAGCGTCCTCCAAAGGTCCTTGGAAGACGAAACAACTCCTCCGTCCGGATTCCACAAGCTCATGCCCGTCATATTGTGCCGAGCGACTAGATGCACGGAGAGGGGACAGCATCATCTCCGTGCAAAATCGTGAGCAACCAAAAGGCCTGGACAATCAGGACCATTTCGACAGCGTGACGCGCTGCCTCAGGTTCGGCTAGCTTCAAGCCCTCTTTCGAGTTATCCATGCGACCCAATGGACGCACCTCTCTCGAGGTTACTTAGCCCCGTTCCAGCCTATATTTTGGTCGCATACCAGCGCGTAGCTGCGCCGAAGCTACATTTTATTCATCATGCCGGGTTATCATGCATCGCAGGCTTTCTCGGAACTCCCATCCATCGCGCATGACGCGAGCGGAAATGGCAGATCGTCGTTCAACTTTGAAAGGAAGTATGACAACACTGAATGCGACAACAATTCGTCTGACAGCACGGGTCTTCTGAGCAGTGATCCAAACGAGAAACGACTCGACCAACTTGAAGACAGAAAAGGGCGCCAACTTCTTTACCATGCGCGCGCCCATGCCAATCTCATGGACCAAGACATACGGGACATGCGAAGGAGGGTGCGTCGCCACATGTCCTGCCAGAAAACGCCCGCTCGTAAATCATTGGCCATACGGTATCATGAGCGAGGACGACATACGGCGCCGGCTCGCTGCGGTCTTTTCGCGATTCGCTCACGGGCGCAGAAGCATGCCAATTCCATCTTCTACCGTCAGACACTCCCCAAAAGGAAGCTTCAAATCCGAACGATGCTCTGCGCAAAACGTGCCGCCGCGAACTAGTGTGGGACCACAGAAGCGATAAGGCGTCCGGAGCTCACGACTGTGACCCTCCTCTGGACGCGCTATCGTAGCCTCGTGGGACCCTTGGGAAAAGGATGCGAGACCAAACTTGCACGTGCTAATCGGATGGTGCCCCCTGCCCACCCGCTGATCACCGCATCGCGGGCGCGGAAAGCGTACATACTACCGCGCCCGGGGGTGACGCCCGGGTGCGGAACGAAGATGTGCACGCGCTGAACGACGGTCTGAAGAAAACCCCCGCCAAGACGCGCTGCGCATGGAACCACAAGCCTGGCACCGGAACAAGCAGGAAATAGGAATGGGTATATTACATTGACCGCCACGACCACATCGAAACGGCGTTCGACGAGGGGACTCAGAGGCTCTCACAGTCCGAACACCCTCTAACACGCGCCGCGGACGTTCGCTCCACTTCGCGTGCAGTGCTTCCAGCCTGTAACACACCCCCGGTGGTCAATACATACAGCCCCGAAGGCAAGTTGAGCCCTTCTTTTTTTTGTTTGCAGCACGCGCACGAGCGTCTACGCGTACGTTGCGGACCGAGGTTTTCGCACTTGGCTATTCGAGTCGCGCGTGCGACTTGTTGGATTCGCAACGAGCCTCCACGTCGTCCCACGTAGGCGATGGCATGAGGCTCGCGCGGGTGAGATAAAAAAAGGTCCTTGCTCACCTGCATCCCCGTGAACGCGTTCCGTCCCTCCAAGGTGCTTCGCGGGCGATCAGCGAAAATCGCCCGCGACGTTAGCCACCGATCGCGCGCGGTGGGGCAGTGGAGCGTGTCGCGCGCGCTCCCAGTTGTCATTGTCGTGCACAGCAGAGTGGGGCCGATCGTTTGTTTGTTCGACGTCGAGAGAGTCGAGGGCGAGTGTCGACTCGTTGGAGCCTTGTTGGCATGATGGACATGTTCGCCGTATTGGCCGCACTGCCGCCGCTGGCCATGGAACGTTCCGAAACCCGGAGCTCGTGGGGCGCGGCCGCGCGATGGAGTCTGCTGTGCCGCGGCTTTGTGTGTCCTGGTGGTAGTCTGTGTATATTCCGCCCATCGCGCGAGTCGGTGCTGGAGTCTAACCGCCCGGTGCTGGACTGGTGATGGCAAGGAGAGGAGCATAGACCCTTAGCGCCTTAGGCTTTGCAAAACTTTCGTTACTCATCTTTGACTCACCTGACAACGTCGACTCCGAGCGGATCTTCGCGCGCAGCGAGTGCCGAGCATTGGATATATGGTAGGGCGAGGATCGTTTCGCAGAAGCACTGAGAGAAGCTCGGGCGTGAGTGCTGCGCGAAAGTCAGAGTCGTCATAAGGCATGTCATGGCCGCCATTCGACCCGGTCTGCTGATACTGCCATACATACTTTTCTGCGGTGCGGTTTCTGCGGTGCGCACATACTTTTCTGCGGTGCGGCCACACCCTGGCTTCCTGGATCCGCGACCGGAGCTTCTCAGGCTTCGTTACGCCGAACCCCGACTTCGACTTCGGATTGAAGTGTCAGGAGACGTCCTGGGGTGGTGAGAGCCCGGGGCGAAGATGCTGCTGCCAGAGAAGGTGAGCCTTGGCTTGTCCATCTCATCCCCGCGCGTGACCATCGTCGAAGAATCCCCCGCACTTGCTTCCTCGGAGAGGCCGCGCGTCGTTGCCATCGCGATATCCCGACTCGGCGGCCTGCTCACGCTGCCGCGATAACCAGACCACCAACGACCGCTACCGACACGGCACCGTACGCACACGCAACCCAGGTCACGCAATCCGAGCTTCTCAAGCTTAGCACGCACGTCCGCCAATCTCTCGACTGTTCCTTCAGTGATTGATGATCTTCAGGCTCCCCTCGCGCACTAAATTTAGTCTCCCTTCCCGAGCGCCCATCAACCGTCGCGACGCTCTCTGGCCAAGTTTCGAACCCTCGTTGACGGAGGATGCTCGTCAATCTTACCGAAGCTATCCTGACGTGATTCATATCCTCTGAGGATGCTAACCCATCTATAGGACAGCTGGATTATCGAGCGCAACGGTAGCAGGGCAGCCTGAGCCTGCGAACTCGTTCTTTGGTGGGTAGTGCTGACATCCCAGGGTGCGGAAGATGGCGAGCGCACGAGCCAATGAAGCTCTGGGTATTGGTTTATATCGAGCTTGAGACGATTCCGGACGCCTGGGTGGGATCGGAGACAAGAGAGACTGGGTAGGAAAAACCCCGCCGTAGCAGCGTTACGCGAATCGGAGAAATTGGTCGTGAATCCCGTCGTCATTCTCGGGTCCAAGTTAGAACTTGGGCCACGCTCTGGTGGAACATCGAGAAGCGAACCACGCTGCTTGAAGACAGAAGACAGAAGGCGGAACGTGGGGACAAGAGAGCAACGCGACAGTGCACGAGGATTGTCGGTACGAGAAATGTCCCGGGGCGCCTTCGACCTCGAGTTTACCCACGGGGTTTGGGTTTCGTTAGATAAAAACCGACATAACATCCGGGGGCAGCGGCTTGTGACGATTAGGGCTGCTGCACGTTGCAATGCGAGTTAGTGTCAGCCATAAATCGCATCGACGTCAGTGTTCGTGTCCGCTCCTAGTCTCGTCCATCCGAATGTGTAGCACTTACCACTTGCTTACTACCAGCGGTTCTCGTGGAAAGCGCATCCACGCCCCGTGACCGATCTGCACATGCGACTCAGGCCTAAAAGCACATCCGCGTTGCACTGATTGTCATCGGGTGCTCATGCTGCTCAGAACACGGTCAGAACTCGTGCACCTTCCCTTCTTTCCGGGGCTGTAGACTCTCACCGTGTGGTCATCCGGATGCTGCTAGTTGACGCGTATGGGAACCGCACGCATCTCGCAACGCGCACCGGGATTCTTGACTTGCTCGCGTACAAACCGGGCTCTGGAGAGGGGATGATCATGGACCGTGGAAGGACCGGGGGCGGAGCTTGGATCGGCGATCAGTCTTATCTTATCTATCCCCACATCCGGGTACGCGTTCGACGTTCACGTTCAGCACCAGCACGTTCAGCACCCAGGCTGCCTTGGCACTACTTGTTCCAGGCTTCTTCAGCATCCGCCTTCGCGACCCGCAATCACCAGGCACACACTCTTCTGCCCACCGTGTCCTCTCTTCAAGCCCGCCCGACTCATGCCGCACACTGCACCTGCAGGCCATCGTACACCTCCCACCACCGCTCTCATCGCCGCCAGCGTGCTTGAGCACACCGCACATGTGCGCGCCCATCCTCGTCCTCCACGCCTGCACCGCTGCTCCCGCGTCTTCCACCCCTCCGAAGGTCATGCCCAACTACTTCCCAAAACACTCCCTCTTCGCCCTCTTCCTCCCTCTTTCCCGACCGTCGCTTCAAGGCCTGGAAACCCAAGCCGAGATTCATTTTCCAGACCCTCCTTGAAGCCCGCATACGTCGTCTAGGCCATCACCGACATCAGGGACTTGCACGACTGGATGCGCACCCATCGAGAACAGTTCCCTTTCTCCTCCTCTCCCCCGCCCCCGAACTGCAAAGGCGCCAACAACATCAACATCCCTCGCTCGTGTCCGCCGCCGCGCGACCGGTCCATCTCCGTACGTCCCTCCGTTCCTTCCATCCTTGACTATATGCATGATCACCTTGCCTCATTCATCATCGCAATCGCAGCCGCTGAACGTGAACGTCGCCGGGCCACATGGTCAATAACCCGACCGTCGGCCTGTTGCCCACCTCCAACGCGGACCAGCAGGCGCGAATCGTGACACAGTTGTCGACGCTGCGCAACCTCCACCGCACCGGCATCGCCTGGCCCGCGCTATCGACAGTCTATGGGCAGCTGCCATGCGGGGGTCATGTCCGTGTCCGCCTTATGTTTTCATCTACGGGTGTTCCGCCCAATACTCGCCGCGCAACGGCTCGTGATGCTCCATTCCTCGAAAATTTCGCGTCCCCATCACTTCTGAGGTCGTCCGCTCGCGCTGTCTCCCTCCCTCCGCCTACCGACTACGCTCCCACGCCGCTTTCTTTACTCACGGAGCCGAGCGACTCGGAAACGACCCCGAAAGTGCAAGCTCAACCGGAGCACTCCGTCCACACAGTCCCAATAGATGAGGTGGAGCCTCTTGCGGCGTATACGTGCCCCATCTGTTTCTCGCCGCCATCCTACGCCACGATCACGCCGTGCGGACACGTCCTTTGTGGTGAGTGTCTGTTCACGGCGGTGAAGACGACGATCCAGCGGGGTGCATATACCCTTCCTCCGGGCGAGCGGATGATTGCCAGGTACGCTCTCATGTGCATGCCGCTGTCAGAGGCGATACTGATGCCGGATACCACACAGATGCCCGGTGTGCAGGGCTTCCATTCTGGGATGGGACGGGAGGGGCGGAGGGGTGATAGGTCTGAGACCGCGAGCCGTATTCAGCCTGTAGCGTCCGGTCGTTCTCGGAATGTCAAATTCGGAAGGTTAGTCTCTGAAGACCGTCTCGCATCATCAAAATCCTGTTTTAGGGACAATAATCTCAGCTTCCTTTTCCATTCTCTGCGGCGCGGTCCAAGCTTCGAGCTACAAGGGCATGCGCGCTGCACCGAGCCATACCGCACCCTGTACATATCCGTCACTGGCGATGTATTGCGTTTTGCTACGACCACAACGCGGTCCATCTACGGTTGTTGAATGTGGTCTACCGGAAGCTATCGAACACATTTATCTCACGAACGGATCCTAGCGCTTGGCTCGCTGCCTGGGGCATAGCCTCGTGCTGAGCCACTCTACTCTCATCCTTTCAAACGTACATTATCAGCTCACGTCCCGTGATGCAAAGTCTCAATGCCATCATTGTGAGGTAAGTTCTCATCATTTGCCGTGGCCCGTCACGTACCAACGTCTCACTATATCTCCAGAAGCCGAATTGGGAGAGTGCGATGGTGGAGCGGCCTCAAGAACTTTTCGGCGTTAACCGTTCCCCGAGAACCAATGTTGTATCTATCATCGGATGAAATACCTATGGCCGTGTCCATTCTCCCCCCTCGTCACTGGACTAGCAACGTGCTCCTTGGAAGGTCGTCCAGTCAAATCTGTACCGGAAACGCGGGAGAAGCTTGACGAGATCAGGTTGAGGGGTCTAGAACCGTGCGTTCGGCTCCTGACTGCGGACATCATTGACAGCAGGGTCCTCCTCACGAACGCAACTTGACAGGCCAAACAGCTTTTGGGCTTCTAGCAGCATCGCGAAGAAACTCGAACAGCGGTGATAGACATCGTGATGGCACTCAGACGTCTCCGACACGTACGCCGCACGCTTGGATCGGTCGGGCGAAGGTCGGCAATACTGAGACAGTCGTGTCACTACGTTCCGTGACACTCGATTCGCCATCGGTCCCTGGTCAATCGGTCGGTTACCACACCAAATTGGCGCTGCACGATATCGACGACACACCCCTTAGGGTACCCGACGAATAGCTGTGAATGCACCCCATCAATGGGGTGAGGTGCATCCGCGGCTGTGGCCTTGCCAGACGACATGATGCCCACTGCTCGGCCCGACAACGGACGTCGCGACCACTATGATATGATGGCGACCGAGATCAGCCTCGCTCCGAACTTGTGCTCTGTGGCGCATCCCGAGGAGAGATGGAGTCGGGATGGTGGCCCACGACGAACGAGATGGCGTGGGGCTGCATTCCCCATTCGCGCCTATTTGGACACCCATCCATACTCCTCGTCGTCACCTGTGAGTCGCACTCAACCCTGATACTTTACTGCCACTATACTAATCACCGTCCACCCCGTCGCAACCATCCGGACACCCACAACAAGGCCGCGTCGTACGGACGCTCGGTAGGATCCGCAACACCATCAGTTTGCACATCCAGAGTCGAGCACGACAGCGGAGTGGACTTACACCGTGCTGAGTGGACGGACGCAACCGCGCGGCTCTGGTCTGTCGATACCAGGGCGGTAAGCGACGTTCACACGCTCGTATGCAGCTAGAGGGTCGTCTGGGAGCCGGTGAGACAAACTGGCGGTCTGGGGCCTTCGCACAGAGGTGCGACGGGCAAAAGATGGTCAGTTCGCACATCCACAGTCGAATCCGAGGACCGGATGGACTTACATCGTGCTGCTTTGGCGGAAGGAACCGCGCGGCTGGGGTCTGTCGGGACAATGGCGATCAGGGTTGAAAGGTCTGTCGGCGACCCAGCATGCAACGTACCTCGTCCGAGCGACGTTCACGACGAACGCAGACACCGGCTTCCGCGTGCACAGAGGAGGACGCGCAGAGCGGGAGTAACAGCACAAGCGGATGGCGGCGGACGAGCAGAGACGGAGATGGGGATATCTGCGACCTGGGACCTCCTAAATACCTCGCGCCGCGGTCCGTGCGCACTGCGCACCACCTAGATTCGGAGAAAGCGGTAACGTGAACCATGAACGCGGACCATGCGGTATCCAGATCGGCTAACCACTCTCCAGGCACCTGCGGATGACCGCCCATTGATCTCGCATACAACGGCGATTCATGATCGCACCCGCGGTCGTCGGAATGTGGCAGTACGCTGGTAGATATGCAGGGTCCGCGACAACGGGGCGAATCGAGATGGAATCTGGAGGTAGCAACATATATCGCGTGTACTTACGACATGATTCTAATACAGTGCTGGTTTCTCATCAAATGAGCGGAGTGTGAGCTTCAGCTCCAACGGCGGGTTCGAGGACGAAGTGCGCCACCTCATTTTCCTCACCGGAACACACCACTGCACGCAAGTGGATCCGCGAACAGGCTCAAGTCCAAGTGAAGCTCACCGGTCAGCGTGTCCGAGCCTGTCCAGGCGTTGTCCGCTTCCCGTTCCCCCGTCGCCTCGCGGTTCCAACACACTCGTGGATGACGAACCGACGATCGAGGCACTGGTTGCTGAGGTCGCGAAGCTGCAGCACATGTCCGTCTCACGCGCGTGGGAGGTGGCTGGCCTTGCAAACGGCGTGACCATGAAGCGCGTGCCCGAGCAGGAAGCCATGATTGGCCAAAAGACCATCAATGGTAGAAGCAGGGGCGGCAGCAGCTACGGCAACGCCGGAGAGCGATGCACCGTCACTGCGCTGCGTCGAGGCTCGCAAGTGTCTCGGACGCTCTCGATGTGGGCTTGACAATACACCCGGACATTTGGGAGATGGGGCGCGGCGCCGCAGGCTCATTTTCATATATCAAGGGTTATGTCGGCTGTGGATATGAGTGCGAGATGCGGTCCATGGTCACGCCAGGGCGAAGCGCGAAGCTTGAGGTGTACGCATCGGAACGAACGGCGGCCGGACACAGAAGCGGTTGATTGGGAACGAGATGCGCGGCAGTGAACAGAGTGGCATGCCACGCGCAGTGCTGTCGTCAGGCGGAGACTCACACTCGCCCGCGGTCCTTCAGTGTGGGTTGCGCACCTTTGAATTCCACATCTACAATGCCATCGAGCGACGTCGGCATGCACTCTTGAGTCTTCCATCCTACATGATGCCCATGGTTTCAGACCGTCTATGACACTGTTCACGGTGATTGTTGCATGTAGCGGGTGCAGACCCCGTGCTGCGAAGAGGTTTTTCTCCGTCTGTGCAGGCGAAGGCAAGGCCACGACCGGCCGGAATCGGTGTTAACCCATCAAGCCGTCGATGTACATGCCGTAGCTACGCGACCAATAAAATATGATGTGCCTGACCAGTCCAGTGGGACGTTTCATGAGCCATGATTAGAAGGAGAAACTCGCGACGACCACTCACCTCGAATGCCGCATTTGAACTGCCACGCCTTTGCCACCCGTTGGGTGGTTCTGTTGCGGGACGAATGGACAGTTAGTAGAGCACTCTAGTCGTCCACTGCACGAATGCGTATGGTTGCAGAACACAGGCGCAGAGCTGGCCGAGACAAAAACAGAGAGGCGGTTCGTGATCCTCGCGTTTGCGTTCGTGCATGCGAAATCCGAGGACCATCAGAAGGCCGGTGGGGACATTCAAAGTGCTTGCGACCGGATCATCATCATATATCGCATCCTAAGCGTGAACCCAAGGATAGCCTGAAACCCTGAAATATGTATTACGAACCATCAGTGTCAATAAACCACGGGAATCGTCTCCGAGTAGCGCAAGAGAATCTGAGGAGGGACGTACGTGATGACTCACGGTCGTTCCATGATGCGCTCCATGCTTCTGACTAGATGTGTGTTCTACATGAGGTTCTCTGGCCTCTACATGAGGTTCTCGGGTGGTCGAGGTCTTAATGTTGGAGAGGGAGGTCGGAAGACACTGACGCTTCGCGTAGCGCAGCTGCCTCGGGTGCTGAAAATTGTTGCCGTGTGCGTGTTTAGAGTTCGTACGCCAGGTGATTGGTGCGATCGGCAGCGTTCTGAGACCGCTTTCTCTTTGTGCCCGCCAAAACGGGGATAGGGGACGACAGATGGTGCTTCTTTGCGGGGAGAGACATGTTTCGAGAACAAGACGGGGTTGTGCTGGAGGTAGGGCAAGCATGATGGCTCCTCAGAGGACGGACAAGGGGACTGCAAGTCGCATGTGCTCCTAATTTGGACCGGGTCGCTAGGGAGGCGGCAATGGCAGACGGGGTTTGAACCCCAAATGTCGACGGGACCCAGGGCGCAGCTCGGGCAGTGCATTCTTGGACAAGGAGGGCGGCCGAGCCCGATGCGGAGGCCGTCGCACGTCGCGAGCCTGCCGAGCATGAAGACGCCGCCGCTGTTTGCGGAGAAGCAGCGTAACGCACTTGGGTACGGGTACAGGCCTGGGTCGTGCGCTCCATCTCGCCGCAGGCGGCGGCTGCCAGATGACGGTACCGTACGGCTGCCAAGCATCCAAGCCCCCAACGCCCGCCTCGTCGTACACCAACACGCCCTGGTCTTTGTCCGCATCTTCGCTGCCGTCGCTCTGTGACTCTTGTAAAGTCGGGCTCTGAGGTTCGGCCACGCCCTCCCCGGTCCAAAGCAACCAAGTCCCAAAGTCGTCAACCTCC
Source organism: Sanguinoderma infundibulare (assembly GCA_032821775.1). Taxonomy (NCBI): domain Eukaryota; kingdom Fungi; phylum Basidiomycota; class Agaricomycetes; order Polyporales; family Polyporaceae; genus Sanguinoderma; species Sanguinoderma infundibulare. The sequence goes on along the minus strand of JAVLRN010000015.1, from coordinate 460,448 downwards.
TCGTCATGCTGCGACACGTTCCGCTCCTCGTCCCTCTCACTCTGCGACTCGGGCGGGGATGCCAACGAGCCGCTCGATCCAGCCCATGACGAGCACCCGCTCGGTCCAGCCACAGACGAGGCCCCATTCGGTCCGACAAAGAGCTCCCACATGCACGTGTCCTCCTCGATGAACGAGGAAGGCACCCACACCCCCAAGTCCTCCACACTCTCCTCGCCGAACTGGAGCATCCCCTTTCCCTCCGAGAGTCATCGCTCTGCGAGTGATATTTCTGCAACTCCGGAGACGACGAGCGTGCCTGCTCCCAGATGCACTTAGCCTCTTCAAGCACCTCCCCCGTCGACCGCTTGTACAGCCGGACCGGCACCGACTCGAGCTCGCGCGCGTGCGCACGCAGGTGCCGCATTGCCGCCTTGTTCGTCCTGAACTCGACCTGCCGATCCGTCCCCCCGACACGCATGATGTGCCACACATACCCCTGGTCATGGACGTCCTCTGCTTCTCTTGGTTCGCGGAGGAGGGTGGCGCACGCGTCCTCGCCGTGGAACAAGCACCGGCTGAACTCACGGAAGGGGACCATCTCGTGACGTACGTGGTACTTGTAGGGAGAAGGCGGGATCGCGAGCGTGGTCCATGGCACGAAGCGGGTGCCGACCGGCATCCCGCGGCCCATCGTTGGCTGCTCAGCCTCCGCCGGGTTGTCACTGATGTCGTCTTGGGGGCCCGCTCGACGCTTTCTCAGCGCTTTATTTTAAATCATACTCGAGGCTCTAATATAGGGAGAAGAAAATGAGAAAAACAGCGGGGCACGAACGAGGATGCAGGTTCTCACAGTGCCTCAAGGTAACGCCTGCGCGAAAGCTCCTTGCGCCCATTCAATTGGTCTGTGCGCCAGGAGTTGCGCTGCACGATGCAGAGGACCTGAAGAGCTATGAGCAGGCAGTGCTCGCGCGCAAGGCACCGATGACACTCAACCTGGTCCCGTCGAAGTGCAAGACCTCGCTCACGGCCCCTTGGTCGTCTGCATCAAGTGATGACCCACCGAACCTGAAAGAGCATGAGCCCGATCGTGCCGCATGCGGCGTTGACGTTCTCGAACAGGAACGCGGACTGACAGCAAGATCTCGGACATACTGAACAGGCTATCCGCGCGAAACCTGCGCGGATACGGCCTCAGATGCAACCGCCGGTCGCTGCGGAGAGCCATAAAATAGTGGCGATACGGCCTTCCTGTTCGCAACAAAACCACGTATCCCCCGCATTCCATTCACACCCCCGTAATACTCCTTCATACTGTCTCGTCACCCGGACACCATTCTGGCCGTACAACGATTCTCATGCCCGCTCAGCGCAACGGCCGCACGCCAGCCTCAGCTGTGCCTCAACACCACTCGAGCCGACTCGCCAAGCTGCGAGCACAGATCCGCAAGCTCATGGACGATAAATTGAGTACGTACCTGTCTGCCTTCTGGAAATATGCGCGCATCACGGACTTATTGCATCGCGTCTTGATGGCATTTCCACAGAGGAGCTCACCGGCCGCCGCAGTGCACGGATGCGGTGGTCTCCGAGGGACTATGCCCGCTACGTCGTCGTCAGGGCCAAGCACGATCTTGTGGGGTGGCCGGCTGGCGTGCCGTTTGGGAACTTGAGCGATGTTCCTGGCGGCCAGCCGGTCATGGAGCGTCTCCTCGCGTTGTGGATGTCGGGTGCGCTCCGTTTCGAGGAAGCAACAGAGGAGCGGGTGGAGCTTGCCTTCTCTAACCCGGTTGCTGTTCTTCCAGGGGTTCCGACCAAGCGTCGCCACCAGCGTCGTCGTGAGCAAGGGATAACGGGGATGGAGGACCCAGAGGACCCGATCGAGGAGGCGGTCTGGTCGTCGGAGGTCGAGGTCGAGGCCGAGGCCGAGGAGATCTAGGATGCTTGTACTTTTTATATTGTTTTGCAATAATTTTGCTGTCGAAAATTGGCATTGGCGAGGTGGAAGCTGGATGGAGGTTTGCGAGAGAGCCGTAATTTCGAAATTCCGCAAATGGCAGCTGTGGGCGCTTGGCCCCTTGTGGCACTGCACTTCGGTCCCCGCGTCCAGTCCACCGTGACTTTGCTCTCGTCCACGACCATCGCTGTGTCAATAGCCGGTCCATCGCTTATATCCAATGTAACCTCCTTCCTTTGTTTCTTCTCTGTGCCTGAACTCACTGCCCTTCCAACCACCATGCGTTTTCCAGGGTGTGCCCCCGCCAGCCAAGCAACCGCCCACTCAGGGACGCCTGACCCCATCCAATCGATGGTAGCCCCTCCCCGAACCTCGCCACCGGCCACAGCACATCATGGCGCTCGTCGTCCACACAACACCTGTCGACGGCCCCAGACGCTCGCCTCGCATTCGCGTGCGCCGTCAGGCCAACCTTAGCCGTGCATCCTACCTTCTCGCTCACACCCAGTCTGCCGTAAGTCGCCGCTCCCACTCCCGCAGCCCCCACGCCCCCGATCTTGCCCTCCCACAAGACCCGTCTGCCGTCGTCGCCTCCCTAGCGACCCACTCCAAATCAGGAGCACACCCGACTTCCAGTCCTCCCGCCCCTCCTCCGAGTAACCATCGTCCTCGCCCCACCTCTAGTAGTAGCACAGCCCCTTCTTCTAGAAGCAGGTCTCTCCCTGCAAAGAAGCACCATCCGTCGTCCCCTATCCCCGTTTTGGTGGGCACAAAGAGAAAGCGGTCTCAGAACGTTGCTGATCGCGCCGATCGCCTGGCGTACGAACTCATACCTGTCCAGAAACACGCCCACGACGATTTTCAGACCCCGAGGCAGCTGCGCTACGCGAAGCGGCAGCGTCTTCTGACCTCCCTCTCCGACAATGAGACCCCGGCCGCCCGAGAACCTCATGTAGAACGCGCACCTAGTCAGAAGCGTGGAACGCATCATGCAACCACCGTGAGTCATCACCTACATCCCCGCCACTTCTTTGTCCTCAAACAGACATCTTTCATATAGGACGGTCGCTTGTTGCCCGTGGCGTGCCCCTCCAATGCCATCCCTTCTTCGGAAGAACGCCCACGAGCTCAACGTCCGCCGACTCCTCACCCGAAGGCCGATGTCCTGTCAAATCAGCAAGTGCCACTTATTCCCGCTCCTTCGTTCACAGAGCGGCCCGAGCTGTCTGCTGATGTGGCCGAAGAGACCACGGAGCCGATGATCTGCCAGTTCCACCGCCTGAAGCTCCCTCCTCGCGAGCAGAGACCCGAGTGGAAACTGGCCTGCCAGGAACCGAGTCGAGTACCTGTAAGTTACGCCACGCAAGGTCCCACCTTATGGTAGCCTCTTGCGTGTTTTCCCGCTCGGGTTGCCCATATCAACTATCATCACCGGGACGACCATCCCAGGCCAGCACGTCCCTGCTAGGGGAGCCCGTGAGGACATCGGAGAGGTCTCCATGTGACCTACGCTTCTGCCCTGAGACGACGTGCTGAAATGCGACGAGGTCAATGACAGCAGGCTGGGGTATGGAGAGTAGCGCAGGCCAGCCGAGTCCAGGGTGAGTTTTCACGCAGCGCTGGCCCCGGGCCCGTGCACGAAGTCGCTCGCGGTCGACGACGTGGCGAGATGTGCTGGTGCTGTCACTCGACGTACGGCACATGGAGTATGACAGGCGAATCGCTCTGGCCGTGTGCACCGTGGCCGACGATCGCATTGATGTGCCTCCCGGACTGCGTTGCGAACGTGTGGGACATGGCGATTGTGCACCTCGATGATGGCTGTCCCATGCTCTGTGGCCCTGAGTTCGCTGGTGAGAAAACGGTCGAGTCGTGCCTCGAGTCTAACGGCATCTCACTAGATGGATTGCTGCGGGCTCGCCGCTTGCCTGTACCAGCCTTCACGATTTAGCCGTGCAGTTCGCGACGGCGGCTTCAAGATTGCGTTGATTGCCCGGCTGAGCGCCATCCCGGACAATTGTGCGTCTCTTACTTATTCCGTTCTCGTTTTCACCGTGCGCGTGCTGACATGACATGTCCCTCGGCAGCCAACACCGCGGTGTTCTCCGCCTGTTTACCGCCCCATCAATTGCCTTAACCTCGGCTGACACACAGCTGGCACATCCGCAGCCCACACATGCTATGCTGATGCGAACACAATAGGCAGTACGTGATGTTCGTTTGTTGGTTTCCCTCGAAACTCGCTACTTTCCCCCTTGCTCATCTTCCATCTGCTCCAGCTCTACCCTCGTCCCCAGCGCACACAGCTTCCCCAGCAAATATGGCATGCTCTCTAGATCGGTTTCATCGGCACCGCGTTCAGGCTCTCGATCTCGACCGTCGTCTACGACGCGATGCTCGTCAATGAGTTGGAAGAGCTCGGTGTTGTGTTGGACGTGGCGGACACCATGTGGACTGGGTTCGTGTTCAGGATGCTTGGTAAGTCCTGCCCGCGTGGTGCTCGTTTGGGATCTGTGCGTTCTGGTTAGAGTGTGCTGACCGTGTCTTGACGAATGACAGGCATCTTGCTCGCACCATGGAGTGGGCGTCGTCAGCCACCGGAAGGCACCCGACGACAGCGCGAACGAGCGGACGGCGCACGCAGAAGTCGGCGTGGTGCGTTCCCGTTCCAGTTTCCGGGAGGCGCGCTGAACAGTTCCGGCTGACTGAATCATGCTCCTTTCACAGGTCACCATCTCTGACCGGAGCGCTCCCTTGACACAGTGCCAATAGACGAGGTGGAGCCTCTTGCAGCTTATACATGCCCCATCTGTTTTTCGCCGCCGTCCTACGCCACGATCACGCTGTGCGGACACGTCCTTTGTGACAAGGATCCGTACACGGCGGTGAAGACGACGATCCAGCGGGGTGCGTATACCCTTCCCCCCGACAAGCGGATGATTCGCAGGGATGCTAAGTATATTCAAATCTGTTGTCCCAGATAGACGGGACCGTCCTCTGCAGTCCACCTGGACATCCCATGGAGGGTTGTTGACATCGAGCCAGGCATGTCGGCGTGGGGTTGCGTGTCGGAGTGGTGAGTGGACCGGACAGCCAGCTGTAGAGTGCGGTAAGTGCGGTCTATCTCCTCGTTCACGTACGCGATACTGATTCTTTCGAATATTCATCCGGACAAGACTCCATGCCATCATGGAGGGTTGTTGACGCCAAACTGTGGATGGCGTACATGTCCTGAGCAGGACGAAGACGCGAAGACGCGGTGCATTTGAAGGTGAGTCGCTGATCAACTTGTTCCTGGTACCTGACTCGTCAGCCTTCTTAATTTGGCGATCACCGCGAGAAGCATATCATACTACACGCGCATCAACTCCCCAGGTCATCTCATCTGGTCGTCGTAGAGTCGGTCGGGAGCCTTGCTGGTAAGCTCAGCTTCGGAGTGCCCTCTTGGATACGTGGGCAGATGGCTTACTCCTCATGATAGTCGCCGGCAACAACCTTGGAAGGTTGTTTAGGCAAGGCCTCAGTGGAGAGCGGAGTGAGGTCGGGAAAGGAGAGGGAGTGGGACGGATGAGGTGCGTGTTTTCATACGTTCCCGGGTTGCGAGCACCAGCTGAGCAGGCCCGATCGTACCTATGTAAGGTCCGACGTGTATGGATGGGGTACGGAGGAAGAGGAGGACCTGTGGGATGTGGATTTCGACTTTGGCGGTCAGGATGCGGAGAACAAGCCGGACGATTCGGACATGACCGTCGGGGAGCTCATGGAGTGGAGATATATGTGTGCCGAACGAGAAAAGGAACAGGTTCTGCTACTACAATATGACCCTCATGCATCGAGTCGCAGGGAAATCTCGCGTTCAGAAAAGGCGACCTCAGCAAAGTAGAACGCGATCTCGCCGTCATGGTTCTTCGAGGTCCCCTTCTGCTATGCCTTTCCCGCCTCGCGAAGCGCGGCCCTCCTCTGCGCTTGCAACTCCCACTGCCTCCTAACCTCACCAACATGTCCCTTCCCACCCTTGCCATTCCCGTCCCCGTTCCCGCTACTGCGCACACCGGATCGAGCCGGAGCTGCCGCACTACCAGCTTAACCTTGCTGCAGCGTATCTGAAGGCCAACAAGTACGTAACATGACGTCGTCTTCCGTCCTCGACTGACAGTGCTGTGTGCAGCTTCATGGAAGCCGAGAAGGCGTGCGATATCGCGCTCAGCCAACACAGCAGCATCAAGGGTCACTGGCGGAGGGTGAGTCCATCTTATACCCAATTTATTCGCGTATCTGGCGAGTCCGGACGACAGACGTACTAATTTCGGATGGCGGAGTAGGAGCGTCTGCACGCGGTCTCGTTTGGTTCATTCGTACGCCATTAGCCGTAGGCGGGAGTCGATGCGTCACAGGCCTCGGCACTGGCACCGTCTGCCTCTGTTTTGAACTCACTGCTCAGTGTACCGGCCCTAATGTCGGGTTTTGCGCTTTGTGGCTAGTGAGCGGATTTTTGTTCCAGGTACGTTGCCTTGGTTTGACTCGGATCGCAGGGGGGAGGATTTCCGTCTGGAAAGTACCTGTGTGTTAGATAGAGAAACATGGCGAGTTTCGCCTTACCGCTCTGTTGTAGATCTTGCCTGATCATGTCCGTATGTACGTACATTTAGCTCGGGCGCAGACGCAGACGATGGCGCGTCCTTCCCGCTCTCCGCTCCCTCCTGCCGTCCGGACTGTATACCTACACCAGAAGTCACCGTCCAGATCATTCATGAAAACTCACCGTCCGGATTATTCACGAAAACTCACCGTCCGGATTATTCACGAAAACCCTCCCTATCTCAAGCCCTTGTCCCGGTCATTCGCAGCGTGTGAAACGGCAACGAAACATATTTGATTTGCTATGCGGCGAGGTACCGACGGTGGCGTACTGGAGCGGAAACTTGGCCCAGGCCTGTGAATACATTACCGGTACTAGTGCTTTATGCCGTGGCGCTGTGGAAGCTCACCGACTCCCCTCAACAGTCCTCAAGGTCCCTTTCCCTGCCTCTCTTGGCACCGTTGACCCGGATTTCCGGCTAGATGTTTGGGACACCTTGACGGCACAGCGCGGTCTTCAGCTCAGCAAAGTCGCCTGCATAAGCGACTATCTCCGGACGTTCCCCACTTTCAAAGGCATCGACGAGCAGACCAACCTCTCCGACGTCAGACAGTGGTCGATGTTGGTGAGCCGAAGTCTATGCGATCACGTCGCGGGCCTGGACCATCAATACGGGATGCTGTGGCAGAACGCCACACCAGCTCTAGCGCTCCGTGCCCTTGTGAGTATTAATTTGTGACGATCCTCCGCCTCGTCCCCATCCGCGGGCTCCCAAGTCTTGATCCTAACGTTACTTCGCTTTCATCGCATCCGCCAGTTCCCTGACGACCCTGAGTTCAACCCTGTCGTCTTCAACGCGCAGCCAACCGAATACAACGAACCCCGCTGTCTCCTCTCGGACATTATCGCCTGCCAGGTCGTCTGGTACATCAAATACCTCGTGCGTCACACCTTTCCATACGCCCCGTCGGAGCGTTGCGAGTATAGAGGACTGACGGATTTTTCGACAGCGGCAGCACCCAGAAGAATTCCAGAACAGAAGGCGCTCCTGGGAGGGATGGGCAGCGTGGGGCGCAGCACCCCGGCATCTCGACGCGTTGTACATCATGAGCATCCGTCGGTCCAAGATCAACGGCACGACGCACTACTTCCCTGAGGTCGAGATACGCACCCTGAGCTAGGAAGAGCTCTCGGTCACGATCTCGCTCGGGTGTCGTGCTAATTAGATTGCAGGTTACTGGACGATTTTGCTTGTATGCATGAGTAGCTACAGGAAATGTTGCAGTCCAGGAAAGCCGGAGGGCGACAAACTGCAGGGGATCGTCGTCGAGCTGAATATCAAAGTTACCACACAATTGACATTGGGAATACGAATGGTCCTTATAATTCTTGAGAAGTGGCCTGTGCTTAGCCACGCATCAGGATGGACTTCCTCCCCGAGTCACGAAAAGCCCTCGCGGCTCTTATTGTGATTAGGATTCTCGCGTCATGGGAAGCGGTGCGTGGCGTCGTCATGATCGGCTACCCTTCAAGTTCACCAGGTTATACAATTCCTTTACAACAATATTGCGATAGCGATATTAGGTTGAGTCGGTACAAATCTCCTCTTCATCATACTATACTAATATCCTGCGATCCCGAAAGTCACGGAAGATCCGAAGAACGAAAGCGATTCGGTCCCAGCGTCCTCCAAAGGTCCTTGGAAGACGAAACAACTCCTCCGTCCGGATTCCACAAGCTCATGCCCGTCATATTGTGCCGAGCGACTAGATGCACGGAGAGGGGACAGCATCATCTCCGTGCAAAATCGTGAGCAACCAAAAGGCCTGGACAATCAGGACCATTTCGACAGCGTGACGCGCTGCCTCAGGTTCGGCTAGCTTCAAGCCCTCTTTCGAGTTATCCATGCGACCCAATGGACGCACCTCTCTCGAGGTTACTTAGCCCCGTTCCAGCCTATATTTTGGTCGCATACCAGCGCGTAGCTGCGCCGAAGCTACATTTTATTCATCATGCCGGGTTATCATGCATCGCAGGCTTTCTCGGAACTCCCATCCATCGCGCATGACGCGAGCGGAAATGGCAGATCGTCGTTCAACTTTGAAAGGAAGTATGACAACACTGAATGCGACAACAATTCGTCTGACAGCACGGGTCTTCTGAGCAGTGATCCAAACGAGAAACGACTCGACCAACTTGAAGACAGAAAAGGGCGCCAACTTCTTTACCATGCGCGCGCCCATGCCAATCTCATGGACCAAGACATACGGGACATGCGAAGGAGGGTGCGTCGCCACATGTCCTGCCAGAAAACGCCCGCTCGTAAATCATTGGCCATACGGTATCATGAGCGAGGACGACATACGGCGCCGGCTCGCTGCGGTCTTTTCGCGATTCGCTCACGGGCGCAGAAGCATGCCAATTCCATCTTCTACCGTCAGACACTCCCCAAAAGGAAGCTTCAAATCCGAACGATGCTCTGCGCAAAACGTGCCGCCGCGAACTAGTGTGGGACCACAGAAGCGATAAGGCGTCCGGAGCTCACGACTGTGACCCTCCTCTGGACGCGCTATCGTAGCCTCGTGGGACCCTTGGGAAAAGGATGCGAGACCAAACTTGCACGTGCTAATCGGATGGTGCCCCCTGCCCACCCGCTGATCACCGCATCGCGGGCGCGGAAAGCGTACATACTACCGCGCCCGGGGGTGACGCCCGGGTGCGGAACGAAGATGTGCACGCGCTGAACGACGGTCTGAAGAAAACCCCCGCCAAGACGCGCTGCGCATGGAACCACAAGCCTGGCACCGGAACAAGCAGGAAATAGGAATGGGTATATTACATTGACCGCCACGACCACATCGAAACGGCGTTCGACGAGGGGACTCAGAGGCTCTCACAGTCCGAACACCCTCTAACACGCGCCGCGGACGTTCGCTCCACTTCGCGTGCAGTGCTTCCAGCCTGTAACACACCCCCGGTGGTCAATACATACAGCCCCGAAGGCAAGTTGAGCCCTTCTTTTTTTTGTTTGCAGCACGCGCACGAGCGTCTACGCGTACGTTGCGGACCGAGGTTTTCGCACTTGGCTATTCGAGTCGCGCGTGCGACTTGTTGGATTCGCAACGAGCCTCCACGTCGTCCCACGTAGGCGATGGCATGAGGCTCGCGCGGGTGAGATAAAAAAAGGTCCTTGCTCACCTGCATCCCCGTGAACGCGTTCCGTCCCTCCAAGGTGCTTCGCGGGCGATCAGCGAAAATCGCCCGCGACGTTAGCCACCGATCGCGCGCGGTGGGGCAGTGGAGCGTGTCGCGCGCGCTCCCAGTTGTCATTGTCGTGCACAGCAGAGTGGGGCCGATCGTTTGTTTGTTCGACGTCGAGAGAGTCGAGGGCGAGTGTCGACTCGTTGGAGCCTTGTTGGCATGATGGACATGTTCGCCGTATTGGCCGCACTGCCGCCGCTGGCCATGGAACGTTCCGAAACCCGGAGCTCGTGGGGCGCGGCCGCGCGATGGAGTCTGCTGTGCCGCGGCTTTGTGTGTCCTGGTGGTAGTCTGTGTATATTCCGCCCATCGCGCGAGTCGGTGCTGGAGTCTAACCGCCCGGTGCTGGACTGGTGATGGCAAGGAGAGGAGCATAGACCCTTAGCGCCTTAGGCTTTGCAAAACTTTCGTTACTCATCTTTGACTCACCTGACAACGTCGACTCCGAGCGGATCTTCGCGCGCAGCGAGTGCCGAGCATTGGATATATGGTAGGGCGAGGATCGTTTCGCAGAAGCACTGAGAGAAGCTCGGGCGTGAGTGCTGCGCGAAAGTCAGAGTCGTCATAAGGCATGTCATGGCCGCCATTCGACCCGGTCTGCTGATACTGCCATACATACTTTTCTGCGGTGCGGTTTCTGCGGTACGCACATACTTTTCTGCGGTGCGGCCACACCCTGGCTTCCTAGATCCGCGACCGGAGCTTCTCAAACGAGTTGCTGGCTGATGCTCGTGTACAAACCGGGCTCTGGAGAGAGGATGATCATGGACCGTGGAAGGACCGGGGGCGGAGCTTGGATCGGCGATCAGTCTTATCTTATCTATCCCCACATCCGGGTACGCGTTCGACGTTCACGTTCAGCACCAGCACGTTCAGCACCCAGGCTGCCTTGGCACTACTTGTTCCAGGCTTCTTCAGCATCCGCCTTCGCGACCCAGGCACACACTCTTCTGCCCACCACGTCCTCTCTTCAAGCCCGCCCGACTCATGCCGCACACTGCACCTGCAGGCCATCGTACACCTCCCACCACCGCTCTCGTCGCCGCCAACGTGCTTGAGCACACCGCACATGTGCGCGCCCATCCTCGTCCTCCACGCCTGCACCGCTGCTCCCGCGTCTTCCACCCCTCCGAAGTTCCTGCCCAACTACTTCCCAAAACACTCCCTCTCCGCCCTCTTCCTCCCTCTTTCCCGACCGTCGCTTCAAGCAGGAAACCCAAGCCGAGATTCATTTTCCAGACCCTCCTTGAAGCCCGCATACATCGTCTAGGCCATCACCGACGTCAGGGACTTGCACGACTGGATGCGCACCCATCGAGAACAGTTCCCTCTCTCCTCCTCTCCCCCGCCCCTGAACTGCAAAGGCGCCAACAACATCAACATCCCTCGCTCGTGTCCGCCGCCGCGTGACCAGTCCATCTCCGTACGTCCCTCCTTTCCTTATATCCTTGACTGTATGCATGTTCACCTTGCCTTATTCATCATCGTAATCTCAGCCGCTGAACGTGAACGTCGCCGGGCCACATCGTCAATAACCCGATCGTCGGCCTGTCGCCCACCTCCAACGCGGACCAGCAGGCGCGGATCGCGACACAGTTGTCGACGCTGCGCAACCTGCACAGCACCGGCATCGCCTGGCCCGCGCTATCGACAGTCTATGGGCAGCTGCCATGCGGGGGTCATGTCCGTGTCCGCATTATGTCTTCATCTACGGGTGTTCCGCCCAATACTCACGGCGCAACGGCTCGCGATGCTCCATTCCTCGAAAATTTCGCGTCCCCATCACTTCCGAGGTCGTCCGCTCGCGCTGTCTCCCTCCCTTCGACTATGGACTACGCTCCCGCGCCGCTTTCTTTACTCACGAAGCCGAGCGACTCGGAAACGACCCCGAAAGTGCAAGCTCAACCAGAGCACTCCGTCCGCAGTCCCAATAGACGAGGTGGAGCCTCTTGCGGCGTATACGTGCCCCATCTGTTTCTCGCCGCCGTCCTACGCCACGATTACGCCGTGCGGACACATCCTTTGTGGTGAGTGTCTGTTCACGGCGGTGAAGACGACGATCCAGCGGGGTGCATATACCCTTCCTCCGGGCGAGCGGATGATTGCCAGGTACGTTCTCATGTGCATGCCGCTGTCAGAGGCGATACTGATGCCGGATACCACACAGATGCCCGGTGTGCAGGGCTTCCATTCCGGGATGGGACGGGAGGGGCGGAGGGGTGATAGGCCTGAGACCGCGAGCCGTCTTCAGCCTGTAGTGTCCGGTCGTTCTCAGAATGTCAAATTCGGAAGGTTAGTCTCTGAAGACCTTCTCGCATCATCAAAATCCTGTTTTAGGGACAATAATCTCAGCTTCCTTTTCCATTCTCTGCGGCGCGGTCCAAGCTTCGAGCTACAAGGGCATGCGCGCTGCACCGAGCCATACCGCACCCTGTACATATCCGTCACTGGCGATGTATCGCGTCCTGCTACGACCACAACGCGGTCCATCTACGGTTGTTGAATGTGGTCTACCGGAAGCTATCGAACACATTTATCTCACGAACGGATCCTAGCGCTTGGCTCGCTGCCTGGGGCATAGCCTCGTGCTGAGCCACTCTACTCTCATCCTTTCAAACGTACATTATCAGCTCACGTCCCGTGATGCAAAGTCTCAATGCCATCATTGTGAGGTAAGTTCTCATCATTTGCCGTGGCCCGTCACGTACCAACGTCTCACTATATCTCCAGAAGCCGAATTGGGAGAGTGCGATGGTGGAGCGGCCTCAAGAACTTTTCGGCGTTAACCGTTCCCCGAGAACCAATGTTGTATCTATCATCGGATGAAATACCTATGGCCGTGTCCATTCTCCCCCCTCGTCACTGGACTAGCAACGTGCTCCTCGGAAGGTCGTCCAGTCAAATCTGTACCGGAAACGCGGGAGAAGCTTGACGAGATCAGGTTGAGGGGTCTAGAACCGTGCGTTCGGCTCCTGACTGCGGACATCATTGACAGCAGGGTCCTCCTCACGAACGCAACTTGACAGGCCAAACAGCTTTTGGGCTTCTAGCAGCATCGCGAAGAAACTCGAACAGCGGTGATAGACATCGTGATGGCACTCAGACGTCTCCGACATGTACGCCGCACGCTTGGATCAGTCAGGCGAAGGTCGGCGATACTGAGACAGTCGTGTCACTACGTTCCGTGACACTCGATTCGCCATCGGTCCCTGGTCAATCGGTCGGTTACCACACCAAATTGGCGCTGCACGATATCGACGACACACCCCTTAGGGTACCCGACGAATAGCTGTGAATGCACCCCATCAATGGGGTGAGGTGCATCCGCAGCTGTGGCCTTGCCAGACGACATGATGCCCACTGCTCGGCCCGACAACGGACGTCGCGACCACTATGATACGATGGCGACCGAGATCAGCCTCGCTCCGAACTTGTGCTCTGTGGCGCATCTCCAGGAGAGACGGAGTCGGGATTGTGGCCCACGACGAACGAGATGGCGTGGGGCTGCATTCCCCATTCGCGCCTATTTGGACACCCATCCATACTCCTCGTCGTCACCTGTGAGTCGCACTCAACCCTGATACTTTACTGCCACTATACTAATCACCGTCCACCCCGTCGCAACCATCCGGACACCCACAACAAGGCCGCGTCGTACGGACGCTCGGTAGGATCCGCAACACCATCAGTTTGCACATCCAGAGTCGAGCACGACAGCGGAGTGGACTTACACCGTGCTGAGTGGACGGACGCAACCGCGCGGCTCTGGTCTGTCGATACCAGGGCGGTAAGCGACGTTCACACGCTCGTATGCAGCTAGAGGGTCGTCTGGGAGCCGGTGAGACAAACTGGCGGTCTGGGGCCTTCGCACAGAGGTGCGACGGGCAAAAGATGGTCAGTTCGCACATCCACAGTCGAATCCGAGGACCGGATGGACTTACATCGTGCTGCTTTGGCGGAAGGAACCGCGCGGCTGGGGTCTGTCGGGACAATGGCGATCAGGGTTGAAAGGTCTGTCGGCGACCCAGCATGCAACGTACCTCGTCCGAGCGACGTTCACGACGAACGCAGACACCGGCTTCCGCGTGCACAGAGGAGGACGCGCAGAGCGGGAGTAACAGCACAAGCGGATGGCGGCGGACGAGCAGAGACGGAGATGGGGATATCTGCGACCTGGGACCTCCTAAATACCTCGCGCCGCGGTCCGTGCGCACTGCGCACCACCTAGATTCGGAGAAAGCGGTAACGTGAACCATGAACGCGGACCATGCGGTATCCAGATCGGCTAACCACTCTCCAGGCACCTGCGGATGACCGCCCATTGATCTCGCATACAACGGCGATTCATGATCGCACCCGCGGTCGTCGGAATGTGGCAGTACGCTGGTAGATATGCAGGGTCCGCGACAACGGGGCGAATCGAGATGGAATCTGGAGGTAGCAACATATATCGCGTGTACTTACGACATGATTCTAATACAGTGCTGGTTTCTCATCAAATGAGCGGAGTGTGAGCTTCAGCTCCAACGGCGGGTTCGAGGACGAAGTGCGCCACCTCATTTTCCTCACCGGAACACACCACTGCACGCAAGTGGATCCGCGAACAGGCTCAAGTCCAAGTGAAGCTCACCGGTCAGCGTGTCCGAGCCTGTCCAGGCGTTGTCCGCTTCCCGTTCCCCCGTCGCCTCGCGGTTCCAACACACTCGTGGATGACGAACCGACGATCGAGGCACTGGTTGCTGAGGTCGCGAAGCTGCAGCACATGTCCGTCTCACGCGCGTGGGAGGTGGCTGGCCTTGCAAACGGCGTGACCATGAAGCGCGTGCCCGAGCAGGAAGCCATGATTGGCCAAAAGACCATCAATGGTAGAAGCAGGGGCGGCAGCAGCTACGGCAACGCCGGAGAGCGATGCACCGTCACTGCGCTGCGTCGAGGCTCGCAAGTGTCTCGGACGCTCTCGATGTGGGCTTGACAATACACCCGGACATTTGGGAGATGGGGCGCGGCGCCGCAGGCTCATTTTCATATATCAAGGGTTATGTCGGCTGTGGATATGAGTGCGAGATGCGGTCCATGGTCACGCCAGGGCGAAGCGCGAAGCTTGAGGTGTACTCATCGGAACGAACGGCGGCCGGACACAGAAGCGGTTGATTGGGAACGAGATGCGCGGCAGTGAACAGAGTGGCATGCCACGCGCAGCGCTGTCATCAGGCGGAGACTCACACTCGCCCGCGGTCCTTCAGTGTGGGTTGCGCACCTTTGAATTCCACATCTACAATGCCGTCGAGCGACGTCGGCATGCACTCTTGAGTCTTCCATCCTACATGATGCCCATAATTTCAGATTGTCTATGACACTGTTCACGGTGATTGTTGCATGCAGCGGGTGTAGACCCCGTGCTGCGAAGAGGTTTTTCTCCATCTGTGCAGGCGAAGGCAAGGCCACGACCGGCCGGAATCGGTGTTAACCCATCAAGCCGTCGATGTACATGCCGTAGCTACGCGACCAATAAAATATGATGTGCCTGACCAGTCCAGTGGGACGTTTCATGAGCCATGATTAGAAGGAGAAACTCGCGACGACCACTCACCTCGAATGCCGCATTTGAACTGCCACGCCTTTGCCACACGTTGGGTGGTTCTGTTGCGGGACGAATGGACAGTTAGTAGAGCACTCTAGTCGTCCACTGCACGAACGCGTATGGTTGCAGAACACAGGCGCAGAGGTGGCCGAGACAAAAACAGAGAGGCGGTTCGTGATCCTCGCGTTTGCGTTCGTGCATGCGAAATCCGAGGATCATCAGAAGGCCGGTGGGGACATTCAAAGTGCTTGCGACCGGATCATCATCATATATCGCATCCTAAGCGTGAACCCAAGGATAGCCTGAAACCCTGAAATATGTATTACGAACCATCAGTGTCAATAAACCACGGGAATCGTCTCCGAGTAGCGCAAGAGAATCTGAGGAGGGACGTACGTGATGACTCACGGTCGTTCCATGATGCGCTCCATGCTTCTGACTAGATGTGTGTTCTACATGAGGTTCTCTGGCCTCTACATGAGGTTCTCGGGTGGTCGAGGTCTTAATGTTGGAGAGGGAGGTCGGAAGACACTGACGCTTCGCGTAGCGCAGCTGCCTCGGGTGCTGAAAATCGTTGCCGTGTGCGTGTTTAGAGTTCGTACGCCAGGTGATTGGTGCGATCGGCAGCGTTCTGAGACCGCTTTCTCTTTGTGCCCGCCAAAACGGGGATAGGGGACGACAGATGGTGCTTCTTTGCGGGGAGAGACATGTTTCGAGAACAAGACGGGGTTGTGCTGGAGGTAGGGCAAGCATGATGGCTCCTCAGAGGACGGACAAGGGGACTGCAAGTCGCATGTGCTCCTAATTTGGACCGGGTCGCTAGGGAGGCGGCAATGGCAGACGGGGTTTGAACCCCAAATGTCGACGGGACACAGGGCGCAGCTCGGGCAGTGCATTCTTGGACAAGGAGGGCGGCCGAGCCCGATGCGGAGGCCGTCGCACGTCGCGAGCCTGCCGAGCATGAAGACGCCGCCGCTGTTTGCGGAGAAGCAGCGTAACGCACTTGGGTACGGGTACAGGCCTGGGTCGTGCGCTCCATCTCGCCGCAGGCGGCGGCTGCCAGATGACGGTACCGTACGGCTGCCAAGCATCCAAGCCCCCAACGCCCGCCTCGTCGTACACCAACACGCCCTGGTCTTTGTCCGCATCTTCGCTGCCGTCGCTCTGTGACTCTTGTAAAGTCGGGCTCTGAGGTTCGGCCACGCCCTCCCCGGTCCAAAGCAACCAAGTCCCAAAGTCGTCAACCTCCTCGTCATGCTGCGACACGTTCCGCTCCTCGTCCCTCTCACTCTGCGACTCGGGCGGGGATGCCAACGAGCCGCTCGATCCAGCCCATGACGAGCACCCGCTCGGTCCAGCCACAGACGAGGCCCCATTCGGTCCGACAAAGAGCTCCCACATGCACGTGTCCTCCTCGATGAACGAGGAAGGCACCCACACCCCCAAGTCCTCCACACTCTCCTCGCCGAACTGGAGCATCCCCTTTCCCTCCGAGAGTCATCGCTCTGCGAGTGATATTTCTGCAACTCCGGAGACGACGAGCGTGCCTGCTCCCAGATGCACTTAGCCTCTTCAAGCACCTCCCCCGTCGACCGCTTGTACAGCCGGACCGGCACCGACTCGAGCTCGCGCGCGTGCGCACGCAGGTGCCGCATTGCCGCCTTGTTCGTCCTGAACTCGACCTGCCGATCCGTCCCCCCGACACGCATGATGTGCCACACATACCCCTGGTCATGGACGTCCTCTGCTTCTCTTGGTTCGCGGAGGAGGGTGGCGCACGCGTCCTCGCCGTGGAACAAGCACCGGCTGAACTCACGGAAGGGGACCATCTCGTGACGTACGTGGTACTTGTAGGGAGAAGGCGGGATCGCGAGCGTGGTCCATGGCACGAAGCGGGTGCCGACCGGCATCCCGCGGCCCATCGTTGGCTGCTCAGCCTCCGCCGGGTTGTCACTGATGTCGTCTTGGGGGCCCGCTCGACGCTTTCTCAGCGCTTTATTTTAAATCATACTCGAGGCTCTAATATAGGGAGAAGAAAATGAGAAAAACAGCGGGGCACGAACGAGGATGCAGGTTCTCACAGTGCCTCAAGGTAACGCCTGCGCGAAAGCTCCTTGCGCCCATTCAATTGGTCTGTGCGCCAGGAGTTGCGCTGCACGATGCAGAGGACCTGAAGAGCTATGAGCAGGCAGTGCTCGCGCGCAAGGCACCGATGACACTCAACCTGGTCCCGTCGAAGTGCAAGACCTCGCTCACGGCCCCTTGGTCGTCTGCATCAAGTGATGACCCACCGAACCTGAAAGAGCATGAGCCCGATCGTGCCGCATGCGGCGTTGACGTTCTCGAACAGGAACGCGGACTGACAGCAAGATCTCGGACATACTGAACAGGCTATCCGCGCGAAACCTGCGCGGATACGGCCTCAGATGCAACCGCCGGTCGCTGCGGAGAGCCATAAAATAGTGGCGATACGGCCTTCCTGTTCGCAACAAAACCACGTATCCCCCGCATTCCATTCACACCCCCGTAATACTCCTTCATACTGTCTCGTCACCCGGACACCATTCTGGCCGTACAACGATTCTCATGCCCGCTCAGCGCAACGGCCGCACGCCAGCCTCAGCTGTGCCTCAACACCACTCGAGCCGACTCGCCAAGCTGCGAGCACAGATCCGCAAGCTCATGGACGATAAATTGAGTACGTACCTGTCTGCCTTCTGGAAATATGCGCGCATCACGGACTTATTGCATCGCGTCTTGATGGCATTTCCACAGAGGAGCTCACCGGCCGCCGCAGTGCACGGATGCGGTGGTCTCCGAGGGACTATGCCCGCTACGTCGTCGTCAGGGCCAAGCACGATCTTGTGGGGTGGCCGGCTGGCGTGCCGTTTGGGAACTTGAGCGATGTTCCTGGCGGCCAGCCGGTCATGGAGCGTCTCCTCGCGTTGTGGATGTCGGGTGCGCTCCGTTTCGAGGAAGCAACAGAGGAGCGGGTGGAGCTTGCCTTCTCTAACCCTGTTGCTGTTCTTCCAGGGGTTCCGACCAAGCGTCGCCACCAGCGTCGTCGTGAGCAAGGGATAACGGGGATGGAGGACCCAGAGGACCCGATCGAGGAGGCGGTCTGGTCGTCGGAGGTCGAGGCCGAGGCCGAGGACATCTAGGATGCTTGTACTTTGTGTATTGTTTTGCAATAATTTTGCTGTCGAACATTGGCATTGGCGAGGTGGAAGCTGGATGGAGGTTTGCGAGAGAGCCGGAATTTCGAAATTCCGCAAATGGCAGCTTTGGGCGCTTGGCCCCTTGTGGCACTGCACTTCGGTCCCCACGTCCAGTCCGCCGTGACTTTGCTCTCGTCCACGACCATCGCTGTGTCAATAGCCGGTCCATCGCTTATATCCAATGTAACCTCCTTCCTTTGTTTCTTCTCCGTGCCTGTACTCACTGCCCTTCCAACCACCATGCGTTTTCCAGGGTGTGCCCCCGCCAGCCAAGCAACCGCCCACTCAGGGACGCCTGACCCCATCCAATCGACGGTAGCCCCTCCCCGAACCTCGCCACCGGCCACAGCACATCATGGCGCTCGTCGTCCACACAACACCTGTCGACGGCCCCAGACGCTCGCCTCGCATTCGCGTGCGCCGTCAGGCCAACCTTAGCCGTGCATCCTACCTTCTCGCTCACACCCAGTCTGCCGTAAGTCGCCTCCCGCAGCCCCCACTCCCCGATCTCGCCCTCCCACAAGACCCATCTGCCATCGTCATCTCCCTAGTGACCCACTCCAAATCAGGAGCACACGCGACTTTCAGTCCTCCTGCCCCTCCTCCGAGAATCCGTCGTCCTCGCCCCACCTTCAGTAGTAGCGCAGCCCCTTCTTCTTCTAGAAGCAGGTCTCTCCCTGCAAAGAAGCGCCATCCGTCTTCCCCTATCCCCGTTTTGACGGGCACAAAGAGAAAGCGGTCTCGGAACGCTGCTGATCACGCCGATCGCCTGGCATACGAACTTGTACCTGTCACCAAACACGCCCACGATGATTTTCAGACCCCGAGGCAGCTGCGCTACGTGAAGCGGCAGCGTATTCTGACCTCCCTCTCTGACAATGAGACCCCGGCCGCCCGAGAACCTCACGTAGAACGTGCACCTAGTCAGAAGCGTGGAACGCATCATGGAACGACCGTGAGTCATCACGGTACATCCCCGCCACTTCTTTGTCCTCAGACAGACACCTTTCATATAGGACGGTCGTTTGTTGCCCGTGGCGCGCCCCTCAGATGCCATCCCTTCTTCGAAAGAATGCCCACGAGCTCAACGTCCACCTACTCCTCACTCGAAGGCCGATGTCCCGTCAAATCAACAAGTGCCGCCTATTTCTGCTCCATCGTTCACGGAGCGGCCTGAGCCGTCTGCTGATGTGGCGGAAGAGACCACGGAGCCGATGATCTGCCAGTTCCACCGCCTGAAGCTCCCTCCTCGCGAGCAGAGACCCGAGTGGAAACTGGCCTGCCAGGAACGAGTCGAGTACCTGTAAGTTATGCCACGCAAGGTCCCCCCTTATGGTAGCCTCTTGCGTGTTTTCCCGCTCGGGTTGCCCATATCAACTATCATCACTGGGACGACCGTCCCAGGCCAGCACGTCCCTGCTAGGGGAGCCCGTGAGGACATCGGAGAGGTCTCCATGTGACCTACGCTTCTGCCCTGAGACGACGTGCTGAAACGCGACGAGGTCGATGACAGCGGGCTGGGGTATGGAGAGTAGCGCAGGCCGGCCGAGTCCAGGGTGAGCTTTCATGCAGCGCTGGCCCCGGGCCCGTGCACGAAGTCGCTCGCGGTCGACGACGTGGCGAGATGTGCTGGTGCTGTCACTCGACGTACGGCACATGGAGTATGACAGGCGAATCACTCTGGCCGTGTGCACCGTGGCCGACGATCGCGTTGATGTGCCTCCCGGACTGCGTTGCGAACGTGTGGGACATGGCGATTGTGCACCTCGATGATGGCTGTCCCATGCTCTGTGGCCCTGAGTTCGCTGGTGAGAAAACGGTCGAGTCGTGCCTCGAGTCTAACGGCATCTCACTAGATGGATTGCTGCGGGCTCGCCGCTTGCCTGTACCAGGCTTCACGATTTAGCCGTGCAGTTCGCGACGGCGGCTTCAAGATTGCGTTGATTGCCCGGCTGAGCGCCATCCCGGACAATTGTGCGTCTCTTACTTATTCCGTTCTCATTTTCACCGTGCGCGTGCTGACATGACATGTCCCTCGGCAGTCAACACCGTGGTGTTCTCCGCCTGTTTACCGCCCCATCAATTGCCTTAACCTCGGCTGACACACAGCTGGCACATCCGCAGCCCACACATGCTATGCTGATGCGAACACAATAGGCAGTACGTGATGTTCGTTTGTTGGTTTCCCTCGAAACTCGCTACTTTCCCCCTTGCTCATCTTCCATCTGCTCCAGCTCTACCCTCGTCCCCAGCGCACACAGCTTCCCCAGCAAATATGGCATGCTCTCTAGATCGGTTTCATCGGCACCGCGTTCAGGCTCTCGATCTCGACCGTCGTCTACGACGCGATGCTCGTCAATGAGTTGGAAGAGCTCGGTGTTGTGTTGGACGTGGCGGACACCATGTGGACTGGGTTCGTGTTCAGGATGCTTGGTAAGTCCTGCCCGCGTGGTGCTCGTTTGGGATCTGTGCGTTCTGGTTAGAGTGTGCTGACCGTGTCTTGACGAATGACAGGCATCTTGCTCGCACCATGGAGTGGGCGTCGTCAGCCACCGGAAGGCACCCGACGACAGCGCGAACGAGCGGACGGCGCACGCAGAAGTCGGCGTGGTGCGTTCCCGTTCCAGTTTCCGGGAGGCGCGCTGAACAGTTCCGGCTGACTGAATCATGCTCCTTTCACAGGTCACCATCTCTGACCGGAGCGCTCCCTTGACACAGTGCCAATAGACGAGGTGGAGCCTCTTGCAGCTTATACATGCCCCATCTGTTTTTCGCCGCCGTCCTACGCCACGATCACGCTGTGCGGACATGTCCTTTGTGACAAGGATCCGTACACGGCGGTGAAGACGACGATCCAGCGGGGTGCGTATACCCTTCCCCCCGACAAGCGGATGATTCGCAGGGATGCTAAGTATATTCAAATCTGTTGTCCCAGATAGACGGGACCGTCCTCTGCAGTCCACCTGGACATCCCATGGAGGGTTGTTGACATCGAGCCGGGCATGTCGGCGTGGGGTTGCGTGTCGGAGTGGTGAGTGGACCGGACAGCCAGCTGTAGAGTGCGGTAAGTGCGGTCTATCTCCTCGTTCACGTACGCGATACTGATTCTTTCGAATATTCGTCCGGACAAGACTCCATGCCATCATGGAGGGTTGTTGACGCCAAACTGTGGATGGCGTACATGTCCTGAGCAGGACGAAGACGCGAAGACGCGGTGCATTTGAAGGTGAGTCGCTGATCAACTTGTTCCTGGTACCTGACTCGTCAGCCTTCTTAATTTGGCGATCGCCGCGAGAAGCATATCATACTACACGCGCATCAACTCCCCAGGTCATCTCATCTGGTCGTCGTAGAGTCGGTCGGGAGCCTTGCTGGTAAGCTCAGCTTCGGAGTGCCCTCTTGGATACGTGGGCAGATGGCTTACTCCTCATGATAGTCGCCGGCAACAACCTTGGAAGGTTGTTTAGGCAAGGCCTCAGTGGAGAGCGGAGTGAGGTCGGGAAAGGAGAGGGAGTGGGACGGATGAGGTGCGTGTTTTCATACGTTCCCGGGTTGCGAGCACCAGCTGAGCAGGCCCGATCGTACCTATGTAAGGTCCGACGTGTATGGATGGGGTACGGAGGAAGAGGAGGACCTGTGGGATGTGGATTTCGACTTTGGCGGTCAGGATGCGGAGAACAAGCCGGACGATTCGGACATGACCGTCGGGGAGCTCATGGAGTGGAGATATATGTGTGCCGAACGAGAAAAGGAACAGGTTCTGCTACTACAATATGACCCTCATGCATCGAGTCGCAGGGAAATCTCGCGTTCAGAAAAGGCGACCTCAGCAAAGTAGAACGCGATCTCGCCGTCATGGTTCTTCGAGGTCCCCTTCTGCTATGCCTTTCCCGCCTCGCGAAGCGCGGCCCTCCTCTGCGCTTGCAACTCCCACTGCCTCCTAACCTCACCAACATGTCCCTTCCCACCCTTGCCATTCCCGTCCCCGTTCCCGCTACTGCGCACACCGGATCGAGCCGGAGCTGCCGCACTACCAGCTTAACCTTGCTGCAGCGTATCTGAAGGCCAACAAGTACGTAACATGACGTCGTCTTCCGTCCTCGACTGACGGTGCTGTGTGCAGCTTCGTGGAAGCCGAGAAGGCGTGCGATATCGCGCTCAGCCAACACAGCAGCGTCAAGGGTCACTGGCGGAGGGTGAGTCCATCTTATACCCAATTTATTCGCGTATCTGGCGAGTCCGGACGACAGACGTACTAATTTCGGATGGCGGAGTAGGAGCGTCTGCACGCGGTCTCGTTTGGTTCATTCGTACGCCATTAGCCGTAGGTGGGAGTCGATGCGTCGCAGGCCTCGGCACTGGCACCGTCTGCCTCTGTTTTGAACTCACTGCTCAGTGTACCGGCCCTAATGTCGGGTTTTGCGCTTTGTGGCTAGTGAGCGGATTTTTGTTCCAGGTACGTTGCCTTGGTTTGACTCGGATCGCAGGGGGGAGGATTTCCGTCTGGAAAGTACCCGTGTGTTAGATAGAGAAACATGGCGAGTTTCGCCTTACCGCTCTGTTGTAGATCTTGCCTGATCATGTCCGTATGTACGTACATTTAGCTCGGGCGCAGACGCAGACGATGGCGCGTCCTTCCCGCTCTCCGCTCCCTCCTGCCGTCCGGACTGTATACCTACACCAGAAGTCACCGTCCAGATCATTCATGAAAACTCACCGTCCGGATTATTCACGAAAACTCACCGTCCGGATTATTCACGAAAACCCTCCCTATCTCAAGCCCTTGTCCCGGTCATTCGCAGCGTGTGAAACGGCAACGAAACATATTTGATTTGCTATGCGGCGAGGTACCGACGGTGGCGTACTGGAGCGGAAACTTGGCCCAGGCCTGTGAATACATTACCGGTACTAGTGCTTTATGCCGTGGCGCTCTGGAAGCTCACCGACTCCCCTCAACAGTCCTCAAGGTCCCTTTCCCTGCCTCTCTTGGCACCCTTGACCCGGATTTCCGGCTAGATGTTTGGGACACCTTGACGGCACAGCGCGGTCTTCAGCTCAGCAAAGTCGCCAGCATAAGCGACTATCTCCGCACGTTCCCCACCTTCAAAGGCATCGACGAGCAGACCAACCTCTCCGACGTCAGACAGTGGTCGATGTTGGTGAGCCGAAGTCTATGCGATCACGTCGCAGGCCTGGACCATCAATATGGGATGCTGTGGCAGAACGCCACACCAGCTCTAGCGCTCCGTGCCCTTGTGAGTATTAATTTGTGACGATCCTCCGCCTCGTCCCCATCCGCGGGCTCCCAAGTCTTGATCCTAACGTTACTGCGCTTTCATCGCATCCGCCAGTTCCCTGACGACCCTGAGTTCAACCCTGTCATCTTCAACGCGCAGCCAACCGAATACAATGAACCCCGCTGTCTCCTCTCGGACATCATCGCCTGCCAGGTCGTCTGGTACATCAAATACCTCGTGCGTCACACCTTTCCATACGCCCCGTCGGAGCGTTGCGAGTATAGAGGACTGACGGATTTTTCGACAGCGGCAGCACCCAGAAGAATTCCAGAACAGAAGGCGCTCCTGGGAGGGATGGGCAGCGTGGGGCGCAGCACCCCGGCATCTCGACGCGTTGTACATCATGAGCATCCGTCGGTCCAAGATCAACGGCACGACGCACTTCTTCCCTGAGGTCGAGATACGCACCCTGAGCTAGGAAGAGCTCTCGGTCACGATCTCGCTCGGGCGTCGTGCCAATTAGATTGCAGGTTACTGGACGATTTTGCTTGTATGCATGAGTAGCTACAGGAAATGTTGCAGTCCAGGAAAGCCGGAGTGCGACAAACTGCAGGGGATCGTCGTCGAGCTGAATTTCAAAGTTACCACACAATTGACATTGGGAATACGAATGGTCCTTATAATTCTTGAGAAGTGGCCTGTGCTTAGCCACGCATCAGGATGGACTTCCTCCCCGAGTCACGAAAAGCCCTCACGGCTCTTATTGTGATTAGGATTCTCGCGTCATGGGAAGCGGTACGTGGCGTCGTCATGATCGGCTACCCTTCAAGTTCACCAGGTTATACAATTCCTTTACAACAATATTGCGATAGCGATATTAGGCTGAGTCGGTACAAATCTCCTCTTCATCATACTATACTAATATCCTGCGATCCCGAAAGTCACGGAAGATCCGAGGAACGAAAGCGATTTGGTCCCAGCGTCCTCCAAAGGTCCTTGGAAGACGAAACAACTCCTCCGTCCGGATTCCACAAGTTCATGCCCGCCATGTTGTGCCGAGCGACTAGATGCACGGAGAGGGAACAGCATCATCTCCGTGCAAAATCGCGAGCAACCAAAAGGCCTGGACAATCAGGACCATTTCGACAGCGTGACGCGCTGCCTCAGGTTCGGCTAGCTTCAAGCCCTCTTTCGAGTTATCCCTGCGACTCAAGGGACGCGTCTCTCTCGAGGTTACTCAGCCCTGTTGCGCGCCCATGCCAATCTCATGGACCAAGACATACGGGACATGCGAAGGAGGGTGCGTCGCCACATGTCCTGCCAGAAAACGCCCGCTCGTAAATCATTGACCATACGGTATCATGAGCGAGGACGACATACGGCGCCGGGTCGCTGCGGTCTTTTCGCGATTCGCTCACGGGCGCAGAAGCATGCTAATTCCATCTTCTACCGTCAGACACTCCCCAAAAGGAAGCTTCAAATCCGAACGACGCTCTGCGCAACACGTGCCGCCGCGAACTAGTGTGGGACCACAGAAGCGATAAGGCGTCCGGAGCTCACGACTGTGACCCTCCTCTGGACGCGCTATCGTAGCCTCGTGGGACCCTCAGAACGTTTCCTTGGGAAAAGGATGCGAGACCAAACTTGCACGTGCCAATCGGATGGTGCCCCCTGCCCACCCGCTGATCACCGCATCGCGGGCGCGGAAAGCGTACATACTACCGCGCCCGGGGGTGACGCCCGGGTGCGGAACGAAGATGTGCACGCGCTGAACGGCGGTCTGAAGAAAACCCCCGCCAAGACGCGCTGCGCATAGAACCACAAGCCTGGCGCCGGAACAAGCAAGAAATAGGAATGGGTATATTACATTGACCGCCACGACCACATCGAAACGGCATTCGACGAGGGGACTCGGAGGCTCTCACAGTCCGAACACCCTATAACACGCGCCGCGGACGTTCGCTCCACTTCGTGTGCAGTGCTTCCAGCCTATAACACACCCCCGGTGGCCAATACATAAAGCCCCGAAGGCAAGTTGCGCCCTTCCTTTTTTTTGTTCGCAGCACGCGCACGAGCGTCTACGCGTACGTTGCGGACCGAGGTTTTCGCACTTGGCTATTCGAGTCGCGCGTGCGACTTGTTGGATTCGCAACGAGCCTCCACGTCGTCCCACGTAGGCGATGGCATGAGGCTCGCGCGGGTGAGATAAAAAAAGGTCCTTGCTCACCTGCATCCCCGTGAACGCGTTCCGTCCCCCCAAGGTGCTTCGCGGGCGATCAGCGAAAATCGCCCGCGACGTTAGCCACCGATCGCGCGCGGTGGAGCAGTGGAGCGTGTCGCGCGCGCTCCCAGTTGTCATTGTCGTGCACAGCAGAGTGGGGCCGATCGTTTGTTTGTTCGACGTCGAGAGAGTCGAGGGCCAGTGTCGACTCGTTGGAGCCTTGTTGGCATGATGGACATGTTCGCCGTATTGGCCGCACTGCCGCCGCTGGCCATGGAACGTTCCGAAACCCGGAGCTCGTGGGGCGCGGCCGCGCGATGGAGTCTGCTGTGCCGCGGCTTTGTGTGTCCTGGTGGTAGTCTGTGTATATTCCGCCCATCGCGCGAGTCGGTGCTGGAGTCTAACCGCCCGGTGCTGGACTGGTGATGGCAAGGAGAGGGGCATAGACCCTTAGCGCCTTAGTCTTCGCAAAACTTTCGTTACTCATCTTTGACTCACCTGACAGCGTCGACTCCGAGCGGATCTTCGCGCGCAGCGAGTGCCGAGCATTGGACATACGGTAGGGCGAGGATCGTTTCGCAGAAGCACTGAGAGAAGCTCGGGCGCGAGTGCTGCGCGAAAGTCAGAGTAAGGCATGTCATGGCCGCCATTCGACCCGGTCTGCTGATGCTGCCATACATACTTTTCTGCGGTGCGGTTTCTGCGGTGCGCACATACTTTTCTGCGGTGCGGCCACACCCTGGCTTCCTGGATCCGCGACCGGAGCTTCTCAGGCTTCGTTACGCCGAACCCCGACTTCGACTTCGGATTGAAGTGTCAGGAGACGTCCTGGGGTGGTGAGAGCCCGGGGCGAAGATGCTGCTGCCAGAGAAGGTGAGCCTTGGCTTGTCCATCTCATCCCCGCGCGTGACCATCGTCGAAGAATCCCCCGCACTTGCTTCCTCGGAGAGGCCGCGCGTCGTTGCCATCGCGATATCCCGACTCGGCGGCCTGCTCACGCTGCCGCGATAACCAGACCACCAACGACCGCTACCGACACGGCACCGTACGCACACGCAACCCAGGTCACGCAATCCGAGCTTCTCAAGCTTAGCACGCACGTCCGCCAATCTCTCGACTGTTCCTTCAGTGATTGATGATCTTCAGGCTCCCCTCGCGCACTAAATTTAGTCTCCCTTCCCGAGCGCCCATCAACCGTCGCGACGCTCTCTGGCCAAGTTTCGAACCCTCGTTGACGGAGGATGCTCGTCAATCTTACCGAAGCTATCCTGACGTGATTCATATCCTCTGAGGATGCTAACCCATCTATAGGACAGCTGGATTATCGAGCGCAACGGTAGCAGGGCAGCCTGAGCCTGCGAACTCGTTCTTTGGTGGGTAGTGCTGACATCCCAGGGTGCGGAAGATGGCGAGCGCACGAGCCAATGAAGCTCTGGGTATTGGTTTATATCGAGCTTGAGACGATTCCGGACGCCTGGGTGGGATCGGAGACAAGAGAGACTGGGTAGGAAAAACCCCGCCGTAGCAGCGTTACGCGAATCGGAGAAATTGGTCGTGAATCCCGTCGTCATTCTCGGGTCCAAGTTAGAACTTGGGCCACGCTCTGGTGGAACATCGAGAAGCGAACCACGCTGCTTGAAGACAGAAGACAGAAGGCGGAACGTGGGGACAAGAGAGCAACGCGACAGTGCACGAGGATTGTCGGTACGAGAAATGTCCCGGGGCGCCTTCGACCTCGAGTTTACCCACGGGGTTTGGGTTTCGTTAGATAAAAACCGACATAACATCCGGGGGCAGCGGCTTGTGACGATTAGGGCTGCTGCACGTTGCAATGCGAGTTAGTGTCAGCCATAAATCGCATCGACGTCAGTGTTCGTGTCCGCTCCTAGTCTCGTCCATCCGAATGTGTAGCACTTACCACTTGCTTACTACCAGCGGTTCTCGTGGAAAGCGCATCCACGCCCCGTGACCGATCTGCACATGCGACTCAGGCCTAAAAGCACATCCGCGTTGCACTGATTGTCATCGGGTGCTCATGCTGCTCAGAACACGGTCAGAACTCGTGCACCTTCCCTTCTTTCCGGGGCTGTAGACTCTCACCGTGTGGTCATCCGGATGCTGCTAGTTGACGCGTATGGGAACCGCACGCATCTCGCAACGCGCACCGGGATTCTTGACTTGCTCGCGTACAAACCGGGCTCTGGAGAGGGGATGATCATGGACCGTGGAAGGACCGGGGGCGGAGCTTGGATCGGCGATCAGTCTTATCTTATCTATCCCCACATCCGGGTACGCGTTCGACGTTCACGTTCAGCACCAGCACGTTCAGCACCCAGGCTGCCTTGGCACTACTTGTTCCAGGCTTCTTCAGCATCCGCCTTCGCGACCCGCAATCACCAGGCACACACTCTTCTGCCCACCGTGTCCTCTCTTCAAGCCCGCCCGACTCATGCCGCACACTGCACCTGCAGGCCATCGTACACCTCCCACCACCGCTCTCATCGCCGCCAGCGTGCTTGAGCACACCGCACATGTGCGCGCCCATCCTCGTCCTCCACGCCTGCACCGCTGCTCCCGCGTCTTCCACCCCTCCGAAGGTCATGCCCAACTACTTCCCAAAACACTCCCTCTTCGCCCTCTTCCTCCCTCTTTCCCGACCGTCGCTTCAAGGCCTGGAAACCCAAGCCGAGATTCATTTTCCAGACCCTCCTTGAAGCCCGCATACGTCGTCTAGGCCATCACCGACATCAGGGACTTGCACGACTGGATGCGCACCCATCGAGAACAGTTCCCTTTCTCCTCCTCTCCCCCGCCCCCGAACTGCAAAGGCGCCAACAACATCAACATCCCTCGCTCGTGTCCGCCGCCGCGCGACCGGTCCATCTCCGTACGTCCCTCCGTTCCTTCCATCCTTGACTATATCCATGATCACCTTGCCTCATTCATCATCGCAATCGCAGCCGCTGAACGTGAACGTCGCCGGGCCACATGGTCAATAACCCGACCGTCGGCCTGTTGCCCACCTCCAACGCGGACCAGCAGGCGCGAATCGTGACACAGTTGTCGACGCTGCGCAACCTCCACCGCACCGGCATCGCCTGGCCCGCGCTATCGACAGTCTATGGGCAGCTGCCATGCGGGGGTCATGTCCGTGTCCGCCTTATGTTTTCATCTACGGGTGTTCCGCCCAATACTCGCCGCGCAACGGCTCGTGATGCTCCATTCCTCGAAAATTTCGCGTCCCCATCACTTCTGAGGTCGTCCGCTCGCGCTGTCTCCCTCCCTCCGCCTACCGACTACGCTCCCACGCCGCTTTCTTTACTCACGGAGCCGAGCGACTCGGAAACGACCCCGAAAGTGCAAGCTCAACCGGAGCACTCCGTCCACACAGTCCCAATAGATGAGGTGGAGCCTCTTGCGGCGTATACGTGCCCCATCTGTTTCTCGCCGCCATCCTACGCCACGATCACGCCGTGCGGACACGTCCTTTGTGGTGAGTGTCTGTTCACGGCGGTGAAGACGACGATCCAGCGGGGTGCATATACCCTTCCTCCGGGCGAGCGGATGATTGCCAGGTACGCTCTCATGTGCATGCCGCTGTCAGAGGCGATACTGATGCCGGATACCACACAGATGCCCGGTGTGCAGGGCTTCCATTCTGGGATGGGACGGGAGGGGCGGAGGGGTGATAGGTCTGAGACCGCGAGCCGTATTCAGCCTGTAGCGTCCGGTCGTTCTCGGAATGTCAAATTCGGAAGGTTAGTCTCTGAAGACCGTCTCGCATCATCAAAATCCTGTTTTAGGGACAATAATCTCAGCTTCCTTTTCCATTCTCTGCGGCGCGGTCCAAGCTTCGAGCTACAAGGGCATGCGCGCTGCACCGAGCCATACCGCACCCTGTACATATCCGTCACTGGCGATGTATTGCGTTTTGCTACGACCACAACGCGGTCCATCTACGGTTGTTGAATGTGGTCTACCGGAAGCTATCGAACACATTTATCTCATGAACGGATCCTAGCGCTTGGCTCGCTGCCTGGGGCATAGCCTCGTGCTGAGCCACTCTACTCTCATCCTTTCAAACGTACATTATCAGCTCACGTCCCGTGATGCAAAGTCTCAATGCCATCATTGTGAGGTAAGTTCTCATCATTTGCCGTGGCCCGTCACGTACCAACGTCTCACTATATCTCCAGAAGCCGAATTGGGAGAGTGCGATGGTGGAGCGGCCTCAAGAACTTTTCGGCGTTAACCGTTCCCCAAGAACCAATGTTGTATCTATCATCGGATGAAATACCTATGGCCGTGTCCATTCTCCCCCCTCGTCACTGGACTAGCAACGTGCTCCTTGGAAGGTCGTCCAGTCAAATCTGTACCGGAAACGCGGGAGAAGCTTGACGAGATCAGGTTGAGGGGTCTAGAACCGTGCGTTCGGCTCCTGACTGCGGACATCATTGACAGCAGGGTCCTCCTCACGAACGCAACTTGACAGGCCAAACAGCTTTTGGGCTTCTAGCAGCATCGCGAAGAAACTCGAACAGCGGTGATAGACATCGTGATGGCACTCAGACGTCTCCGACACGTACGCCGCACGCTTGGATCGGTCGGGCGAAGGTCGGCAATACTGAGACAGTCGTGTCACTACGTTCCGTGACACTCGATTCGCCATCGGTCCCTGGTCAATCGGTCGGTTACCACACCAAATTGGCGCTGCACGATATCGACGACACACCCCTTAGGGTACCCGACGAATAGCTGTGAATGCACCCCATCAATGGGGTGAGGTGCATCCGCAGCTGTGGCCTTGCCAGACGACATGATGCCCACTGCTCGGCCCGACAACGGACGTCGCGACCACTATGATACGATGGCGACCGAGATCAGCCTCGCTCCGAACTTGTGCTCTGTGGCGCATCTCCAGGAGAGACGGAGTCGGGATTGTGGCCCACGACGAACGAGATGGCGTGGGGCTGCATTCCCCATTCGCGCCTATTTGGACACCCATCCATACTCCTCGTCGTCACCTGTGAGTCGCACTCAACCCTGATACTTTACTGCCACTATACTAATCACCGTCCACCCCGTCGCAACCATCCGGACACCCACAACAAGGCCGCGTCGTACGGACGCTCGGTAGGATCCGCAACACCATCAGTTTGCACATCCAGAGTCGAGCACGACAGCGGAGTGGACTTACACCGTGCTGAGTGGACGGACGCAACCGCGCGGCTCTGGTCTGTCGATACCAGGGCGGTAAGCGACGTTCACACGCTCGTATGCAGCTAGAGGGTCGTCTGGGAGCCGGTGAGACAAACTGGCGGTCTGGGGCCTTCGCACAGAGGTGCGACGGGCAAAAGATGGTCAGTTCGCACATCCACAGTCGAATCCGAGGACCGGATGGACTTACATCGTGCTGCTTTGGCGGAAGGAACCGCGCGGCTGGGGTCTGTCGGGACAATGGCGATCAGGGTTGAAAGGTCTGTCGGCGACCCAGCATGCAACGTACCTCGTCCGAGCGACGTTCACGACGAACGCAGACACCGGCTTCCGCGTGCACAGAGGAGGACGCGCAGAGCGGGAGTAACAGCACAAGCGGATGGCGGCGGACGAGCAGAGACGGAGATGGGGATATCTGCGACCTGGGACCTCCTAAATACCTCGCGCCGCGGTCCGTGCGCACTGCGCACCACCTAGATTCGGAGAAAGCGGTAACGTGAACCATGAACGCGGACCATGCGGTATCCAGATCGGCTAACCACTCTCCAGGCACCTGCGGATGACCGCCCATTGATCTCGCATACAACGGCGATTCATGATCGCACCCGCGGTCGTCGGAATGTGGCAGTACGCTGGTAGATATGCAGGGTCCGCGACAACGGGGCGAATCGAGATGGAATCTGGAGGTAGCAACATATATCGCGTGTACTTACGACATGATTCTAATACAGTGCTGGTTTCTCATCAAATGAGCGGAGTGTGAGCTTCAGCTCCAACGGCGGGTTCGAGGACGAAGTGCGCCACCTCATTTTCCTCACCGGAACACACCACTGCACGCAAGTGGATCCGCGAACAGGCTCAAGTCCAAGTGAAGCTCACCGGTCAGCGTGTCCGAGCCTGTCCAGGCGTTGTCCGCTTCCCGTTCCCCCGTCGCCGAGCGGTTCCAACACGCTCGTGGATGACGAACCGACGATCGAGGCACTGATCGCCGAGGTCGCGAAGCTGCAGCACATGTCCGTCTCACGCGCGTGGGAGGTGGCTGGCCTTGCAAACGGCGTGACCATGAAGCGCGTGCCCGGGCAGGAAGCCATGATTGGCCAAAAGACCATCAACGGTAGAAGCAGGGGCGGCAGCAGCTACGGCAACGCCGGAGAGCGATGCACCGTCACTGCGCTGCGTCGAGGCTCGCAAGTGTCTCGGACGTTCTCGATGTGGGCTTGACGATACACCCCGACGTTTGGGAGACGGGGCGCGGCGCCGCAGGCTCATTTTCATATATCAAGGGTTATGTCGGCTGTGGATATGAGTGCGAGATGCGGTCCATGGTCACGCCAGGGCGAAGCGCGAAGCTTGAGGTGTACTCATCGGAACGAACGGCGGCCGGACACAGAAGCGGTTGATTGGGAACGAGATGCGCGGCAGTGAACAGAGTGGCATGCCACGCGCAGTGCTGTCGTCAGGCGGAGACTCACACTCGCCCGCGGTCCTTCAGTGTGGGTTGCGCACCTTTGAATTCCACATCTACAATGCCATCGAGCGACGTCGGCATGCACTCTTGAGTCTTCCATCCTACATGATGCCCATGGTTTCAGACCGTCTATGACACTGTTCACGGTGATTGTTGCATGTAGCGGGTGCAGACCCCGTGCTGCGAAGAGGTTTTTCTCCGTCTGTGCAGGCGAAGGCAAGGCCACGACCGGCCGGAATCGGTGTTAACCCATCAAGCCGTCGATGTACATGCCGTAGCTACGCGACCAATAAAATATGATGTGCCTGACCAGTCCAGTGGGACGTTTCATGAGCCATGATTAGAAGGAGAAACTCGCGACGACCACTCACCTCGAATGCCGCATTTGAACTGCCACGCCTTTGCCACACGTTGGGTGGTTCTGTTGCGGGACGAATGGACAGTTAGTAGAGCACTCTAGTCGTCCACTGCACGAACGCGTATGGTTGCAGAACACAGGCGCAGAGGTGGCCGAGACAAAAACAGAGAGGCGGTTCGTGATCCTCGCGTTTGCGTTCGTGCATGCGAAATCCGAGGGCCATCAGAAAGCCGGTGGGGACATTCAAAGTGCTTGCGACCGGATCATCATCATATATCGCATCCTAAGCGTGAACCCAAGGATAGCCTGAAACCCTGAAATATGTATTACGAACCATCAGTGTCAATAAACCACGGGAATCGTCTCTGAGTAGCGCAAGAGAATCTGAGGAGGGACGTACGTGATGACTCACGGTCGTTCCATGATGCGCTCCATGCTTCTGACTAGATGTGTGTTCTACATGAGGTTCTCTGGCCTCTACATGAGGTTCTCGGGTGGTCGAGGTCTTAATGTTGGAGAGGGAGGTCGGAAGACACTGACGCTTCGCGTAGCGCAGCTGCTTCGGGTGCTGAAAATTGTTGCCGTGTGCGTGTTTAGAGTTCGTACGCCAGGTGATTGGTGCGATCGGCAGCGTTCTGAGACTGCTTTCTCTTTGTGCCCGCCAAAACGGGGATAGGGGACGACAGATGGTGCTTCTTTGCGGGGAGAGACATGTTTCGAGAACAAGATGGGGTTGTGCTGGAGGTAAGGCAAGCATGATGGCTCCTCAGAGGAGGGACAAGGGGACCGGAAGTCGCATGTGCTCCTAATTTGGACCGGGTCGCTAGGGAGGTGACGATGGCAGACGGGGTTTGAACCCCAAATGTCGACGGGACCCAGGGCGCAGCTCGGGCAGTGCATTCTTGGACAAGGAGGGCGGCCGAGCCCGATGCGGAGGCCGTCGCACATCGCGAGCCTGCCGAGCATGAAGACGCCGCCGCTGTTTGCGGAGAAGCAGCGTAACGCACTTGGGTACGGGTACAGGCCTGGGTCGTGCGCTCCATCTCGCCGCAGGCGGCGGCTGCCAGATGATGGTTCCGTACGGCTGCCAAGCGTCCAAGCCCCCAACGCCCGCCTCATCATACACCAACACGCCCTGGTCTTTGTCCGCATCTTCGTTGCCGTTGCTCTCTGACTCTTGTAAAGTCGGGCTCTGAGGTTCGGCTACGCCCTCCCCGGTCCAAAGCAACCAAGTCCCAAAGTCGTCGACCTCCTCGTCATGCTGCGACATGTTCCGCTCCTCGTCCCTCTCACTCTGCGACTCGGGCGGGGATGCCAACGAGCCGCTCGATCCAGCCCATGACGAGCACCCGCTCGGTCCAGCCACAGACGAGGCCCCATTCGGTCCGACAAAGAGCTCCCACACGCGCGCGTCCTCCTCGATGAACGAGGAAGGCACCCACGCCCCCAAGTCCTCCACGCTCTCCTCGCCGAACCGGAGCATCCCCTTTCCCTCCGAGTCGTCGCTCTGCGAGTGATATTTCTGCAACTCCGGAGACGGCGAGCATGCTTGCTCCCGGATGCACTTAGCCTCTTCAAGCACCTCCCCCGTCGACCGCTTGTACAGCCGGACCGGCACCGACTCGAGCTCGCGCGCGTGCGCACGCAGGTGCCGCATTGCCGCCTTGTTCGTCCTGAACTCGACCTGCCGATCCGTCCCCCCGACACGCATGATGTGCCGCACATACCCCTGGTCATGGACGTCCTCTGCTTCTCTTGGTTCGCGGAGGAGGGTGGCGCATGCATCCTCGCCGTGAAACAAGCACCGGTCGCGGAAGGGGACCATCTCGTGACGTACGTGGTACTTGTAGGGAGAAGGTGGGATCGCGAGCGTGGTCCATGGCACGAAGCGGGTGCCGACCGGCATCCCACGGCCCATCGTTGGCTGCTCAGCCTCCCCAGGGTTGTCATTGATGTCGTCTTGGGGGCCTGCTCGACGCTTTCTCGGCGCTTTCTTTGAAATCATACTCGAGGCTCTAACATAGGGAGAAAAAAATGAGAAAAACAGCGGGGCACAAATGAGGATGCAGGTTCTCACAGTGCCTCAAGGTAACACCTGCGCAAAAGCTCCTTGCGCCCATCCCATCGGTCCGTGCGCGAGGAGTTGCGCTGCACAATGCAGAGGACCTGAAGAGCTACGAGCAGGCAGTGCTCGTGCGCAAGGCACCGATGACACTCAACCTGGTCCCGCCGAAGTGCAAGACCTCGCTCACGGCCCCTTGGTCGTCTGCATCAAGTGATGACCCACTGAACCTGAAAGAGCATGAGCCCGATCGTGCCGCATGCGGCGTTGACGTTCTCGAACAGGAACGCGGACTGGCAGCAAGATCTCGGACATACTGAACAGGCTATCCGCGCGAAACCTGCGCGGATATGGCCGAGGATGCAACCGCTGGTCGCTGCGGAGAGCCATAAAATAGTGGCGATACGGCCTTCCTGTTCTCAACAAAACCACGTATCCCCCGCATTCCATTCACACCCCCGTAATACTGCTTCATACTGTCTCGTCGCCCGGACACCATTCTGGCTGTACAACGATTCTCATGCCCGCTCAGCGCAACAGCCGCACGCCAGCCTCAGCTGTGCCTCAACACCACTCGAGTCGACTCGCCAAGCTGCGAGCGCAGATCCGCAAGCTCATGGACGATAAATTGAGTACGTACCTGTCTGCCTTCTGGAAATATACGCGCATCACGGACTTATTGCGTCGCATCTTGATGGCATTTCCACAGAGGAGCTCACCGGCCGCCGCAGTGCACGGATGCGGTGGTCTCCGAGGGACTATGCCCGCTACGTCGTCGTCAGGGCCAAGTACGATCTTGTGGGGTGGCCGGCTGGCGTGCCGTTTGGGAACTTGAGCGATGTTCCTGGCGGCCAGCCTGTCATGGAGCGTCTCCTCGCGTTGTGGATGTCGGGTGCGCTCCGTTTCGAGGAAGCAGCAGAGGAGCGGGTGGAGCTTGCCTTCTCTAACCCTGTTGCTGTTCTTCCAGGGGTTCCGACCAAGCGTCGCCACCAGCGTCGTCGTGAGCAAGGGATAACGGGGATGGAGGACCCAGAGGACCCGATCGAGGAGGCGGTCTGGTCGTCGGAGGTCGAGGCCGAGGCCGAGGACATCTAGGATGCTTGTACTTTGTGTATTGTTTTGCAATAATTTTGCTGTCGAACATTGGCATTGGCGAGGTGGAAGCTGGATGGAGGTTTGCGAGAGAGCCGGAATTTCGAAATTCCGCAAATGGCAGCTTTGGGCGCTTGGCCCCTTGTGGCACTGCACTTCGGTCCCCACGTCCAGTCCGCCGTGACTTTGCTCTCGTCCACGACCATCGCTGTGTCAATAGCCGGTCCATCGCTTATATCCAATGTAACCTCCTTCCTTTGTTTCTTCTCCGTGCCTGTACTCACTGCCCTTCCAACCACCATGCGTTTTCCAGGGTGTGCCCCCGCCAGCCAAGCAACCGCCCACTCAGGGACGCCTGACCCCATCCAATCGACGGTAGCCCCTCCCCGAACCTCGCCACCGGCCACAGCACATCATGGCGCTCGTCGTCCACACAACACCTGTCGACGGCCCCAGACGCTCGCCTCGCATTCGCGTGCGCCGTCAGGCCAACCTTAGCCGTGCATCCTACCTTCTCGCTCACACCCAGTCTGCCGTAAGTCGCCTCCCGCAGCCCCCACTCCCCGATCTCGCCCTCCCACAAGACCCATCTGCCATCGTCATCTCCCTAGTGACCCACTCCAAATCAGGAGCACATGCGACTTTCAGTCCTCCTGCCCCTCCTCCGAGAATCCGTCGTCCTCGCCCCACCTTCAGTAGTAGCGCAGCCCCTTCTTCTTCTAGAAGCAGGTCTCTCCCTGCAAAGAAGCGCCATCCGTCTTCCCCTATCCCCGTTTTGACGGGCACAAAGAGAAAGCGGTCTCGGAACGCTGCTGATCACGCCGATCGCCTGGCATACGAACTTGTACCTGTCACCAAACACGCCCACGATGATTTTCAGACCCCGAGGCAGCTGCGCTACGTGAAGCGGCAGCGTATTCTGACCTCCCTCTCTGACAATGAGACCCTGGCCGCCCGAGAACCTCACGTAGAACGTGCACCTAGTCAGAAGCGTGGAACGCATCATGGAACGACCGTGAGTCATCACGGTACATCCCCGCCACTTCTTTGTCCTCAGACAGACACCTTTCATATAGGACGGTCGTTTGTTGCCCGTGGCGCGCCCCTCAGATGCCATCCCTTCTTCGAAAGAATGCCCACGAGCTCAACGTCCACCTACTCCTCACTCGAAGGCCGATGTCCCGTCAAATCAACAAGTGCCGCCTATTTCTGCTCCATCGTTCACGGAGCGGCCTGAGCCGTCTGCTGATGTGGCGGAAGAGACCACGGAGCCGATGATCTGCCAGTTCCACCGCCTGAAGCTCCCTCCTCGCGAGCAGAGACCCGAGTGGAAACTGGCCTGCCAGGAACGAGTCGAGTACCTGTAAGTTATGCCACGCAAGGTCCCCCCTTATGGTAGCCTCTTGCGTGTTTTCCCGCTCGGGTTGCCCATATCAACTATCATCACTGGGACGACCGTCCCAGGCCAGCACGTCCCTGCTAGGGGAGCCCGTGAGGACATCGGAGAGGTCTCCATGTGACCTACGCTTCTGCCCTGAGACGACGTGCTGAAACGCGACGAGGTCGATGACAGCGGGCTGGGGTATGGAGAGTAGCGCAGGCCGGCCGAGTCCAGGGTGAGCTTTCATGCAGCGCTGGCCCCGGGCCCGTGCACGAAGTCGCTCGCGGTCGACGACGTGGCGAGATGTGCTGGTGCTGTCACTCGACGTACGGCACATGGAGTATGACAGGCGAATCACTCTGGCCGTGTGCACCGTGGCCGACGATCGCGTTGATGTGCCTCCCGGACTGCGTTGCGAACGTGTGGGACATGGCGATTGTGCACCTCGATGATGGCTGTCCCATGCTCTGTGGCCCTGAGTTCGCTGGTGAGAAAACGGTCGAGTCGTGCCTCGAGTCTAACGGCATCTCACTAGATGGATTGCTGCGGGCTCGCCGCTTGCCTGTACCAGGCTTCACGATTTAGCCGTGCAGTTCGCGACGGCGGCTTCAAGATTGCGTTGATTGCCCGGCTGAGCGCCATCCCGGACAATTGTGCGTCTCTTACTTATTCCGTTCTCATTTTCACCGTGCGCGTGCTGACATGACATGTCCCTCGGCAGTCAACACCGTGGTGTTCTCCGCCTGTTTACCGCCCCATCAATTGCCTTAACCTCGGCTGACACACAGCTGGCACATCCGCAGCCCACACATGCTATGCTGATGCGAACACAATAGGCAGTACGTGATGTTCGTTTGTTGGTTTCCCTCGAAACTCGCTACTTTCCCCCTTGCTCATCTTCCATCTGCTCCAGCTCTACCCTCGTCCCCAGCGCACACAGCTTCCCCAGCAAATATGGCATGCTCTCTAGATCGGTTTCATCGGCACCGCGTTCAGGCTCTCGATCTCGACCGTCGTCTACGACGCGATGCTCGTCAATGAGTTGGAAGAGCTCGGTGTTGTGTTGGACGTGGCGGACACCATGTGGACTGGGTTCGTGTTCAGGATGCTTGGTAAGTCCTGCCCGCGTGGTGCTCGTTTGGGATCTGTGCGTTCTGGTTAGAGTGTGCTGACCGTGTCTTGACGAATGACAGGCATCTTGCTCGCACCATGGAGTGGGCGTCGTCAGCCACCGGAAGGCACCCGACGACAGCGCGAACGAGCGGACGGCGCACGCAGAAGTCGGCGTGGTGCGTTCCCGTTCCAGTTTCCGGGAGGCGCGCTGAACAGTTCCGGCTGACTGAATCATGCTCCTTTCACAGGTCACCATCTCTGACCGGAGCGCTCCCTTGACACAGTGCCAATAGACGAGGTGGAGCCTCTTGCAGCTTATACATGCCCCATCTGTTTTTCGCCGCCGTCCTACGCCACGATCACGCTGTGCGGACATGTCCTTTGTGACAAGGATCCGTACACGGCGGTGAAGACGACGATCCAGCGGGGTGCGTATACCCTTCCCCCCGACAAGCGGATGATTCGCAGGGATGCTAAGTATATTCAAATCTGTTGTCCCAGATAGACGGGACCGTCCTCTGCAGTCCACCTGGACATCCCATGGAGGGTTGTTGACATCGAGCCGGGCATGTCGGCGTGGGGTTGCGTGTCGGAGTGGTGAGTGGACCGGACAGCCAGCTGTAGAGTGCGGTAAGTGCGGTCTATCTCCTCGTTCACGTACGCGATACTGATTCTTTCGAATATTCGTCCGGACAAGACTCCATGCCATCATGGAGGGTTGTTGACGCCAAACTGTGGATGGCGTACATGTCCTGAGCAGGACGAAGACGCGAAGACGCGGTGCATTTGAAGGTGAGTCGCTGATCAACTTGTTCCTGGTACCTGACTCGTCAGCCTTCTTAATTTGGCGATCGCCGCGAGAAGCATATCATACTACACGCGCATCAACTCCCCAGGTCATCTCATCTGGTCGTCGTAGAGTCGGTCGGGAGCCTTGCTGGTAAGCTCAGCTTCGGAGTGCCCTCTTGGATACGTGGGCAGATGGCTTACTCCTCATGATAGTCGCCGGCAACAACCTTGGAAGGTTGTTTAGGCAAGGCCTCAGTGGAGAGCGGAGTGAGGTCGGGAAAGGAGAGGGAGTGGGACGGATGAGGTGCGTGTTTTCATACGTTCCCGGGTTGCGAGCACCAGCTGAGCAGGCCCGATCGTACCTATGTAAGGTCCGACGTGTATGGATGGGGTACGGAGGAAGAGGAGGACCTGTGGGATGTGGATTTCGACTTTGGCGGTCAGGATGCGGAGAACAAGCCGGACGATTCGGACATGACCGTCGGGGAGCTCATGGAGTGGAGATATATGTGTGCCGAACGAGAAAAGGAACAGGTTCTGCTACTACAATATGACCCTCATGCATCGAGTCGCAGGGAAATCTCGCGTTCAGAAAAGGCGACCTCAGCAAAGTAGAACGCGATCTCGCCGTCATGGTTCTTCGAGGTCCCCTTCTGCTATGCCTTTCCCGCCTCGCGAAGCGCGGCCCTCCTCTGCGCTTGCAACTCCCACTGCCTCCTAACCTCACCAACATGTCCCTTCCCACCCTTGCCATTCCCGTCCCCGTTCCCGCTACTGCGCACACCGGATCGAGCCGGAGCTGCCGCACTACCAGCTTAACCTTGCTGCAGCGTATCTGAAGGCCAACAAGTACGTAACATGACGTCGTCTTCCGTCCTCGACTGACGGTGCTGTGTGCAGCTTCGTGGAAGCCGAGAAGGCGTGCGATATCGCGCTCAGCCAACACAGCAGCGTCAAGGGTCACTGGCGGAGGGTGAGTCCATCTTATACCCAATTTATTCGCGTATCTGGCGAGTCCGGACGACAGACGTACTAATTTCGGATGGCGGAGTAGGAGCGTCTGCACGCGGTCTCGTTTGGTTCATTCGTACGCCATTAGCCGTAGGTGGGAGTCGATGCGTCGCAGGCCTCGGCACTGGCACCGTCTGCCTCTGTTTTGAACTCACTGCTCAGTGTACCGGCCCTAATGTCGGGTTTTGCGCTTTGTGGCTAGTGAGCGGATTTTTGTTCCAGGTACGTTGCCTTGGTTTGACTCGGATCGCAGGGGGGAGGATTTCCGTCTGGAAAGTACCCGTGTGTTAGATAGAGAAACATGGCGAGTTTCGCCTTACCGCTCTGTTGTAGATCTTGCCTGATCATGTCCGTATGTACGTACATTTAGCTCGGGCGCAGACGCAGACGATGGCGCGTCCTTCCCGCTCTCCGCTCCCTCCTGCCGTCCGGACTGTATACCTACACCAGAAGTCACCGTCCAGATCATTCATGAAAACTCACCGTCCGGATTATTCACGAAAACTCACCGTCCGGATTATTCACGAAAACCCTCCCTATCTCAAGCCCTTGTCCCGGTCATTCGCAGCGTGTGAAACGGCAACGAAACATATTTGATTTGCTATGCGGCGAGGTACCGACGGTGGCGTACTGGAGCGGAAACTTGGCCCAGGCCTGTGAATACATTACCGGTACTAGTGCTTTATGCCGTGGCGCTCTGGAAGCTCACCGACTCCCCTCAACAGTCCTCAAGGTCCCTTTCCCTGCCTCTCTTGGCACCCTTGACCCGGATTTCCGGCTAGATGTTTGGGACACCTTGACGGCACAGCGCGGTCTTCAGCTCAGCAAAGTCGCCAGCATAAGCGACTATCTCCGCACGTTCCCCACCTTCAAAGGCATCGACGAGCAGACCAACCTCTCCGACGTCAGACAGTGGTCGATGTTGGTGAGCCGAAGTCTATGCGATCACGTCGCAGGCCTGGACCATCAATATGGGATGCTGTGGCAGAACGCCACACCAGCTCTAGCGCTCCGTGCCCTTGTGAGTATTAATTTGTGACGATCCTCCGCCTCGTCCCCATCCGCGGGCTCCCAAGTCTTGATCCTAACGTTACTGCGCTTTCATCGCATCCGCCAGTTCCCTGACGACCCTGAGTTCAACCCTGTCGTCTTCAACGCGCAGCCAACCGAATACAACGAACCCCGCTGTCTCCTCTCGGACATTATCGCCTGCCAGGTCGTCTGGTACATCAAATACCTCGTGCGTCACACCTTTCCATACGCCCCGTCGGAGCGTTGCGAGTATAGAGGACTGACGGATTTTTCGACAGCGGCAGCACCCAGAAGAATTCCAGAACAGAAGGCGCTCCTGGGAGGGATGGGCAGCGTGGGGCGCAGCACCCCGGCATCTCGACGCGTTGTACATCATGAGCATCCGTCGGTCCAAGATCAACGGCACGACGCACTACTTCCCTGAGGTCGAGATACGCACCCTGAGCTAGGAAGAGCTCTCGGTCACGATCTCGCTCGGGTGTCGTGCTAATTAGATTGCAGGTTACTGGACGATTTTGCTTGTATGCATGAGTAGCTACAGGAAATGTTGCAGTCCAGGAAAGCCGGAGGGCGACAAACTGCAGGGGATCGTCGTCGAGCTGAATATCAAAGTTACCACACAATTGACATTGGGAATACGAATGGTCCTTATAATTCTTGAGAAGTGGCCTGTGCTTAGCCACGCATCAGGATGGACTTCCTCCCCGAGTCACGAAAAGCCCTCGCGGCTCTTATTGTGATTAGGATTCTCGCGTCATGGGAAGCGGTGCGTGGCGTCGTCATGATCGGCTACCCTTCAAGTTCACCAGGTTATACAATTCCTTTACAACAATATTGCGATAGCGATATTAGGTTGAGTCGGTACAAATCTCCTCTTCATCATACTATACTAATATCCTGCGATCCCGAAAGTCACGGAAGATCCGAAGAACGAAAGCGATTCGGTCCCAGCGTCCTCCAAAGGTCCTTGGAAGACGAAACAACTCCTCCGTCCGGATTCCACAAGCTCATGCCCGTCATATTGTGCCGAGCGACTAGATGCACGGAGAGGGGACAGCATCATCTCCGTGCAAAATCGTGAGCAACCAAAAGGCCTGGACAATCAGGACCATTTCGACAGCGTGACGCGCTGCCTCAGGTTCGGCTAGCTTCAAGCCCTCTTTCGAGTTATCCATGCGACCCAATGGACGCACCTCTCTCGAGGTTACTTAGCCCCGTTCCAGCCTATATTTTGGTCGCATACCAGCGCGTAGCTGCGCCGAAGCTACATTTTATTCATCATGCCGGGTTATCATGCATCGCAGGCTTTCTCGGAACTCCCATCCATCGCGCATGACGCGAGCGGAAATGGCAGATCGTCGTTCAACTTTGAAAGGAAGTATGACAACACTGAATGCGACAACAATTCGTCTGACAGCACGGGTCTTCTGAGCAGTGATCCAAACGAGAAACGACTCGACCAACTTGAAGACAGAAAAGGGCGCCAACTTCTTTACCATGCGCGCGCCCATGCCAATCTCATGGACCAAGACATACGGGACATGCGAAGGAGGGTGCGTCGCCACATGTCCTGCCAGAAAACGCCCGCTCGTAAATCATTGGCCATACGGTATCATGAGCGAGGACGACATACGGCGCCGGCTCGCTGCGGTCTTTTCGCGATTCGCTCACGGGCGCAGAAGCATGCCAATTCCATCTTCTACCGTCAGACACTCCCCAAAAGGAAGCTTCAAATCCGAACGATGCTCTGCGCAAAACGTGCCGCCGCGAACTAGTGTGGGACCACAGAAGCGATAAGGCGTCCGGAGCTCACGACTGTGACCCTCCTCTGGACGCGCTATCGTAGCCTCGTGGGACCCTTGGGAAAAGGATGCGAGACCAAACTTGCACGTGCTAATCGGATGGTGCCCCCTGCCCACCCGCTGATCACCGCATCGCGGGCGCGGAAAGCGTACATACTACCGCGCCCGGGGGTGACGCCCGGGTGCGGAACGAAGATGTGCACGCGCTGAACGACGGTCTGAAGAAAACCCCCGCCAAGACGCGCTGCGCATGGAACCACAAGCCTGGCACCGGAACAAGCAGGAAATAGGAATGGGTATATTACATTGACCGCCACGACCACATCGAAACGGCATTCGACGAGGGGACTCAGAGGCTCTCACAGTCCGAACACCCTCTAACACGCGCCGCGGACGTTCGCTCCACTTCGCGTGCAGTGCTTCCAGCCTGTAACACACCCCCGGTGGTCAATACATACAGCCCCGAAGGCAAGTTGAGCCCTTCTTTTTTTTGTTTGCAGCACGCGCACGAGCGTCTACGCGTACGTTGCGGACCGAGGTTTTCGCACTTGGCTATTCGAGTCGCGCGTGCGACTTGTTGGATTCGCAACGAGCCTCCACGTCGTCCCACGTAGGCGATGGCATGAGGCTCGCGCGGGTGAGATAAAAAAAGGTCCTTGCTCACCTGCATCCCCGTGAACGCGTTCCGTCCCTCCAAGGTGCTTCGCGGGCGATCAGCGAAAATCGCCCGCGACGTTAGCCACCGATCGCGCGCGGTGGAGCAGTGGAGCGTGTCGCGCGCGCTCCCAGTTGTCATTGTCGTGCACAGCAGAGTGGGGCCGATCGTTTGTTTGTTCGACGTCGAGAGAGTCGAGGGCGAGTGTCGACTCGTTGGAGCCTTGTTGGCATGATGGACATGTTCGCCGTATTGGCCGCACTGCCGCCGCTGGCCATGGAACGTTCCGAAACCCGGAGCTCGTGGGGCGCGGCCGCGCGATGGAGTCTGCTGTGCCGCGGCTTTGTGTGTCCTGGTGGTAGTCTGTGTATATTCCGCCCATCGCGCGAGTCGGTGCTGGAGTCTAACCGCCCGGTGCTGGACTGGTGATGGCAAGGAGAGGAGCATAGACCCTTAGCGCCTTAGGCTTTGCAAAACTTTCGTTACTCATCTTTGACTCACCTGACAACGTCGACTCCGAGCGGATCTTCGCGCGCAGCGAGTGCCGAGCATTGGATATATGGTAGGGCGAGGATCGTTTCGCAGAAGCACTGAGAGAAGCTCGGGCGTGAGTGCTGCGCGAAAGTCAGAGTCGTCATAAGGCATGTCATGGCCGCCATTCGACCCGGTCTGCTGATACTGCCATACATACTTTTCTGCGGTGCGGTTTCTGCGGTACGCACATACTTTTCTGCGGTGCGGCCACACCCTGGCTTCCTAGATCCGCGACCGGAGCTTCTCAAACGAGTTGCTGGCTGATGCTCGTGTACAAACCGGGCTCTGGAGAGAGGATGATCATGGACCGTGGAAGGACCGGGGGCGGAGCTTGGATCGGCGATCAGTCTTATCTTATCTATCCCCACATCCGGGTACGCGTTCGACGTTCACGTTCAGCACCAGCACGTTCAGCACCCAG
Source organism: Sanguinoderma infundibulare (assembly GCA_032821775.1). Lineage (NCBI taxonomy): Eukaryota > Fungi > Basidiomycota > Agaricomycetes > Polyporales > Polyporaceae > Sanguinoderma > Sanguinoderma infundibulare. The sequence continues at coordinate 415,480 of JAVLRN010000015.1, read as the reverse complement.
GCTGCCTTGGCACTACTTGTTCCAGGCTTCTTCAGCATCCGCCTTCGCGACCCGCAATCACCAGGCACACACTCTTCTGCCCACCGTGTCCTCTCTTCAAGCCCGCCCGACTCATGCCGCACACTGCACCTGCAGGCCATCGTACACCTCCCACCACCGCTCTCATCGCCGCCAGCGTGCTTGAGCACACCGCACATGTGCGCGCCCATCCTCGTCCTCCACGCCTGCACCGCTGCTCCCGCGTCTTCCACCCCTCCGAAGGTCATGCCCAACTACTTCCCAAAACACTCCCTCTTCGCCCTCTTCCTCCCTCTTTCCCGACCGTCGCTTCAAGGCCTGGAAACCCAAGCCGAGATTCATTTTCCAGACCCTCCTTGAAGCCCGCATACGTCGTCTAGGCCATCACCGACATCAGGGACTTGCACGACTGGATGCGCACCCATCGAGAACAGTTCCCTTTCTCCTCCTCTCCCCCGCCCCCGAACTGCAAAGGCGCCAACAACATCAACATCCCTCGCTCGTGTCCGCCGCCGCGCGACCGGTCCATCTCCGTACGTCCCTCCGTTCCTTACATCCTTGACTATATGCATGATCACCTTGCCTCATTCATCATCGCAATCGCAGCCGCTGAACGTGAACGTTGCCGGGCCACATCGTCAATAACCCGACCGTCGGCCTGTCGACCACCTCCAACGCGGACCAGCAGGCGTGGATCGTGACACAGTTGTCGACGCTGCGCAACCTGCACAGCACCGGCATCGCCTGGCCCGCGCTATCGACAGTCTATGGGCAGCTGCCATGCGGGGGTCATGTCCGTGTCCGCCTTATGTTTTCATCTACGCATGTTCCGCCCAATACTCGCCGCGCAACGGCTCGTGATGCTCGATTCCTCGAAAATTTCGCGTCCCCATCACTTCCGAGGTCGTCCGCTCGCGCTGTCTCCCTCCCTCCGACTACGGACTACGCTCCCGCACCGCTTTCTTTACTCACGGAGCCGAGCGACTCGGAAACGACCCCCAAAGTGCAAGCTCAACCGGAGCACTCCGTCGACACAGTGCCAATAGACGAGGTGGAGCCCCTTGCAGCGTATACGTGCCCCATCTGTTTTTCGCCGCCGTCCTACACCACGATCACGCTGTGCGGACACGTCCTTTGTGACGAGGATCCGTACACGGCGGTGAAGACGACGATCCAGCGGGGTGCATATACCCTTCCTCCGGGCGAGCGGATGATTGCCAGGTACGCTCTCATGTGCATGCCGCTGTCAGAGGCGACACTGATGCCGGATACCACACAGATGCCCGGTGTGCAGGGCTTCCATTCTGGGATGGGACGGGAGGGGCGGAGGGGTGATAGGCCTGAGACCGCGAGCCGTATTCAGCCTGCAGTGTCCGGTCGTTCTCGGAATGTCAAATTCGGAAGGTTAGTCTCTGAAGACCGTCTCGCATCATCAAAATCCTGTTTTAGGGACAATAATCTCAGCTTCCTTTTCCATTCTCTGCGGCGCGGTCCAAGCTTCGAGCTACAAGGGCATGCGCGCTGCACCGAGCCATACCGCACCCTGTACATATCCGTCACTGGCGATGTATTGCGTTTTGCTACGACCACAACGCGGTCCATCTACGGTTGTTGAATGTGGTCTACCGGAAGCTATCGAACACATTTATCTCACGAACGGATCCTAGCGCTTGGCTCGCTGCCTGGGGCATAGCCTCGTGCTGAGCCACTCTACTCTCATCCTTTCAAACGTACATTATCAGCTCACGTCCCGTGATGCAAAGTCTCAATGCCATCATTGTGAGGTAAGTTCTCATCATTTGCCGTGGCCCGTCACGTACCAACGTCTCACTATATCTCCAGAAGCCGAATTGGGAGAGTGCGATGGTGGAGCGGCCTCAAGAACTTTTCGGCGTTAACCGTTCCCCGAGAACCAATGTTGTATCTATCATCGGATGAAATACCTATGGCCGTGTCCATTCTCCCCCCTCGTCACTGGACTAGCAACGTGCTCCTCGGAAGGTCGTCCAGTCAAATCTGTACCGGAAACGCGGGAGAAGCTTGACGAGATCAGGTTGAGGGGTCTAGAACCGTGCGTTCGGCTCCTGACTGCGGACATCATTGACAGCAGGGTCCTCCTCACGAACGCAACTTGACAGGCCAAACAGCTTTTGGGCTTCTAGCAGCATCGCGAAGAAACTCGAACAGCGGTGATAGACATCGTGATGGCACTCAGACGTCTCCGACATGTACGCCGCACGCTTGGATCAGTCAGGCGAAGGTCGGCGATACTGAGACAGTCGTGTCACTACGTTCCGTGACACTCGATTCGCCATCGGTCCCTGGTCAATCGGTCGGTTACCACACCAAATTGGCGCTGCACGATATCGACGACACACCCCTTAGGGTACCCGACGAATAGCTGTGAATGCACCCCATCAATGGGGTGAGGTGCATCCGCAGCTGTGGCCTTGCCAGACGACATGATGCCCACTGCTCGGCCCGACAACGGACGTCGCGACCACTATGATACGATGGCGACCGAGATCAGCCTCGCTCCGAACTTGTGCTCTGTGGCGCATCTCCAGGAGAGACGGAGTCGGGATTGTGGCCCACGACGAACGAGATGGCGTGGGGCTGCATTCCCCATTCGCGCCTATTTGGACACCCATCCATACTCCTCGTCGTCACCTGTGAGTCGCACTCAACCCTGATACTTTACTGCCACTATACTAATCACCGTCCACCCCGTCGCAACCATCCGGACACCCACAACAAGGCCGCGTCGTACGGACGCTCGGTAGGATCCGCAACACCATCAGTTTGCACATCCAGAGTCGAGCACGACAGCGGAGTGGACTTACACCGTGCTGAGTGGACGGACGCAACCGCGCGGCTCTGGTCTGTCGATACCAGGGCGGTAAGCGACGTTCACACGCTCGTATGCAGCTAGAGGGTCGTCTGGGAGCCGGTGAGACAAACTGGCGGTCTGGGGCCTTCGCACAGAGGTGCGACGGGCAAAAGATGGTCAGTTCGCACATCCACAGTCGAATCCGAGGACCGGATGGACTTACATCGTGCTGCTTTGGCGGAAGGAACCGCGCGGCTGGGGTCTGTCGGGACAATGGCGATCAGGGTTGAAAGGTCTGTCGGCGACCCAGCATGCAACGTACCTCGTCCGAGCGACGTTCACGACGAACGCAGACACCGGCTTCCGCGTGCACAGAGGAGGACGCGCAGAGCGGGAGTAACAGCACAAGCGGATGGCGGCGGACGAGCAGAGACGGAGATGGGGATATCTGCGACCTGGGACCTCCTAAATACCTCGCGCCGCGGTCCGTGCGCACTGCGCACCACCTAGATTCGGAGAAAGCGGTAACGTGAACCATGAACGCGGACCATGCGGTATCCAGATCGGCTAACCACTCTCCAGGCACCTGCGGATGACCGCCCATTGATCTCGCATACAACGGCGATTCATGATCGCACCCGCGGTCGTCGGAATGTGGCAGTACGCTGGTAGATATGCAGGGTCCGCGACAACGGGGCGAATCGAGATGGAATCTGGAGGTAGCAACATATATCGCGTGTACTTACGACATGATTCTAATACAGTGCTGGTTTCTCATCAAATGAGCGGAGTGTGAGCTTCAGCTCCAACGGCGGGTTCGAGGACGAAGTGCGCCACCTCATTTTCCTCACCGGAACACACCACTGCACGCAAGTGGATCCGCGAACAGGCTCAAGTCCAAGTGAAGCTCACCGGTCAGCGTGTCCGAGCCTGTCCAGGCGTTGTCCGCTTCCCGTTCCCCCGTCGCCGAGCGGTTCCAACACGCTCGTGGATGACGAACCGACGATCGAGGCACTGATCGCCGAGGTCGCGAAGCTGCAGCACATGTCCGTCTCACGCGCGTGGGAGGTGGCTGGCCTTGCAAACGGCGTGACCATGAAGCGCGTGCCCGGGCAGGAAGCCATGATTGGCCAAAAGACCATCAACGGTAGAAGCAGGGGCGGCAGCAGCTACGGCAACGCCGGAGAGCGATGCACCGTCACTGCGCTGCGTCGAGGCTCGCAAGTGTCTCGGACGTTCTCGATGTGGGCTTGACGATACACCCCGACGTTTGGGAGACGGGGCGCGGCGCCGCAGGCTCATTTTCATATATCAAGGGTTATGTCGGCTGTGGATATGAGTGCGAGATGCGGTCCATGGTCACGCCAGGGCGAAGCGCGAAGCTTGAGGTGTACTCATCGGAACGAACGGCGGCCGGACACAGAAGCGGTTGATTGGGAACGAGATGCGCGGCAGTGAACAGAGTGGCATGCCACGCGCAGTGCTGTCGTCAGGCGGAGACTCACACTCGCCCGCGGTCCTTCAGTGTGGGTTGCGCACCTTTGAATTCCACATCTACAATGCCATCGAGCGACGTCGGCATGCACTCTTGAGTCTTCCATCCTACATGATGCCCATGGTTTCAGACCGTCTATGACACTGTTCACGGTGATTGTTGCATGTAGCGGGTGCAGACCCCGTGCTGCGAAGAGGTTTTTCTCCGTCTGTGCAGGCGAAGGCAAGGCCACGACCGGCCGGAATCGGTGTTAACCCATCAAGCCGTCGATGTACATGCCGTAGCTACGCGACCAATAAAATATGATGTGCCTGACCAGTCCAGTGGGACGTTTCATGAGCCATGATTAGAAGGAGAAACTCGCGACGACCACTCACCTCGAATGCCGCATTTGAACTGCCACGCCTTTGCCACACGTTGGGTGGTTCTGTTGCGGGACGAATGGACAGTTAGTAGAGCACTCTAGTCGTCCACTGCACGAACGCGTATGGTTGCAGAACACAGGCGCAGAGGTGGCCGAGACAAAAACAGAGAGGCGGTTCGTGATCCTCGCGTTTGCGTTCGTGCATGCGAAATCCGAGGGCCATCAGAAAGCCGGTGGGGACATTCAAAGTGCTTGCGACCGGATCATCATCATATATCGCATCCTAAGCGTGAACCCAAGGATAGCCTGAAACCCTGAAATATGTATTACGAACCATCAGTGTCAATAAACCACGGGAATCGTCTCTGAGTAGCGCAAGAGAATCTGAGGAGGGACGTACGTGATGACTCACGGTCGTTCCATGATGCGCTCCATGCTTCTGACTAGATGTGTGTTCTACATGAGGTTCTCTGGCCTCTACATGAGGTTCTCGGGTGGTCGAGGTCTTAATGTTGGAGAGGGAGGTCGGAAGACACTGACGCTTCGCGTAGCGCAGCTGCTTCGGGTGCTGAAAATTGTTGCCGTGTGCGTGTTTAGAGTTCGTACGCCAGGTGATTGGTGCGATCGGCAGCGTTCTGAGACTGCTTTCTCTTTGTGCCCGCCAAAACGGGGATAGGGGACGACAGATGGTGCTTCTTTGCGGGGAGAGACATGTTTCGAGAACAAGATGGGGTTGTGCTGGAGGTAAGGCAAGCATGATGGCTCCTCAGAGGAGGGACAAGGGGACCGGAAGTCGCATGTGCTCCTAATTTGGACCGGGTCGCTAGGGAGGTGACGATGGCAGACGGGGTTTGAACCCCAAATGTCGACGGGACCCAGGGCGCAGCTCGGGCAGTGCATTCTTGGACAAGGAGGGCGGCCGAGCCCGATGCGGAGGCCGTCGCACATCGCGAGCCTGCCGAGCATGAAGACGCCGCCGCTGTTTGCGGAGAAGCAGCGTAACGCACTTGGGTACGGGTACAGGCCTGGGTCGTGCGCTCCATCTCGCCGCAGGCGGCGGCTGCCAGATGATGGTTCCGTACGGCTGCCAAGCGTCCAAGCCCCCAACGCCCGCCTCATCATACACCAACACGCCCTGGTCTTTGTCCGCATCTTCGTTGCCGTTGCTCTCTGACTCTTGTAAAGTCGGGCTCTGAGGTTCGGCTACGCCCTCCCCGGTCCAAAGCAACCAAGTCCCAAAGTCGTCGACCTCCTCGTCATGCTGCGACATGTTCCGCTCCTCGTCCCTCTCACTCTGCGACTCGGGCGGGGATGCCAACGAGCCGCTCGATCCAGCCCATGACGAGCACCCGCTCGGTCCAGCCACAGACGAGGCCCCATTCGGTCCGACAAAGAGCTCCCACACGCGCGCGTCCTCCTCGATGAACGAGGAAGGCACCCACGCCCCCAAGTCCTCCACGCTCTCCTCGCCGAACCGGAGCATCCCCTTTCCCTCCGAGTCGTCGCTCTGCGAGTGATATTTCTGCAACTCCGGAGACGGCGAGCATGCTTGCTCCCGGATGCACTTAGCCTCTTCAAGCACCTCCCCCGTCGACCGCTTGTACAGCCGGACCGGCACCGACTCGAGCTCGCGCGCGTGCGCACGCAGGTGCCGCATTGCCGCCTTGTTCGTCCTGAACTCGACCTGCCGATCCGTCCCCCCGACACGCATGATGTGCCGCACATACCCCTGGTCATGGACGTCCTCTGCTTCTCTTGGTTCGCGGAGGAGGGTGGCGCATGCATCCTCGCCGTGAAACAAGCACCGGTCGCGGAAGGGGACCATCTCGTGACGTACGTGGTACTTGTAGGGAGAAGGTGGGATCGCGAGCGTGGTCCATGGCACGAAGCGGGTGCCGACCGGCATCCCACGGCCCATCGTTGGCTGCTCAGCCTCCCCAGGGTTGTCATTGATGTCGTCTTGGGGGCCTGCTCGACGCTTTCTCGGCGCTTTCTTTGAAATCATACTCGAGGCTCTAACATAGGGAGAAAAAAATGAGAAAAACAGCGGGGCACAAATGAGGATGCAGGTTCTCACAGTGCCTCAAGGTAACACCTGCGCAAAAGCTCCTTGCGCCCATCCCATCGGTCCGTGCGCGAGGAGTTGCGCTGCACAATGCAGAGGACCTGAAGAGCTACGAGCAGGCAGTGCTCGTGCGCAAGGCACCGATGACACTCAACCTGGTCCCGCCGAAGTGCAAGACCTCGCTCACGGCCCCTTGGTCGTCTGCATCAAGTGATGACCCACTGAACCTGAAAGAGCATGAGCCCGATCGTGCCGCATGCGGCGTTGACGTTCTCGAACAGGAACGCGGACTGGCAGCAAGATCTCGGACATACTGAACAGGCTATCCGCGCGAAACCTGCGCGGATATGGCCGAGGATGCAACCGCTGGTCGCTGCGGAGAGCCATAAAATAGTGGCGATACGGCCTTCCTGTTCTCAACAAAACCACGTATCCCCCGCATTCCATTCACACCCCCGTAATACTGCTTCATACTGTCTCGTCGCCCGGACACCATTCTGGCTGTACAACGATTCTCATGCCCGCTCAGCGCAACAGCCGCACGCCAGCCTCAGCTGTGCCTCAACACCACTCGAGTCGACTCGCCAAGCTGCGAGCGCAGATCCGCAAGCTCATGGACGATAAATTGAGTACGTACCTGTCTGCCTTCTGGAAATATACGCGCATCACGGACTTATTGCGTCGCATCTTGATGGCATTTCCACAGAGGAGCTCACCGGCCGCCGCAGTGCACGGATGCGGTGGTCTCCGAGGGACTATGCCCGCTACGTCGTCGTCAGGGCCAAGTACGATCTTGTGGGGTGGCCGGCTGGCGTGCCGTTTGGGAACTTGAGCGATGTTCCTGGCGGCCAGCCTGTCATGGAGCGTCTCCTCGCGTTGTGGATGTCGGGTGCGCTCCGTTTCGAGGAAGCAGCAGAGGAGCGGGTGGAGCTTGCCTTCTCTAACCCTGTTGCTGTTCTTCCAGGGGTTCCGACCAAGCGTCGCCACCAGCGTCGTCGTGAGCAAGGGATAACGGGGATGGAGGACCCAGAGGACCCGATCGAGGAGGCGGTCTGGTCGTCGGAGGTCGAGGCCGAGGCCGAGGACATCTAGGATGCTTGTACTTTGTGTATTGTTTTGCAATAATTTTGCTGTCGAACATTGGCATTGGCGAGGTGGAAGCTGGATGGAGGTTTGCGAGAGAGCCGGAATTTCGAAATTCCGCAAATGGCAGCTTTGGGCGCTTGGCCCCTTGTGGCACTGCACTTCGGTCCCCACGTCCAGTCCGCCGTGACTTTGCTCTCGTCCACGACCATCGCTGTGTCAATAGCCGGTCCATCACTTATATCCAATGTAACCTCCTTCCTTTGTTTCTTCTCCGTGCCTGTACTCACTGCCCTTCCAACCACCATGCGTTTTCCAGGGTGTGCCCCCGCCAGCCAAGCAACCGCCCACTCAGGGACGCCTGACCCCATCCAATCGACGGTAGCCCCTCCCCGAACCTCGCCACCGGCCACAGCACATCATGGCGCTCGTCGTCCACACAACACCTGTCGACGGCCCCAGACGCTCGCCTCGCATTCGCGTGCGCCGTCAGGCCAACCTTAGCCGTGCATCCTACCTTCTCGCTCACACCCAGTCTGCCGTAAGTCGCCTCCCGCAGCCCCCACTCCCCGATCTCGCCCTCCCACAAGACCCATCTGCCATCGTCATCTCCCTAGTGACCCACTCCAAATCAGGAGCACACGCGACTTTCAGTCCTCCTGCCCCTCCTCCGAGAATCCGTCGTCCTCGCCCCACCTTCAGTAGTAGCGCAGCCCCTTCTTCTTCTAGAAGCAGGTCTCTCCCTGCAAAGAAGCGCCATCCGTCTTCCCCTATCCCCGTTTTGACGGGCACAAAGAGAAAGCGGTCTCGGAACGCTGCTGATCACGCCGATCGCCTGGCATACGAACTTGTACCTGTCACCAAACACGCCCACGATGATTTTCAGACCCCGAGGCAGCTGCGCTACGTGAAGCGGCAGCGTATTCTGACCTCCCTCTCTGACAATGAGACCCCGGCCGCCCGAGAACCTCACGTAGAACGTGCACCTAGTCAGAAGCGTGGAACGCATCATGGAACGACCGTGAGTCATCACGGTACATCCCCGCCACTTCTTTGTCCTCAGACAGACACCTTTCATATAGGACGGTCGTTTGTTGCCCGTGGCGCGCCCCTCAGATGCCATCCCTTCTTCGAAAGAATGCCCACGAGCTCAACGTCCACCTACTCCTCACTCGAAGGCCGATGTCCCGTCAAATCAACAAGTGCCGCCTATTTCTGCTCCATCGTTCACGGAGCGGCCTGAGCCGTCTGCTGATGTGGCGGAAGAGACCACGGAGCCGATGATCTGCCAGTTCCACCGCCTGAAGCTCCCTCCTCGCGAGCAGAGACCCGAGTGGAAACTGGCCTGCCAGGAACGAGTCGAGTACCTGTAAGTTATGCCACGCAAGGTCCCCCCTTATGGTAGCCTCTTGCGTGTTTTCCCGCTCGGGTTGCCCATATCAACTATCATCACCGGGACGACCGTCCCAGGCCAGCACGTCCCTGCTAGGGGAGCCCGTGAGGACATCGGAGAGGTCTCCATGTGACCTACGCTTCTGCCCTGAGACGACGTGCTGAAACGCGACGAGGTCGATGACAGCGGGCTGGGGTATGGAGAGTAGCGCAGGCCGGCCGAGTCCAGGGTGAGCTTTCATGCAGCGCTGGCCCCGGGCCCGTGCACGAAGTCGCTCGCGGTCGACGACGTGGCGAGATGTGCTGGTGCTGTCACTCGACGTACGGCACATGGAGTATGACAGGCGAATCACTCTGGCCGTGTGCACCGTGGCCGACGATCGCGTTGATGTGCCTCCCGGACTGCGTTGCGAACGTGTGGGACATGGCGATTGTGCACCTCGATGATGGCTGTCCCATGCTCTGTGGCCCTGAGTTCGCTGGTGAGAAAACGGTCGAGTCGTGCCTCGAGTCTAACGGCATCTCACTAGATGGATTGCTGCGGGCTCGCCGCTTGCCTGTACCAGGCTTCACGATTTAGCCGTGCAGTTCGCGACGGCGGCTTCAAGATTGCGTTGATTGCCCGGCTGAGCGCCATCCCGGACAATTGTGCGTCTCTTACTTATTCCGTTCTCATTTTCACCGTGCGCGTGCTGACATGACATGTCCCTCGGCAGTCAACACCGTGGTGTTCTCCGCCTGTTTACCGCCCCATCAATTGCCTTAACCTCGGCTGACACACAGCTGGCACATCCGCAGCCCACACATGCTATGCTGATGCGAACACAATAGGCAGTACGTGATGTTCGTTTGTTGGTTTCCCTCGAAACTCGCTACTTTCCCCCTTGCTCATCTTCCATCTGCTCCAGCTCTACCCTCGTCCCCAGCGCACACAGCTTCCCCAGCAAATATGGCATGCTCTCTAGATCGGTTTCATCGGCACCGCGTTCAGGCTCTCGATCTCGACCGTCGTCTACGACGCGATGCTCGTCAATGAGTTGGAAGAGCTCGGTGTTGTGTTGGACGTGGCGGACACCATGTGGACTGGGTTCGTGTTCAGGATGCTTGGTAAGTCCTGCCCGCGTGGTGCTCGTTTGGGATCTGTGCGTTCTGGTTAGAGTGTGCTGACCGTGTCTTGACGAATGACAGGCATCTTGCTCGCACCATGGAGTGGGCGTCGTCAGCCACCGGAAGGCACCCGACGACAGCGCGAACGAGCGGACGGCGCACGCAGAAGTCGGCGTGGTGCGTTCCCGTTCCAGTTTCCGGGAGGCGCGCTGAACAGTTCCGGCTGACTGAATCATGCTCCTTTCACAGGTCACCATCTCTGACCGGAGCGCTCCCTTGACACAGTGCCAATAGACGAGGTGGAGCCTCTTGCAGCTTATACATGCCCCATCTGTTTTTCGCCGCCGTCCTATGCCACGATCACGCTGTGCGGACATGTCCTTTGTGACAAGGATCCGTACACGGCGGTGAAGACGACGATCCAGCGGGGTGCGTATACCCTTCCCCCCGACAAGCGGATGATTCGCAGGGATGCTAAGTATATTCAAATCTGTTGTCCCAGATAGACGGGACCGTCCTCTGCAGTCCACCTGGACATCCCATGGAGGGTTGTTGACATCGAGCCGGGCATGTCGGCGTGGGGTTGCGTGTCGGAGTGGTGAGTGGACCGGACAGCCAGCTGTAGAGTGCGGTAAGTGCGGTCTATCTCCTCGTTCACGTACGCGATACTGATTCTTTCGAATATTCGTCCGGACAAGACTCCATGCCATCATGGAGGGTTGTTGACGCCAAACTGTGGATGGCGTACATGTCCTGAGCAGGACGAAGACGCGAAGACGCGGTGCATTTGAAGGTGAGTCGCTGATCAACTTGTTCCTGGTACCTGACTCGTCAGCCTTCTTAATTTGGCGATCGCCGCGAGAAGCATATCATACTACACGCGCATCAACTCCCCAGGTCATCTCATCTGGTCGTCGTAGAGTCGGTCGGGAGCCTTGCTGGTAAGCTCAGCTTCGGAGTGCCCTCTTGGATACGTGGGCAGATGGCTTACTCCTCATGATAGTCGCCGGCAACAACCTTGGAAGGTTGTTTAGGCAAGGCCTCAGTGGAGAGCGGAGTGAGGTCGGGAAAGGAGAGGGAGTGGGACGGATGAGGTGCGTGTTTTCATACGTTCCCGGGTTGCGAGCACCAGCTGAGCAGGCCCGATCGTACCTATGTAAGGTCCGACGTGTATGGATGGGGTACGGAGGAAGAGGAGGACCTGTGGGATGTGGATTTCGACTTTGGCGGTCAGGATGCGGAGAACAAGCCGGACGATTCGGACATGACCGTCGGGGAGCTCATGGAGTGGAGATATATGTGTGCCGAACGAGAAAAGGAACAGGTTCTGCTACTACAATATGACCCTCATGCATCGAGTCGCAGGGAAATCTCGCGTTCAGAAAAGGCGACCTCAGCAAAGTAGAACGCGATCTCGCCGTCATGGTTCTTCGAGGTCCCCTTCTGCTATGCCTTTCCCGCCTCGCGAAGCGCGGCCCTCCTCTGCGCTTGCAACTCCCACTGCCTCCTAACCTCACCAACATGTCCCTTCCCACCCTTGCCATTCCCGTCCCCGTTCCCGCTACTGCGCACACCGGATCGAGCCGGAGCTGCCGCACTACCAGCTTAACCTTGCTGCAGCGTATCTGAAGGCCAACAAGTACGTAACATGACGTCGTCTTCCGTCCTCGACTGACGGTGCTGTGTGCAGCTTCGTGGAAGCCGAGAAGGCGTGCGATATCGCGCTCAGCCAACACAGCAGCGTCAAGGGTCACTGGCGGAGGGTGAGTCCATCTTATACCCAATTTATTCGCGTATCTGGCGAGTCCGGACGACAGACGTACTAATTTCGGATGGCGGAGTAGGAGCGTCTGCACGCGGTCTCGTTTGGTTCATTCGTACGCCATTAGCCGTAGGTGGGAGTCGATGCGTCGCAGGCCTCGGCACTGGCACCGTCTGCCTCTGTTTTGAACTCACTGCTCAGTGTACCGGCCCTAATGTCGGGTTTTGCGCTTTGTGGCTAGTGAGCGGATTTTTGTTCCAGGTACGTTGCCTTGGTTTGACTCGGATCGCAGGGGGGAGGATTTCCGTCTGGAAAGTACCCGTGTGTTAGATAGAGAAACATGGCGAGTTTCGCCTTACCGCTCTGTTGTAGATCTTGCCTGATCATGTCCGTATGTACGTACATTTAGCTCGGGCGCAGACGCAGACGATGGCGCGTCCTTCCCGCTCTCCGCTCCCTCCTGCCGTCCGGACTGTATACCTACACCAGAAGTCACCGTCCAGATCATTCATGAAAACTCACCGTCCGGATTATTCACGAAAACTCACCGTCCGGATTATTCACGAAAACCCTCCCTATCTCAAGCCCTTGTCCCGGTCATTCGCAGCGTGTGAAACGGCAACGAAACATATTTGATTTGCTATGCGGCGAGGTACCGACGGTGGCGTACTGGAGCGGAAACTTGGCCCAGGCCTGTGAATACATTACCGGTACTAGTGCTTTATGCCGTGGCGCTCTGGAAGCTCACCGACTCCCCTCAACAGTCCTCAAGGTCCCTTTCCCTGCCTCTCTTGGCACCCTTGACCCGGATTTCCGGCTAGATGTTTGGGACACCTTGACGGCACAGCGCGGTCTTCAGCTCAGCAAAGTCGCCAGCATAAGCGACTATCTCCGCACGTTCCCCACCTTCAAAGGCATCGACGAGCAGACCAACCTCTCCGACGTCAGACAGTGGTCGATGTTGGTGAGCCGAAGTCTATGCGATCACGTCGCAGGCCTGGACCATCAATATGGGATGCTGTGGCAGAACGCCACACCAGCTCTAGCGCTCCGTGCCCTTGTGAGTATTAATTTGTGACGATCCTCCGCCTCGTCCCCATCCGCGGGCTCCCAAGTCTTGATCCTAACGTTACTGCGCTTTCATCGCATCCGCCAGTTCCCTGACGACCCTGAGTTCAACCCTGTCGTCTTCAACGCGCAGCCAACCGAATACAACGAACCCCGCTGTCTCCTCTCGGACATTATCGCCTGCCAGGTCGTCTGGTACATCAAATACCTCGTGCGTCACACCTTTCCATACGCCCCGTCGGAGCGTTGTGAGTATAGAGGACTGACGGATTTTTCGACAGCGGCAGCACCCAGAAGAATTCCAGAACAGAAGGTGCTCCTGGGAGGGATGGGCAGCATGGGGCGCAGCACCTCGGCATCTCGACGCATTGTACATCATGAGCATCCGTCGGTCCAAGATCAACGGCACGACGCACTACTTCCCTGAGGTCGAGATACGCACCCTGAGCTAGGGGGAGCTCTCGGTCGCGATCTCGCTCGGGCGTCATGCCAATTAGATTGCAGGTTACTGGACGATTTTGTTTGTATGCATGAGTAGCTACAGGAAATGTTGCCGAAGGTACATTTTATTCATCATGCTGGGTATGGCATCGCGGGCTTTCTCGGAACTCCCATACATCGCGCATGACGCCAGCGGAAATGGCAGATCGTCGTTCAACTTTGAAAGAATTATGATAACGCTGGATGCAAAAACAATTCGGCTGACCGGACGGGTCATCTGAGCAGTGATCCAAACGAGAAACGACTCGACCAACTTGAAGACAGAAAAGGGAGCCAACTTCTTTACCATGCGCGCGCCCATGCCAAGCTCATGGACCAAGACATACGGGACATGCGAAGGAGGGTGCGTCGCCACATGTCCTGCCAGAAAACGCCCGCTCGTAAATCATTGACCATACGGTATCATGAGCGAGAACGACATACGGCGCCGGGTCGCTGCGGTCTTTTCGCGATTCGCTCACGGGCGCAGAAGCATGCCAATTTCATCTTCTACCGTCAGACACTCCCCAAAAGGAAGCTTCAAATCCGAACGACGCTCTGCGCAATACGTGCCGCCGCGAACTAGTGTGGGACCACAGAAGCGATAAGGCGTCCGGAGCTCACGACTGTGACCCTCCTCTGGACGCGCTATCGTAGCCTCGTGGGACCCTCAGAACGTTCCCTTGGGAAAAGGATGCGAGACCAAACTTGCACGTGCTAATCGGATGGTGCCCCCTGCCCACCCGCTGATCACCGCATCGCGGGCGCGGAAAGCGTACATACTACCGCGCCCGGGGGTGACGCCCGGGTGCGGAACGAAGATGTGCACGCGCTGAACGGCGGTCTGAAGAAAACCCCCGCCAAGACGCGCTGCGCATAGAACCACAAGCCTGGCGCCGGAACAAGCAAGAAATAGGAATGGGTATATTACATTGACCGCCACGACCACATCGAAACGGCATTCGACGAGGGGACTCGGAGGCTCTCACAGTCCGAACACCCTATAACACGCGCCGCGGACGTTCGCTCCACTTCGTGTGCAGTGCTTCCAGCCTATAACACACCCCCGGTGGCCAATACATAAAGCCCCGAAGGCAAGTTGCGCCCTTCCTTTTTTTTGTTCGCAGCACGCGCACGAGCGTCTACGCGTACGTTGCGGACCGAGGTTTTCGCACTTGGCTATTCGAGTCGCGCGTGCGACTTGTTGGATTCGCAACGAGCCTCCACGTCGTCCCACGTAGGCGATGGCATGAGGCTCGCGCGGGTGAGATAAAAAAAGGTCCTTGCTCACCTGCATCCCCGTGAACGCGTTCCGTCCCTCCAAGGTGCTTCGCGGGCGATCAGCGAAAATCGCCCGCGACGTTAGCCACCGATCGCGCGCGGTGGGGCAGTGGAGCGTGTCGCGCGCGCTCCCAGTTGCCATTGTCGTGCACAGCAGAGTGGGGCCGATCGTTTGTTTGTTCGACGTCGAGAGAGTCGAGGGCGAGTGTCGACTCGTTGGAGCCTTGTTGGCATGATGGACATGTTCGCCGTATTGGCCGCACTGCCGCCGCTGGCCATGGAACGTTCCGAAACCCGGAGCTCGCGGGGTGCGGCCGCGCGATGGAGTCTGCTGTGCCGCGGCTTTGTGTGTCCTGGTGGTAGTCTGTGTATATTCCGCCCATCGCGCGAGTCGGTGCTGGAGTCTAACCGCCCGGTGCTGGACTGGTGATGGCAAGGAGAGGAGCATAGACCCTTAGCGCCTTAGGCTTTGCAAAACTTTCGTTACTCATCTTTGACTCACCTGACAACGTCGACTCCGAGCGGATCTTCGCGCGCAGCGAGTGCCGAGCATTGGATATATGGTAGGGCGAGGATCGTTTCGCAGAAGCACTGAGAGAAGCTCGGGCGTGAGTGCTGCGCGAAAGTCAGAGTCGTCATAAGGCATGTCATGGCCGCCATTCGACCCGGTCTGCTGATACTGCCATACATACTTTTCTGCGGTGCGGTTTCTGCGGTACGCACATACTTTTCTGCGGTGCGGCCACACCCTGGCTTCCTAGATCCGCGACCGGAGCTTCTCAAACGAGTTGCTGGCTGATGCTCGTGTACAAACCGGGCTCTGGAGAGAGGATGATCATGGACCGTGGAAGGACCGGGGGCGGAGCTTGGATCGGCGATCAGTCTTATCTTATCTATCCCCACATCCGGGTACGCGTTCGACGTTCACGTTCAGCACCAGCACGTTCAGCACCCAGGCTGCCTTGGCACTACTTGTTCCAGGCTTCTCCAGCATCCGCCTTCGCGACCCGCAATCACCAGGAACACACTCTTCTGCCCACCGCGTCGTCTCTTCAAGCCCACCCAACTCATGCCGCACACTGCACCTGCAGGCCATCGTACACCTCCCACCACCGCTCTCGTCGCCGCCAGCGTGCTTGAGCACACCGCACATGTGCGCGCCCATCCTCGTCCTCCACGCCTGCACCGCTGCTCCCGTGTCTTCCACCCCTCCGAAGTTCATGCCCAACTACTTCCCAAAACACTCCCTCTTCGCCCTCTTCCTTCCTCTTTCCCGACCGTCGCTTCAAGCAGGAAACCCAAGCCGAGATTCATTTTCCAGACCCTCCTTGAAGCCCGCATACATCGTCTAGGCCATCACCGACGTCAGGGACTTGCACGACTGGATGCGCACCCATCGAGAACAATTCCCTCTCTCCTCCTCTCCCCCGCCCCCGAACCTCAAAGGCGCCAACAACATCAACATCCCTCGCTCGTGTCCGCCGCCGCGCGACCGGTCCATCTCCGTACGTCCCTCCGTTCCTTCCATCCTTGACTATATGCATGATCACCTTGCCTCATTCATCATCGCAATCGCAGCCGCTGAACGTGAACGTCGCCGGGCCACATGGTCAATAACCCGACCGTCGGCCTGTTGCCCACCTCCAACGCGGACCAGCAGGCGCGAATCGTGACACAGTTGTCGACGCTGCGCAACCTCCACCGCACCGGCATCGCCTGGCCCGCGCTATCGACAGTCTATGGGCAGCTGCCATGCGGGGGTCATGTCCGTGTCCGCCTTATGTTTTCATCTACGGGTGTTCCGCCCAATACTCGCCGCGCAACGGCTCGTGATGCTCCATTCCTCGAAAATTTCGCGTCCCCATCACTTCTGAGGTCGTCCGCTCGCGCTGTCTCCCTCCCTCCGCCTACCGACTACGCTCCCACGCCGCTTTCTTTACTCACGGAGCCGAGCGACTCGGAAACGACCCCGAAAGTGCAAGCTCAACCGGAGCACTCCGTCCACACAGTCCCAATAGATGAGGTGGAGCCTCTTGCGGCGTATACGTGCCCCATCTGTTTCTCGCCGCCATCCTACGCCACGATCACGCCGTGCGGACACGTCCTTTGTGGTGAGTGTCTGTTCACGGCGGTGAAGACGACGATCCAGCGGGGTGCATATACCCTTCCTCCGGGCGAGCGGATGATTGCCAGGTACGCTCTCATGTGCATGCCGCTGTCAGAGGCGATACTGATGCCGGATACCACACAGATGCCCGGTGTGCAGGGCTTCCATTCTGGGATGGGACGGGAGGGGCGGAGGGGTGATAGGTCTGAGACCGCGAGCCGTATTCAGCCTGTAGCGTCCGGTCGTTCTCGGAATGTCAAATTCGGAAGGTTAGTCTCTGAAGACCGTCTCGCATCATCAAAATCCTGTTTTAGGGACAATAATCTCAGCTTCCTTTTCCATTCTCTGCGGCGCGGTCCAAGCTTCGAGCTACAAGGGCATGCGCGCTGCACCGAGCCATACCGCACCCTGTACATATCCGTCACTGGCGATGTATTGCGTTTTGCTACGACCACAACGCGGTCCATCTACGGTTGTTGAATGTGGTCTACCGGAAGCTATCGAACACATTTATCTCATGAACGGATCCTAGCGCTTGGCTCGCTGCCTGGGGCATAGCCTCGTGCTGAGCCACTCTACTCTCATCCTTTCAAACGTACATTATCAGCTCACGTCCCGTGATGCAAAGTCTCAATGCCATCATTGTGAGGTAAGTTCTCATCATTTGCCGTGGCCCGTCACGTACCAACGTCTCACTATATCTCCAGAAGCCGAATTGGGAGAGTGCGATGGTGGAGCGGCCTCAAGAACTTTTCGGCGTTAACCGTTCCCCAAGAACCAATGTTGTATCTATCATCGGATGAAATACCTATGGCCGTGTCCATTCTCCCCCCTCGTCACTGGACTAGCAACGTGCTCCTTGGAAGGTCGTCCAGTCAAATCTGTACCGGAAACGCGGGAGAAGCTTGACGAGATCAGGTTGAGGGGTCTAGAACCGTGCGTTCGGCTCCTGACTGCGGACATCATTGACAGCAGGGTCCTCCTCACGAACGCAACTTGACAGGCCAAACAGCTTTTGGGCTTCTAGCAGCATCGCGAAGAAACTCGAACAGCGGTGATAGACATCGTGATGGCACTCAGACGTCTCCGACACGTACGCCGCACGCTTGGATCGGTCGGGCGAAGGTCGGCAATACTGAGACAGTCGTGTCACTACGTTCCGTGACACTCGATTCGCCATCGGTCCCTGGTCAATCGGTCGGTTACCACACCAAATTGGCGCTGCACGATATCGACGACACACCCCTTAGGGTACCCGACGAATAGCTGTGAATGCACCCCATCAATGGGGTGAGGTGCATCCGCAGCTGTGGCCTTGCCAGACGACATGATGCCCACTGCTCGGCCCGACAACGGACGTCGCGACCACTATGATACGATGGCGACCGAGATCAGCCTCGCTCCGAACTTGTGCTCTGTGGCGCATCTCCAGGAGAGACGGAGTCGGGATTGTGGCCCACGACGAACGAGATGGCGTGGGGCTGCATTCCCCATTCGCGCCTATTTGGACACCCATCCATACTCCTCGTCGTCACCTGTGAGTCGCACTCAACCCTGATACTTTACTGCCACTATACTAATCACCGTCCACCCCGTCGCAACCATCCGGACACCCACAACAAGGCCGCGTCGTACGGACGCTCGGTAGGATCCGCAACACCATCAGTTTGCACATCCAGAGTCGAGCACGACAGCGGAGTGGACTTACACCGTGCTGAGTGGACGGACGCAACCGCGCGGCTCTGGTCTGTCGATACCAGGGCGGTAAGCGACGTTCACACGCTCGTATGCAGCTAGAGGGTCGTCTGGGAGCCGGTGAGACAAACTGGCGGTCTGGGGCCTTCGCACAGAGGTGCGACGGGCAAAAGATGGTCAGTTCGCACATCCACAGTCGAATCCGAGGACCGGATGGACTTACATCGTGCTGCTTTGGCGGAAGGAACCGCGCGGCTGGGGTCTGTCGGGACAATGGCGATCAGGGTTGAAAGGTCTGTCGGCGACCCAGCATGCAACGTACCTCGTCCGAGCGACGTTCACGACGAACGCAGACACCGGCTTCCGCGTGCACAGAGGAGGACGCGCAGAGCGGGAGTAACAGCACAAGCGGATGGCGGCGGACGAGCAGAGACGGAGATGGGGATATCTGCGACCTGGGACCTCCTAAATACCTCGCGCCGCGGTCCGTGCGCACTGCGCACCACCTAGATTCGGAGAAAGCGGTAACGTGAACCATGAACGCGGACCATGCGGTATCCAGATCGGCTAACCACTCTCCAGGCACCTGCGGATGACCGCCCATTGATCTCGCATACAACGGCGATTCATGATCGCACCCGCGGTCGTCGGAATGTGGCAGTACGCTGGTAGATATGCAGGGTCCGCGACAACGGGGCGAATCGAGATGGAATCTGGAGGTAGCAACATATATCGCGTGTACTTACGACATGATTCTAATACAGTGCTGGTTTCTCATCAAATGAGCGGAGTGTGAGCTTCAGCTCCAACGGCGGGTTCGAGGACGAAGTGCGCCACCTCATTTTCCTCACCGGAACACACCACTGCACGCAAGTGGATCCGCGAACAGGCTCAAGTCCAAGTGAAGCTCACCGGTCAGCGTGTCCGAGCCTGTCCAGGCGTTGTCCGCTTCCCGTTCCCCCGTCGCCGAGCGGTTCCAACACGCTCGTGGATGACGAACCGACGATCGAGGCACTGATCGCCGAGGTCGCGAAGCTGCAGCACATGTCCGTCTCACGCGCGTGGGAGGTGGCTGGCCTTGCAAACGGCGTGACCATGAAGCGCGTGCCCGGGCAGGAAGCCATGATTGGCCAAAAGACCATCAACGGTAGAAGCAGGGGCGGCAGCAGCTACGGCAACGCCGGAGAGCGATGCACCGTCACTGCGCTGCGTCGAGGCTCGCAAGTGTCTCGGACGTTCTCGATGTGGGCTTGACGATACACCCCGACGTTTGGGAGACGGGGCGCGGCGCCGCAGGCTCATTTTCATATATCAAGGGTTATGTCGGCTGTGGATATGAGTGCGAGATGCGGTCCATGGTCACGCCAGGGCGAAGCGCGAAGCTTGAGGTGTACTCATCGGAACGAACGGCGGCCGGACACAGAAGCGGTTGATTGGGAACGAGATGCGCGGCAGTGAACAGAGTGGCATGCCACGCGCAGTGCTGTCGTCAGGCGGAGACTCACACTCGCCCGCGGTCCTTCAGTGTGGGTTGCGCACCTTTGAATTCCACATCTACAATGCCATCGAGCGACGTCGGCATGCACTCTTGAGTCTTCCATCCTACATGATGCCCATGGTTTCAGACCGTCTATGACACTGTTCACGGTGATTGTTGCATGTAGCGGGTGCAGACCCCGTGCTGCGAAGAGGTTTTTCTCCGTCTGTGCAGGCGAAGGCAAGGCCACGACCGGCCGGAATCGGTGTTAACCCATCAAGCCGTCGATGTACATGCCGTAGCTACGCGACCAATAAAATATGATGTGCCTGACCAGTCCAGTGGGACGTTTCATGAGCCATGATTAGAAGGAGAAACTCGCGACGACCACTCACCTCGAATGCCGCATTTGAACTGCCACGCCTTTGCCACACGTTGGGTGGTTCTGTTGCGGGACGAATGGACAGTTAGTAGAGCACTCTAGTCGTCCACTGCACGAACGCGTATGGTTGCAGAACACAGGCGCAGAGGTGGCCGAGACAAAAACAGAGAGGCGGTTCGTGATCCTCGCGTTTGCGTTCGTGCATGCGAAATCCGAGGGCCATCAGAAAGCCGGTGGGGACATTCAAAGTGCTTGCGACCGGATCATCATCATATATCGCATCCTAAGCGTGAACCCAAGGATAGCCTGAAACCCTGAAATATGTATTACGAACCATCAGTGTCAATAAACCACGGGAATCGTCTCTGAGTAGCGCAAGAGAATCTGAGGAGGGACGTACGTGATGACTCACGGTCGTTCCATGATGCGCTCCATGCTTCTGACTAGATGTGTGTTCTACATGAGGTTCTCTGGCCTCTACATGAGGTTCTCGGGTGGTCGAGGTCTTAATGTTGGAGAGGGAGGTCGGAAGACACTGACGCTTCGCGTAGCGCAGCTGCTTCGGGTGCTGAAAATTGTTGCCGTGTGCGTGTTTAGAGTTCGTACGCCAGGTGATTGGTGCGATCGGCAGCGTTCTGAGACTGCTTTCTCTTTGTGCCCGCCAAAACGGGGATAGGGGACGACAGATGGTGCTTCTTTGCGGGGAGAGACATGTTTCGAGAACAAGATGGGGTTGTGCTGGAGGTAAGGCAAGCATGATGGCTCCTCAGAGGAGGGACAAGGGGACCGGAAGTCGCATGTGCTCCTAATTTGGACCGGGTCGCTAGGGAGGTGACGATGGCAGACGGGGTTTGAACCCCAAATGTCGACGGGACCCAGGGCGCAGCTCGGGCAGTGCATTCTTGGACAAGGAGGGCGGCCGAGCCCGATGCGGAGGCCGTCGCACATCGCGAGCCTGCCGAGCATGAAGACGCCGCCGCTGTTTGCGGAGAAGCAGCGTAACGCACTTGGGTACGGGTACAGGCCTGGGTCGTGCGCTCCATCTCGCCGCAGGCGGCGGCTGCCAGATGATGGTTCCGTACGGCTGCCAAGCGTCCAAGCCCCCAACGCCCGCCTCATCATACACCAACACGCCCTGGTCTTTGTCCGCATCTTCGTTGCCGTTGCTCTCTGACTCTTGTAAAGTCGGGCTCTGAGGTTCGGCTACGCCCTCCCCGGTCCAAAGCAACCAAGTCCCAAAGTCGTCGACCTCCTCGTCATGCTGCGACATGTTCCGCTCCTCGTCCCTCTCACTCTGCGACTCGGGCGGGGATGCCAACGAGCCGCTCGATCCAGCCCATGACGAGCACCCGCTCGGTCCAGCCACAGACGAGGCCCCATTCGGTCCGACAAAGAGCTCCCACACGCGCGCGTCCTCCTCGATGAACGAGGAAGGCACCCACGCCCCCAAGTCCTCCACGCTCTCCTCGCCGAACCGGAGCATCCCCTTTCCCTCCGAGTCGTCGCTCTGCGAGTGATATTTCTGCAACTCCGGAGACGGCGAGCATGCTTGCTCCCGGATGCACTTAGCCTCTTCAAGCACCTCCCCCGTCGACCGCTTGTACAGCCGGACCGGCACCGACTCGAGCTCGCGCGCGTGCGCACGCAGGTGCCGCATTGCCGCCTTGTTCGTCCTGAACTCGACCTGCCGATCCGTCCCCCCGACACGCATGATGTGCCGCACATACCCCTGGTCATGGACGTCCTCTGCTTCTCTTGGTTCGCGGAGGAGGGTGGCGCATGCATCCTCGCCGTGAAACAAGCACCGGTCGCGGAAGGGGACCATCTCGTGACGTACGTGGTACTTGTAGGGAGAAGGTGGGATCGCGAGCGTGGTCCATGGCACGAAGCGGGTGCCGACCGGCATCCCACGGCCCATCGTTGGCTGCTCAGCCTCCCCAGGGTTGTCATTGATGTCGTCTTGGGGGCCTGCTCGACGCTTTCTCGGCGCTTTCTTTGAAATCATACTCGAGGCTCTAACATAGGGAGAAAAAAATGAGAAAAACAGCGGGGCACAAATGAGGATGCAGGTTCTCACAGTGCCTCAAGGTAACACCTGCGCAAAAGCTCCTTGCGCCCATCCCATCGGTCCGTGCGCGAGGAGTTGCGCTGCACAATGCAGAGGACCTGAAGAGCTACGAGCAGGCAGTGCTCGTGCGCAAGGCACCGATGACACTCAACCTGGTCCCGCCGAAGTGCAAGACCTCGCTCACGGCCCCTTGGTCGTCTGCATCAAGTGATGACCCACTGAACCTGAAAGAGCATGAGCCCGATCGTGCCGCATGCGGCGTTGACGTTCTCGAACAGGAACGCGGACTGGCAGCAAGATCTCGGACATACTGAACAGGCTATCCGCGCGAAACCTGCGCGGATATGGCCGAGGATGCAACCGCTGGTCGCTGCGGAGAGCCATAAAATAGTGGCGATACGGCCTTCCTGTTCTCAACAAAACCACGTATCCCCCGCATTCCATTCACACCCCCGTAATACTGCTTCATACTGTCTCGTCGCCCGGACACCATTCTGGCTGTACAACGATTCTCATGCCCGCTCAGCGCAACAGCCGCACGCCAGCCTCAGCTGTGCCTCAACACCACTCGAGTCGACTCGCCAAGCTGCGAGCGCAGATCCGCAAGCTCATGGACGATAAATTGAGTACGTACCTGTCTGCCTTCTGGAAATATACGCGCATCACGGACTTATTGCGTCGCATCTTGATGGCATTTCCACAGAGGAGCTCACCGGCCGCCGCAGTGCACGGATGCGGTGGTCTCCGAGGGACTATGCCCGCTACGTCGTCGTCAGGGCCAAGTACGATCTTGTGGGGTGGCCGGCTGGCGTGCCGTTTGGGAACTTGAGCGATGTTCCTGGCGGCCAGCCTGTCATGGAGCGTCTCCTCGCGTTGTGGATGTCGGGTGCGCTCCGTTTCGAGGAAGCAGCAGAGGAGCGGGTGGAGCTTGCCTTCTCTAACCCTGTTGCTGTTCTTCCAGGGGTTCCGACCAAGCGTCGCCACCAGCGTCGTCGTGAGCAAGGGATAACGGGGATGGAGGACCCAGAGGACCCGATCGAGGAGGCGGTCTGGTCGTCGGAGGTCGAGGCCGAGGCCGAGGACATCTAGGATGCTTGTACTTTGTGTATTGTTTTGCAATAATTTTGCTGTCGAACATTGGCATTGGCGAGGTGGAAGCTGGATGGAGGTTTGCGAGAGAGCCGGAATTTCGAAATTCCGCAAATGGCAGCTTTGGGCGCTTGGCCCCTTGTGGCACTGCACTTCGGTCCCCACGTCCAGTCCGCCGTGACTTTGCTCTCGTCCACGACCATCGCTGTGTCAATAGCCGGTCCATCGCTTATATCCAATGTAACCTCCTTCCTTTGTTTCTTCTCCGTGCCTGTACTCACTGCCCTTCCAACCACCATGCGTTTTCCAGGGTGTGCCCCCGCCAGCCAAGCAACCGCCCACTCAGGGACGCCTGACCCCATCCAATCGACGGTAGCCCCTCCCCGAACCTCGCCACCGGCCACAGCACATCATGGCGCTCGTCGTCCACACAACACCTGTCGACGGCCCCAGACGCTCGCCTCGCATTCGCGTGCGCCGTCAGGCCAACCTTAGCCGTGCATCCTACCTTCTCGCTCACACCCAGTCTGCTGTAAGTCGCCTCCCGCAGCCCCCACTCCCCGATCTCGCCCTCCCACAAGACCCATCTGCCATCGTCATCTCCCTAGTGACCCACTCCAAATCAGGAGCACACGCGACTTTCAGTCCTCCTGCCCCTCCTCCGAGAATCCGTCGTCCTCGCCCCACCTTCAGTAGTAGCGCAGCCCCTTCTTCTTCTAGAAGCAGGTCTCTCCCTGCAAAGAAGCGCCATCCGTCTTCCCCTATCCCCGTTTTGACGGGCACAAAGAGAAAGCGGTCTCGGAACGCTGCTGATCACGCCGATCGCCTGGCATACGAACTTGTACCTGTCACCAAACACGCCCACGATGATTTTCAGACCCCGAGGCAGCTGCGCTACGTGAAGCGGCAGCGTATTCTGACCTCCCTCTCTGACAATGAGACCCCGGCCGCCCGAGAACCTCACGTAGAACGTGCACCTAGTCAGAAGCGTGGAACGCATCATGGAACGACCGTGAGTCATCACGGTACATCCCTGCCACTTCTTTGTCCTCAGACAGACACCTTTCATATAGGACGGTCGTTTGTTGCCCGTGGCGCGCCCCTCAGATGCCATCCCTTCTTCGAAAGAATGCCCACGAGCTCAACGTCCACCTACTCCTCACTCGAAGGCCGATGTCCCGTCAAATCAACAAGTGCCGCCTATTTCTGCTCCATCGTTCACGGAGCGGCCTGAGCCGTCTGCTGATGTGGCGGAAGAGACCACGGAGCCGATGATCTGCCAGTTCCACCGCCTGAAGCTCCCTCC
Organism: Sanguinoderma infundibulare; assembly: GCA_032821775.1. Classification (NCBI taxonomy): domain Eukaryota; kingdom Fungi; phylum Basidiomycota; class Agaricomycetes; order Polyporales; family Polyporaceae; genus Sanguinoderma; species Sanguinoderma infundibulare. Next base: position 390,411 of record JAVLRN010000015.1, on the reverse strand, counting down.
TCGCGAGCAGAGACCCGAGTGGAAACTGGCCTGCCAGGAACGAGTCGAGTACCTGTAAGTTATGCCACGCAAGGTCCCCCCTTATGGTAGCCTCTTGCGTGTTTTCCCGCTCGGGTTGCCCATATCAACTATCATCACCGGGACGACCGTCCCAGGCCAGCACGTCCCTGCTAGGGGAGCCCGTGAGGACATCGGAGAGGTCTCCATGTGACCTACGCTTCTGCCCTGAGACGACGTGCTGAAACGCGACGAGGTCGATGACAGCGGGCTGGGGTATGGAGAGTAGCGCAGGCCGGCCGAGTCCAGGGTGAGCTTTCATGCAGCGCTGGCCCCGGGCCCGTGCACGAAGTCGCTCGCGGTCGACGACGTGGCGAGATGTGCTGGTGCTGTCACTCGACGTACGGCACATGGAGTATGACAGGCGAATCACTCTGGCCGTGTGCACCGTGGCCGACGATCGCGTTGATGTGCCTCCCGGACTGCGTTGCGAACGTGTGGGACATGGCGATTGTGCACCTCGATGATGGCTGTCCCATGCTCTGTGGCCCTGAGTTCGCTGGTGAGAAAACGGTCGAGTCGTGCCTCGAGTCTAACGGCATCTCACTAGATGGATTGCTGCGGGCTCGCCGCTTGCCTGTACCAGCCTTCACGATTTAGCCGTGCAGTTCGCGACGGCGGCTTCAAGATTGCGTTGATTGCCCGGCTGAGCGCCATCCCGGACAATTGTGCGTCTCTTACTTATTCCGTTCTCATTTTCACCGTGCGCGTGCTGACATGACATGTCCCTCGGCAGTCAACACCGTGGTGTTCTCCGCCTGTTTACCGCCCCATCAATTGCCTTAACCTCGGCTGACACACAGCTGGCACATCCGCAGCCCACACATGCTATGCTGATGCGAACACAATAGGCAGTACGTGATGTTCGTTTGTTGGTTTCCCTCGAAACTCGCTACTTTCCCCCTTGCTCATCTTCCATCTGCTCCAGCTCTACCCTCGTCCCCAGCGCACACAGCTTCCCCAGCAAATATGGCATGCTCTCTAGATCGGTTTCATCGGCACCGCGTTCAGGCTCTCGATCTCGACCGTCGTCTACGACGCGATGCTCGTCAATGAGTTGGAAGAGCTCGGTGTTGTGTTGGACGTGGCGGACACCATGTGGACTGGGTTCGTGTTCAGGATGCTTGGTAAGTCCTGCCCGCGTGGTGCTCGTTTGGGATCTGTGCGTTCTGGTTAGAGTGTGCTGACCGTGTCTTGACGAATGACAGGCATCTTGCTCGCACCATGGAGTGGGCGTCGTCAGCCACCGGAAGGCACCCGACGACAGCGCGAACGAGCGGACGGCGCACGCAGAAGTCGGCGTGGTGCGTTCCCGTTCCAGTTTCCGGGAGGCGCGCTGAACAGTTCCGGCTGACTGAATCATGCTCCTTTCACAGGTCACCATCTCTGACCGGAGCGCTCCCTTGACACAGTGCCAATAGACGAGGTGGAGCCTCTTGCAGCTTATACATGCCCCATCTGTTTTTCGCCGCCGTCCTACGCCACGATCACGCTGTGCGGACATGTCCTTTGTGACAAGGATCCGTACACGGCGGTGAAGACGACGATCCAGCGGGGTGCGTATACCCTTCCCCCCGACAAGCGGATGATTCGCAGGGATGCTAAGTATATTCAAATCTGTTGTCCCAGATAGACGGGACCGTCCTCTGCAGTCCACCTGGACATCCCATGGAGGGTTGTTGACATCGAGCCGGGCATGTCGGCGTGGGGTTGCGTGTCGGAGTGGTGAGTGGACCGGACAGCCAGCTGTAGAGTGCGGTAAGTGCGGTCTATCTCCTCGTTCACGTACGCGATACTGATTCTTTCGAATATTCGTCCGGACAAGACTCCATGCCATCATGGAGGGTTGTTGACGCCAAACTGTGGATGGCGTACATGTCCTGAGCAGGACGAAGACGCGAAGACGCGGTGCATTTGAAGGTGAGTCGCTGATCAACTTGTTCCTGGTACCTGACTCGTCAGCCTTCTTAATTTGGCGATCGCCGCGAGAAGCATATCATACTACACGCGCATCAACTCCCCAGGTCATCTCATCTGGTCGTCGTAGAGTCGGTCGGGAGCCTTGCTGGTAAGCTCAGCTTCGGAGTGCCCTCTTGGATACGTGGGCAGATGGCTTACTCCTCATGATAGTCGCCGGCAACAACCTTGGAAGGTTGTTTAGGCAAGGCCTCAGTGGAGAGCGGAGTGAGGTCGGGAAAGGAGAGGGAGTGGGACGGATGAGGTGCGTGTTTTCATACGTTCCCGGGTTGCGAGCACCAGCTGAGCAGGCCCGATCGTACCTATGTAAGGTCCGACGTGTATGGATGGGGTACGGAGGAAGAGGAGGACCTGTGGGATGTGGATTTCGACTTTGGCGGTCAGGATGCGGAGAACAAGCCGGACGATTCGGACATGACCGTCGGGGAGCTCATGGAGTGGAGATATATGTGTGCCGAACGAGAAAAGGAACAGGTTCTGCTACTACAATATGACCCTCATGCATCGAGTCGCAGGGAAATCTCGCGTTCAGAAAAGGCGACCTCAGCAAAGTAGAACGCGATCTCGCCGTCATGGTTCTTCGAGGTCCCCTTCTGCTATGCCTTTCCCGCCTCGCGAAGCGCGGCCCTCCTCTGCGCTTGCAACTCCCACTGCCTCCTAACCTCACCAACATGTCCCTTCCCACCCTTGCCATTCCCGTCCCCGTTCCCGCTACTGCGCACACCGGATCGAGCCGGAGCTGCCGCACTACCAGCTTAACCTTGCTGCAGCGTATCTGAAGGCCAACAAGTACGTAACATGACGTCGTCTTCCGTCCTCGACTGACGGTGCTGTGTGCAGCTTCGTGGAAGCCGAGAAGGCGTGCGATATCGCGCTCAGCCAACACAGCAGCGTCAAGGGTCACTGGCGGAGGGTGAGTCCATCTTATACCCAATTTATTCGCGTATCTGGCGAGTCCGGACGACAGACGTACTAATTTCGGATGGCGGAGTAGGAGCGTCTGCACGCGGTCTCGTTTGGTTCATTCGTACGCCATTAGCCGTAGGTGGGAGTCGATGCGTCGCAGGCCTCGGCACTGGCACCGTCTGCCTCTGTTTTGAACTCACTGCTCAGTGTACCGGCCCTAATGTCGGGTTTTGCGCTTTGTGGCTAGTGAGCGGATTTTTGTTCCAGGTACGTTGCCTTGGTTTGACTCGGATCGCAGGGGGGAGGATTTCCGTCTGGAAAGTACCCGTGTGTTAGATAGAGAAACATGGCGAGTTTCGCCTTACCGCTCTGTTGTAGATCTTGCCTGATCATGTCCGTATGTACGTACATTTAGCTCGGGCGCAGACGCAGACGATGGCGCGTCCTTCCCGCTCTCCGCTCCCTCCTGCCGTCCGGACTGTATACCTACACCAGAAGTCACCGTCCAGATCATTCATGAAAACTCACCGTCCGGATTATTCACGAAAACTCACCGTCCGGATTATTCACGAAAACCCTCCCTATCTCAAGCCCTTGTCCCGGTCATTCGCAGCGTGTGAAACGGCAACGAAACATATTTGATTTGCTATGCGGCGAGGTACCGACGGTGGCGTACTGGAGCGGAAACTTGGCCCAGGCCTGTGAATACATTACCGGTACTAGTGCTTTATGCCGTGGCGCTCTGGAAGCTCACCGACTCCCCTCAACAGTCCTCAAGGTCCCTTTCCCTGCCTCTCTTGGCACCCTTGACCCGGATTTCCGGCTAGATGTTTGGGACACCTTGACGGCACAGCGCGGTCTTCAGCTCAGCAAAGTCGCCAGCATAAGCGACTATCTCCGCACGTTCCCCACCTTCAAAGGCATCGACGAGCAGACCAACCTCTCCGACGTCAGACAGTGGTCGATGTTGGTGAGCCGAAGTCTATGCGATCACGTCGCAGGCCTGGACCATCAATATGGGATGCTGTGGCAGAACGCCACACCAGCTCTAGCGCTCCGTGCCCTTGTGAGTATTAATTTGTGACGATCCTCCGCCTCGTCCCCATCCGCGGGCTCCCAAGTCTTGATCCTAACGTTACTGCGCTTTCATCGCATCCGCCAGTTCCCTGACGACCCTGAGTTCAACCCTGTCGTCTTCAACGCGCAGCCAACCGAATACAACGAACCCCGCTGTCTCCTCTCGGACATTATCGCCTGCCAGGTCGTCTGGTACATCAAATACCTCGTGCGTCACACCTTTCCATACGCCCCGTCGGAGCGTTGTGAGTATAGAGGACTGACGGATTTTTCGACAGCGGCAGCACCCAGAAGAATTCCAGAACAGAAGGTGCTCCTGGGAGGGATGGGCAGCATGGGGCGCAGCACCTCGGCATCTCGACGCATTGTACATCATGAGCATCCGTCGGTCCAAGATCAACGGCACGACGCACTACTTCCCTGAGGTCGAGATACGCACCCTGAGCTAGGGGGAGCTCTCGGTCGCGATCTCGCTCGGGCGTCATGCCAATTAGATTGCAGGTTACTGGACGATTTTGTTTGTATGCATGAGTAGCTACAGGAAATGTTGCCGAAGGTACATTTTATTCATCATGCTGGGTATGGCATCGCGGGCTTTCTCGGAACTCCCATACATCGCGCATGACGCCAGCGGAAATGGCAGATCGTCGTTCAACTTTGAAAGAATTATGATAACGCTGGATGCAAAAACAATTCGGCTGACCGGACGGGTCATCTGAGCAGTGATCCAAACGAGAAACGACTCGACCAACTTGAAGACAGAAAAGGGAGCCAACTTCTTTACCATGCGCGCGCCCATGCCAAGCTCATGGACCAAGACATACGGGACATGCGAAGGAGGGTGCGTCGCCACATGTCCTGCCAGAAAACGCCCGCTCGTAAATCATTGACCATACGGTATCATGAGCGAGAACGACATACGGCGCCGGGTCGCTGCGGTCTTTTCGCGATTCGCTCACGGGCGCAGAAGCATGCCAATTTCATCTTCTACCGTCAGACACTCCCCAAAAGGAAGCTTCAAATCCGAACGACGCTCTGCGCAATACGTGCCGCCGCGAACTAGTGTGGGACCACAGAAGCGATAAGGCGTCCGGAGCTCACGACTGTGACCCTCCTCTGGACGCGCTATCGTAGCCTCGTGGGACCCTCAGAACGTTCCCTTGGGAAAAGGATGCGAGACCAAACTTGCACGTGCTAATCGGATGGTGCCCCCTGCCCACCCGCTGATCACCGCATCGCGGGCGCGGAAAGCGTACATACTACCGCGCCCGGGGGTGACGCCCGGGTGCGGAACGAAGATGTGCACGCGCTGAACGGCGGTCTGAAGAAAACCCCCGCCAAGACGCGCTGCGCATAGAACCACAAGCCTGGCGCCGGAACAAGCAAGAAATAGGAATGGGTATATTACATTGACCGCCACGACCACATCGAAACGGCATTCGACGAGGGGACTCGGAGGCTCTCACAGTCCGAACACCCTATAACACGCGCCGCGGACGTTCGCTCCACTTCGTGTGCAGTGCTTCCAGCCTATAACACACCCCCGGTGGCCAATACATAAAGCCCCGAAGGCAAGTTGCGCCCTTCCTTTTTTTTGTTCGCAGCACGCGCACGAGCGTCTACGCGTACGTTGCGGACCGAGGTTTTCGCACTTGGCTATTCGAGTCGCGCGTGCGACTTGTTGGATTCGCAACGAGCCTCCACGTCGTCCCACGTAGGCGATGGCATGAGGCTCGCGCGGGTGAGATAAAAAAAGGTCCTTGCTCACCTGCATCCCCGTGAACGCGTTCCGTCCCTCCAAGGTGCTTCGCGGGCGATCAGCGAAAATCGCCCGCGACGTTAGCCACCGATCGCGCGCGGTGGGGCAGTGGAGCGTGTCGCGCGCGCTCCCAGTTGCCATTGTCGTGCACAGCAGAGTGGGGCCGATCGTTTGTTTGTTCGACGTCGAGAGAGTCGAGGGCGAGTGTCGACTCGTTGGAGCCTTGTTGGCATGATGGACATGTTCGCCGTATTGGCCGCACTGCCGCCGCTGGCCATGGAACGTTCCGAAACCCGGAGCTCGCGGGGTGCGGCCGCGCGATGGAGTCTGCTGTGCCGCGGCTTTGTGTGTCCTGGTGGTAGTCTGTGTATATTCCGCCCATCGCGCGAGTCGGTGCTGGAGTCTAACCGCCCGGTGCTGGACTGGTGATGGCAAGGAGAGGAGCATAGACCCTTAGCGCCTTAGGCTTTGCAAAACTTTCGTTACTCATCTTTGACTCACCTGACAACGTCGACTCCGAGCGGATCTTCGCGCGCAGCGAGTGCCGAGCATTGGATATATGGTAGGGCGAGGATCGTTTCGCAGAAGCACTGAGAGAAGCTCGGGCGTGAGTGCTGCGCGAAAGTCAGAGTCGTCATAAGGCATGTCATGGCCGCCATTCGACCCGGTCTGCTGATACTGCCATACATACTTTTCTGCGGTGCGGTTTCTGCGGTACGCACATACTTTTCTGCGGTGCGGCCACACCCTGGCTTCCTAGATCCGCGACCGGAGCTTCTCAAACGAGTTGCTGGCTGATGCTCGTGTACAAACCGGGCTCTGGAGAGAGGATGATCATGGACCGTGGAAGGACCGGGGGCGGAGCTTGGATCGGCGATCAGTCTTATCTTATCTATCCCCACATCCGGGTACGCGTTCGACGTTCACGTTCAGCACCAGCACGTTCAGCACCCAGGCTGCCTTGGCACTACTTGTTCCAGGCTTCTCCAGCATCCGCCTTCGCGACCCGCAATCACCAGGAACACACTCTTCTGCCCACCGCGTCGTCTCTTCAAGCCCACCCAACTCATGCCGCACACTGCACCTGCAGGCCATCGTACACCTCCCACCACCGCTCTCGTCGCCGCCAGCGTGCTTGAGCACACCGCACATGTGCGCGCCCATCCTCGTCCTCCACGCCTGCACCGCTGCTCCCGTGTCTTCCACCCCTCCGAAGTTCATGCCCAACTACTTCCCAAAACACTCCCTCTTCGCCCTCTTCCTTCCTCTTTCCCGACCGTCGCTTCAAGCAGGAAACCCAAGCCGAGATTCATTTTCCAGACCCTCCTTGAAGCCCGCATACATCGTCTAGGCCATCACCGACGTCAGGGACTTGCACGACTGGATGCGCACCCATCGAGAACAATTCCCTCTCTCCTCCTCTCCCCCGCCCCCGAACCTCAAAGGCGCCAACAACATCAACATCCCTCGCTCGTGTCCGCCGCCGCGCGACCGGTCCATCTCCGTACGTCCCTCCGTTCCTTCCATCCTTGACTATATGCATGATCACCTTGCCTCATTCATCATCGCAATCGCAGCCGCTGAACGTGAACGTCGCCGGGCCACATGGTCAATAACCCGACCGTCGGCCTGTTGCCCACCTCCAACGCGGACCAGCAGGCGCGAATCGTGACACAGTTGTCGACGCTGCGCAACCTCCACCGCACCGGCATCGCCTGGCCCGCGCTATCGACAGTCTATGGGCAGCTGCCATGCGGGGGTCATGTCCGTGTCCGCCTTATGTTTTCATCTACGGGTGTTCCGCCCAATACTCGCCGCGCAACGGCTCGTGATGCTCCATTCCTCGAAAATTTCGCGTCCCCATCACTTCTGAGGTCGTCCGCTCGCGCTGTCTCCCTCCCTCCGCCTACCGACTACGCTCCCACGCCGCTTTCTTTACTCACGGAGCCGAGCGACTCGGAAACGACCCCGAAAGTGCAAGCTCAACCGGAGCACTCCGTCCACACAGTCCCAATAGATGAGGTGGAGCCTCTTGCGGCGTATACGTGCCCCATCTGTTTCTCGCCGCCATCCTACGCCACGATCACGCCGTGCGGACACGTCCTTTGTGGTGAGTGTCTGTTCACGGCGGTGAAGACGACGATCCAGCGGGGTGCATATACCCTTCCTCCGGGCGAGCGGATGATTGCCAGGTACGCTCTCATGTGCATGCCGCTGTCAGAGGCGATACTGATGCCGGATACCACACAGATGCCCGGTGTGCAGGGCTTCCATTCTGGGATGGGACGGGAGGGGCGGAGGGGTGATAGGTCTGAGACCGCGAGCCGTATTCAGCCTGTAGCGTCCGGTCGTTCTCGGAATGTCAAATTCGGAAGGTTAGTCTCTGAAGACCGTCTCGCATCATCAAAATCCTGTTTTAGGGACAATAATCTCAGCTTCCTTTTCCATTCTCTGCGGCGCGGTCCAAGCTTCGAGCTACAAGGGCATGCGCGCTGCACCGAGCCATACCGCACCCTGTACATATCCGTCACTGGCGATGTATTGCGTTTTGCTACGACCACAACGCGGTCCATCTACGGTTGTTGAATGTGGTCTACCGGAAGCTATCGAACACATTTATCTCATGAACGGATCCTAGCGCTTGGCTCGCTGCCTGGGGCATAGCCTCGTGCTGAGCCACTCTACTCTCATCCTTTCAAACGTACATTATCAGCTCACGTCCCGTGATGCAAAGTCTCAATGCCATCATTGTGAGGTAAGTTCTCATCATTTGCCGTGGCCCGTCACGTACCAACGTCTCACTATATCTCCAGAAGCCGAATTGGGAGAGTGCGATGGTGGAGCGGCCTCAAGAACTTTTCGGCGTTAACCGTTCCCCAAGAACCAATGTTGTATCTATCATCGGATGAAATACCTATGGCCGTGTCCATTCTCCCCCCTCGTCACTGGACTAGCAACGTGCTCCTTGGAAGGTCGTCCAGTCAAATCTGTACCGGAAACGCGGGAGAAGCTTGACGAGATCAGGTTGAGGGGTCTAGAACCGTGCGTTCGGCTCCTGACTGCGGACATCATTGACAGCAGGGTCCTCCTCACGAACGCAACTTGACAGGCCAAACAGCTTTTGGGCTTCTAGCAGCATCGCGAAGAAACTCGAACAGCGGTGATAGACATCGTGATGGCACTCAGACGTCTCCGACACGTACGCCGCACGCTTGGATCGGTCGGGCGAAGGTCGGCAATACTGAGACAGTCGTGTCACTACGTTCCGTGACACTCGATTCGCCATCGGTCCCTGGTCAATCGGTCGGTTACCACACCAAATTGGCGCTGCACGATATCGACGACACACCCCTTAGGGTACCCGACGAATAGCTGTGAATGCACCCCATCAATGGGGTGAGGTGCATCCGCAGCTGTGGCCTTGCCAGACGACATGATGCCCACTGCTCGGCCCGACAACGGACGTCGCGACCACTATGATACGATGGCGACCGAGATCAGCCTCGCTCCGAACTTGTGCTCTGTGGCGCATCTCCAGGAGAGACGGAGTCGGGATTGTGGCCCACGACGAACGAGATGGCGTGGGGCTGCATTCCCCATTCGCGCCTATTTGGACACCCATCCATACTCCTCGTCGTCACCTGTGAGTCGCACTCAACCCTGATACTTTACTGCCACTATACTAATCACCGTCCACCCCGTCGCAACCATCCGGACACCCACAACAAGGCCGCGTCGTACGGACGCTCGGTAGGATCCGCAACACCATCAGTTTGCACATCCAGAGTCGAGCACGACAGCGGAGTGGACTTACACCGTGCTGAGTGGACGGACGCAACCGCGCGGCTCTGGTCTGTCGATACCAGGGCGGTAAGCGACGTTCACACGCTCGTATGCAGCTAGAGGGTCGTCTGGGAGCCGGTGAGACAAACTGGCGGTCTGGGGCCTTCGCACAGAGGTGCGACGGGCAAAAGATGGTCAGTTCGCACATCCACAGTCGAATCCGAGGACCGGATGGACTTACATCGTGCTGCTTTGGCGGAAGGAACCGCGCGGCTGGGGTCTGTCGGGACAATGGCGATCAGGGTTGAAAGGTCTGTCGGCGACCCAGCATGCAACGTACCTCGTCCGAGCGACGTTCACGACGAACGCAGACACCGGCTTCCGCGTGCACAGAGGAGGACGCGCAGAGCGGGAGTAACAGCACAAGCGGATGGCGGCGGACGAGCAGAGACGGAGATGGGGATATCTGCGACCTGGGACCTCCTAAATACCTCGCGCCGCGGTCCGTGCGCACTGCGCACCACCTAGATTCGGAGAAAGCGGTAACGTGAACCATGAACGCGGACCATGCGGTATCCAGATCGGCTAACCACTCTCCAGGCACCTGCGGATGACCGCCCATTGATCTCGCATACAACGGCGATTCATGATCGCACCCGCGGTCGTCGGAATGTGGCAGTACGCTGGTAGATATGCAGGGTCCGCGACAACGGGGCGAATCGAGATGGAATCTGGAGGTAGCAACATATATCGCGTGTACTTACGACATGATTCTAATACAGTGCTGGTTTCTCATCAAATGAGCGGAGTGTGAGCTTCAGCTCCAACGGCGGGTTCGAGGACGAAGTGCGCCACCTCATTTTCCTCACCGGAACACACCACTGCACGCAAGTGGATCCGCGAACAGGCTCAAGTCCAAGTGAAGCTCACCGGTCAGCGTGTCCGAGCCTGTCCAGGCGTTGTCCGCTTCCCGTTCCCCCGTCGCCTCGCGGTTCCAACACACTCGTGGATGACGAACCGACGATCGAGGCACTGGTTGCTGAGGTCGCGAAGCTGCAGCACATGTCCGTCTCACGCGCGTGGGAGGTGGCTGGCCTTGCAAACGGCGTGACCATGAAGCGCGTGCCCGGGCAGGAAGCCATGATTGGCCAAAAGACCATCAACGGTAGAAGCAGGGGCGGCAGCAGCTACGGCAACGCCGGAGAGCGATGCACCGTCACTGCGCTGCGTCGAGGCTCGCAAGTGTCTCGGACGTTCTCGATGTGGGCTTGACGATACACCCCGACGTTTGGGAGACGGGGCGCGGCGCCGCAGGCTCATTTTCATATATCAAGGGTTATGTCGGCTGTGGATATGAGTGCGAGATGCGGTCCATGGTCACGCCAGGGCGAAGCGCGAAGCTTGAGGTGTACTCATCGGAACGAACGGCGGCCGGACACAGAAGCGGTTGATTGGGAACGAGATGCGCGGCAGTGAACAGAGTGGCATGCCACGCGCAGTGCTGTCGTCAGGCGGAGACTCACACTCGCCCGCGGTCCTTCAGTGTGGGTTGCGCACCTTTGAATTCCACATCTACAATGCCATCGAGCGACGTCGGCATGCACTCTTGAGTCTTCCATCCTACATGATGCCCATGGTTTCAGACCGTCTATGACACTGTTCACGGTGATTGTTGCATGTAGCGGGTGTAGACCCCGTGCTGCGAAGAGGTTTTTCTCCATCTGTGCAGGCGAAGGCAAGGCCACGACCGGCCGGAATCGGTGTTAACCCATCAAGCCGTCGATGTACATGCCGTAGCTACGCGACCAATAAAATATGATGTGCCTGACCAGTCCAGTGGGACGTTTCATGAGCCATGATTAGAAGGAGAAACTCGCGACGACCACTCACCTCGAATGCCGCATTTGAACTGCCACGCCTTTGCCACCCGTTGGGTGGTTCTGTTGCGGGACGAATGGACAGTTAGTAGAGCACTCTAGTCGTCCACTGCACGAATGCGTATGGTTGCAGAACACAGGCGCAGAGCTGGCCGAGACAAAAACAGAGAGGCGGTTCGTGATCCTCGCGTTTGCGTTCGTGCATGCGAAATCCGAGGACCATCAGAAGGCCGGTGGGGACATTCAAAGTGCTTGCGACCGGATCATCATCATATATCGCATCCTAAGCGTGAACCCAAGGATAGCCTGAAACCCTGAAATATGTATTACGAACCATCAGTGTCAATAAACCACGGGAATCGTCTCCGAGTAGCGCAAGAGAATCTGAGGAGGGACGTACGTGATGACTCACGGTCGTTCCATGATGTGCTCCATGCTTCTGACTAGATGTGTGTTCTACATGAGGTTCTCTGGCCTCTACATGAGGTTCTCGGGTGGTCGAGGTCTTAATGTTGGAGAGGGAGGTCGGAAGACACTGACGCTTCGCGTAGCGCAGCTGCCTCGGGTGCTGAAAATTGTTGCCGTGTGCGTGTTTAGAGTTCGTACGCCAGGTGATTGGTGCGATCGGCAGCGTTCTGAGACCGCTTTCTCTTTGTGCCCGCCAAAACGGGGATAGGGGACGACAGATGGTGCTTCTTTGCGGGGAGAGACATGTTTCGAGAACAAGACGGGGTTGTGCTGGAGGTAGGGCAAGCATGATGGCTCCTCAGAGGACGGACAATGGGACTGCAAGTCGCATGTGCTCCTAATTTGGACCGGGTCGCTAGGGAGGCGGCAATGGCAGACGGGGTTTGAACCCCAAATGTCGACGGGACCCAGGGCGCAGCTCGGGCAGTGCATTCTTGGACAAGGAGGGCGGCCGAGCCCGATGCGGAGGCCGTCGCACGTCGCGAGCCTGCCGAGCATGAAGACGCCGCCGCTGTTTGCGGAGAAGCAGCGTAACGCACTTGGGTACGGGTACACGCCTGGGTCGTGCGCTCCATCTCGCCGCAGGCGGCGGCTGCCAGATGACGGTACCGTACGGCTGCCAAGCATCCAAGCCCCCAACGCCCGCCTCGTCGTACACCAACACGCCCTGGTCTTTGTCCGCATCTTCGCTGCCGTCGCTCTGTGACTCTTGTAAAGTCGGGCTCTGAGGTTCGGCCACGCCCTCCCCGGTCCAAAGCAACCAAGTCCCAAAGTCGTCAACCTCCTCGTCATGCTGCGACACGTTCCGCTCCTCGTCCCTCTCACTCTGCGACTCGGGCGGGGATGCCAACGAGCCGCTCGATCCAGCCCATGACGAGCACCCGCTCGGTCCAGCCACAGACGAGGCCCCATTCGGTCCGACAAAGAGCTCCCACATGCACGTGTCCTCCTCGATGAACGAGGAAGGCACCCACACCCCCAAGTCCTCCACACTCTCCTCGCCGAACTGGAGCATCCCCTTTCCCTCCGAGAGTCATCGCTCTGCGAGTGATATTTCTGCAACTCCGGAGACGACGAGCGTGCCTGCTCCCAGATGCACTTAGCCTCTTCAAGCACCTCCCCCGTCGACCGCTTGTACAGCCGGACCGGCACCGACTCGAGCTCGCGCGCGTGCGCACGCAGGTGCCGCATTGCCGCCTTGTTCGTCCTGAACTCGACCTGCCGATCCGTCCCCCCGACACGCATGATGTGCCACACATACCCCTGGTCATGGACGTCCTCTGCTTCTCTTGGTTCGCGGAGGAGGGTGGCGCACGCGTCCTCGCCGTGGAACAAGCACCGGCTGAACTCACGGAAGGGGACCATCTCGTGACGTACGTGGTACTTGTAGGGAGAAGGCGGGATCGCGAGCGTGGTCCATGGCACGAAGCGGGTGCCGACCGGCATCCCGCGGCCCATCGTTGGCTGCTCAGCCTCCGCCGGGTTGTCACTGATGTCGTCTTGGGGGCCCGCTCGACGCTTTCTCAGCGCTTTATTTTAAATCATACTCGAGGCTCTAATATAGGGAGAAGAAAATGAGAAAAACAGCGGGGCACGAACGAGGATGCAGGTTCTCACAGTGCCTCAAGGTAACGCCTGCGCGAAAGCTCCTTGCGCCCATTCAATTGGTCTGTGCGCCAGGAGTTGCGCTGCACGATGCAGAGGACCTGAAGAGCTATGAGCAGGCAGTGCTCGCGCGCAAGGCACCGATGACACTCAACCTGGTCCCGTCGAAGTGCAAGACCTCGCTCACGGCCCCTTGGTCGTCTGCATCAAGTGATGACCCACCGAACCTGAAAGAGCATGAGCCCGATCGTGCCGCATGCGGCGTTGACGTTCTCGAACAGGAACGCGGACTGACAGCAAGATCTCGGACATACTGAACAGGCTATCCGCGCGAAACCTGCGCGGATACGGCCTCAGATGCAACCGCCGGTCGCTGCGGAGAGCCATAAAATAGTGGCGATACGGCCTTCCTGTTCGCAACAAAACCACGTATCCCCCGCATTCCATTCACACCCCCGTAATACTCCTTCATACTGTCTCGTCACCCGGACACCATTCTGGCCGTACAACGATTCTCATGCCCGCTCAGCGCAACGGCCGCACGCCAGCCTCAGCTGTGCCTCAACACCACTCGAGCCGACTCGCCAAGCTGCGAGCACAGATCCGCAAGCTCGTGGACGATAAATTGAGTACGTACCTGTCTGCCTTCTGGAAATATGCGCGCATCACGGACTTATTGCATCGCGTCTTGATGGCATTTCCACAGAGGAGCTCACCGGCCGCCGCAGTGCACGGATGCGGTGGTCTCCGAGGGACTATGCCCGCTACGTCGTCGTCAGGGCCAAGCACGATCTTGTGGGGTGGCCGGCTGGCGTGCCGTTTGGGAACTTGAGCGATGTTCCTGGCGGCCAGCCGGTCATGGAGCGTCTCCTCGCGTTGTGGATGTCGGGTGCGCTCCGTTTCGAGGAAGCAACAGAGGAGCGGGTGGAGCTTGCCTTCTCTAACCCGGTTGCTGTTCTTCCAGGGGTTCCGACCAAGCGTCGCCACCAGCGTCGTCGTGAGCAAGGGATAACGGGGATGGAGGACCCAGAGGACCCGATCGAGGAGGCGGTCTGGTCGTCGGAGGTCGAGGTCGAGGCCGAGGCCGAGGAGATCTAGGATGCTTGTACTTTTTATATTGTTTTGCAATAATTTTGCTGTCGAAAATTGGCATTGGCGAGGTGGAAGCTGGATGGAGGTTTGCGAGAGAGCCGTAATTTCGAAATTCCGCAAATGGCAGCTGTGGGCGCTTGGCCCCTTGTGGCACTGCACTTCGGTCCCCGCGTCCAGTCCACCGTGACTTTGCTCTCGTCCACGACCATCGCTGTGTCAATAGCCGGTCCATCGCTTATATCCAATGTAACCTCCTTCCTTTGTTTCTTCTCTGTGCCTGAACTCACTGCCCTTCCAACCACCATGCGTTTTCCAGGGTGTGCCCCCGCCAGCCAAGCAACCGCCCACTCAGGGACGCCTGACCCCATCCAATCGATGGTAGCCCCTCCCCGAACCTCGCCACCGGCCACAGCACATCATGGCGCTCGTCGTCCACACAACACCTGTCGACGGCCCCAGACGCTCGCCTCGCATTCGCGTGCGCCGTCAGGCCAACCTTAGCCGTGCATCCTACCTTCTCGCTCACACCCAGTCTGCCGTAAGTCGCCGCTCCCACTCCCGCAGCCCCCACGCCCCCGATCTTGCCCTCCCACAAGACCCGTCTGCCGTCGTCGCCTCCCTAGCGACCCACTCCAAATCAGGAGCACACCCGACTTCCAGTCCTCCCGCCCCTCCTCCGAGTAACCATCGTCCTCGCCCCACCTCTAGTAGTAGCACAGCCCCTTCTTCTAGAAGCAGGTCTCTCCCTGCAAAGAAGCACCATCCGTCGTCCCCTATCCCCGTTTTGGTGGGCACAAAGAGAAAGCGGTCTCAGAACGTTGCTGATCGCGCCGATCGCCTGGCGTACGAACTCATACCTGTCCAGAAACACGCCCACGACGATTTTCAGACCCCGAGGCAGCTGCGCTACGCGAAGCGGCAGCGTCTTCTGACCTCCCTCTCCGACAATGAGACCCCGGCCGCCCGAGAACCTCATGTAGAACGCGCACCTAGTCAGAAGCGTGGAACGCATCATGCAACCACCGTGAGTCATCACCTACATCCCCGCCACTTCTTTGTCCTCAAACAGACATCTTTCATATAGGACGGTCGCTTGTTGCCCGTGGCGTGCCCCTCCAATGCCATCCCTTCTTCGGAAGAACGCCCACGAGCTCAACGTCCGCCGACTCCTCACCCGAAGGCCGATGTCCTGTCAAATCAGCAAGTGCCACTTATTCCCGCTCCTTCGTTCACAGAGCGGCCCGAGCTGTCTGCTGATGTGGCCGAAGAGACCACGGAGCCGATGATCTGCCAGTTCCACCGCCTGAAGCTCCCTCCTCGCGAGCAGAGACCCGAGTGGAAACTGGCCTGCCAGGAACCGAGTCGAGTACCTGTAAGTTACGCCACGCAAGGTCCCACCTTATGGTAGCCTCTTGCGTGTTTTCCCGCTCGGGTTGCCCATATCAACTATCATCACCGGGACGACCATCCCAGGCCAGCACGTCCCTGCTAGGGGAGCCCGTGAGGACATCGGAGAGGTCTCCATGTGACCTACGCTTCTGCCCTGAGACGACGTGCTGAAATGCGACGAGGTCAATGACAGCAGGCTGGGGTATGGAGAGTAGCGCAGGCCAGCCGAGTCCAGGGTGAGTTTTCACGCAGCGCTGGCCCCGGGCCCGTGCACGAAGTCGCTCGCGGTCGACGACGTGGCGAGATGTGCTGGTGCTGTCACTCGACGTACGGCACATGGAGTATGACAGGCGAATCGCTCTGGCCGTGTGCACCGTGGCCGACGATCGCATTGATGTGCCTCCCGGACTGCGTTGCGAACGTGTGGGACATGGCGATTGTGCACCTCGATGATGGCTGTCCCATGCTCTGTGGCCCTGAGTTCGCTGGTGAGAAAACGGTCGAGTCGTGCCTCGAGTCTAACGGCATCTCACTAGATGGATTGCTGCGGGCTCGCCGCTTGCCTGTACCAGCCTTCACGATTTAGCCGTGCAGTTCGCGACGGCGGCTTCAAGATTGCGTTGATTGCCCGGCTGAGCGCCATCCCGGACAATTGTGCGTCTCTTACTTATTCCGTTCTCGTTTTCACCGTGCGCGTGCTGACATGACATGTCCCTCGGCAGCCAACACCGCGGTGTTCTCCGCCTGTTTACCGCCCCATCAATTGCCTTAACCTCGGCTGACACACAGCTGGCACATCCGCAGCCCACACATGCTATGCTGATGCGAACACAATAGGCAGTACGTGATGTTCGTTTGTTGGTTTCCCTCGAAACTCGCTACTTTCCCCCTTGCTCATCTTCCATCTGCTCCAGCTCTACCCTCGTCCCCAGCGCACACAGCTTCCCCAGCAAATATGGCATGCTCTCTAGATCGGTTTCATCGGCACCGCGTTCAGGCTCTCGATCTCGACCGTCGTCTACGACGCGATGCTCGTCAATGAGTTGGAAGAGCTCGGTGTTGTGTTGGACGTGGCGGACACCATGTGGACTGGGTTCGTGTTCAGGATGCTTGGTAAGTCCTGCCCGCGTGGTGCTCGTTTGGGATCTGTGCGTTCTGGTTAGAGTGTGCTGACCGTGTCTTGACGAATGACAGGCATCTTGCTCGCACCATGGAGTGGGCGTCGTCAGCCACCGGAAGGCACCCGACGACAGCGCGAACGAGCGGACGGCGCACGCAGAAGTCGGCGTGGTGCGTTCCCGTTCCAGTTTCCGGGAGGCGTGCTGAACAGTTCCGGCTGACTGAATCATGCTCCTTTCACAGGTCACCATCTCTGACCGGAGCGCTCCCTTGACACAGTGCCAATAGACGAGGTGGAGCCTCTTGCAGCTTATACATGCCCCATCTGTTTTTCGCCGCCGTCCTACGCCACGATCACGCTGTGCGGACACGTCCTTTGTGACAAGGATCCGTACACGGCGGTGAAGACAACGATCCAGCGGGGTGCGTATACCCTTCCCCCCGACAAGCGGATGATTCGCAGGGATGCTAAGTATATTCAAATCTGTTGTCCCAGATAGACGGGACCGTCCTCTGCAGTCCACCTGGACATCCCATGGAGGGTTGTTGACATCGAGCCGGGCATGTCGGCGTGGGGTTGCGTGTCGGAGTGGTGAGTGGACCGGACAGCCAGCTGTAGAGTGCGGTAAGTGCGGTCTATCTCCTCGTTCACGTACGCGATACTGATTCTTTCGAATATTCGTCCGGACAAGACTCCATGCCATCATGGAGGGTTGTTGACGCCAAACTGTGGATGGCGTACATGTCCTGAGCAGGACGAAGACGCGAAGACGCGGTGCATTTGAAGGTGAGTCGCTGATCAACTTGTTCCTGGTACCTGACTCGTCAGCCTTCTTAATTTGGCGATCGCCGCGAGAAGCATATCATACTACACGCGCATCAACTCCCCAGGTCATCTCATCTGGTCGTCGTAGAGTCGGTCGGGAGCCTTGCTGGTAAGCTCAGCTTCGGAGTGCCCTCTTGGATACGTGGGCAGATGGCTTACTCCTCATGATAGTCGCCGGCAACAACCTTGGAAGGTTGTTTAGGCAAGGCCTCAGTGGAGAGCGGAGTGAGGTCGGGAAAGGAGAGGGAGTGGGACGGATGAGGTGCGTGTTTTCATACGTTCCCGGGTCGCGAGCACCAGCTGAGCAGGCCCGATCGTACCTATGTAAGGTCCGACGTGTATGGATGGGGTACGGAGGAAGAGGAGGACCTGTGGGATGTGGATTTCGACTTTGGCGGTCAGGATGCGGAGAACAAGCCGGACGATTCGGACATGACCGTCGGGGAGCTCATGGAGTGGAGATATATGTGTGCCGAACGAGAAAAGGAACAGGTTCTGCTACTACAATATGACCCTCATGCATCGAGTCGCAGGGAAATCTCGCGTTCAGAAAAGGCGACCTCAGCAAAGTAGAACGCGATCTCGCTGTCATGGTTCTTCGAGGTCCCCTTCTGCTATGCCTTTCCCGCCTCGCGAAGCGTGGCCCTCCTCTGCGCTTGCAACTCCCACTGCCTCCTAACCTCACCAACATGTCCCTTCCCACCCTTGCCATTCCCGTCCCCGTTCCCGCTACTGCGCACACCGGATCGAGCCGGAGCTGCCGCACTACCAGCTTAACCTTGCTGCAGCGTATCTGAAGGCCAACAAGTACGTAACATGACGTCGTCTTCCGTCCTCGACTGACGGTGCTGTGTGCAGCTTCGTGGAAGCCGAGAAGGCATGCGATATCGCGCTCAGCCAACACAGCAGCGTCAAGGGTCACTGGCGGAGGGTGAGTCCATCTTATACCCAATTTATTCGCGTATCTGGCGAGTCCGGACGACAGACGTACTAATTTCGGATGGCGGAGTAGGAGCGTCTGCACGCGGTCTCGTTTGGTTCATTCGTACGCCATTAGCCGTAGGCGGGAGTCGATGCGTCGCAGGCCTCGGCACTGGCACCGTCTGCCTCTGTTTTGAACTCACTGCTCAGTGTACCGGCCCTAATGTCGGGTTTTGCGCTTTGTGGCTAGTGAGCGGATTTTTGTTCCAGGTACGTTGCCTTGGTTTGACTCGGATCGCAGGGGGGAGGATTTCCGTCTGGAAAGTACCCGTGTGTTAGATAGAGAAACATGGCGAGTTTCGCCTTACCGCTCTGTTGTAGATCTTGCCTGATCATGTCCGTATGTACGTACATTTAGCTCGGGCGCAGACGCAGACGATGGCGCATCCTTCCCGCTCTCCGCTCCCTCCTGCCGTCCGGACTGTATACCTACACCAGAAGTCACCGTCCAGATCATTCATGAAAACTCACCGTCCGGATTATTCACGAAAACTCACCGTCCGGATTATTCACGAAAACCCTCCCTATCTCAAGCCCTTGTCCCGGTCATTCGCAGCATGTGAAACGGCAACGAAACATATTTGATTTGCTATGCGGCGAGGTACCGACGGTGGCGTACTGGAGCGGAAACTTGGCCCAGGCCTGTGAATACATTACCGGTACTAGTGCTTTATGCCGTGGCGCTCTGGAAGCTCACCAACTGCCCTCAACAGTCCTCAAGGTCCCTTTCCCTGCCTCTCTTGGCACCCTTGACCCGGATTTCCGGCTAGATGTTTGGGACACCTTGACGGCACAGCGCGGTCTTCAGCTCAGCAAAGTCGCCAGCATAAGCGACTATCTCCGGACGTTCCCCACCTTCAAAGGCATCGACGAGCAGACCAACCTCTCCGACGTCAGACAGTGGTCGATGTTGGTGAGCCGAAGTCTATGCGATCACGTCGCGGGCCTGGACCATCAATACGGGATGCTGTGGCAGAACGCCACACCAGCTCTAGCGCTCCGTGCCCTTGTGAGTATTAATTTGTGACGATCATCCGCCTCGTCCCCATCCGCGGGCTCCCAAGTCTTGATTCTAACGTTACTGCGGTTTCATCGCGTGCGCCAGTTCCCTGACGACCCTGAATTCAACCCCGTCGTCTTCAACGCGCAGCCAACCGAATACAACGAACCCCGCTGTCTCCTCTCGGACATTATCGCCTGCCAGGTCGTCTGGTACATCAAATACCTCGTGCGTCACACCTTTCCATACGCCCCGTCGGAGCGTTGCGAGTATAGAGGACTGACGGATTTTTCGACAGCGGCAGCACCCAGAAGAATTCCAGAACAGAAGGCGCTCCTGGGAGGGATGGGCAGCGTGGGGCGCAGCACCCCGGCATCTCGACGCGTTGTACATCATGAGCATCCGTCGGTCCAAGATCAACGGCACGACGCACTACTTCCCTGAGGTCGAGATACGCACCCTGAGCTAGGAAGAGCTCTCGGTCACGATCTCGCTCGGGTGTCGTGCTAATTAGATTGCAGGTTACTGGACGATTTTGCTTGTATGCATGAGTAGCTACAGGAAATGTTGCAGTCCAGGAAAGCCGGAGGGCGACAAACTGCAGGGGATCGTCGTCGAGCTGAATATCAAAGTTACCACACAATTGACATTGGGAATACGAATGGTCCTTATAATTCTTGAGAAGTGGCCTGTGCTTAGCCACGCATCAGGATGGACTTCCTCCCCGAGTCACGAAAAGCCCTCGCGGCTCTTATTGTGATTAGGATTCTCGCGTCATGGGAAGCGGTACGTGGCGTCGTCATGATCGGCTACCCTTCAAGTTCACCAGGTTATACGATTCCTTTACAACAATATTGCGATAGCGATATTAGGCTGAGTCGGTACAAATCTCCTCTTCATCATACTATACTAATATCCTGCGATCCCGAAAGTCACGGAAGATCCGAGGAACGAAAGCGATTCGGTCCCAGCGTCCTCCAAAGGTCCCTGGAAGACGAAACAACTCCTCCGTCCGGATTCCACAAGTTCATGCCCGCCATGTTGTGCCGAGCGACTAGATGCACGGAGAGGGGACAGCATCATCTCCGTGCAAAATCGTGAGCAACCAAAAGGCCTGGACAATCAGGACCATTTCGACAGCGTGACGCGCTGCCTCAGGTTCGGCTAGCTTCAAGCCCTCTTTCGAGTTATCCATGCGACCCAATGGACGCACCTCTCTCGAGGTTACTTAGCCCCCTTCCAGCCTATATTTTGGTCGCATACCAGCGCGTAGCTGCGCCGAAGCTACATTTTATTCATCATGCCGGGTTATCATGCATCGCAGGCTTTCTCGGAACTCCCATCCATCGCGCATGACGCGAGCGGAAATGGCAGATCGTCGTTCAACTTTGAAAGGAAGTATGACAACACTGAATGCGACAACAATTCGTCTGACAGCACGGGTCTTCTGAGCAGTGATCCAAACGAGAAACGACTCGACCAACTTGAAGACAGAAAAGGGCGCCAACTTCTTTACCATGCGCGCGCCCATGCCAATCTCATGGACCAAGACATACGGGACATGCGAAGGAGGGTGTGTCGCCACATGTCCTGCCAGAAAACGCCCGCTCGTAAATCATTGGCCATACGGTATCATGAGCGAGGACGACATACGGCGCCGGGTCGCTGCGGTCTTTTCGCGATTCGCTCACGGGCGCAGAAGCATGCCAATTCCATCTTCTACCGTCAGACACTCCCCAAAAGGAAGCTTCAAATCCGAACGATGCTCTGCGCAAAACGTGCCGCCGCGAACTAGTGTGGGACCACAGAAGCGATAAGGCGTCCGGAGCTCACGACTGTGACCCTCCTCTGGACGCGCTATCGTAGCCTCGTGGGACCCTTGGGAAAAGGATGCGAGACCAAACTTGCACGTGCTAATCGGATGGTGCCCCCTGCCCACCCGCTGATCACCGCATCGCGGGCGCGGAAAGCATACATACTACCGCGCCCGGGGGTGACGCCCGGGTGCGGAACGAAGATGTGCACGCGCTGAACGGCGGTCTGAAGAAAACCCCCGCCAAGACGCGCTGCGCATGGGACCACAAGCCTGGCACCGGAACAAGCAGGAAATAGGAATGGGTATATTACATCGACCGCTACGATCACATCGAAACGGCGTTCGACGAGGGGACTCGGAGGCTCTCACAGTCCGAACACCCTCTAACACGCGCCGCGGACGTTCGCTCCACTTCGCGAGCAGTGCTTCCAGCCTGTAACACACCCCCGGTGGTCAATACATACAGCCCCGAAGGCAAGTTGAGCCCTTCTTTTTTTTGTTTGCAGCACGCGCACGAGCGTCTACGCGTACGTTGCGGACCGAGGTTTTCGCACTTGGCTATTCGAGTCGCGCGTGCGACTTGTTGGATTCGCAACGAGCCTCCACGTCGTCCCACGTAGGCGATGGCATGAGGCTCGCGCGGGTGAGATAAAAAAAGGTCCTTGCTCACCTGCATCCCCGTGAACGCGTTCCGTCCCTCCAAGGTGCTTCGCGGGCGATCAGCGAAAATCGCCCGCGACGTTAGCCACCGATCGCGCGCGGTGGGGCAGTGGAGCGTGTCGCGCGCGCTCCCAGTTGTCATTGTCGTGCACAGCAGAGTGGGGCCGATCGTTTGTTTGTTCGACGTCGAGAGAGTCGAGGGCCAGTGTCGACTCGTTGGAGCCTTGTTGGCATGATGGACATGTTCGCCGTATTGGCCGCACTGCCGCCGCTGGCCATGGAACGTTCCGAAACCCGGAGCTCGCGGGGCGCGGCCGCGCGATGGAGTCTGCTGTGCCGCGGCTTTGTGTGTCCTGGTGGTAGTCTGTGTATATTCCGCCCATCGCGCGAGTCAGTGCTGGAGTCTAACCGCCCGGTGCTGGACTGGTGATGGCAAGGAGAGGGGCATAGACCCTTAGCGCCTTAGTCTTCGCAAAACTTTCGTTACTCATCTTTGACTCACCTGACAACGTCGACTCCGAGCGGATCTTCGCGCGCAGCGAGCGAGCATTGGATATACGGTAGGGCGAGGATCGTTTCGCAGAAGCACTGAGAGAAGCTCGGGCGCGAGTGCTGCGCGAAAGTCAGAGTAAGGCATGCCATGGCCGCCATTCGACCCGGTCTGCTGATGCTGCCATACATACTTTTCTGCGGTGCGGTTTCTGCGGTGCGCACATACTTTTCTGCGGTGCGGCCACACCCTGGCTTCCTAGATCCGCGACCGGAGCTTCTCAGGCTTCGTTACGCCGAACCCCGACTTCGACTTCGGATTGAAGTGTCAGGAGACGTCCTGGGGTGGTGAGAGCCCGGGGCGAAGATGCTGCTGCCAGAGAAGGTGAGCCTTGGCTTGTCCATCTCATCCCCGCGCGTGGCCATCGTCGAAGAATCCCCCGCACTTGCTTCCTCGGAGAGGCCGCGTCTCAGCGTCGTTGCCATCGCGATATCCCGACTCGGCGGCCTGCTCACGCTGCCGCGATAACCAGACCACCAACGACCGCTACCGACACCGCACCGTACGCACACGCAACCCAGGTCACGCAATCCGAGCTTCTCAAGCGTAGCACGCACGTCCGCCAATCTCTCGACTGTTCCTTCAGTGATTGATGATCTTCAGGCTCCCCTCGCGCACTAAATTTAGTCTCCCTTCGCGAGCGCCCATCAACCGTCGCGACGCTCTCTGGCCAAGTTTCGAACCCTCGTTGACGGAGGATGCTCGTCAATCTTACCGAAGCTATCCTGACGTGATTCATATCCTCTGAGGATGCTAACCCATCTATAGGACAGCTGGATTATCGAGCGCAACAGTAGCAGGGCAGCCTGAGCCTGCGAACTCGTTCCTTGGTGGGTAGTGCTGACATCCCAGGGTGCGGAAGATGGCGAGCGCACGAGCCAATGAAGCTCTGGGTATTGGTTTATATCGAGCTTGAGACGATTCCGGACGCCTGGGTTGGATCGGAGACAAGAGAGACTGGGTAGGAAAAACCGCGCCGTAGCAGCGTTACGCGAATCGGAGAAATTGGTCGTGAATCCCGTCGTCATTCTCGGGTCCAAGTTAGAACTTGGGCCACGCTCTGGTGGAACATCGAGAAGCGAACCACGCTGCTTGAAGACAGAAGACAGAAGGCGGAACGTGGGGACAAGAGAGCAACGCGACAGTGCACGAGGATTGTCGGTACGAGAAATGTCCCGGGGCGCCTTCGACCTCTTTACCCACGGGGTTTGGGTTTCGTTAGATAAAAACCGACATAACATCCGGGGGCAGCGGCTTGTGACGATTAGGGCTGCTGCACATTGCAATGCGAGTTGGTGTCAGCCATAAATCGCATCGACGTCAGTGTTCGTGTCCGCTCCTAGTCTCGTCCATCCGAATGTGTAGCACTTACCACTTGCTTACTACCAGCGGTTCTCGTGGAAAGCGCATCCACGCTCCGTGACCCCGCGTTGCACTAATTGTCATCGGGTGCTCATGCTGCTCAGAACACGGTCAGAACTCGTGCACCTTCCCTTCTTTCCGGGGCTGTAGACTCTCACCGTGTGGTCATCCGGATGCTGCTAGTTGACGCGTATGGGAACCGCACGCATCTCGCAACGCGCACCGGGATTCTTGACTTGCTCGCGTACAAACCGGGCTCTGGAGAGAGGATGATCATGGACCGTGGAAGGACCGGAGCGGAGCTAGTACGGAGCCGGAGCGAATATTAATGGCTTGGTCCGGACGAGGAAGTCAGTCCATTTACTGTAAAAACTTAGAGGGAAGCTTCGGTCGACGTCATCGCGTCCGGCCAATTGCGCTCGGTCGGCGAAAAGCCCACCAATGGGAGAGAATGACTGTGTGACATCCGGGACAAACGCGCGGGATGACGCGCCGAGAGCGTCGTCGGCGTTGCGTATTGAACGCCGCGTTCACGGCGCTCGCCCGAAACGAGAACTCGGACAGCATCCGTGTTTCGATCTGATGCTATCAGAACATATCGAGGGTGCGAACTCTATGCGGCGGTCTTGGGCGACTTTTGATCTCTCTCGAGACATACGTTCCGAGTCTGCTCAGCGGCGGACAGCTTGAAGGCGAGGTGAGGAATGCATCTGGCGATGGGCGGCCGTCGGGAGGCGGGAGAATCGGTTCGAGCTCCTGAGGGGTGGGACGCGCGGCTTGAGAAGGGCGATCTGGGGGAGCAATCGGAGATGGAAGATAGCACTTGGTCGAGATGACAAGATCGCATGGTGGCTGATTGGAAGGAGGAATCCGTCCTCGGTTGCTATGCAGACGTCAGTCTTCTCGCCCATGAAATCGTTTGGGGGGATTCACAGCAATCATAAGACACCGTGCACGTAAATAGTCGTTCTGCTGCGCACAGATCGCGCGAACGAGGGCCATCATCCTCCGCAGCAACGTCCTCGACCCCGAGTCTACCCAACTCCCGAAGGTCCTGTCTGCAGACCAACAACGTTTTAGACTCGTGTTTTTCAGGGGCGGCACAAAGGGGCACCGTCAGACAGACGCTCGGGCGAGAATTAGGGAGAAACGGGCCAAAGACGGAAGCGATGACGCATTGATCTCCGACCTCATCTCGCAAAATGCAAATGACGTCGATGCCCCACAACGTCTGCACGCTCCACGCCATCCCTCCTCCCAGGCTGCGCCCAACCCCTCCCCGGAGGCCAGTTTGGGCGGCGTGCAGGCCACAGTGGCCGCATAAATACACACATGAGCACCGACCGATGCGCACGCACAGGGGACGGGGCAGGAGGAGGCGCAGGCGGGGGCTGAGAAAAATGACGTCAGAGTCGCACGGGTGATTAATGTGTGACCAGGAATCGGTCTTTGCACCTCGCGCTTTGCTCTTAACTTTCCTCCACCAACACCACCCATTCCTCTCTCCTGCCACCGCCGTCCAACCACGACCATGGCCGGCGACCACAAGGTGCGTCCTCCCCGCCCTCCACATCCCCCACCCCGCCTCACCCGTCCCCGCCCACAGTGTCCCGTCTGCCAGTCCACTTTTACCCGCCCACAGCATGTCGCCAGACACATGCGCTCCCGTAAGTGGCTTCTTTCGGCGCCCACCTGCAAAGTGGGGCGCGCCCCACTCCCCGATCCCCTCGCTTACCGCCCCTCTCCTTCCAGACACTGGAGACAGACCATACAAGTGCCAACACTGTGGCGATCAGTTCGCTAGAAGGCATGTCTCCATTCTCGCTTTGCTCCCTCTCCCACATCCGTCTTGTCTGACCGAAACCGTCTGTCGCCCAACAGCGACCTGCTCTCAAGACACATCAACAAGTGCCATGCTTCCGAAAAGCCTCCAACAACCACTGCTCCCTCAAGACGAAAGGGCACCGCCGCTGCTTCCAGGGCGACCACCTCCAAGCAGGCTTGCGATCAGTGT
The DNA here is from genome assembly GCA_032821775.1 of Sanguinoderma infundibulare. Taxonomy (NCBI): domain Eukaryota; kingdom Fungi; phylum Basidiomycota; class Agaricomycetes; order Polyporales; family Polyporaceae; genus Sanguinoderma; species Sanguinoderma infundibulare. Next base: position 364,093 of record JAVLRN010000015.1, on the reverse strand, counting down.
GTAACCTCTAGTCTTCCCTGCGACGGAGCAAACCCGTGCTGTACGTCTCGTCCTCTCTCCATCTCTCTCCACTCGTCTAAACGTTCTTGCGTGTGCTTATCAGCAAAATGCATCCAACGAAAATGCCGATGCACGTACATCAAGTTCCATCGTCAGACTGCTCCCTCGGGCCCTGGCCACCCTATGCCTCCCGCAGTCCCTCCTCCAAGCCATGGTCGCCACTCAATTTCTCTCGGTGCGCCCCGCCTTCCCGACGAGTTCTTCCTCGCCCCCCCTCCCGGCGCAATGTCTATCCCCTCCATGTATGCTCCTGCTCCACATCAGTATCCCTTGCCACACTCTTCCGCCCTTTATCCCCATGATTACACTTCTCTACCACCCCTCGCTTCCGCTGTCGCTCCCTCAGACAGCCCTATGCCTCCCATGCTCCACGGTCATCACCGGGAAGCCATTGACAACCCGGACGCTATGGCACGCATACGCGCCCAAGCAGAACTCCTCAGCCGGGCAGGCGTCATGCCCAACGGTACCCTCACTCTGGCCCAGCCCGCCCCTACCGCTGATACCAGCGACGCTCTCCCAGGCCTGTACGCTGCCGCGACAGGTGCTCAGGATAACCATTACGACAACAGATACAGCTTATCTCAGTCCAGTCAATGGGATGGTGCACGTCAATTCCCCCAGGCGAAGGATTTTGAGGCGCCGTACGGCCCACGCAGTCAGAGTCACCCCACGGTCTCATCGTTCTCTGCGGCGGGTGCTGCCGGCGGCGAGCCCTCATTGCAAACGCACCCGCCGACGACCGCCACTTCCCAGTCCTACGATGGTAGCGGCGCCCCTTCGTACCACCACAGCACCCTGCCGCCCCCGACGTCACTATACCAACACCAACCGCCAGGACCGACCGAGCATCAACACTCGCGCTCCGAGGACATGAGCAGCTCCGAGGATTTTGGCAGCGACGCTGGTAGCACCAGCACCGGACCAACCCATTCGATCCCCAGCAGCGCCAACTCGAGCAACGTCCACCTGCCGCTGCCTGGTTTCAACAACCTCCGCTCTCGTGCGGAGCTGGGCGGCAAGGAGGGCTTTCAAGGACAGCACCCTCATGAAGGCGAAGGTGGTTTCTCGTCCGCCTTTGGGCTCATGAGCCTCGACGACCCAAACGTCCTCGCGGGCATCGCGAGCGACGGCCAGCCCTTCTTCTCGGGCATCAATTTTCCTCCGGGCAACAAGCCGCCCGGGAACCCAAACAACTCGGGCGGGATGGCGCTCGCGACCCCGACACAACACGACCTGATCGCGCAACTCAAGAACGCCGGTGGGCGCGAGGGCATGGTCGACAGCGACTTCTGGAAGATGTACCTCCGCACGCCGCTCACAGGCCCGAATTCGTCTGCTGGTTCCGGGTCCGGCTCGAACGGGGTCGCGTTTTCCCTCCAGACGCCGACGGGGCCGGGAACGCAGCTAGGGCAGAACGTCGTTGGACAAGGAGGAGTGCAGAACCAAACACGGAGGCCGTCGCGCGTCGCGAGCCTACCGAGCATGAAGACGCCGCCATTGTTCGCGGAGGAGCAGCGAATTGCGCTTGGATACGGGTATGGCCCCGGGCCGCGGCCGTCTACGGGTGACCACCACTACGACTCGCACGTACAGCAACAACAGCAAGACGGAGCGTACGGCTCGACGGTGCGGACCACGCTCCACGACGCCGAGGACCTAAAGAGCTACGAGCAGGCAGTGCTCGCGCGCAAAGCGCCGATGACGCTCAACCTGGCGCCGCCGAAGCGCAAGGCGTCGCTCGCGGCCCCTGGATCGTCCGCGTCGAGTAGTAACCCGGCGAACGTGAGCCCGGGGATGGCGAAGAGCAAGAGCATGAGCCCGATCGTGCCGCATGCGGCGTTGACGTTCTCGAATAGCATGCCCGGAATGGCGGGTGGAGGGAGCAAGATCTCGGATATTCTGAACAGGCCGCCGTCGAGCTCGAGCGCAGGAAGCAGTACCGGGAGTGGGTCTGGGATTTCGGTCCCCAGCCAGGCAAGCTCGTCTCTCGCGCACGCGTTTGGGGGCGAGGCAGGGCGGGCTGACGGTCTCGTGTCTTCGCAGCAACCTCCTCCAGGAGGAGGAGTGGGGCCGCCGGCGTACAGACCATCGTTCAAGCGGATTGCGTCGCAGACTCTGGGGCCGGCGAACACGAAGAGGGCGTTGCTGGGGCCGGCGGGGTGGGATCGGGACCGGGATCATGGCCACGAAGAGGAGGACGAGGAGATGGGGAGTGCGCGTGAGCGGGAGGAAGAAGAAGAAGACGAGGGGGAGGGGATGTTTGAGGACGGGGAGGACGTACGGATGGTTGGTGTCAGGCGAGTGGCGGCGGCGCAGAGTTGAGTTGCGTTGCCGCTGCTACTGCTGTCGCCGTGCGTTCGCGCCGTGCACGCGCGCGCGCGTTTCTTCGTCTCACCCTTTCCACTTGCCTCACCTCTCTCGCGCGTCCGCGGCCCCGCACGCGTAAGGGTTCATTCGTTGTGTTCTGCCCCACACCTTCTTAATGCCCGCGTTCGCCACGCATCGCGCATCGACCGGCCCTAATACGATATGTTAGTATGCACGCATCATGCGTGCGGACTAAACGCTCCGTACACGCGCTCGCTTCGTGCCCCATGCTCGCATCGCATTATATACCGCTATTCGCTGTTCGGAGAAGATTTGGTCGTAAGTGAGGATGCGGACGTGTGTTTGTAGGCTTACGATACGTTTACAGACGGCCGCGGCTCATTGTCGTCGAGCGCGGTGGGGTCGTGTAATGTTTCTGTTTCGCATGTTACTTATTCGTCGACGCTCGTGTTGTTGCTAAAGCTTGCTCTTCTCTTCCGTTTTTGCCCAGTGTACGACGCCGCGACGTTGGTGTGATAGCTTTAATCACTTGGCAGCTTTTTGCCTTGTCCGGATCCGTGTCTACCATGTTCATGCTGATGTTCATTCATGCTTGTATCTTCGACTCGGCTATCGGAGCAAGTTTGTCTGTATTAGCTGTAGCGTTAGCGTTTGTCGGTTTCTTGCGGACAGATTCGTACGTGTACTACTTGCCTACTTGCATAGTTACAGAGCCGGGATCATTGTTCAATACAGAACGTGTTCCTGGTGATTGCGGGTCGCGAAGGCGGATGCTGGAAGAAGCTTGGAAGAGGTAGTGCCAAGGCAACCTGGGGGCGGGGTGACGTCGAGGGTGTTGAACGCGTACCTGGGGTGCGTCGGCGGTGGACTCTCACTCGCCCGTCGTCGTTTGGGACTGAGTGCTCAGACTGAGTGCTGAGTACCGGCGGAGACTCGAGAGGATGTTGGTATGGGGAGATGTGGGGATAGATAAGATAAGATGTCCGATTGCCGATCAAACGGCGTCTGAAGGTGTTCCTTGAGTTGTTCTCGCTGCTCGCTCGCTGCCACATCTTGCTTGATTGAATGGTGTTGCCCCCACCTTCTCTGTCCTATCTGGCATGCATATGGATCACTCAGGCTCAAGCTTGGACGGTCGTTGTCGGTTTCGCTGGAGTGCCATGGCCATCTATCAAGCGCAAGTCGTCGTCGCATGACGCACTGGCAGGGGATTCGACTTTGGGAGGAGCGGACGATCAGTAGCTAGTGGACCTGGTGCGTGGTTCGTATACGTACGTACGTGTTCCTGACAGACGCGTACTGTCGTCGGTTCTCATTTCACTGATTGTCGATTCCACGTGTTCTCGGTTCTGATGCGCTGTAGGTTGACTTGGGTTGAGCGTCGAGCAGTCGGACTATATGCGTGTAGTGGCGCCTGGGTCGGCACGTAGAGTCTACCCACCCTTTTGCAAGAGGGCGGTTCACTACACCAAGCCCACTTGCGAGTGGGTGGAGCCCTCGCGTCATGGCCTCATCCCTTCAGATTCCTTCACTCCCGGAGCTCGGATTGTCTGCATAGTATGTATATATGTGCCTTTGTCAAACATACCTCGGATTGCGAACTGATTGAATTCCTAAAACTCTTATAAAATGAACATCACACACAGCGCGCATTATGAACTTCAGCCGGGTAAGTCCTCAAACCGAATATTGATTATACCCACTACCATTGAGCAACCTGACCTCGGACCTATTGCCTCGTCGCGCACTGTACATTTTTCCTGCTTCTCCAAAGTGCCTTGCTGTGTCTCAGATGCCTTCATGCAGCCATTCTCCCCAAGGGTCCCAGGTGGCGCATTAGGACGCATCTGCTCGTGCTCGAGCCGGCCGCGTCTCCGAGCACTGCGCCCGCCTTTGATAAGTGGTGCGCGAGCTTGCGCGAGTCTCACCCGCCTTCGCGATGTGGTCGTGCGGCAGCTGGCCTTGGGTTCGAGACTCATCGTACAAATTTATTCCCCCTCTCGGCCGACAACCGCACCGTCGTGCAGTTGCCTTAGTCGGGTGCGCGCCTCATCATCCCGGATCATCGCCCTCTGAGCCTTCCGCCCTCTTGCAAGTGGGCTCGGTTCATTAAACCGCCCACTTGCAAAAGGGTGTGTACAGTTGAATATCTAATAATGTATAATCGCGGTTGTGGCATTTCGCTATACATTATTAGATCTTATGCATCACTGGATATGTCACGTGCCAGTGACATGCGTGACTTTGCGTTATTTCCGTGACAATTGGGACCACTGTGACTTCGGCGCTTGGGTTTGGTGCAAACAGACGCCCTACATGCACATAACAGACGCCCTGTACACGCATCCAGACGCCTATACGCGAGCTCTAGGCGACCTCAGGCCCCCTTTGATGTCCAGAAAGTGCCATATTTGAGCATAAATCAGAGATCCGGGGGGTCAAATATTCGTCAAACCGGCCCAAAAGGCTCCATTTCCGCCAATTATGGTGACATTATTAGATATTCAACTGTATACGGCTCCGGCCACGGCACTTGTTCTTGGCAGGTTCCTGGCGCTGACGCGGACTTGGAACGGACGGGCACTTGGAACGGACGGGGATGGCCTACGATGGACCAGCATGATCTCGATGATGATTTGGGGCGAGGAACGCGAATACCGAGTTGGGCAGCGGCGCCTCCCCCGCACGCATCATGTCATGCATCATGGTAGGTGCCTTCCAACTGAACGCGCAGGTCTAACTCAGGCTCTCCAGGGCTCTCCCGGTAGGCGTCTCGTCCTGAGCGCCTGAGCGGTTGCTGGGGTGTGGGAAGGCCGGGGTGGGCGGAGCGTCGCGAGAAGCCTCGAAATTTTAGCGGGCGACGACGACAAGAGGAGGACGCGCGCTGCCCAGGAGGATGCCTTCTGCACGCGTTCATCAGGCCTCCTGACAGATCGCGACCCTCTGGCATGGAGATTTATATTCCTGTCTGCCATCCCGTCAGCAGCCGCTGGTAGGACAGCCAGCTCACTGGAATCCCCGCGGTGGACGTCAAAGCTTGCCGTCCTACCACCACCACTCTCTCTGCAGCTATGGCGAAGATCGTGAGGCGACTCTCGTCCTGGGCCTCGTTTGGGACGGGGACGATACCCCTCATACGCGATCGTAGAGAGGACGCGGCGGCGATTCGAACCGCGGCTGCTTTCCGGCACGAGAAGCTCGTCCGCAAGTACGGGTCGGAAGACGAGGGTGAGTTGAAAGGCTCAACACGTAAAGGCTATATGCGCTTGCGCTTACTTACGCGACGTCTGCGCTAGTAGGCCTCACAGTGCCCTCAGAATGCGGATGGACGGCCCAGTGCTCGTCGGAGGAGTTTGTCGCGTCTCCGACATCCTGGACAATGCATGAGAGTGAGTGCGCGATCTTGACGTTGCCTTAGCCGAGACAGGAGTGTACCTGATTGCTTCTTGACATTTAGAGATAGCTGTGCAGATATCCCCAATTGCACCTCTGATTCTGAAGCAAGCAGAAGTTATCGCCGGGCTCCCGCGCGAGCTGTGGGCACAGATCTTGGCGTACGTCGAGGACCAACGCGACCTATTTCGCATCGCACGCGTCTCCCGCACTCTGCGCACAATCGCGAGCGAAGCGCTGACCCGTCACACTTTCCGCCTCGAGACGACGAATGCGATCACCGGGTTCTCGGACGCGCTTGCCCAAAATGTGGACCTTGCGCACGCAATACAGCACCTCTTTATCCGGTGCGTGGACGAGCGAATACCGCCCTGTCTACCTCTGGCCTTCCGGAAGCTGTGCGACCTGCGCTCGTTAGCGGTCCACGTCGATAACCCCAGGCTCGCGCTGGCGTGTGCGCAGCGCGGGCTGTTCCACGAGCCTCTCCCACATCTAACCACGTTCTCGACCTCCCTCCCGTGCACGATCCAAGTCCTCGACTTCGTCCAGACGCACGGCACGATCGAGGAACTGACCATCACCGACGACGCCATCGACCCCGGTGTGCTGGGCCCGAAGCTCCCTTTGCCGTCGCTCCGCATCCTCACGTGTCGGATGGAGTTCCTGCAGTGCTTCAGTCGCTCGCCGACGCTCACGCACCTCTACGTCACCCTCTACGTCGAGGGTGCGCTCAAGAGTCTCGTGACGCTTCTGGGTGCGCAGCTTGTCAGTTTGCAGCTTGGCTTGAGCTTGCGCGATTGCGATCGGCCTGGAGAGAGCATGAGCGCGAGCGCGAGTACGGCGCCAGGGAAGGAAGGGCGCGCGTGGTCGCCGGCCGAGCTGCTGTCGCGCTTTCCGAGGCTGCGATACTTGCAGCTGCGCGCTCTCGAACCGAACGTGAGGCTTCTTTTCATCACCGTACGTCATCGTCATCGTCGGCACTGATACTGTCTTTCGTGACGTACAGACGAACGTCTGGTCGTATCCCATCGACTGGAATGCGAGTCCTGTCTCTCCGTCTTCTCTTCGTCTCCGCCCAGGTCTTGTCCTCGCATTCGTCTTCGAACGGGAGTTGCCCGTGGATCTCGAGCGTCGTCAAATGGTCGCGGGTGTGCTGCGGTCGTGGGCGCCGCACGTCGCGCGGGTGCTGTACGGACGTGCAGGGAGGCCTGACACGTCGTGCGTTATGCGCGAAGAGGGGGCGTACGTCGAGGAGAGATGTATGTTTGGGGAGGGGTACTGGAAGGAGGTGTAGGTTGCCCGGGGTGCGGGGTCGGATGTGTAAGTTATGTTCTATCTTGAATGCAGGTCTCTCAGAGGCTGCCATCCACACGTGAGCTTGAGTCTGGCTGGAAGTCTCATTGGGTCGTGTCGAGGAGTTCGGCTGGAGGTTGGAGCGTTTGAGAAGGTTGGTGTCCCCCCCAATGTCGAAGGAAGCTGGCTTGCTGATCAGTTCGAGTTTTTGGTAGGTTATGACGCTTGTGTTGACGTCAACCGCCGACGCACCACATTTTCGGCTCCAACTTGTGTCCTTTACGCTGCAACCCTCAACTCCGATCATGCTCGTATAGAATGAGGCAAGACGTGTTGAACGTTGAACATTGAGTTTCCCGGATCTTGCGTGAGTGCTTAGACTTGACTTCATGTGGGCTGCACCATGTTCATGATCATGATCCTCATACGGCGTCGCTGTTCTAGCTCGGCAATAGGGCCGGCTTCTGTATCAACCAAGGCCGTGCTATGTGTCAGAGTTCAGTCAACCCTGTCCAATACTTGCGCGTATTGGGCAGTTCCGCCCGATTTGCGGCTCGACCAAGTCTCTACAGTACCGCATGTCTCGGTGGTCGTACTTGAACGGCCGCCTGGATCGTCGCGGCTTTACGCTCATGTACGTCTCCCTACTCTTCGACACCCAGCGTTCGTTCTTCATGTGAATGTTAGTTCCTTGTCCGTGTCTCGAAAGACTGGGCCGTCACAACTTGACAGCGGCGCCGCTGCAGGCAGGATTTAAAGCGGTCCCGGATCACTCGCTGCGGTCTGGATATGTCAGCCTATTTCCGGACGAACGGTTCGTATCTGTTGGTGGCAACTTGCCGGTTACTCAGAGACGATAATCGCAGGCTCGTGAGAGGCGAGAGGACCGAGAACTGAGGAGGATTGGTGATGAGGTGAGTCTTGACTTGGATCTGTTGAATTGATGGACGTATGATGACGTACGATTAATTTAGCTCTGGACGATCATTCTTAGGCCATAATGAATGCTAGCTGCATGGATAATCCGTGACCACTCTGACTATCAGTCCCTCGTGTCTGAGGACAGCCTGAAGTGTAACCTCAAAACGTAGCCGAACGAAGAGGAGGGCGAGACGGCGCACCGCGAGGTCAAAGCTAGCTTCGGCCCAGACCATCCCGGAAGATCAAACTCAGCTCACGTCTTTTCACACGTCTAACATTCCTGCTCGCCACCACACCGCACGGCGCTGTTTAAGCGTGATGTTCCTGGCAGATGGATGCGCGACGTTCTATACATGGCACTCCACGCCTCAGTAGCTTCCCGGCACCGGGATGGTATCCTGGCAATAGCCTGCATGCGTCTGGTCCGACGTTGGCTATACACCTCAGCATTCAATTCCCCCCTCCCCGCACCTCGGTCGAACCTTCCCTTCGCTCTCGCTCTCCACCACCTGTCTCTACCGGCTCCGCTCCGCGCGCCGTACCTCCTTCATCCTGGTACTTGCCCCTGGGGTCCCGTGGCTGGCCACCCGACATGTCGCAAGTCATCAGGCACGTTCGTTCGTGGACATCCCTTCCGTCTGGCTTGCGGAAGGGCGGGCACAGGAAAGGGTTCAGTCTGATAGACAAGTACCGTCACGACGCTGAGGACACAGGTAGGTTGCCGGCGGATGTCGTCGTTGAATTGCGACTTGGAGGTTGAGGCGAGGTCGAACGCTGACTTCCATCTATTTCTTCGGGTGTATTATAGTGCAGTGGGAGATGATGACCGTCTCCACGCTCCGAGTCAAGCTGGATTTCGTGGGGAATGGGGACGTTCAGCCGCTGACGCCCCTGTGGTTCCTGGCGAACAGCCCGCTGGAAAGTGAGGTTTTTCATCATTATTTGCGTAGATGGACGGTTCTCTTACCGAGCGCCTTATTTGTGTAGCGTCGCTGCTTTCTCTGCGGAGCCCGCCCGCTGCACCTGTATATTCGGACATGAAGCTACCCTTTGAGATCTGGGACGATATATTCAAATGGCTCGACGACGGCTACGACATTTACGCGCTCGCACGCGTCTGCAGAGGCTTGCGCGACGTCTCGCGGGAAGCCAAGGGCGACCACGCCATCTTGGTGAGACGCCACAAGAATTTGAAGCTCATGAACCTCAAATGCATTCTCGATTTCCTCGACCTCACCTCGGCTTCCCCTCGCATCGGGATGGCCGTGCGCGATCTGACGGTCACCGTCCCGTTCGAGGTCGACAGGGATATCGTCGGCGGCCTCGTTCAGGTCCTTGGCTCCGTCTCCAATCTCAGGCGTCTCTCCCTCCAGATCCAAGATGACGATAGCGGCTGGGCCTCGCACACGCTCCTGCGCTCTGCCCACCTGCCCCTCCTCCGCGTCTTCTCTACGTCTCTTCCGTTCACGCCGGACGTCGCCCGGTTCATCCAAGCCCACCGCAGGATCGAAGAGCTCTCGTTCACCAACCCGGACGCCAAGAGCGATGCGCCAGCCGACTTGGGGATGGGGCGAGGTAGAGAGATCGCGCCTCCTGGGCTGCGCTCCATCGCGTGCGGCCTGCGTGCGCTGCAGCGATTTAGGCCCGCGCCTACTCTCACGCACCTGCACGTGCTCGTGCACGTTCCGCAGACGTTGGAGGCGATCTGTTCGCTCTTTGGCCGGCAGCTCGTCAGCCTGCGTCTGGGGGTGCTCGAGCGGCTCCCGGACCTCCACACGTCACCGTGCCCGTGGTCGACATACGACATCCTGACGAGCTTCCCGCGCCTCGAGTTCATCCAGATACACATGTTCGAGGCAAGTCTCCCACCGTGTTGTTATTCTCTTGAAAGCTGTAGGCGTAATAACAACAACATCGCACTCTGCACCAGCCCGACTTCGTCCCGCAGCCGATCCACTGGCAAGACAAACGGGATCGGGCCCTGAAGCTGCGGAGGGAGGGCTCGCTGACCGTCGCGTGGGTACTCGAGGAGGAGGCGTGGGGCACGATCCTGGACCACCCCGATTCGGTCCGCCAGCTCTTCGACGAGGCCGCGGCCGAGGTGCTCCGTCAGTGGACGCCCTACGTCGAGCGCGTCGTATACGGCGACGCTGGCGTCTTGGACACCTCAGTAAGGCTCGACCACGAGGGACGGTGTGAAGTTCGGAGGGAGGACGAGTTGCTGGGAGAGGATTATTGGAGGAAGGTGTAGCTTTATTGGGCCGACGCGAGTGTTTTCTTTGGGAAGACTTCGACTTCGTTCTTATGAGCTGGGCTTGGCTTCTTTGTTTTTCTTGGGTGGTCGCGCGGGTCCGCTGTATTCGTACGCATAGACTGTGTTGTAGGGGAGAGTCACGCGGCTGGCTAGTTTGTAGCTACTACTGTGACGTTGCATGCTAACGATGGAATATTATATGTTGTATGGTGTTCTGTTTGACTCCTGCTGCCTTGTTTTGCAGTTGACCGCCCGGTTTCAGATGATCATGATAGAGACTGTTGACAAGTTGAAGTAAGAGCGAAGTTGGCGTCCAAGGCATCGATACTCCCTGCTGTCTAACGGCCAGTAAACAAGACCAAATATTTTTCCTGGCGTCGGTCTACTGTTTCCGATATCGGCAAGTGGCTAACGTTAGTAACTTCCCAAATGCGATAGCCCGTGGTTCGATTCCAGGATTCGCCATCCCGACGACGGTACACACTTGGTCATAGTACTGAGAAGGTACTACAGTGATTTTTATGATCAATGAGCGCCCCAAATCGGCTTACGCAGTGCCCGGAGAAGCCTGAGAAACGCATCAGACAGGCAGGCATTACTTTCACTCCACAGTCACGGTGCAGCCCACTCAGCGCAATTAGCAATGGCGGGAAGGAAAATGCGTATGGACAAGTAATATTTGTGTTGTGATGCTAAGCACAACTTGATCATGACCGAGCATATTCTGAGACTACATTCAGCTACTCCCTTTACGAGACGACAGCCAGCTCACTGGCTAGCCTGCCACATGGTGAAGACCTTCTTCACCGCAGGGCGGCTTGTAAGGCCGTGGTGCCACCTGTAGACAGACGGGAAGTCCTTCTCGAAGTCGAACCCGTTGAAGTCTTTCACGAGCGCCCTCGTCGCCGTGTGGTTCCAACTGTTGCAACTGCGTGAGCACTTACGGCTACTCCGACCAACAAGGCAAAACGAAGACGCACGTGGTGAAGGAGAGGTCGGCGACGCTCGCCTTGTTGCCAACGAGGTAGGGTTGCTTGGAGAGGACGCTCTCGAGCACGCCGAGGACGCGGATGATCTCCTTCTGGTAGCGCTCGATCGCGCTCGGGATTTTTTCGCTCGAGAAGAGCAGGAACCAGCCGGCCTGGCCGAAGTAGGGGCTGGAAAACACGGTGCATGGGTGGGACGAGGATTTGAGATGACGGTTGAGGAGGGAGGAGCGAGAAATAGCACGCACCCCTGGCCAGAGGCCTGGAAGAAGAGCCACTGGAGCTGCTTGATCTTATCGTCGTACTTCTCGAACGAGATCTTATGCGTCGGGTCATACTTGTCGACGAGGTACGTGAGCACTGCGTCGGACTCCCTGCATGGTCCATCAGTCGGCCACTCTAAGACGTAGTTAAGATAGAGCCAGCCGAGCCGAGAACCCACCAGACAGTGAAGTTGCCGTTCTTGTGGTCTACAAGGGTCGGGATGCGGCCGTTGGGGTTGAGGTTGGTGTGCGCCTCGTCCTTGTGCTCCTGCTTTCCGAAGTCGAGATAGACGAGCTCGTAGTCTAGCCCGAGCTCCTCGAGGACGATGATGACCTTCCTGGAGAAGGGTGTCAAAGTCAGTCGAACTGTGCCGGACGAGGCGTGCGAGGACTCACCATCCATTTGGTGCGATGCCTTTGAAGGCATACAATGTGAAGTGGTGAGCGGGAGCCATCGCGTCGAGGAGGTTTGTCTGTTCCGAGAGAAGAGGAATTGCATGCGGTTGTGGGTTGACGGCTACCTCCCTTTTATACCATGACATTCCGATATATCAACGAGAAAACTTCGATAGTGCGAAGGTCGTTCACACGCCAATGTTCCCGTGAGGCGGGCATCAGTCCTGATCCTCGTACCACGACGACCCACAATCGCAATAAATTAGGATACCGCATCAGTCGATCACAGGGAAAGGGCCCTGGACCACCGCGCACCAGTCAGCACATGACTGGGGAATTGTACATCTGAGGCGAAAGTACCCACTGTGCTATTCGTTGCTACCACCGGCATTCCGAATATGCCCTGGGATCAATTTAGTCAAGCCTCGGGAACGCGTATGACATGGCCGAGCATAGACACACCTGAGCGAACCAGTGCTTGACTCAGCAATTCCCGACCACCGGGCTCAGGCAGCCTACTAGCAAGCCGCTATTTTTGTGTGATTTGCACTTCAAGTAGGTATGGTTAGTCGAAGGGACTCTGCGAAGTTGTGTCCCTTTCGCACCTGCTCATGACGGTCTGAGCATTCGCCGACGGGATATGTCACTTGTCATTGCCACCGCCAGCATCGAAGAGCAGAGTTACCCACGCCGCGAAGTTGTCCGCCTGCTCAAGTGCACGAAGCAATCTGTGTAGACTACTACGGTTAGTTGCGGGGACGTGACCAAGGATCGACGTACCTGTGGCGTCTTCGCTTGCAGGAGGGAGTGGTATGCACATGCGGCCTCATACATTTTCCGAGAGAAGGACGTGGAAGTATCTGTCAGATTCGATTCGGGGAGCCTAGTCAAAGCCCGAGGCTGACTCAGGGGACAAATACATGGCGGTGGCTGCGCAATGCACACTGTTCCAGATGGAAGGGACGTCTGCCAAAGTATGTATTTTAGCAGTGGTCGGATGTGTCTCCTTGACAACCTGACATCCCTCTCGACGCAGAACTGAACAGTTATTCATGTGGGAAGAGGACACGCACGCCTCTGCATTCGTTGACGGGCCTCTGGGAGAGAAACACTTGAAGAGGCGTCGTCCATTCGAGACGCTATCTAGCGCATGAAACTTGGAATGCCCAATCAACATAAAGCTTGGACTCATTGTGGAGTCACGTACCAGCGACAGAACCCTTGCACCAAGCAATATGATCAACACTCGTGCTGTGGATTCATGCACAGACCGCTGCGTTTGCGTGACAGTGTTTGGCATGATCCTAAGATGGACTCCTCGAGTACGGGGAACATAGTATCGTGTGTGAACTTCGGCACTGATCAGCAAAAGCGCAACCTGCCCGTAAGGCTATACTAAGCGCTAGGGGGCTATGCAAGGTTTCGCAGGATCCTGCCCCACGCTGCAGGACCCTGTAGCAAGTCGCCGGATACGATATAATGCTGCAGGGTTTCGCCGTGTACGACAAATGATTTCAGAGCATTACAGCTCATCCGACGCACCTGACAGATTATTGAAGAGCATTATAATCCAGTGATTGCATACGGTCAAGTATTGCAGAACGATACAGCAGTCATATTGGCCGGGAGAAACACTTGGCTGCCAATACTAGCCGGTGGGGATACACCGTGTCAGACGTGGAGACTACTAGACATTACACGACCAGCCTGAGACTATTACTCGAAAATGCAAGTTGCAAGCCATGATTCGGACGCGCGCTTGAGGGTATTCACATGGCAGACACCCATTGGGGTAAGCACGCGACGCGTCTCTTAAAGCTTCCCCCAACGACTTTACTCGTGTCTTGAACTTATGCTTCCCCTGCTTGCTCGTTCAACCCGTTACTACAGCCGCCATCCAACATCAGTCATGGCCTCACGCAGACCAATGGTGCAGGCATACAACAAAACACAACATGCTGTTCCACTTCGCAAGCCTCGCGCGAACGCGCACGACATGAAAGCACCTGCACCCACATTCACCGCTCAAATATGAGTAGGTTTTTCTTGCTTTCCTACTGAGGAGACTGCGTAGGCGAGGTAGCTGAGGATGGTGAAGACCATCGTGAGGGTGACGATGAGGACGAGGATGTGAAAGCCAGGTGGGTCCCTCCCGGACATGACTCTATGCGCGCGGCTGTCTTCGCAGCTAGCCTTCCTGATCTCCCTGACCTTGCGCTGCGTTCAGGTCCCCCGTGACGACCTCCTTACTTCAGCAGTACAGACTCAGGATCTCATTAAATGCTACGACCTCGAGCGCGAGCGCGAGGCCAGTCAGAACGGCTGTCCGGGTACCATCCACCGCATGCAGTTCACCTTCTCCGTCGACCAGCCCGCCGCCAACACTCCATCCACCGTTTCCACCAAGAAGCCCAACATGAAGCCTTCTGCAGAGTTCAAGGACATCTCCAAGCGCGGACGCCCAGCTACTCGTTCCACCACCGCCGCCGAGGAGTCAGCTGCGGCCAAGGACTCCAGCGCCGTCGGCGAGCCCCTCACTCAATGCGGCCGCAAGGTCTCGACTAACAAGGCTGACCAGAACAAAGACGACGCATACCATGCCGCCTCCCTCCGCTTCCCCTCCCTCTTCTCTCATGACTTCGGTCCCGCCGCTCTCCTCTACACTCCATCTGTCACGAACCCCCATGACCTATGGTGAGGGCCTCGGCTCCACAACAACTCCTCCGACGGCTTCAGCATCGTTCTCCCCACCATCGAACTGCCCCTTGACGAGCTCAACGCCGACAGTCCAGGAGGTTGGTCCTCGGGTTTCCACCACTCCGACACCCGGCAAGCCGACCGTCTCGCCTCTCAGGAAGACGTCGAGATGAAGGTTGCTACCGCCGACATGCCCTTCCCCCCCATGCCGCCAGATCTGAATCTGCCCACGACGACGAGAACCTGTTCAAGTCCGCCGCCCTTCGCAACGCCTCTGTGCTCAGCGCAATGAAGGACGTCGTTCCCCCGCACCATCACCCCCTCACGCATGGGTCCCAACTCCGGTCCCGGCACCAACACCACTACGACCACCAGCAAACGTCCGTCTCTGAGCGTCCGCACGCAGTCCGTGAGCACTCTCTAGACGGGTCCATCCGCCACTCTGGTCAACTCTTCCCAGCAAAACAGCAACAGCAACTCCGCTCCGGGCGGCGTCAAAGCCCAGTGCTCAACTGCGGCGCGACCCACACTCCCCTGTGGCGTCGGGGCCTCAACGACGAACTGAACTGCAACGCGTGCGGGTTGTACTGCCAGCTCGTGCGTCCCGCCTAGACCGAGGAGTACGTGAAGCTTCACTGAGATATTACGTTGTTAGCACAAGCGCCCCCGCCCGAAGAGCATGGGCAACCTCCCTGCCTACGACAAGTATGTGCGACCCTTTGCTCCCCCTACTGGACGGTTAAGTCACAGACCTGTGATGCTATAGGTTGTTGCCTCCCCTTCAGGATGTCCTCATGGTCGCATTTGTCCGCCTGCTCGCTCGCTTGACGGCTCGCTTTGTCCTGCTCGCCTTATCTCGCTCTGGCTCTCGATTCGCAAGTGCCTTTGTCTCTGTTTGTCTCGCGGTGCTCTCACGCTGTCTCGCTGGTGATGTCTATGGTTCACACGTCGTGCATGCACTCTCGTTTCGTAATAGATGATGTGGTGTATTGTTGTTGTGTGTTCTCTGCTCACCAAAATTGATGATTTTTGACCTTCATATTTTTCTGTGTGCTTTGGATGGCCGTGGGCGAGTACCCGAGTGATGCCTGCCCGAGAGCTTACTATACAGTAACTGGAGCCATTCCTCATATGCTACCATACGCCAGGGGCTATTGCAGTGCTCTACAATATCTCCACATCGTTCCTACATGGCACTACAGGGACCGCACACCTATCCGACAGGCAACTACAGTATTTCCCCCGGCTCCGGCGAATTCCTACAGGGCCCGGGAGCACGCTCAGCTATAAACTGCAGGGTATCGGCGTGTCCGCCGGAAGGCTGCAGAGCCAGAAGCTGAATTGTATGATGCCGTGAGGCACCTACGAACCACTACGACGTCTACAGAGCTATATGCATTATTACAGGCCTTTGTAAACCTCAACCCCGGTTTGCTGATCGGCGGCCAAGCTCAGTGCCCGAGAACTTGAAGCTTGAAGCTTGAAGGCCCAACAAGAACAGGCGCTTCAAGATGATCGAATCTGTTGGTGGAGAGAGATAAGATAAGATGGAACGAGATTTTACTGAGCATTCCTCCTCCGCCTCCGCCTCCGCCTCCTCCTCCTCCTCCTCCTCCTCCTTGTCCTCCTCGAGATATTGGCTAAATTTACCCACCGTCCTATCTGTACGACGAGGAGAGGGAAGAAGACCTCCAAACGAATCAACGCTTATCATCACCGCACCTCGAGGGCTCACAGCCGACCGATCGCTCGATGGAGTTTGTTCCCGCTCCCGCTGTCCATCGTGTACTATGTGCCGACTGTGGAACTCCTATAGTCCCAAATTCTGCAAACCTTTGCGTAGCGTGTCTGAGGAATACGGTGGACATCACAGAGGGCATCCCAAAACAAGGTGCGTGTTACATGTTCGTTACGTCGATTCCACGCCATGCGCAAAATGAGGTGCCAAGGCACACTGTCCTTTTTGGGTTGGGTCCTAATACGGCTGGCAACGAGACTAATAATTGTTCATATACATGTCTTACATCGTTTCATATTCATCGGGTTTTATGCTTATCCAGCTTCTTAGCTTCTGTTTCTTTTTGCCGTAATTGCGAACGATTCCTCTCTCCACCATCAAGCTGGACCATTGCCCGGCCGGAATCACAAGAACTCCTCGCCATTTGCCTCAAGAAGCTCAAAGGTCTCAACAAAGTCCGCCTAACCGAGGCCCACTTCATCTGGACCGAGCCGCACTCCAAACGCCTTCGCGTCTCACTCACAATCCAGAAGGAGGTCCTCACCGCGACAATACTCGAGCAAGTGTTCGAGATTGAGTTCCTCGTTCAGCATGGCCAGTGCCCCGACTGCGCCAAACTCGCTGCGAAGAACACCTGGAAGGCGTTGGTCCAAGTCCGCCAGAAGGTCCCCCACAAGCGTACCTTCCTGTTCCTCGAGCAACTCATCCTCAAGCACGGCGCCCAGAAGTACACCATCTCCGTCAAGGAGGTCCGCGACGGTCTCGACTTCTTCTACAGTTCCCGCAGTCATGCCCAGAAGATGGTCGAGTTCCTCACTGGCGTCGTCCCCGTACGGTGCGTCTTTCCCCTCCGACTCTCCCGTCCCCATCCCTAAGGCGTGCATTCGCAGATCAAAAGCATCTGAGCAGCTCCTCTCCGCCGACACGCACACCAACACTGCCAACTTCAAATACACCTTCTCGGTCGAGATCGCCCCGCTTTGCAAGGACGACCTCGTCTGCATCCCGCCCAAGCTTGCGCGCTCCCTCTCCAATATCTCCCCCCTCACCCTTTGCGTCCGGGTCGGTAACTCGCTCCATCTCCTCGACCCTGCAACGCTGCAGTCGGCGGAGATCCCCGCGCCTGTGTTCTGGCGCACGCCGTTTGAGGCGCTCGCGACCGTCGCGGATCTCGTCGAGTTCACCGTGCTTGACGTCGAGCCCTCGGGCGCGACGCGCGGAAACAAGTGGGTCCTCGCGGACGCGCAGGTCGCGCTGTCCGGCGCATTCCGCTCGCAGGACGACGACGCGATGGACTACGAGGGCAGGGCGGATCAGATCTTCCACACGCGCACGCACCTCGGCGGGATCCTCCAGCCGGGCGATTCTGCGATGGGCTACTTTTTGACGAACGCGAACTTCAACTCGGACGACTTCGCGGCGCTGCCAGCGCACCGCGTGCCGGACGTCGTCCTCGTGAAGAAGGCGTACCCGAACCGCCGCAAGAAGAACAGACCGCGCGGCTGGCGGCTGCGGAGTATCGCGAAGGAGGAGGGCGAGGAGGGCGAGACGGGCGGCGGGCGCGGCGTCGTCGGGCGGATGGGCGGGCGCGACCAGAAGAAGGTCGAGGAGGACTACGAGCTGTTCCTCAGGGATCTGGAGGAGGACGAGGAGATGCGCGGGGCGGTGAACATGTACCGCGTGCAGAAGGACGGCGCAGGGTCGGGCTTGGCGGGGGGCAAGACGAGGAGGCGTGGGCAGGGGCAGTTCGACATGGACGTCGACGAGCACGCGTCTGCGGCCGCGCCCGGTGCCGAGCAGATGAGCGGGCCTGGGGACGGGGAGGAGCAGGAGGAGGCGGACTTCCCGGAGGTGAAGCTCGACGAGCTGTTGGAAGATTTCGACGAGATGACGCTGGACGACTCCGCATGAGTGCGAGCGTGAACGTGGGTGGATATGTATCATCACTCATTGTTGTAAGTACTGTGCTGTATCGATTATATGTATTGCGATGATGATGCTACATAGGTGGGACGTGAGCCACTCGCGCCGGGGCGCATGGTACAATCTTCACCAGGGAATGATGCTGCCGTCATACCGGAAGACCTCCCGCTGTCCTCGTTATTCAGCGAAGCGATCACTTTGACGATGTTCGGCACGCTAAACTGTGGTTCGAGCTGTACGCCCTCGCCTCCCAAAGCTGTGATTGTCGTGAGTACCAACCAGCCGCCCCTCGTGCTCGGGCAACACGCTTACCAATCTTTACCCAGCCCGGGTCCAACAAGATCGCGGTGAAGTCGGGGCGCTCCATCTTCATCTTCTGCTTGTATGTCCGCAACACGCAATTCAGGCCATCCTCGTGCAGTCGTGCAACCACCCATGAGCATGTTCAAACAAATCTTGCTGATGCAGTACGACGTCCATTTCACACCGCGGTCCAGACCGATGCTCGCCACCTCAACACTCGTGGAGTCTGCATGCAGCTAATACGCCGCGATGCCCCCGGCGTTGCGAACCGTAATTAAAGGCAAGTGCCAGCTTCGGGACGTTCCTGAGTAAGTACGAAACCTGGCTGAGAGGTGTTATCTGTAAGCTGATCGACCATTATAGTGGGTATATAGGCATGGTTCTCTGAGAGGCTATTCTGCAGAACCGCGAAGCCTGACATGAGGCCGTCCAACTGATACCTACTCAGGGCGGAAGTTCCAGGAAGTCCATCGATCTCGCCCGCATGGCCAGAGTAAAGTTTAACCAAGAACAGATATGCCTTGATGAAGGAGAAGGACGAGGACTAGTGGTTAAGTAGTTAATCGCTGATTAGATTAGCCTCTCTGATGCGGTAGCCCGGGGTTCGATTCCCAGTCTCGCCATTTCCTGTGTGGGACAGCCCTTCTTTTCCTCCATGTGCCTTTTGAACACACGAACTCTATGCGGCGGTGACGTTCAACTGGACACCGTGCGACATTATTGTTTTGAGCCACTGGCCGTGACTGCAGGCTCCCAATGACATTGATACAAAGTAGCATGATCGTGTAGTCGTGGAGTCGTGACTTGGACAGAGAGGGTCGCGGTATTTCATCAGCTTAGATCTTTCGTTGCACGCCTATACCGTTATTTCCTTGCCGTTCTGAGGTTACGGATATAATGCTTAGGATCAACGGACTAAGTATAATATAAAGCGCATGATATTCTGGAGCGGGGACTGCCACCGGGATGGACATACGCAATAACACTTGCATGCGTGTGGAAAGAACAAGAATAAGATGGAGAGGGACGGAGGTTATACGGAGCACCCCGGTAGCTAGAAAAGCAACACCAACGCAAAAGAGTGTAGGGGGATGGGGAATATACAGATACACTATCTACAGATACAGCAAACCGAACGCGTGGTCGGAAATTTGAGACCGAGGCGTACTTAGTAGCGCTCTAACAATCCAACAGCGCATGAAAGGTCGTAACGCATAATCGTAAAAGAAGACGTGAACGACATAACCGGACGTGGTACCCGTGAATAGATAGATAGCCAGCCTTCTGAAACGGGTACGTGGTCGTAAGGGAGACCCAAGAACATAGCGCATACCTGCGAACAAATACTCCTCCAACTCAGGCTGCTACCGCAGTCTCCATCGCTCGCCGTCGCGCAAGCATGTCGTTGGCCGCCTTCCCATAGTCCTTCACACGCCGTGGGAAGCTCGATCCCCGGGCCCACTTCAGAGACCTGTGTGACGTCCCGAGCCTGGGGACATCCGAGATGCCGAACTGCACGAGCCCCGGGATCGCAAGCCGGCCGCGGAGGAGATCGGCCTGCGTGTCCAGTAGCCACTCCATGCTCCGCTCGTCCATGCAGTCCAGCTCGGGTGCCTCGACGTCAAGGAAGCACACGCGGCCGAGAAACCGGCTTTTGTGCAGCTCTCGGCGGAGAGGCGTGACCACGCGGCCGTTTCCTCCTGGCTTGCCGCCGAGGATGCGGGGCAGCGGGCTGATGGTGAGGCGTCGACGATGGCGGCGGAACGCTCGGAGAAAGCAGAATTCGTCCTCGTCCTCGTCGGAGAGGTCGTCTTCGTCCCCTTCTGAGGGAGCGACTGCGGTGAAGGAATGGGAGAGGGGTGAAGGACCGGGCGCTCGCCATCGGCGGTCGGACGGGTCGGGTCGAGATTGCCTCATGGATCGCCTTGCTTTGGGAGCGTGGACGGGGGCAGGCGTGGGTGTCGGTGGCTTGAATTCGGAAGGCGTGTCGCGTCGTGAGGCCTGCACGTTTTCGACGGATACAGGGGAGAGGACGGGAAGAGGAGCTTCAGGGTCTTGCGTTGAGTGGTTCGTCGTGTCAACCACCGTGCGGCGTCGCTCGACCGCGCCTTTCGGCTCGTCTCGGGCGAGGACAAAAGGGTTGACGTCGTCGTCAAAAGCATCTGTAGCTTTGTAATTAGCGAACATGCGCTTTGTTGTCCACCCGGACAATACTACCTACAATCGTTAGACCAATCTTCCAATACTGAGTGCTCCGCGACTGCTTCGGTCTTGTCGGTACGAGGGAGGTTCGGACGGACTGTACACAGAAGTAGCTGTTAGCGGCAAAGGCAGCCCACAGCAGTATCCAGCGGGACGTACCAGACGTTGGCGCCGTAGGACGGTCCACGGTCCGGTCTCGTAGTCGTATTGATCTCCTTCCGACGGCGCACGCGAGGCGATACTCGAGCTGGAGCGCAAAGATGTCCGCAGCGTATAGGCTCGAGGTGTCATATACTGTGCAACAAGGCGGTGAGCACATTCAGCATACCGAGTGTCCGGAGTTACCGCTCACATGAAGACGACGTTGATGGCTTCGCACGTCGTGAAGTTCGTCCGTTCTCTTTGCCTTCCCTACTGGGACCATGGGCCCATACGGAATGGAGATTGTCGAGGCCGACGTTGGCCTGATACAAGTAATCGTAGCTTCCTTGAGAGGGCATCGTGGGTGAGAGTCGCATGATGGTTGCGGTGGCCATGCTCGGAAATTAAAGTAACATAGAACGAGATGTGGCGTAAGTTGTCGTTGGGAAGTACCGCCGGGAGAGAGTTAGCGATATCCTGCAGCAAATGGGAGGGTCAGTCGTCCTCGAAAGACGCAGCAAGCTCGGATGCTATCGCACCTGGTGGAGTGAAGAGATCTGGACGAGGTCAAGCCTCAAAAAAGGTTGTCGGCGCTCTGGCGGCTGTTCGCCTCGTGTACAAACTGTCACGTGGCGGTCGCGTTGGAATCTGCAGGTTACCACGCAGCTTCCTCTTCCCTAGCGTCGCGACAGAAACGTGTTGCGAAATTTTGGCGAAATGTAAGGGCTTGGGCCCAGGATGATGGGGGCCTCGCGGGAGGACGACGGATACAGGCTCGAACGTGGCAGCTTCGGCCAAGGCCGCTATTTGCTCTTGTTGGGCCTTCTCGGCGTTTACAGCTCTTTGCGTAATTTATGCCCGATTGACGCTTGCGCACTTCGACTCGAAAAAGTCCAGAAATTCTGAAAATTCATAAAAGTCTCTCCGTCTCCTCGAACACATATATCATAGCATGTACTACGCTTAAAAGCTCAAAGGGACTTTATCCTATGTCTTACCGTGCTGGGAACGCGAAGGCCGTGGACCGCAATTTGGGGGAGTTCACGGGCGCTTCATGGCGCTTTCAGGCCGAAGAGAGAGCGGCGATCATCGAAGACGTTGAAGCCGAGGTGAGGCTATAACATAGTCGTATATGTTATGATGATTGCCACACAACTGAATTATGCGCTGCGATCAAGAATCGCACCCTTACTTGTCGATATCTCCTTGCCATTTGTGAGCGAGATCTTCGGATTTGTGCTCAGCGTGGAAGGAATAATTCTGACAATGTGAGTATCTCAGAGTGGCATGTGGTATATAAAACATGATTTTATGTCATGAAACAGTGGAAGCCTACGTAGTTCATGAGCAAGAGGTCGGCACAGTCTAGCACAGTCTCGATGTCATAGGCGCTTCATACGCTGGGGACGAGGCGAACGTCCTTTCTGATCATGGGGGTGTTTGTGCTGCTCTTATTGAAAGAATCATTATCAGAACAGCTGAAATATGCTCAATGAACAAGCGATCCACCAACCAGTGGGTGGGCGAGCAACAGAACAGATGGTATGTAGGGGTATTACGTTCATCGGCTAAGGTGGCGTAGCTCGGAAACGGTTGACTCTACGTCTTCCGTTCAACTTCAGAGGGTTTCTCACAGATGCATAGATGTCGTTTGCAAAGTATGGCAGCGGAGGGACATCCAGAACGGGTGGGAGCGAATTTTCTGAATTCCTGAAGTTTTTCGAGTCGAAAGCGATGCATGTCAGTCGGAGCTGGTCGGGCATTAATTATGCAAAGAGCTGTAGTCCCACGGACCCATTCTCGGACAGGCTTGCCACTTAAATTTTGTCCTTCAAATCCCTCGTAAAATCCAAACCATACGTCATCGTGGATTTTCCCGTACACAGCTACCAATCGTTCAGGCTTTCCCGCCCAGGATGAGACAGGTTCAGCCCACCGCGAAGCAGCGCGGGGAGGACCTTTCCCCCAACAACCGTCTCCCTCACGATCGCGTCCACCTCGTGCGGCGTTACCCGCCCGTACCAGACCGCCGCACCGGTCGGCATGTTGATCTGCGGTGATACAAATCGAATCAGCATATTCCCTCCTTTACGTTGCGCGCGAATGGGAACAGAAGACGGAGGCGGAGAAGGCGACGGAGAGAGACACGCACGATGACGTTCCCCGCGAACTTGTGGCCCCCGACATGCGAGCAGAATAGGATGAGCGCACGCTTCGGCTGCTGCTCCACATCCACGCTATACTGCTGGAGCCGTCGGTGGACCTCTGCACGCCGCTCATCGTCGGACGCGAGTGACTCGAGCAAGGGGTCGTCCTCGAGCGGGACGCCGGATCCGGAGAACGACGGCTCTTCGAGCTGGTGGTGGACCTCGAAGCCTTCGCGCTCAAGCGCGCTGGTGAACGCTGCGAAGGAGACGCAAGAATAAGTATATTACCGCGTGCAATTTGGACGGCTCCAGCAGTACAGACGCACTGTGGTCCAGCTGCGGCGCGACGGCCCAACAGCGGATGTCGCGCTTCTTGTGCGAACCTGTCAAAGTCATCGATGAGCGACTTCCAACAGCGCGTCCGAGTCGTTCAGCAGTTCACTTACAGATGAGGATGACGCAGCTATAAGGCAGGAGCCATGTCTTGATCCCAGACCGAGCACCACATGCACTCGGCGCAGCCTGCAGCGGGATGCTCGGATTAAGGACTTTGTCGAATACCTCCTTCGCGCCGGGCTCCGACACCTTGACCTCCGTCACGAGCTTGAAGTCTGGGAATACGAGCACCGTCTCCTTCGCCCCGCCTTGGCTCACGGTCGGGTACCGTCCGTTGTGGATCGACACCCGCGTGAGGTGGGACAGTTCCCCGGCCATGCGGGTGTTAAACACCCCCGGAACTGGGGACTCGGAGCCGGAGAGCTGCGGGGGCTTCGTGGGCTTCTGGTCATGCTCGCGTACGGCCAGGGAGAGGTACGCGGCGAGCGATCCCTCGGTTTCCGTCACTTCGTGGGCCCAGTCGTGGTTAGGGGTCGAGATGACGATCTGGGTGTTATGTTGGTGTCGGGGAAGAATTCACATAGTAGTTAGAGAGGGTGAAAGTAGCGGCGTACTTGGCGTCCGTAGGGCTTGACGGTTCCCAAGAGGGGGGATTGATCTATGTCCAGCTTGGGAAGCTCCTCGTGACCTACGTGGTAACGTGAGTTACGGCGAAACGTAGTTGCTGGCTTGAGGTATCTCACCTGCGTCGCACGGATCGGTGCACTCTCGGCAATTAGCCTGAGATACCGGGATCGCCGCGTTTTGGAGCTGGACTGCAGAATCGCTCATCTCGAGGTTGTACTGGTTGGATGTTGAGAACGAAGGTGTATAAAGTTGGGCGAAAAATGCTCACCAGGGGCTTAGCAGCTATCGAGATCTAATGTTGGTAGACGTCCTTCCGGTGTCGGAGGTCCCTATGCCTACACACGAAGAAATGTTACTGAGGAGGCATCAGCAGATGATGAGTCGTCGCATCTCGGTGCATTTGGAAGAAGTGGTGAGATAGAATCACTTAGGAGTGGGAATCACTCCCAGAATAGACACGCTGGTCTCCACAGTGACTGTCCAACCTCACTCAAACTGATACCCTTACCGCAGTTGTTGAGCCTAATTGATACATCCAATTTGGGCAGGGGGAACGGGAAGAATATTGCGAAACTAACTACAAGCATATTTGCCAGAATGAGAGCGTGTTTGCGTCACAGCGAACCGTTGCGCTGAGCGCCCAAATCTCGAAGCAATGCAGCTTGAATCCGATTCCTTCTATCCTCCTCGAGTTCAACCTAACAGCACCTTGTTTCTGTCGAGAACATTGCCGCGCTGTACAATTCCATTCTGTGCCCTGGAAGGCGATACCCCGTTGATGTCCTCTCAGCCGCCTACGGGGTACAGTTGGGACCGGAAGACGAGCAAGCATACGCAAGCACTCAACTTCGGGCGATCCGTCGACCCTCACCAAGTCCACCAAAGCCGCAACAGATGATCAGTGTACGTGCGCACCAGAGCCCTATTCCCTTCCCCGCTTTTCACCACTGCGCCGAAGGAAGCTTCGTCGACGCCGGCTCCTTACTTGGACTTTGATGCGCTTTGCTTGCTTGCCGGAGCTCCGTCGACAGCAATGGACTTCAAGGTCACGAATGCATTTGTTCTGGGCGGCAGACACTAGCAGGACAATGGTAGGGAACGTCTGGAGGACAATAATCGACGCTTCGTCGCCGTGCGAAGCTGCGTTCGGGCTGTCTCGGAAAGGCTTGTTTGGTCGTGTTTGATTCAGAGGCCGCCGCCAAATAGACAACAACAACGCTTTGATGGGATATCGTG
The DNA here is from genome assembly GCA_032821775.1 of Sanguinoderma infundibulare. NCBI lineage: Eukaryota > Fungi > Basidiomycota > Agaricomycetes > Polyporales > Polyporaceae > Sanguinoderma > Sanguinoderma infundibulare. The sequence goes on along the minus strand of JAVLRN010000015.1, from coordinate 338,846 downwards.
ACCGTCATCGATCACAGTGTGTGTCACATATCCGCTTCCGGCCAGTTGAGGCTGACTCCGATCCCATTTGATAGCTGCAGTGGCTCTCTGAAAACAGGAACGTTAACATATAGAAGTTATTTTCCATCAAATAAGCACAGGTCGCTTTGCCACGATCTGCATTTCTGCAGTCGTTCGCTGTCGAGCACGCGGCGCTCACAATTGACACATACTTATTTCAGGTACGTCCTGCACCCCATAACGGTCAAATACACAATTGTATGATCCAGATTTCCAGATGTCTTTGTTGTTCCTTGCGTACTTTCCTCATTGGGGCTGCTTTCAACCCGGCGCCTCGGCGACAAACTCAGCGGCAGACTCCGACCGACACGACACTCCGTAGGCCTACAAGTCGCTTCGCCATCTCTCTCTCTCCTTCGCTCGTTTACCTCCCTCCACGCTGTCACTGGTTCGGTTCTCCGCCCTCCTTCGTGCACGTCTTTCCGACGGTTCTCTGATTCTGCTGCTCGGTTGCGCCACTCGCATTCTCCACCTCATACATTTCACATCGACGGGCACCATTTCGTTATGTATTCGTGCACGACGCCGTACGATCGCTTTAATCTTCCATTACAACCCATCCCGGTATCCAAAGTGTTGAACGGTGCCACGGATGGACCCAGGCAATCCCCCGAAGCTGAAGATCCCCCCGTGATACCTCAGGCTTGTGGTGCGTCCGCTTCGTGTCGCGCCGGAGCTCGTCGCCGTTTACTTATCCACATCTCTCACGGTCTCCAGCGAATGTCTCTGGAGCGACGGGTCGGTGATCATCGCGTCTTTCCAATCTCATGTCTGACATCCAACCACCGTAGGTACGCACAAGACGACAGGATCTCCTCTTCGACATCTCCTCAGCAGTTTCGACGAGGATGTCGAGTCCAGTGAGTCCAAACCCCTTTGTGCTTGCGTTCTCTGTTGAAACTAGATCAGTAGCGTCGGATGACAGGAGCACATCACCAGACCCCGAATACAACTTTGATGCCTTCGACTTCGACTTAGTCGGTACGTACCACCTTGAATCCTTCATACGCGCTGATCATACTCACACATGTGGGATCCGCAATCTATACGCAGAACACATGAGTTGCGCGTCTGGCGCGGAAGACTTCGAAGAGGACCGCTTGTGTGGCTCAGAAGAGGACAGGGAGAAACAGATGGTCGACGACTACCTCGGGAAAATAATCCGCCGGAAACTCCTTCCTACGACGATCTACTGCGGCTGTAGGCCTATTCCGCGACGTCGGCGGGTGGGCAACACCCTGTATGAGGACCTAATGTCTCGAAACTTTCGCAATGCGTCAGTACTCGTCCTCGGCCATCCTCTCCTGTCGTGCGCCTGACTGTCTTGCTGGGGTCCATGCAGTTTCAACAATGTTTCAAGCAACTTGGATGAGGAGCTGCTCTTTGAGGTTCCCGCCGTGCGGCTCCCGGGGGACTTCCGATTTCCGTTGGGTGCGCGAGTTGCAGAGCGGGGCGACCTGCTGCACGACCAACCTCTCGTGAAGGCGGATGGTCAGCTACCCTTCCATCACCATCGCGAAGACAAGGTAGTAGATTGGGAGTTCTCGCCGTCATGGGGTCTCTCACTCTGGGAGGAGGAGGATTGTGAGGACGGCGAGGATGTCCCATCCGAGTCCCAAGATCCTGAGGACGGCGAGGAGACCGCATTTGAGATGTGAGAAGATGAGCGGTCGAGTGAGTCAGACGCGCATATCTGAGCGGCAGCTCGCCGATTCCAGTGTTCTACCGGCTCTCTCTGGAAATGCATGTCTGATGCGAATGTACAAACGACGCCGCGTCCCACCGGGGTTCTCATGATTACGACCTATTACGACACTTATTTTTATACGGCATTGTTCTAATGCTGTCCACAGCTCTCTATCTCCCTCGCGTACGTCCGTATCCCTATCGCATTCTTATGTACGACACATCTACTATGTAGCCGTACCTTCCCATCCGCTATGCTGTCCTTTTCCACGCTCTCGTTGTCGTTTCTTGAATACGCACATCGCCTTCGTAGCATTCTGCTATACGGACACTGTTGTTTTCGAAGCTATACGCTGTCGTAATTTCCACTACTATCATCGTCTCCCAGCAACTTTCGAAGCGCTCGATGGCAGTGCGGCGTTGAGTATCGAAGACGTCGAGCAGCCAATCAGAATCGGCAACGACTGGCCGCGGCCTGTGCGCCAAAAATGAAGTCTTGTTCGACGCCGTTATTGCGACGAAGTGCAATGACCGTCCGTCACAGGCCACAGTGTGTCGTGTGTTATATCCTCATCGACCGTGACACTCGGTGCCGACGAATGCAACAGTTGAGAGATCATGCGATCGGTACTGCGCCGTGCGTGGAGTCGCGCGTAACAGAGACATACAGTGCAGCCCTCGCCAGGTATGACCGCCATCAAACTGCCATCTTGATCGTATCTCATTAACCTTATGATTCTTGTAGGCTCTCGAGTGTATTCACCCGCTCCCAAGCGGAGGGGTCTCGCGGACGTTCTCCCCAGTAGCGCACCTCAAACCCACAATCACTTCGGATCTCCCTTCATCGAGGAGACCTCCTCGAAATCAGACGAGTGTCACACCGATTCCGAGTGGGACTCTTTGTCGGAGAGTGGTGGTGGCGAGGCGATGAAGGGCTCCCGGAAGATGGAACTCATCTGTTCTTCTCTCACGCGGATTAAACCATAGGGGGGAGGGCTGACTAAACGAATCCCAGTCTAGGATCCGAGCTCGTGAATACGCGGACGTCAGTGATTCAGAACAAAGACGAGTAAATTGGCGCCTGCACGTGTGGAGCCAGGCTGTTCGCGACGCGCGCTCGGATCCGACTCGCCTTTCCCCTCTCCACCACCTGTGGACTCGCACAGGCAGCCTTGGTCTTCTTCCTCCCTCCCACTCTCTCCCCAATTGTATCGAGAACCCACCATGCCACTTGAAGACCTCACACCGACAGTCAACAATCGCGCCGCCGAATCCAAAGACTCGGATTATGAGCTCTTCACGTATACATCCTCCTCGTACCTGTCACGAAAGCGGCCATTCGCGGAACTCGAAGATGATGAACGCGATGCATCTGGGCGCACCAAGCGTCCTCGTACCTCTTCAGACTCAGACTGTGCGCGTCCTTCTCTTGCCGTCGCGGTCATCACCAACCACCGATTTCTGACATACATTTGTCGACAACCAGACGAAGATGATGGTTGCGTGATCTCATGGGACACTCCCCCGCTCCAGTTCAAGTTCCTGAAAAACCCGAGGCCGCTCGAGGATGTAGGCGAGGGCAGCGGCGAGAACTCTAAGCCTCCTTGTTCAAGTTCGTCCACGATAGATGACGTTAGTGCGTACCCTCCTCTTTCTATCCCCAACAACCCACGTCCGATACTTACACGGTATGCCAACAAAAAGTCAACAAACTGTTCCCAGGGACCCAGAAGGAGAACGAGAGGGAGGATCTGCGTGAAGAAAAACCGTCAGATACACCGAAAGTTGAAGGTGTGCCATTTCCATAGTGTGAACCGGACGCCAAGCTAATCGTGTTTTCCCGTCCCAGAACCCGAGCCCCAATATAGAGGGCCAAGACCTGGCGAGCTAGGATACCGGCCTCACCCCAGGCAGAAGAAGAAGGCACCAGGTGCGTTTGACGTTGTGTTTCACTGCGATTGTGAAGCCCTTGCTTATTGGCGATGGTTCGCACTCGAAGAGCCATCTTCAAGCGGGGGGCTTCCAGACTATCTTCAAGAGGCGATGGAGTGGAAAGAAGTCCGCGAGCGTGCTCTTCGTGTGGCTCTTGAAAAAGCGGCAGCTCGCGCGAAGCTTGCGTCGTCTTCTAAGGTTGCGTCTGCTGCCACGAAGGTTCCATCCTCTAAAGGCGTGGCCCCTCGCGCGAGGCTTCCATCCTCGAAGGCGGCATACTTTGGCGCGAAGCCTCCCGCTCCCTCGGGCGCTGCCAGAGTCGCGGCCCCTAGAGTTGCCCCGAAACCGAATGTCGATTCGCCCCGTATCAAGGCGGCGAACAATCTGATCAAGTTGTACGTCTCGTTCTCCATTTATCCCATTTTATATTGTAATACTCATACGTGGGTTAGTTACGCGTTCAACAAGCCGCAGCCGACCAACATCGCGTTCGCGCGGGACGAGCCGCCGAGGGCCGTGCAAGGCACGCCCGACAAGAACCCGCACCACCGTGGGACCGAGCTCAAGCAGCCCAAACAGGAGGAATACTCGTACACTATGGCCGCGGAGGACGCCGCGAAGCTCGGCTGGTCGGGAAATCCTGCCGCAGACTGGTTCCTCGGGTCCAGCGCGAACGTGCAGAAGCTCGATCCTGGGAAGTCGCGCGAACCGCGGAGTGTGGACGCCAGCGGCCCGCTGGCGGACATCCAGTTCCGAGTGCGGCGCTTGGTGGATGAGGGCCAGGGCGTGGCTGTTTTCGCCGACCCGAGAGCGTCGGAGCACTGGAGCAATATGCGGCAGAGCCTGTGGAGCCTTGAGCTATTCGCGAGGGCCATGAGGACGCGGCCAAGGCAGGAGATGGCGCTGGCGGGTGCGCCGAGAATTGCGCGGAAGCGGGTTCCTTCACGTCTCGGTTTGACGTCTTGGTGTGTGTCGGAGGGTGGTGAGGTCAGGGTCGAGAAGACAACCCTCGATCCACGCGAGGACAAGATGGATGTGGAGAACGATTGATAGTCTGCCGGTCGAGTTTCTACTCCTTTCGTCGCGCCACTTGCTTGTGTTTCCATTTATTTATTCAATCACAGACTTCAGCCTTCATCCAATTCTCGGAATCAGTCCGCTTCCCACCATGGCCTGATACTGTACTTGTACTGTACGCCACTGTCTAATACCCGCTCGCATACTTCATTCACTGCACACCATGGGCCACATTAATTCGTAGAACGTCTTTTTGGCCCGTCTTGCATCGAGTACGTCGAGTCCATAGTACTTCCTATATACGATCTTAGTCCCCAGCCAATCAGAGCCCGAGCCGCCTCTGGCGCCAAACTGCCAGTTCGCTCGGATGGCCTCAACGCATCTCTCGACTTTCCTTCATCTCCCGTCTGGTATTTATCAAACGTTTCCAGCTGCAACTTGAATGTAGAATACTGGGCTACAGGGGACAGTGGTCTCGAAATTTCAATGCGCTCCCTCGGCGGCTTGGGCGCCTTTTCTAGGTGAGCTTTCAGCGCCAGCTCATCGAAGGACCGCAGGGTACGGTGAATATGAACCGTGGACAGAAGCTGAATTTTCAACACTCCAGCAATAGAAAATGGTACCTGTGCGTCTGGATTTTGGCATTGCGAGGAAGGCGAGTGCATTTCGTTCAGGCTTTGCTTACCCGTCTGTCGACATGTCACGCCAGCGGCGGAATCCTAGAGAAATACTGAGAAACTATAGAAGGCACTTACTGAAGTATAATGCCTCTACAGGATAGATAGACGTTTTCCTTGAAGGGTTTTCTCAAATAAATGACACGAGGTCTATTTCGAACGCCGAATTATTGTGCTGTAACGACTGACTATCTGGTGAATTTCGAGGCTTTCAAAGCTCAAAGATTTTGGTGCTTTCGTGAGTTCTCGATAGGACCAAAGGTGCATTTTTGGAGAGAAGCTTTTGGATGTTGCGATGGATATCTGCAATGTGAACACCGAACATTGAACCAGGTCAGTCAAAAGGTTTAATGCGCGAGAACCAACGAAACTGACAAGTTTATCGTGTATTGTTACCAAGGCTGTTCTTCCCGAGTGGCGAGCCCACCTTCGGTACGTCGAGTGGCCCTTGCTTTGTCCGGATGTGGCGGCGCTTATGGTTCGCTTAGGTGTTGGGGAGACGTGAGGCGCCCTTTCGCTTTCAACATCCCTCTTGACCACATCCACAACCTCTTTCAACACCGCTCGCGCCTTACAGCTGCCTTTCAGCTTCTTCCCGCAACGTCCAGATATACCGATATTCTCATCATTTCACAATCGCGATGGCAGTGACTATAACACCAATTGTTGTCCCTCGTCGGCTCGCGTCTCCTTGCCACCCGCTTGCGCGGATCGTCCCTGAGCCTCCCTCTCTGCCAAAGAAGCGTCATCCAGAGGACAGCGACCTAGTCTCTTCTCATACAAAGCGACCCAGAACTTCCCCACTATGTACGTTCCTTACCCATCGACGCTGCTAACCACCAACTCCCTACTGACATGTCTCAACCATCAGTGGATCCCATCGCTTTTCCGCCCGCAGAGGAATTCCAACCTCCCTTTCATCTTGACGACGCCGACGGGTGGGCTTCACTCGGTACGTTGCCAGCCATGTTCGTCGCACTGGATGGATGGTCGTTGACATATATTGCCCCGGGCTGTAGATATGTTGAGGCCTTATAACACGGACGGATACGGCGGATGGAATGGCTCAGGTGCGTGTATGGATTTGATAGGTAGTGGATATCGCATCCCAACCATCCCATCCCTAGATATCAATTCGTTGAACCCGGCAAGTCTATCTGACGATGCGCCGCCTCTCGACATCCCCTCTGTCCCAGCCGACGGAGATATATTTTCATGTATCGACGACCTTCCGGACATTGACGACATACTAAACAGCAATTCGTCGTCATTGAGGCAGGACAATCCCGAAGAATCGTCTTCGCACCAACCACCGCCGCCACCACTACTCGCAGTCGACGACGATAGGATCCATTACGTCCACAGTCCCCATGCGCAAATATCCGAGCATATCCCTCCAGAAAAGGTCCCTCGGCCCGTCTCCAAATTCCCTGGCGGCCACACTCTGGACACAGAAGACCTTCGCGTCAATGTGTTCAACAACTTGCGCCTCCAGAGGTACGTTCAACACTCCATTCGTCATGTATCCCAGATTCTAAATGGACTGTGTACAACCACCAGGATATATCCCTCCTACCAATGCCCGTTCCCGCCGCTTTACGAGCGTGACGCACCGACCCCGCGACTTCCGGGAACACCTGCTGGCAACATCGCCCAGCGCACGAAACTCGAGCCGTCCCCAAGCCAATACAGATACTTCCTGGACACAGACGACGCGAAGAAGCTCATCGACCGCACCGGAAAGGGTCGTATCCACGTCAAGCACGCTCAGGGCTACACAGCGTCCGAGCTGTTCGGTCTCGACGCCGACATGGAGAGGCGGGTTCCGCCGAACGTCGAGGACGTTAAGCACTGCGTTCACCACAAGGCTGACCCGGACCTGCTCGGTACGATCAAGGTGTACGTCGACCCGGCTGCGGTGACGTTCTGGAAGGCGAAGTCGTCCGACATCTTGGAGCGGAAAGCGGCGGCGTTGAGGGAGCAGGCCATTTTGGAGTTCTTGAGGTGGAGTGATGAGGACGATGACGATGCCGCCGAAATGGAGACGGTGGACATCCCTACTCCCAGCGTTGAGTCGGATGCGGATGTTTCGTTCGATTTCTCTGGCGGCAGCCTTGAGTCGGAGGCGGATATTTCGTTCGGCTCTGACGATTCGACCGTGTACAGTAGTAGTGAGGACAGCGAGGAGGAGGTTGGAGAGGTTTTTGATTACGATAAATGGCTAGCGGAGTACGGGTTGTGGTAAATTTCGGACTGGCTTCTACGCTCATGGACTTAGTTTCTTTGTTTTGACATGTGCATTCGTCTTTCTGTCGTCTGTGTTTGTATTACGTCTTCCGTTCTTGCATCGGACGTGTGTATTTTGACCAGAGGGATATGATGCTTCCAAAAAGTGATCGCTCTTTGTAGATGCTCCGGTTTCCGACTAAAGCTTTGAACGGTGAACTGATCTATTCTTGCATCACGTTGATGAGGACAATGGCCCCCCTCTCTTTGCGTACGATGGAGTATCAGGAACGTCACGGGGCATGTTGACAGTTGAATAACGGTATGTGTGTCGGTAAGGTTTTCGCTTAAGAGCCCATGACCCGCCCCCGCAGCCTTTTGGTCGGCTCGCCCTCCCGTCTCACCCCCCGCTCTCTCTCAAACCAACCATCGCCTTGCTTCCGGACTCCTCCCCAAGAGCAGTCTCAGTTATTTCCCCGATTTTTGGTGGTCGTTCCCCTTCGTGTACGATGGCTCCCCGTTCTCGTCGTTCGCCGATCGTCCTTCTCCGTGGAAGACCAGTTTCCCCCGCCCTCCCGCTCCTCTCGCCCGTGCATGCTACGTGCAAATTGAATGAGGACTACCAGGCACCCATTGGCCTTTCTCGTTCGAGGCTGGGCAAGATTTACAACGAGGGTACGTGCCAATCTCTTTTGCGGCGCCGTAGTCGTGAACGTTGAAGCTGAAGGCTGACTTTGGTACTTCATGGTGTATAACAATAGAACTGAGCAGGGATTTCGCGCGTCGGTTGGCCGACCCCAATTTCGATTATGACTCTCCCGAGGAGGTCGCGAGACGGACGGAGCTTTACGAGGCGGTTGGCAAGTGTTCCATATAATCAGTGGACTAGTTCTGCTGAATGTTTATCGCTTCTGTGTACCCTTGAATTTCCAGCTCGCCGTGTTGCAGCCGAAAGGGCCGCCAATGCCGCACGGAGCGGTGTCGATAACGGTCCGGGTAGCGGTGAGTACATGCTCCCAAAGATCCATTTTCTGCCTTGCCTCCTCATCTCATTACTGAATTAATCAGATCCGGTCGAGCAGCGCACTGCTGCTACAGAGCAGCCCGAGCCTGCACAGAATGAGCCAGCTGTGCAGAAGCGGGAAAGCCGGAAGCCCTCTGGCATTCCGCGGCCTGTTTCCAGCCCAGAGGTACAGGCCGCACCCGTTGCGTCGACCACTCGGGTTGAGGTGACTGTCGCCCAGTCGAGTCGCATGATTGAGGTGACGGTAAGGGAGTCGACGGGAGTCGACCAAGGGAAGCAACCGACGCCCATTACCGGTGAGTTCGTCCTGGCTCAACGATGGCTGTCAGGCAAACGCTGAACTGTTCCAAGTGTCAGTAGCACCGCTGTTGAAGGCATCGAAGCGGAAGGCGCACAAATCTAAGACCACGCGGCGCTCCTCCAAGAAGGGCAAAGCCGTGGCACCTCAACCCGTCCCGTCCGACATGGCCGTTGCACCTTCCCCGGTCCTGTCCTTCATCCAACGTGAAGAGCTGAAAATGGTCGAGGAATACCTCGTCAAGCGCAAGGACTTCGAGTGGACATCCACTTGCACCAATGGCTGCCGGAGGACGTCAGAAGCACCCTTCATACGTTACGGCACGGACCTTATCACCAACTGGGGCTATCGGAAAGGGTGAGTGATTCTGCAGCCTTCACCCTCCCGTATTCTTTCCATTCATGACCACTTTTCACTTGTAGTTTGCATCGCGCTTGCGGAGCTCTTTCCGTGGAGTCGCCGATCCCGGAGTGGTCTGCACTTTCGGTCGGCGACCTCACCGCGGATGACGATCCCGATTCCATACTTTGCCTGAAAAGATCCCATGCGTGTGTTGCTGAGACGGGCGTTCTTCGTAGGCGACCTCGTCAATTCACCGACGCACCTGAAGACTATCTGCAGCAGTCACGCCAGGCATTAAAGGAATCCACAGGGAGGAATGTCGAAGTGGCTTAGGGCTAAAGCCAAAGACGCAGTGTAATTCGAATCGGATTTCGAGTGCGAGGGCGTGAGCCACTCGCAGTTAGCGGTCCGAGACCAGTGTTTCCAAATATCACGCCTATAATTGGTGCGTCGCTCACTGAAGTGCTCTTGTCGTGGCTAGTATATGCTGATTTAGTCTTTAGTATTTTTTGATCCTTGAACTATTTATTAACTTACTATCATGTCGCTCCCTCTGCCATGTGCTGTTTCATCCCAGTCCCTACACTCCGCACCCTGATATCCCTAATCTATCATATTGCATGCCCACCTCTCCTTGACATCCATAATGTACCAGAACGCAGTGATTCGGAATATTCTCTTACTGCTTCAATCGTCAACTTGTGTACCGTACCACTGTAGCCATCTTCGCAATACCGTATTGAATTGGATTACGATCACGTCGTCTCATTTCGTCCGTCCCAGAAATTGAACAGCAATCAAGCAACCCGCGACGTATTCTAATTTGGCGGCATTCAGCCTGGGAATGTGTGACTCGCTGATGCGCAAATTGTCGGGCCCGCCCATTGTTCGCCGACGAGACCGAACTCGAGGCTCGCGTTTAGCGCTCGGGTCGTCTCAACTTGATCCCAACCACCACTCACCGACAGACGACACTCGTCTTGCTTATCCGCTCTACAACGTCAATCTAACTCTTTTCCACATCAATCACTCACAATGCCACCACATCGCACACATCCACCGCTTCGCTGGGCTGACACTCCACAAGCCACCAAGGAGGAGAAATTTCCTAAGAAGCGGCAAATCCCCTGCCCGAGGCTACCGGAATCCCCCAAAGAACGAGCGTACTTCCGGACGCCTCTTCGCTCAGAGGTCCTCAAGAAGCACATTTTCCGGGAAATGTTCCGGTTAAGGGCTGGTTTGTGCCTACACCGTTGCATCGTTTCGTCCGGCAAGGCCACTGACATTCATTTCCCCAACCACAGATCTCAGACGCAAGGATCCAGCGGATGGCTGGGATACTGCACGAGCAGAACGCATCCAAAACGACATGTTGTGGGCGGTCAGTGAGGGTATCTCTCCGAGCAAGGCACGCCAAATCGAAAACCATGTGTTATGGAGGAACAATGAGGACATCTCCCCGAGCGTAGGTACGTGCCTTTTTTCGTCAGTCGTACCCAACCACCAGTCAATTCACAAACTGCGAAGTTGTCCTACCCTACTTGACTCCAAATCCGGGGGATTTTCAAATGGTCGTGGAGGAGCGGTGGGTCGATGAGCTCAGCAACCCCAAGGCCGCAGATGTAACCGGACAACGTCCGTTCTGGAATGAATCTGCCAAGGGTGCGCGATTCAACAGATTCAAATTCAAACCTCTGCAAATACCAAGTCCAGAGAAGGACAAGACAAGAGTAGTGGGTCGCAAGGTGGCTGGCCCAACTGTTACCCGCAAGAACGCAAGTTGCAAGCAGGACAAGGACAAGCTTAAGAAGTATGCGCGTTCGTGCGCCTCCTACTTGAATGTTGCGCCTCGAAAGTACGCCCTCAGAGACACACTAGTCCGGCTTCAGTACCTTCGCCGGTGAGCACATGGCCCTCACCAGTCCATCATTGCGATCGCTGACTCCTCGCTACAGCTACACGCAGGGCAAGCCCTCAACGGTGAAACCACGGGAAGGCGTGCCCGATGGCACTCCGGGTGAGAGGCATTGGAATGATGATCTGCGGGTGCACGATCCGTCCCGGTCACCCAAGTTTCAAAAGCCTCAACGTGCGAGAGGACCAATGCAACCCGAATATTACCTCCGGATGCACGGCAATAATGCCATGCGGCACTTAAGAGGGAACAACGATCCTGAAATGACCACGGCTGAAAATCTCCGAAAGGAGCTGTCGAAGAAGTGGGGCCTCAGTGACGAGTGAGCGTGCCCCCCGTTGTTGTCGGGTCATTCCTTCCGTTTCTGTTCTCGATATCAGTGAGCATGTACGATAGAATCGTCAGGTGCGCTCACCACATCGTTGTTCGGTGTGCTTGTTCTTCGTTCGCGTATGTTTCGGAAGTCTGCATGCATGTACCTGTTCCGAGATTTTGTGTCACATACTTTTGTCGCGATGCTTTGTGGCCAGCTGTCAGACAAGCCTGGTCCGGTCTCTTGTCATATCGCTTTTGAGTGAACAAAGACCTGCTTTTGAAGGACCATTTTCATCCAGCCCTCCTTTAAATTAGCATCTGCTCCCATGCGCGAACTTCATCAGCTGCCCGCCACTCATAAGCACCTAGACGACGGGCCGTTTCGTGTTTCATACCCACCACATTTCCACCATAATGAAGACCGCTCGCGCTCGCGCTCGTAACTCCCCCGACTCTACTGAGTCAGTGACACTCTTACAGCTATCCTCAACGCCACTCTCGACGACTACGGTAAGTGGCGTTTCCTTTGATGACGAGCATACAACTTGAACGCCACCTATCGCAGGCTTCATGTTCAACAAACCACATCCAAAACCCGTAGAAGAAATAATCATATGCCGCATGTGCGACATCGAGCCTCGCAGAGGAAGAATAGGCGAGCCTCCCCTCCCTGGGCCACCACATTCTTCATCCAATAACTGACGAACCTCGCGCGGTCCGATCCAGACTCGAATTTCGCGACGCGCAGCTTCGGGTCGTCCATCGACCTCCTCCGGTACGCATCTGAACCTGCTCCAAGTCTCGAAGCGATTTTAGAGGTGCGGCACTCACCAGAATTATACGAGCAGGCCGGACAAAAGACGACCTATCGGATTAGTTGACTCCCCGAATCCGTGCGCGCAACAGCAGAAGGCCGCGGGCGAGCGCTTCCTCTTCAACGCGTATTCGCGGCGACGGACGCGACCCTCCCCAGTCATGATCTTCCTGCGTGTGGTTGCGCCCGGACGAAGTGCGGGCGGTGAACGGGGTGGGATGTGATGTTATCAGTTTGTTACAGATAAGAGTAGTTCAGCGCGGTATGGAGGAGTACGTAGTCCAAGGAATCGCACAGCCTGAGTGGTGGCGCAACCGCACGCAAACTGAGACATGGCTGTTCAAATCGTTGATCACGGCCTGTCCGCGGCTGACAGTATCGCGATGCGGGAATCTACGCCTGTTTCAGGACCGCTCGCCGCGTCAGTCCTTGGATACGCATAATTCAGAACACAGAGGAAACGGGACATACCTGAAGATCTCAGGTGGCAGGTGGCAATCACGATACAAGGTATCGAGGACCTGGAAGCCATGAAGCTTGAAGACTGAGCGTCGATGCCTTCACTCCGCATGGAGCCTGTGTCCATGAAATACATCGCCGGAGTGCATCCTAGTGCATCACCCAATGTTTCAGACACATCCGTGGCGCACAGGACTAGCACTATGAACGTACCTTGCGGCCCGCGAACTGATGATGATCCGAAGGAGATTTGAAACGGCATGTGTTTTGAGTCGCTGCGGGCCGTCGGGCGCAGGCATTGGGCAAGATCTGTCAAAGCAGGTCAGCTGGACTTCTGGACTTGAGCGTACGGACCGTCGCAGGGGATTTGAATTAAAAGACTCAAAAACATAGTGCACTCAGCCAGAATTTGTCTCCCCTATGCTGATGAGAAATGACTTTTCTGCAGCGGGGGATGGTGGCTATCCCGGGACCAATTGCAGGTCGACGACGAGAGCGATGGACCAGCACGAGCGGACACGCGCGTTCTAGTGATGACATGAACATAGTAGGGGCGCATCTGCTTGTACTTATTGTAGCATCCTGGGGCGAACACAGATCGATCAGTGCCTAGCCAGATACAGTATCATGGAAAACCGATCAGATGAGATTGGTCTACGGCACGTCGTTCGCGGCAGTGCCAGATTGGTGCCAGATAAGCCAGAGGGAAGCCTTTCAAAATTCCGAATTCGACCAAAGCTGGTCCTTGTCGTGGGGGGCCTTTCAGTCCGTCCGTACTGGCTGCCGGTTCAGGGTAGGTGGAATCAATCGGAAAGTGAGCGGAGGCAGCCTCGTCATCACCCCTCGAGTTTGGAATGAAATACCCATAGCCATTGCCAGCTGAAACGTGGAAGACCCCAATTGGACGAGGCCGCTTTTGTTGCGAAATGCGAGTGGGGGTCGGTGACCGGACCACGAAGCGCGTGAAGGACAAGGGCCGGTGTGCCGGACCCGGGTTCGAACCCGGCGAAGTGCAATATTACTTGCAAATTGCGAGCTCTATGATACGACTCGAAACCTCGCAAGACGCATCGTTGAACAGACACTGATTCTGGAGATTACCGAGGGTAGGTATGTACATTGAGAGGATATATGTGCAGCAGATGGGTTCGTTAGTACAGTGCATAGTCGTACAGTGGATGGGGTAGCACAAAGACAGGATATGCCAATTTAGTACAACTGAGGTGGTCCACGGGATGATCAATGATGAGGGGGTTTGGGTCGTTGAGAAAGAATAAGAGGGCAGCCAGGACCCAGAAATCAGAAACCGAACAAAAGAGGGTAAGTATAGGGGAGGAAATGTAAATGGAAACGAAGTGGCGTTTGCCGAGCACATTACAATCGTCTATGTCGTGAGGGATATCAGAGGGGGCGCAGGGCGAACGCACCGCGACGCTATTATGGTATCACAGATGGGGGAGTATCCAATGAATCCAGGGGAAAATGGACGGCGTGCATGGGAGTATGTGGGATGTAGGTGTAGATGACGACAGCTCCGGCGACGGTGGCAAAGCCCTCCGCCCAAGGACATCGCGCAGATAGATATGGAGATGGAAAGACAGAGCCAGAGCCAGAGATCAGAGCGGAGGGACTCGCTCTTCACGTTCCCGTTCACCTGTTCACATGCCGTACAAGACCGGCGGCGGCGTCGGCTCGGCGGTGCGGAGTGACGACGACGACGGCGCCCAGCTCTGTCACGTATTTCACCAAAACCGTCAGCTTCAGCTCGAGTCCACACTGGCAACGATGCAACCAGATCCGGACGGGACACTCACCCTGCGCGCGCCGCTGGCGTGCGTCTGCCACGGCAGCCTCCCGTGGGAGCTCCCGCTCCCGCCGCTGCTCGTGCTTCTGCTGCTGGTATCGAGCGCGAGCGCGTCGAGGTCCTCCTTGTTCCTGATCGTGACGCTCACCCGCTTCGCGTGGCCCGCGCGCTGGTACTTCGGCGGCTCGTACGGGAACGACTCGAAGTCGTTCTCTGTCGCCGCCAACGCGGCCGGCGCCGGCGCCGCGGAGAACGAGGGCGGCCGCTGCGCCGCGAAGGCTTCCGTGGCAGTTGCGTCATAGGTGTCGTTCGAGTATGTCAGCGCCGCGGGAGGGGGCAGCGGTGGAGGCTCGCTAACTGTGATGTTGTACATGCTGGCAGCGGCGGCGGCCTGGGAGGAGAACATGGGCGGTAGCAACCCCGGGTTGCCAGCGTCGGCGAGAGCGGGTACGGGTACGGGTGGGGGCATGGGTACGTGCCAGGCTGGAGGGGTCATGTTCATCGCGATCGGCCTGAATGACAAAGGCAATGGCACGGGGGCGGGCGGGCTGAAAGCTACCTGCCATCCCCCCGCCTCCCAAGGGTGGGTGAAAAGCACCGGTGGCTGTAGCCTGGACGGCGGTGGGAGCGCGAGAGGCGGAAGGAGAGAGGGAGCCGGTGGCTGCGGCTGCGGCACGTTGAAGTAGTACATACCCTTGTACGGTACAGCCCCGCGAGGGATCATGTCGGGTTGGGACGGAGGAGGTGGAGGTGGAGGTTGGAGGGCCGTGGGTTGCTGGACGGGTGACGTCTCGGGGGAGGTGGAGATGTACGGATCGGGGTGCTTGTACGGGCAAAGCGGTCCCCGACGGCAGTTCGGCCACGCGAGGCACGGCGTGTGTGCAGCGACTGTGGCAGGACACGTAAGTACGACGACACCTGTAAGCTTATCCGACTACGGCGCACGGGCACTTACACATGTAAGCCGCGACGGGATGGAGGTACTGGCAGTCCTGGACGTGACACAAGCCCTGGATGTAGGCCCAGCAGTGACTGTGCTTGGTGCCGGCCTTGCCGCGTTCGGGTTGCTTCGTGTTAGCCGTCGTGGATGAACGCCGAGACGAGAACCGTACGTCATCCTTGGCGAAGTCCGCCAACGTGAGATCATGTATACTGTGAAGAAGCATCGCTAAGGACGCGGATGGCAGATAGCTGTGGTCTAGCGGCACATACTAATTGCACTCATCGTTGAGTGGACACCAGCCACGGTTCTTCAAGAAGTGTCTGCAGAGCGTGGTGCGCCAGGACAAAGGCCGGTACTTGATGCGAGACGCAGAAGGTTTGTTATCCACCACCGTCGTCGTGTTGCTCCAGTTGTAACCGAAGTGGTCCGAGCTCGCGTTCGTCACTGGAGAAAGGGTAGGCCACAGCTGAGGAGAGAACGCGGTGGAGGACACTTGATCGTCGCTGCTTCTGTGGCTGAGCTGTCAAACGGGCATGGTTCCCGTTAACACGCGGTCAAAAGTCGATGACACACCAGACAAGGTCTGCTCACCGATGACTGAATGAAGGGATCCACGATGTTTGTCTGGATGGATTCGGGAGAAGCGTGGATGTAGTTGCATTTCTCTCCTTGGGGACAATGGCCGAGCGCGAAGTTGCGACATAGTTTGGCTAGAAGCGCGTTAGTCGGTCACTCGGAAGCAGCGCAGGACATAATGAATACGTACTCCGGAAGCGACCACGGCGAGTGGCCATGGTTGGAGGTACGGAAGGGAGGGATGGGGAAGGGAGGGAAAGGCCAATTGTCCGCGACCGGTGCGCGCCTGATGCTTATAAGCATCGTCCTGGACAAAGTGAAAGAGTCGGATATGAATCTTTTTCTGCCAGGAGCACGTGCAACTCACGCGAAGGGTGAAGCTAAAGTTCCGGCATATGGATAAAAGGCCCCCAGACAATGCGTCCACCCATATCGTTTACTATGCGAGACCGTCCGGCGCAAAAGAGGAAGAAAGGCCCGGTATTAAGTTGCACCAAGCTGTGCAATGCGTCGGCAGAGCAGAGAAAGCGTCGTCGAGAGGAAAAGCGGAGAGAAAGGGGAAATTTTCATGCTGGGCGGAGACGAGCAGGACGAACAGCCATACGCACAGGAGAAAGCGGGGGGAGTCATCTACCTTGGGGCGAGCCATGAAAAGCTCTGCAGAGACCACGAACACGCTGTCTACACGAGTACTTGCCGTGTCCAAATCCGGTCGCCGCGAGGTGGCATTGAAGTGACTAAGCGGTTCCCACACACAGCCGCGCAGCCTCGTTGCGTCTTGCAGCCACTCGGATGCGCTCCGGAGCGTTTCTGCTGTCCCTCCGTGAGCCCATTGGGCAGGTCTCATCCACACTCAAAAGGCTGCGCAGTATATTTATCGATCGTACTCTCGGGACGACGCTTGACCCGATTCACCTTGCATCTTACGACGCGCATATATGCAGCCCCGGCACTGGAACCTACCTGCAGTACGGCCAGGACTGGATGGACTTGAAGGAACCACGCGCCGTAGTGAAGGGTGTCCTGCACATTGCCGCAAGTCTAGGAAGGGGTCAAGAGGAAAGCGGAGAGAGGTGGGGGTTGAGGTCGAAGGCGCAATGATGCGCGGATGGGCGAGGGGTTTTATGGGGCGCGACGAAGGTACGTCATACGTCGGGGCGTCGGGGCCAAATCGGGATGAGCCTCGGACGTCGGGTGGCTGCCTCCGCGCTGTGCACGGCCCGGCGAGCGTTGGTCTTGGTGCATGAGTAACAACAGTGCAAACATTTGAACGACCTTATTTCTATCGATTATGGTTTGTTAGTGAGCCTAAGGAAGTACATAGATCCTCGCAATCGAGTGCACTCGCATCCATAAGAGTAGGATTTGTTCAAAGCCTGACTAGGCGCAGCATTGTCTCGGGCCTCGAGCGATACGATAGTCCCAGGGAAAGCATCCGGGCGACCCAGACGGCAAATTGCGCGCGAGCGTGGGCACCGTCGGTACTGCGGTGAGACCTCTCTTTTAAGTTCTCCTGCGCGATCAGGCAATCGGCGAGTCTGCGTCCGAGCTGCGGATTTTACTGCTTCACGAAAGTTCCTGGCCTTCCAGAACGCTCCTACGGTCTCTGTTTATAGCGCGCCAGGGTTCGAAAAGGACTTTCAATGGAATCTGCCGAATTTCGCTCAGGACGCACAGATGGCCAAACAATGTAGTCTCGGTTATTGGTCACTGCGATGGACATCACTTGGCAGGTACGTTCCATTCAGTAACGTTAGCCAACCCCAAGCCACATTTTGCCTCCAGATGAAGCGTGTGTTTATCGTGGCCTGGCTTCACATCAGTCGCTCCAGCCATTCCCAATCTAGACGCCTATCTGTCTCGGACTTGCTGCTGGCAGCTGGCCACAATATGTCCTTCTCTCTTCTCACCCCTGGGGCATCCATCGTTCCTCTCGCGATCACCAGGTATCTAGCGCACCTCGGACCTTGCACTGCGCCCAGAAGGATGTGCGCTCGATAGCTGTCGTCCCAGACTTTCTGCGTCATCGTAGGCTCTGCCCATTGGACCATTCCATGGCCATCCGCCATGGCGCTGACCACAAGAGATCAGTTCGAACAGGATGAGCGCACCTAAACCCCACGAAAGCCTGCTTGGCCAGCGGCGTGCGTGGTGCCCACAATCCAGGGATGGGGAAGAATCCGGCCTTAGGACAGCACGTGCGATAGCCACTGTCCATCCCGACTCCCACTCCTCCGAGTACTGGGGTCTGTGCTGTGCTGTACGTTCTTATTGCCTGTCAACGGCCGCGCGAAGTCGACTCAGTTCGTCAGTACTAGTTGCCACGCCCAACGCGCACACAGCAGAGGCCGCAATGGATCTTCGACTTACATTCCACAGTCGGCGCGACCGTTATGGGTGTGCCGGTGCTATCCCACCCCGCCTACCTCCCACCACCCTATCTCGTCCGGCGGCGGAAGGCAGCGCATTGTGTGTGAAAGTATGGAGGGCGAGAAGGGGAAGGGGGGACCATAATTAAGACGTACCATGGGAGAAGACTGATAGCCTCACCGCGCGCCCCTGCCCCTGGCGACGCCGCGGAGGTCGTGGGTGCCGTAAGATTCTCCACGTCCTTATGTACGTCACCGCCGGTGTTCGGGCGGGGAAACGGCTCGGAGCACACGGGGGATCAGGATCACGCAGGATCGCGACCGGGGCCGCGGCCGACTACCGTTACGCGACTACGCGAGCTCGGAGGTGTGGAGATGGAGATGGGGGTGCCGTGAACTGTGGGGCGAGCCGCGAGCGTGGATGCGGGGGCGAACACAAGGACGTATGGTACAACAACATCAATTTTTTGCGGGGAGGGGGAAGGAACGACAGCGATACAATCTAAATAGCATGGGGGTATGGAATTCAGGTCCGAAAGCGCATACGCATACTCCATGTCACGATGCGAAGTGGCTTACCGGACAGAACGGACATAGAGCAGGGGAGCGAGAGGTTCTGTTGTACACGGTATATGCAAATGCGAATTAATATCTACAATGAAGCCTTAGAGAGCGAGCGCGGATGCGGATGCGGATGCGGATGCGAGGAGATGGTATCTGGGGAAAGGGACGAGAGTAAAGTCCTAGTGGGTGTCGACAGCATAAGGATAGGTCACAGCAATGAACGTCATGGGCGGGCGAGCAGGGCAGGACAGGAGGACACGACAACACGGAATAACCTTATGCATAAAGAGCGTGAATGTCCGGCAGCATGGATGCGATGATGGATGATGCGGTACGAGTCGGTGGGCGCATGGGAGCTGGAGCTTGGCAGAGTGCAGATATGCAGGGTCGCATGAGGAGTCGGATCGGGTCCAGTCGAGTCGGTGGCGAGCTTATTAGTAGATGAAACGCGTAGTAGGATAACTGCGGGGAGTTACAGCGGGCGTGTGAGCGAACGATGATACGGGAGCGGCGAGACGGGTGCGACACGTACGACGGCGGGGCCCCTCAGACCTCAGGCCTCTCGGGCCTCAGGTCTCAGAGCCGCGGCATGCCGAGTCATAAAGCCAGACCGCTCAGCTCCGCGTTTAGCGGTGCGCCGGCGAGCACGGCGACGTTCTGATCGATGCGCATCGCCGCGTGAGCGTGGGCCGGCGGCGGCGCCACGAGCGCGGGTTGCCTTATTGGGGAGCATACGGCCGGGCGAGGAGGTGGAGTTGCCAGGAATTCTGTGCCGGATACCTGCTGGTGACGTTTGCGAGGGGGCGGCAGGGAAGACATATCCTTGAGTGTCATCACAAGCGGAAGAGGTCACGACATATAGCTTTTCTTACGCACAGTCTTGAATCACTCACTTCGAACGCCGTCTGGTCTGCACGATCAAACCGGAGTGTGTCAGTGTCGGACAGGGTACGGGCGTCGTGTGAGCGATCATGATCACGGGCCGGGCGAGGGAAGAGGACGACGTACTCTGCAGCTCCTCCCAGCTCCGGGGATGTTTGCGCTCCATCTGGCCGAGCGCGTTCATCTGCATCTCCTGTCCCCGCGCTGCTGGAGAGAAGGTCTAAAGATAGATGAATGGAGCCATTCAGATGTGCAGTCCCTTGTACGTTATGCAGCAGACAGTCGTACCTGATCAACTGAGCTCATTTCGTGACCTCGGGAGACGTCGGGGACAGCCATGGTGTCGCCGTGGGACCATTGCATGTCCCGCATCGTCTTCCATGCCGCGACGTTGTCCTGCAAGGCCACATGGTTGCTGGGTCTGGGTTTCCCGTTCTCAGTTCGTGTGGCGTACGCTGCGCGACGAGAAGACACATACATCGCATTCATCACTTCGTCGTGTGATTGCGACGTGCTCGCTCTCGAGTCGGATCGTTCGAGCGTATTTTGGATGTCGTCTACGAGGGGAGACTGTTTCGTGGACCCGCTTGGCGCTGTAACGAGAAGGATAGGAGATGAGACAGATGGGAATCCGCGCAGGGCGCACAGCGACGCACAGTCCATATAATCGGTTCGGAAGCTTTCAGCAAGCGACGCCACTGCAAGGCGTTAGTTTGGGACATGCAAAGGCAGCTCGTCCGGACGACGTACTTAGTGCGTCTCGACGTTCCTCAAGCATGCTCAGTTGCTGCCGGGCTTGCGCCTCGGCGTCGAGACATGCGGTGTACCGCGCGAACGACTCCTGTGTCTCGCGCTGTGCTCGCCCGAACGCCGCTCGTGCGCTCGCGAGGTTGCGCCCTGGGCGGTACGTAAACGGTGTCAGTGGCGGCAGACCGTGAGGGGGATGGACGTACGGTTCAGGTTTACTTCGTTTAGTAAGGAGTGCGACGTCGCTTGTTCAGCGCCGTCCCCGGGAGTCGTGTCATCTTCGCTAGGTTCTTCTGTGACGGTGTCAACGACATATCGAGGTCAACCATAGATTGGCACGTACGCTTCTCCGAGAAGCCTATACATCCGGCTAGAGAGATGGAGGGCGAGGACCCGACCGACATTTTCGAGGAGAACTGCTGCTCGACGCCGCTCACGGGCCGATTCTGCCCGAGAGCGCGGCGCAGGCGGGGATTGTGTGGCAAGCCGGTGCCCTGTCGCTCGATGAACTTGCGGAGGAACGTGAGCTCGATGTTGTCGGGCATGACGTAGGGCGGGCCCTGGATCTCCCCCTTCTGCATGAGCACCTCGAGGTGCGACATGACCTTGTCCTTGAGCTGCTGGAGCCACTCGTGCAACTCCATGTGGTCCTGGTCGGCGCGCGCGTCGTAGTCCTGCCGCCGGCGCGCCTTGCGCCAGTACGTCTTCGTGAGCTTCAGCGCGCGGTTGACCTCGCCGTCCAGCGTGCGGTACCAATCGCTAGCCTGGCGATTGAGGCGCACCGCGAGCACGCCCGGCTGGACGCGGAGCTGGAGGAGACAGCGGCCCTCGTTGTCGGGAGGACCGAGAACGCCTTTCTGGCCCTGATTGCCCCTGGTAGCGCCGCGCGAAACGTTACCGAGCTCCGGCCAAGGGAGGTCGTCAGTTATCATAGCAAGGGAGAAAGCGTCGACGGCCAGGATCGTGAGCGTAGCGGGAGTGGCAGGGAGGAGAGGGAAGGGAGAGGAAACAGAATGGTGCGAAAGCGGAGATGAAGTTGGTAGGATGGAAGAGTGGGCGGTCGGTTTTGTGCTAGGCTCGAGTCCTGTGGGAGCGCATCTACGGCTCACTTCGACTTCTCAGAGAGCGAGTTGATGGTTGGACAGCAACTTGGTGAGTGCACTGCCCAGATTCGAGAGGGCCAGATGCAAAATGTGGCCGGTGGGATCAATCATGGGAAATGCCTGAAAGAGGGTTTACGAGAGAAGCTTAGCGACGTTGGTCAAAATGTCCAATTATTCGCGCCCTTCAAGCGCGAAACGCTGACATCCCTGCCCTTCATCATCGCTTGCCTTTTGGGGCTGGGAACCATGCCAGAAGCCGATTCGCTAACGTCCTCGTTTGGCAGATTGTTGCGAAGTGATATTGTGTCCATGCCAAATCCATCGCCTCCGGAGTCCATACACAACGCCAACCCTTTCAGATATCACCACACGGGTGCACTGTCAGAGTTGGACTCGGTGCAGCATGAAACGTATGCAACAGGACGGCTTCCTCGGCTGTTGGACCCAACCCTAAAGCTCCGCTTTACTCCTGCCTCAGGTCCCTATGCTTGAGACACGATTACAGCACCTGGGTCGCAGCGGTCGTCGGGCGGACTGCGGCCCCGCCAGGCCATCGCGCCCCGCCGCACTCCAACAGAAGTGTGATGCCTCATCAACGCCAGCATCATCCCCATCAAAGTGACGATAGTGCCGCTGCCGTATGGTCTCCTGCTGGCCAGATTTCCCTGGTCCGAGGAAGAATGGAACGACTGCTATTTATGTTGATCAGGCGGGATTCTACGAAGTGAAGCTGGCTGCTGAGGAACTGACCGTTCTCTGCGCTTCTCGTACAGAGACGAGCTAGCGAATCTCAGCTTGTTCGTTTCGCTGAGCCACGTCAGGGGCGGACGGCGATGCCAGAGTACTTTGAATGGCACCACCCGCAATCAGCCCCAGCTCCCATGACATATCCAACGCACCAAGTGATCAGCGGCAATCTGCACGCAGTCCTCGAGAACACATACCTTTGATCCGCCTTGATTGAATGTCCTGCGACACCCTTCGCCGCCGGCCAACGACCGCCGCGCGCCTCCGCTGCCGACACAGGTTTGGCCGGCGGTCCGGCGCCACCCACGTCGCACGACGCACGCCATCCCGGGCCTGTCTTAAATTATTTGATCGCCCTCCAGACTCCCCAACCTGCTCCGAGTCGGACGCGAGAGTTGTGGCCGTGAGCGACGCGATGCAAAAGGCTCTAAACATACAACAAGGACGGCAAGGTTCGTCCTGCGCGAACTCGTTCCGACGCCGGAGCTCCTGCGGAATATGTCCAGACGGAAACACCTCGCAGTCGGAGCGCCGAGACAACCGCCGCTGGGTACAAAGTTACGAACGTTGAACGACCTGGATTGCGCGGGGTGAACCCAGAGTGCAACTTTCCCGCGCCGAAGCACTCCGATTCGCAAGCTTGATGCTGGAAGCGTTATCTCTCCCAGGGTCGATCACAGCATGCTGATGTTGAAGCATGAAGAAGCCGGAAGTCTTGGGGAATGAATCCGCAAATGATGCCAGCGAGAGCAACGACGACCGGGGCGATGAACGCAACGGCACATGCATGAGAGACGGGGAATCCACAGCACCCAAGCGTGATAAACGTGCATGCTGGTTGCGGGATTACGTGTTCTAGTCCTCATGGGGCGCTTACATTACTCCGTATGGAGGCCTCGAACATAGGGGGGGTTGGGGAGACAGGAAAAGGTGATTGTCATGGCGGACTGCTAACGGAGTTTCTGGAGAGAACATACATACTCATCTGCGATCAAGAGGATCTGATTTTGGCCAGGCTCCCCGGAGTCGGCCTGACCGCGAGCGGTTGACGAGTTGCCCCGCGCGATCCAATCGCCGGAACGCTCTCGGGAGAAGCACTTGGGGCCCGGTCCGTCTTCTCCCCTCGGTGTCCAAAAAGTCCGCGATCGTCCACATCATGACGACCAATCACAACAATGTTCTTGAGACCGCAGCCTTTCCCGTTTGTGGCTTTGATCAAGTCCCGAGCCCAAGGTAGACGCCAAACACGAACTTCTTCCATTGCCATTCAAATTTGAACATTGTCAATGAGGAGGACTGTATTCAACTGCGCGCTGAAGCGGTCAGAAGTCATGCCAACGGAAGGTGAATTCCATTATTAAAGTAGAGCACCGCCCGCGGGGAAGGTAGAGATTGATATGCTCGTTGATAGAGCAATCTTTTTGAGGTTCGTAAGAGATCCGGGGGAAGGGTCGTGCTCGAAGCGAGGCGACGAAGCAGCAAGGTACAAGCCGGCACAGAGCCATGATAGTATCAGGGACGTGAGCGGAATCGGGGAGCATTGTGGTACAGCGGAAAACTGGACATCTGGGAATCTAGTCATCTCGAGATCAGCATGGCGGAAGTATTGTCCGTTCACGGACCTGTCTGGATGTCATTGTCGCCTCTGAGCGGTGACAGTGACCAGTCAACGTCTCCCGACCGGCGCGCATGTGAACGAAGAACAACTGTATCGCGGAGCGCCACGGATGTTGTATTAGCATAGACATTCTGATCTTCAGCATGACAGCTCGGTTTCGAGATACGTGACTCGATCGGAGGACGGGAGAAGTGTTCTTGAAAGGAGAACTGATTTCTAAAAGCGGCGTTGAGTAACCCAGAAATCGAGCGGAAAGTCCGAAGTCATTCGTCGAACCGAACTACGCGCTTCCGCCGGGCGTCACCTGGCGCAAGTGGTTTACACGGGCCACAGCACATGCAAAGTGTCACGACGAACAGGAGGATACGACGGATTTTGCGGGTTCAAGAGAATATGACGTACGAACGTATGACGATTATCCTCTCTCCCTAGTGCGTAGTGGCGCTACACGCCGCTCCGATGTCCCTTCGGCAGACCCTCGATCTGGAGCGAGCCATACAGCCTCCGACACCAACGCAGCGTGTGCACTGTTCGTAAGACCGATGAGACCTCAAGGATATCCTGACGTCCATGCGGCCTGCGTATCCGGTCGGATCTGTGACGTAAAAATCAGCGACCGGCGAGCCATAGAGTGCCCCTTGCTCACCACGGCTCCGCCAGTAAGGAAGTAAGTGTTGGGCTACCGATTTCCGGTCAAATAGGCCTCCGCTTCTCATGGAACAAGGATGCAGTGCGGTCAGGCGTCATGAAATCGGATGCAAAATAGGCGAGGCAACTTACTAAAAGTGTACAGCTGCGGGCAGCACCTCCGGGCACAGATCGGTGCCATTTTTGGCGAGTTGCAGTAGCGTAAGGAAGCAATGCTGCGAGGATAGTAGCCGTGCATCTCGCGTCGCAGCAGCGGGCTGTGGGCAGGCATACGTTTCGGCGGTAGAGCGCTCAGCTGCATATTCCTGAAACAGACCACCTTCAGCAACGGGATAAAGGCGCATTGCACCGCCCACATTGATACAGGAACGGTGACTTGCCTGAAGACCGCCAACGCCTAGCTTCGACGGTGTCCCAGGCATCGACTACCCTTCCACCTCGTTCCCAAGCTGAACGACGCCCATGCCATCAGCAGCCAGTTATGGTGACAGTGAGGGCTCACGGGAGGCGGCGTAGGTGCAGCTGACCGTCCAAAGTCGGACAGGACTTGCGATGCGCCGAGTAAGGTTGCGCCTACGAGGCAATGACCCCAACCACCGAATCCAACTTCTCAAAGCCGAGTTGCCCATGAATACAAGGCTGCCGACAGACGTACCTGATGCCAATCCACCCCAGAACCACGTCCATGCGCGCGCGCGCGCGTAACGAACGATCGCACCGCTCGAGAACCTCGGGGACGGTGACTCCAGACCTCGACTCTTTGATAGGACCGTTGGGACTCCCCGACTGGGTAGTCTGCTCGATAGCCTCAGCAGCACACATCGGGGAGAAAATCGCGCTAAGCGACAGGGCGTTTGCAAAGCGAGGAGACACTCGGCGAACAGAGATCGATGTTCAAAGAGAGCGAGGCGACCTGGATGGGGATGGGGATAGTCTATAGACGGACGTGATATCCCTGGGGCGCGCGCCCACTGGAACGGGATGCCGTACAGCTTCTTAGCTCCCGGATGGTCTGAAAGTCGCACGAGCTCCTCCCCCCCACTCCCAACGAGCATCCCTGTGATGGCGCAAACTTGGGGCCGTATGGGACCGCACGCCGCTGAGGAAAGTTGGACAACTAACTTAGCCTCCATAAATCGGGAGAGTAGGACGCCGGTGGCACGGAACGGCGCGCCACAAGGTTTTACAAGACGCCATCTCAGACCGCCTCGATGGGAGGGGTAGAGGCCCCAAAGGACAGCAATTTCTGATGAACGTGAGATAAGAGCAAGCTGAGCTTGGCGTTTATGACATTGACATATCCCGCGGCGGCTCCCCGTTTCCTGTATTGCAGCCCGAGCGAACTTTGGGTGACAAAGGACACCTTCGAAGACTCCCGGCGCCCAACTGCGGGCCTGGCGGCTGTCAACCTTCAACCGCGAGCATCTTCACATGATTCACACCCCTTGGGGAGAAATGGCAGTAGGATGCCCATCCTCTGGCGCAGGTCCGGCTGGGCGGAGAATTGCTGCGACCTCATAGGTCCACAGAAGCACGTCAGAGCTGCCACTTGTGCATGTCCTGAGGCATTGAAGTCGCGTTTGCCGCTTGCGCGTGCCTCGTCCGCTACCGACGACGGTTAAGCAGGCTGTCATCGCTTTGGCAACCGCGGACGTCCTGCGAGCCGAACCCTGAGCTTGAGTGGGCCGCGCGGTCGGTCACGACGTAATGGAAGAGAGAAGTTGAAGTTGAGAACGACGGGCACGTCCGCACATGCCTCTGTCTCCTTCTGTCACGGGCGAAGGGCGGCGTGATCGCAGGACGACGAACTCATCGTGTGTCTCAGAATGGACAACATCAGCACCAGCTCCCGCCGCGCGAAGCCGGACCACGCACCACGACTGACACCATGATAGATCGGATCCGGATCTGCACCCTCGACAGGGACCTCTACATAGCCGGGGCCCAATGGATGGGTGTCCAAATAGGCGCGCGTGCGCAATGCGGCAGCCCCACGCCGTCTCGTTCGTCGTGGGCCGCCATCCCGACTCCGTCGCCCCTCGGGATGCGCCACAGAGCACAGGTTCGGAGCGAGGCTGATCTCGGTCGCCATAGTCTCATAGAGGTCGCGACGTCCGTTGTCGGGCCGAGCAGTGGGCATCATGTCGTCTGGCAAGGCCACAGCCACGGATGCACCTCACGCCATTGATGGAGCGCATTCGCAGCTATTCGTGGGGTGCGCTGCAGGGACAAAAATGATAAGGGGTGTGTCGTCGATGTCGTGCGGCAGCGCCAATTTGGTGAGGTAACCGACCGACTGACCAGGGACCGATGGCGAGTCGGGTGTCGCGGAACGTAGTGACACCACTGTTTCAGTATCGCCGACCTTCGCCCGACCGATCCAAGCGTGCGGCGTGCGTGATGTCTATGACCGCTGTTCGAGTTTCTTCGCGATGCTGCTAGAAGCCCAAAAGCTGTTTGGCCTGTCAAGTTGCGTTCGTGAGGAGGACCCTGCCGTCAATGATGTCCGCGGTCAGGAGCCGAACCCACGGTTCTAGACCCCTCAACCTGATCTCGTCAAGCTTCTCCCGCGTTTCCGGTGCAGATTTGACTGGACGACCTTCCAAGGAGCACGTTGCTAGTCCAGTGACGAGCGGGGGGAACGGATACGGCCATAGGTATTTCATCCGATGATAGATACAACATTGGTTCTCGGGGAACGGTTAACGCCGAAATGTTCTTGAGGCCGCTCCACCATCGCACTCTCCCAAGTCGGCTTCTGGAGATATAGTGGGACGTTGGTACGTGACGGGCCACGGCAAATGGTGAGAACTTACCTCACAATGATGGCATTGAGACTTTGCATCACGAGACGTGAGCTGATAACGTAGGTTTGAGAGGACGAGAGTAGAGTGGCTCAGCACGAGGCTATGCCCCAGGCAGCGAGCCAAGCGCTAGGATCCGTTCGTGAGAGAAACGCGTTCGATAGCTTCCGGTAGACCACATTCAACAACCGTAGATGGACCGCATTGTGGTCGTAGCAGGACGCGATACATCGCCAGCGACGGATATGTACAGGGTGCGGTATGGCTCGGTGCAGCGCGCATGCCCTTGTAGCTCGAAGCTTGGAACCGCACAGCGGAGAACGGAAAAGAAAGCTGAGATTATTGTCCCTAAAACAGGATTTTGATGATGCGAGACGGTCTTCAGAGACTAACCTTCCGAATTTGACATTCCGAGAACGACCGGACGCTACAGACTGAACACGGCTCGCGGTCTCAGGCCTATCACCCCTCCGCCCCTCCCGTCCCATCCCGGAATGGAAGCCCTGCACACCGGGCATCTGTGTGGTGTCCCGCATCAGTGTCGCCTCTGACAGCGGCAAGCACATGAGAGCGTACCTGGCAATCATCCGCTCGCCCGGAGGAAGGGTATACGCACCCCGCTGGATCGTCGTCTTCACCGCCGTGAACAGACACTCGCCACAAAGGACGTGTCCGCACGGCGTGATCGTGGCGTAGGACGGCGGCGAGAAACAGATGGGGCACGTATACGCCGCAAGAGGCTCCACCTCGTCTATTGGCACTGTGTCGACGGAGCGCTCCGGTTGAGCTCGCACTTTCGGCGTCGTTTCTCCGTCGCTCGGCTCTGCGAGTAAAGAAAGCGGCGCCCGAGCGTGGTCCATAGTCGGAGGGAGGGAGACAGCGCGAGCGGACGTGCTCGGAAGTGATGGGGACGCGAAATTTTCGAGGAATGGAGCATCACCAGCCCTTGTGCCGGGAGTGGTGGGCGGAACACCCGTGGATGAAGACATGTCCCCAGCGGCAGCGTACGCGCGCGACCTGGTAGAAAGTTCGTGTTCATCCATCATACGTTCGTATGCAGCTCGAGGGTCGTCTGGGAACCGGTGAGACAAACTGGCGGTCTGGGGCCTTTGCGCAGCGGGTATTTCGGCGACGCTCGGTTCTTGCGAAATGGAGGACGAGGTGCCTGGGCCACCCACCAGGACTGCAGCTTCGGGTGGGACGTATGTCGGGGACGAACCTTGGTTTGGTTTGACAGCATCGTCAGATGGTACACCTGCAACCGAACCCAGCGCTTCATATCGGGGAAGGAGTCGGAGTGTTTCATGCGTACCTGCAGCTTGCAATCCCTTCCGCTTTCCCCTGCGCCCGCCGGTTGCAGGTAGAGGGTCGTCTGACAGCCGTTCAGGCAAATCGGCGTTCTGGGGCCCAGGCGCAGTGGGCATTTCGGCAACGCTTGGTTCTTGCGAAATAGAGGACGACATTCCCGAGTCATTCACTAGGATTGCAGGTTCAGATGGGATGAGCGTCGAGGATGATGGTCTGATAGCACCGTCAGGTAGTACATCTGCAACCGAGCCTAACGCTTTCATATCATCTCAGGCTAAGGGAGGGAATGTTCATGCGTACCTGTAGCCCGCAACGTCAATGCCCTCCTCTTTCCGTTGCGTCCACCCGTTGTGCTACTGCCTGCGACAGGGGACGCAGAGCGTCTCCGTTTCTTCCGCGCACTCGAGCTGCCCTCCCCGCGGTCTCCTTCGGCACGATGGTAGCTTGCGACCTCATCGTTTGTTCTGCTTGACCCTGCGGTGTGCGACGCCTCTTCCGACCGGTTAATGGTATGTGCTGAAGAGCTTGCTGGATGTCTTTGAGGACTTCCGGGGTCTTCGGGGTACAGAAGCTGCTGATGACCAGTAACCGACTGCGAGCGGGAGCGAGAAGACGAGACAGCAGAAGAACGGGCTGAAGACCCTCCCCGCTGTCGACGAGGACGCAGAGACGTGTTCGAGACCGTCGTGGGTGCAGGTAGAGGCACAGCTGGAGGGGACCGAGTCATGTCGATATCGGATTGTCCTGGGCGGCCATCGGGCGTTAGGCAATGTAGAAGACAGATAGACTGAACCAGGAAAACGAGGAGGATGGAGAGATTCTGCCGCCGTCGGTGATGGTACCTGGTGAGAGGTAGGTGAGAGGCAACTTTCTGGCGCTACTACGCAACGGCGCTACTGCATGTCTTTGTCCAACAACCATCTCCTCCGACTGCTGGGACGTACGATGGACTCGGATCTGGTTTGAATGAAGAGCGATGGATCGTGTGTCTCGCAGCCGATCTCTGCCCCCATCGATGCAATTCTCGACGGTGCTCCGGGCCGGGGCCGGGGCTCGAGGCATGTGTTTCTTTCTTCAGACTCGCTCTCTCTCGCGAACATGGAGCTCTGGCGCTGCGACGCGTACACCCAGTTCTTCGATCACCTCGAGTCCAAGCGCGGGTTCTACTACGAGGTCCGCAAAAGCCAAGCTCGGCATCGATCGCCCCAATCCCACTTCCAATCCCAACTCTTCTCGGCTGCTCTCCCAGCCATTCCGAGCGGGGCCCGCCCGCACTTCGTCCGTGCGCAGCCGGACGCAGGAAGATCATGACTGGGGAGGGTCGCGTCCGTCGCCACAATACGCGTTGAAGAGGAGGTGCTCGCCTGCGGCCTTCTGCTGTTGCGCGTACGGATTCGGGGAGTCAACTAATCCCGGAGGTCGTCTTTTGTCCGGCCTGCTCGTACAGTTCTGGTGAGTGCCGCGCCTGTAAAATTGCTTCGAGACTTGGAGCAGGTTCAGATGCGTACCGGAGGAGGTCGATGGACGACCCGAAGCTGCGCGTGGCGAAATTCGAGTCTGGATCGGATGCGCGAGGTTCGTCAGTTATTGCTTGAGCAATGTGGTGGGCGAGGGAGGGGAGGCTCGCCTATTCTTCCTCTGCGAAGATCGATGTCGCGCACGCGGTATATAATCATCTCTTCCCCGGTTTTTGGATGTGGTTCGAACATGAAGCCTGCGATAGGTGGCGTTTAAGTTGTATGCTCGTCATCAAAGGAAACGCCGCTTACCGTAGTCGTCGAGAGCGGCGTTGAGGATAGCTGTAAGAGTGTCACTGACTCAGTAGAGTCGGGGGAGTTACGAGCGCGAGCACGAGCGGTCTTCATTATGGTGGGAATGCGGTGGGTACGAAAGACGAAACGGCCCGTCGTCTAGGTGCTTATGAGTGGTGCGCAACTGATGAAGTTCGCGCATGGGAGCATATGCTAATGTTAACGGAGGAATGATCCTTCAAAAGCGGGTCTTTGTTCACTCAAAAACGATATGACAAGAGACTGGACCAGGCTTGTCTGACGGCTGGCCACAAAGCATCGCGACATAATTATGTGACACAATCTCAGAACAGGTACATGCATACAGGCTTCCGAAACATACGCGAACGAAGAACAAGCACACCGAACAACGATGTGGTGAGCACACCTGACGATTCTATCATGCATGCTCACCGACATCGAGAACAGAAACGGAAGGAATGACCGGGCAACGGGTATCTGTGGACCCCCGTTCCTCGTCTCCCGTGAGTCGTGCTCAACCATTACAGTGTACTATGCTAATCAGAGCGCACCCCGTGCCCTACCAACCGTCTAGATAATCCTCCACGCCCCAAGTCCGGCCCCGTCCGATGCACGCTGGTTAGAATCCTCAACAACATGAGTTCGCATGCCTACAGACGACGGAGATGGCATGCACTTACCCTCTGCTGCCTGGCCGGACCGAGGTCGTCTCCCGACTAGCAGACTATGACTCCGCCGTCAACCTTCTCGTCAAGGTCGACTACTTCACCAACCGCAACTTCGTCGTGGCCGAGGACGAGCCAGGACGCAATATTCCGCAGGAGCCGGACCGTCAAGTTCACGCATGTACAGCCTCACGCCCCAGCAGCAGCAGAAGGTCGAGGATGGTGCGTTACTCCTCTCCTCACTTTCCGCGCTCACAAGGCCTCGACTAATTTACCAATACATTGGCAGCGCCCGTGGTCCGCTCGTACACCGAGTCCACCTCGTCCCAACTCACATACTACGGCTTCTTCGACCTCGCATCCTCCCTCCCGCCCAACTCCCTCTTCGCCCTCTTCCGCAACAAGGCCCCCGCCGACGGCGCGCTCTACAGGCTCGTCAGCGACCACGTCTTCCTGCACGAATCCTCCGTCGTGTGGGAATGGCTCGAGGACATTGACGGCGCGTGGTCGATGTTCATCGACTCCGAGTTCCGCAATTCGAGCCCCACGGGCGGGGACTACGGCGGGCACACGGCCGAGAGCGCGCTGGCGGCGCTCGAGCACCAGGCTGCAGGGACGACGCTCGCGGACCGCGCCCAGTGAGTCGCATTACCTCCCGTTAGCTGTGTACGTTGCATAGCGTGCTGACGGGTACGTACATACGTTCCAGCCAAGAGCTGGCGTGGCAGCTACAGGCGGCGGAAGAACAGCGCATGAACGACTACTACGCTCGCCAGGAGCTGGAGCGTGCGGACAGGGATCGCGCTGCTCCGGAGGTCCCGCCTTCTGTCACCAAGGCGGTCAGCGTTCAAACGTCTCCCGACAACCCCGCACGCGACGTACCTCCCTCAAGCGGCGTTCACAACAAACACCATCCGCCGGACGCTTGCTGGGACAGCAGCGGGACAAGACCAGCAAGAGTACGAACTGAAGCTGACAGCGGTGAATGGACAGAGCCACCGGGGACGGGGGCGAGGATGCGTCCATCTGCGACCTCACACCTCGTCCTAAATACCTCGAGAGCACTGCGGTCTTTGTCCGCCAGCCCGGGAGATCACGGGCAACGTGGATTTCGGAGAATCGGCTCCCATGTGCGGCCGACGGTCCATTTTCCTTTGCGACCGCTTGGTACGTTAACCCTGAACGCGCGCCATGCGGTATCCTTGTCGGCTAACCACTATCCAGGCCCCTGGCGACCACCGCTCATTGATCCCGCACCGTCTGTGGCGGTACGTTCGCAGATCTCCAGAGTCCCTGACGACGGAGCCAAGCGAGATGACATCTGGGGGTAGCAATGTACACTTACGCGCATGGGCTCCCTTGCATCGCGATTCCAATACAGTCCTGGTTCCCCATCAAATGAGCGGAGTGAGAGCTTCAGCTCCGACGGCGGGTTCGAACTTCGAGGACGAAGGCGGCGCCGCCTCATTCTCCTCACCGGAACACACCGCTGCGCGCAAGTGGATCCGTGAACAGACCCAAGTCCAAGTGCAGCTCACCGGTCAGTGAGTATTCGAGAGCCCGAGCCTGTCCACGCGGAGCGGACCTCATGCCGCTCACTGGATCGAAGACGGATGGAATGCTGAGTGTCGGTCGGGTCATTTGGGGACGACCGTCCTACCGCCGCGCGCCGTGTCACAGTGTCGAGTGCGCGTGCCGACGTCGCTCGGCGGCCTTTCCTCAACATGCGGACGATGAGAAGAAATGTGCGCAATCTACACCGAGGGACTGCGGGCGAAGACATCCAGAAAATGAGAAGGAGCGCGAGTCTCCGCTTGACGACAGCGGCGCGCGGGGCATGCTCCAGTCCACTGCCACGCATCTCCTTCCCACTCAGCCGCTTCTGTGTCCGGCCGCCGCTCCGATGCGAAGACGGCGCGCATCGCGCACTCATATCCACAGCCGAGACAACCCTTGATGGGTGAAAATGAGTGCGCGCGATGATCCTCCCAATGTCCGCGCCCAAGACCAATCTCAAGCCCGAGGACAGGCAAGACACTCGCCAGTCTCGACGCAGTCCTCGTCCGTCGAGCACCATGTCTAGAGCGCACACGGGATAGCGTCGAGCGGCGCGTGAGGGGCAAATATTGTAGTGACGACGCGCCGCTCTGCAGTCTTGCTGTCGCCGCTGCTGGTTTTTGGCTGAGGATGTCTTCATGCTCGGGCACGCGCTTCATGGTCA
Source organism: Sanguinoderma infundibulare (assembly GCA_032821775.1). NCBI lineage: Eukaryota > Fungi > Basidiomycota > Agaricomycetes > Polyporales > Polyporaceae > Sanguinoderma > Sanguinoderma infundibulare. The sequence goes on along the minus strand of JAVLRN010000015.1, from coordinate 305,310 downwards.
CGCTGTTCGCAAGGTCGGCCGCCTCCGCTGCGCGTACGCCGGTCATGGACTGCTTCTTCGCGACCTCGGCGACCAGTGCCTCGATCGTCGGTTCGTCGTCGACGAGGGTGTTGGACCCGCTCGGGGCGGGGCCACCGGGAGCTGCTCGTATGCTTTCCGCTTCGAGTCATCCATCGTCATGCTGCTCATCATTTCCACGCCACGCACGGTGACCGTTGCATGCAGCGGGCGCCGTCCCAATACATCAAGCAATTTGCTGCGTTTTTGCAAGCGAAGCCGAAGCCACGACCGGCCAGACTCGATATTCACTTGTCAAGCTGCCAGCTTCATACACACCGTAGCTATGCGACGAATAAACGTGGGGCGGTCATTTCGCCAAGTCGTTGGACCATCCTGACCGGTCTAGTGGTGCCTTTTGTGAGTTCTGATTCTCAGCACTAAACCCGCAGCTACGACTCACCTCCAACGCCCCACTCGAACGGGTGCCTTTTGCCCGTTGGGTGGTTCTGTTGCGCGACTAGAGTTCTCTAATAACTGACCATTCGTTGAGTACGGAACACAGGGGCAGACCCGGCCGATAGAAAAACAGAGAGGCAACTGAAGCGAAAAGCTTGCAAGAGCTTGAGTGCTTCCTCTAGTGCTCACCCTCCCATGGACGAGGGAGCAACCGACCTCGGTCTGCACCACGGGGATCTCTCTTCAAGTTGTGACAGATATGAAGTGGTCGAGCCTCACAACGGCACCTTCACTTCCTTCCACGGACCGTTGGCGACGTCGAAAGCTCATGGGTCATCGCCGAGTGGAGCCAGCCGTATGCTGCGCCCGGCATGACCACACTCGCCTGAAGTGGCACTGCCTGCCTGGCCATGGAATTCCACAGTCCGGACAGCCGCACAATCAATTGCAAGAAGAAACACGTTCAATACACTAGCCGAAACGAACAAGGGCGGTCAAGACAAAACGCGGGGGAAAGAGAAAGGGGCCGAGGTAAGGGTGTGCCGTCGAGACGATGGATCCAAAGTCCAAGTCCGTCTGAAGCCTGCAACAAAGTCCAGCCCAAACGAAGACGACGGCACTACCCGCCCACAGGACGTCAGCCAAGACCCCCTCAAAGGTGGCCGACAAGCGTAGAATGCACCTTCGCTGCCGCATGGTCGGCGCAGCGCCCCGCAGGTGCATCCGCCCGTCCTTCAGACTCTCGGTGATGATAGGGCTCGCTGCAGGCCGGAACTTAGATTCGTTCGAGTACCTACATCGCCCCGCCCATCCCCATCCAAATCACAACCCAGCCCTGGGTATTCAGCCACCCTCGCCTCCAACGCAGCTGTTGGCATGGATGATGCCCGGATTCGCCTCGAGCTGCTGGATGGCGTTCAGGCAGAGCTTGAGGCCGAGGTAGCAGAGGAAGATGAAGAAGACGATGAGCGCGAGCCGCTTCCAGGACAACGGCGGCGGCGGGTTGAACCGCGGGTCCCGCGCGAGGCGGCGGTGGAGCTTGCGGACGTCGCTCGTCGGCTCGTGGCGCGGGTACTCACGACGCTTCTCGTCGCCGCTCGCCGCCAGCCGTTCGTACTCGTACTCGTGCCCCGGCATGTCGGTAGTGTTGCTTATGCTGCCGGGAGCGGAAGGGGTGGGAGAAGGACGGCAACGGGAGAGTAAGGAATGGTGGCGGTTGTGACGGTGTCTGATCATCGGAGGTCGAGGCCGAGGCCGAGGAGATCTAGATGCTTGTACTTTGAGCGTTATTTTGCAATAATTCTGCTGTCGAACGTTAGCATTGATATGAACAAGGATTGGCGAGGTGGAGGAGGTTTGCGAGAGAGCCGTAATTTCGAAATTCCGCAAATAGCAGCTGTGGGCGCTTGACCCCTTGTGGCACTGCACTTCAGTCCCCGCGTCCAGTCGACCCTTTTGCTCACTTCCACGACCATCGCTGCATCAATAACCGGCCCTTTGCCAGTAAGTCCATCATGATTGTTTGGCAGTAATATTTCCGTCTCTGATGTTGCACACCCTCAAGTACAGCGACCGGACTCGACCCAGTCTCCATGAGACGGTTGAGGTACCATTACGTACCTGAGCAATTTCATCCGTGCTCCGTTCTCGCCTCAGGCTGTGGCCTGCTGGATGTATCCCCGTGAGTTTTACTTGAATGCACCACCAACTCTATTCCCCCAGGTCGAATGTGGATTGCAGGAGGACGGGAGACGTCTGCAATCTGAACCCCGCACAGATGCAGCCTAACCTCCAGAACATCCATGTGCGTCAGTTGATGCGTGACGTTGCTCAGGTGCGCACCCACTCGACCGGATCCACCCGAGTTGCCATGCTCGCGTGCTTCACCCTCGGGTTGCCAATGTGAACGGGGCTGGGGAGTTGCCGCTGAGCCAGGCACAGAGGAAAGTGGTGGACATTGCGAACTACAGGTACGCACGAAACAATCCGTCCACTCCGCTGATACGAAGTGCTGGGCTCGGTTGCAGCACCCGACGATGCTGTCGGACCAAACGAAGATTTGTCCTCCGTGTACGTCTCATCCGAAGCTGCAGTCTTGGTGGGTAGCCCAGGGCCCCGGCAGCAGCGTGCACGTGCAATCCGGTAGAAAGTTCGTGTTCATCTATCATACGTTCGTATGCAGCTAGAGGGTCGTCTGGGAGCCGGTGAGAAAACCGGTGGCCCGGAGCCTTTCGGCGATGCTCGGTTCTTGTGATGCAGGTATCGGCACACGATTATATGCGGGCCCTGCGTCTGGAACGGGCAACTCAAGCGGTTTGCGGAGATGATCTTTGGATCCAACCGTCAGTGTTCTCATTTGATTCAAATATATGCAGGCTTAATGTTCACTATGATGTTTTCCGGCGCAGGGTCGGACGTTGCCTAGAGTGCATATGAGTCCGGCACGACATCCCCCGGTGGCCATGGCTGCGGGAACGCATATCAAGCGTCTGTCGCCCGATCAAACCCCGCGCGCATGGTACGCGAACGTTGTCATTCAGCGCCGCATCAACTTCTGGTCATCCGCTTCTCTGGGTCATTGCATGTTATTTTTGTTCCAGCATGTGAATGTGGATTGGAGACATCGGCAACACGAACCCCGCGCAGATGCAGCCTAACCTCCAGAACATCCACCGGATCTGGATCATTCAGTTGGTGCGCAGTGCTACTTACTTATGCGCTCTTCACAAGCACCCATGGCCTTCCCTCCGAGCGGTCCTACACGAGTTTCCATGGAGTTGCCGCCTAACACCGCAGCTGGATTTCAGCCGACTCGGACACTTCGTCACAGCGGCTCGTGTGCTTACGAACTTTGTACGTGCTTTTGCTCGATTCGAGCTATTGGTAACGACTATTTTTCATGCACCCTTGCTCTATGCTCATGCAACCATTCGACGTGTAGCCTCGGGCCCAGCCCGCAGAACGTGTCGTATGCGCAGGCTATTGGCAATCCACAGATGACGACTGTCCTGCCGTCGCGCAGATACAAATTGGACATTTGGGCACCATCCGCTCGACCCTGCCTGGCCCGTGTTGTTCGCGAAGGCGGCTTCAAGATCGCGTTGATTGCCCGGCTGAGCGCCATCTCGGGCCATCGTGCGTCCCTTACATTTTCCGTTCTCGTTTTCGCCGCGCGCTGACATGACATGTCCCTCGGCAGTCAACATGGCGGTGTTCTCCACCTGTAGCATGGGCATTATTACGCTCTCGATGGCCGCCGTACTCTCGCTCCCAAAGCAGTTCATCACCGTCTACCTCGGCGTTGCGCTTGAGCAGTCCGAAGACGGCAGCAGCAGCAAGTCCGATACTATCATCGAGGACGCCGTGCTCGGTGTTACGACACTCATCACGATCGGTGCCATGTGACACATCTACCACAAGGTGAATCAGGCGAAGCCGCACGTCATCTACGACCAGCGTAAGGCCCGTCAGATGAAGCTCGCGAACGTTCAGTGCAGCAGCCGCTGGCAGACTGGCAAGACGGCTCCAGCGCATGACTGCTGTTCGGTTCGCGCATGCTAGGCCTCGGCAAGTCATCATCCAAGACCCTTCGGCTGTGGATTCAGGCCACGACAAGATGTTCGTTCACCATTTGCTTGACCCCGGTTCCATTTGGCACGCGCGGGCCACGCCGTCCGCCTTCTTCTTGAACCCCCACGGGTTGTTGAACTGCTCCATGCTGACCTCAATGGGGATGCTCTGGTCGACGTGGGCGAGCTGGACCCACACGCCCTCGATGCTCATCCGGATCCACATCTTGTCCGCGATCTTGGGGTTGACATACACGACGATGTCGTCCTTGAATGGGTTGTGCGGCGCGCCGGGCCCGGGAGCAACCTCGGCGTCCTCGCCGTCGTCCAGGACCGCCGCGCCGTGCGAGTCGAGCAGGATCTGCGGCTTCTGGACGTCCGCGATCGGGTTGACCGCGTACACGGGCCATGCGGAGAGCGTGAGCTTCGCGAACTTTGCGTCCAGCTCGCGCTCGACCGCCTCAGGGTCGTGCAGCGGCGTGGGCTCGAGCGCGCCCTTCCCGCTGTTGTTGTTCTGCTTCTGCGATTGCATTGAGGGCAAGGGCACGGGTGGCATGATGACGCTCTTGATTCGCCGCGTGGATCACACAACTACGCCAGTGGTGTGCGTGAGGGGCAGCGTTGTTGGCCCGAGGAGCTTGTGGAGGACGTTGATCACTGGCCCCGACTCCCAGTCGGCCGCGGAGGTCATCGCGAGGAAGGGGTTGTCGCTGACGTCGCCTCCCCACGCACCCGCATCGGCGTCGCCCCATGAGCCGCTGGCCGCATTCGCGTCGCCCTGGCCCCACTCGCAGTCGTTTTCATGCGTGGAGGGGCCGAGGGCTTTCAGGTCCTGCTCCATCATCGCGACGTCGGGCCGCCCACTCAATCTCAGCTCTATCGGTATGGCTGGACGGCACTGCAATGAGGGCGACACGCGGTTGTCACGGCTACATCGAGGTTCTGATAGGAAGGGAGCGCTTCTAACCGCTTGCTGGATGCGTGAGTTTTCTATTTGGTACCTCATCGAGTTCGCACTCATTATTTTTGGCGGTGCTTGCGGGCACCAATAATCTGAAAGTTCACTATGGGGGTGGTCATCTCGGAAAGCGCAAAAGCGACCGGCCTGCTGTACGCCGTGTTCAACGTCGAGGTGGCCAAGATTTACACCAATTCAGTCCTAGCCGCGTGAGATTGCAACATCTGTTCAAACATGATCCTGCATTCTCATAGCCTGTCACCTCAGCTTGAACTTCCGGCACCCTCGCGAGCCGGTCACCGCAACAATTGGTTTCCGGCAGTACAGAAGAATCCGCTTGGGTCAAAATCTGGAGATTCGCGATGATCGTCATTTCAAACCACCTGGAAACGTGAGTATACTGCCCCATCAATTGCCTTAACCTCGGCTGACACACGGCTGGCACATCCGCAGCCCACACATGCTTTGCTGATGCGAACACAATAGGTAGTATGTGAAGTTTGTTTGTTGGTTCCCCTCGAAATTCCCCCTTCCTCATCTTCCGTCTGCTCCAGCTCTACCCTCGTCCCCAGCTCACGCGGCGAGGGCCTCGTGCTCATGGTCAAGAAGGCGGGCGACTGGACGAACAAGCTCTACGACCTTGGCCGGTGCACCGACTACAGTGAGGCCAACGGCCTCGATTGCAGCGTCCAGGTCATCGTCGAGGGCCCCTATGCCCCGGCCACACCGTCTTCTCCGCCTTCTCCAGCATGCTCTTCGTCCCTGGCGGCTCCGGCATCACCTTCGTGCTTGCGGCGGTCCAGGACCTGATGAAGAAAGCTTGTCTGGTCCATGCAGGACCCGCCACAGCTCACGCCGCTCGTGCCCCTCTTCCAGTCACTCCTCGCGCAGTCGTACGACGCGTACGCGAACCTCCGCATCTCCGTCTTCTACACCTGCGCACCGACATCCGACAATGCACTCAAGCGCTTCGCGAACCTGCCCCTGGCCTCACGCTCTCGCCCACGCTCCTGCGCATTGGCAAGATCCTGGAGGGCATTGTCGACCGGTCCGCCGCCCTCTTCTCTGGGTGCCGCGGGTGCACGCGCGGTGAGGGCGGACGCAGAAGTCATTATGGTGCATTCCCATTCCTGTTTCCGGGAGGCACATTGAACGGTTCCCGCTGACCAAATCATGCTCGTTTTACAGGTCAACGTCTTTGATTGAAACCATCAAACCCGAAACACATCGTGGCCTCTCTCGCATCCCCTCGTTAACATTCATGCTCACATCATGCGTCCCCATCACTTCCGAGCACGTCCGCTCGCGCTGTCTCCCTCCCTCCGACTACGGACCATGCTCGGGCACCGCTTTCTTTACTCACGGAGCCGAGCGACTCGGAAACGACACCAACAGTGCAAGCTCGACCGGAGTGCTCCATCGACACAGTGCCAATAGACGAGGTGGAGCCTCTTGCGGCATATACGTGCCCCATCTGTTTCTCGCCGCCGTCCTACGCCACGATGACGCCGTGCGGACACGCCCTTTGTGGTGAGTGTCTGTTCACGGCGGTAAAGACGACGATCCAGCGGGGTGCATATACCCTTCCTCCGGGCGAGTGGATGATTGGCGGGATTGCCGCGAGAAGCATATCATACATCAACTCCCCGGGTCATCTCATGTGGTCGTCGGAGAGTCGGTCGCTAGGCTCGCTGGTAAGCTCAGCTTCGGAGCATCCTCTTGGAAATGTGTGCAGATGGCTTAGTCCTCATGATAGGTCGCCTGTGACAACTGTGGAGGGTCGTTTACGCAAGGTGTGGCGCGGCCAAAGTGTCCGTCTCCCGGGGCAGGTCAATGTGTAGAAACTGGGTGAGTGGATCTTATACCAAATTTATTCTCATATCCGGCGAGTCCGGACGACGGGCGTACTAACTTCGGATGGCAGTCGGAGCGCGCATGTGGATGATGCATGCAGTCTCGTTTGGTTCGTTCGTACACCGGTGGCTGTAGGCGGGAGTGGATGCGTCGCACTGCTCAGGCCTCGGTACTGCTGCTGTATGCTGCTGTTTTTAACTTCGTGTACCGGCCGGAATGTCGGGTTTTTGTGTTTTGTGGCTAGTGAGCGGATTTTTTTCACGTACTTGGGCTCGGTTTGACTCGGATCGCAGGGGGAGGAATTTTGTCGGGAAAGTACCTGTGTATTAGAGCTCTCTTGTACATTGTGCCCCATCGTGTCCGTACGTAGACAGCTTGAGATGGCACGTCCTTCCCGCTCTCCTCTCCCTCCTGCCATCCGGACTGTATACCTACACCAGAAGTCACCGTCCGGATTGTTCACGAAAACTCACCGTCCGGATTGTTCACCAGGACACACTGTCCGGACTATTCACAAAAACTCACCGTCTGGATTGTTCACCAGAACTCTCCCTATGTCAAGCCCTTGTCCCGGTCATTCGCAGCGTGTGAAGCGGCAACGAAATATATTTGTCTGGTGATGCGACGACCTCCACCCGCCGCGTCGTCCGCACTCCCCCCTTGCGAGAAATGGCAGTAGGATGCCCATCCTCTGCTCTGGCGCAGGTCCGGCTGGGCGGAGAATTGCTGCGACCTCATAGGTCCACAGAAGCACGTCCGAGCTGCCACTTGTGCATGCCCTGAGGCATTGAAGTCGCGTTTGCCGCTTGCGCGTGCCTCGTCCGCTACCGACGACGGTTAAGCAGGCTGTCATCGCTTTGGCAACCGCAGACGTCCTGCGAGCCGAACCCTGAGCTTGAGTGGGCCGCGCCGTCGGTCACGACGTAATGGAAGAGAGAAGTTGAAGTTGAGAACGACGGGCACGTCCGCACATGCCTCTGTCTCCTTCTGTCACGGGCGAAGGGCGGCGTGATCGCAGGACGACGAACTCATCGTGTGTCTCAGAATGGACAACATCAGCACCAGCTCCCGCCGCGCGAAGCCGGACCACGCACCACGACTGACACCATGATAGATCGGATCCGGATCTGCACCCTCGACAGGGACCTCTACATAGCCGGGGCCCAATGGATGGGTGTCCAAATAGGCGCGCGTGCGCAATGCGGCAGCCCCACGCCGTCTCGTTCGTCGTGGGCCGCCATCCCGACTCCGTCGCCCCTCGGGATGCGCCACAGAGCACAGGTTCGGAGCGAGGCTGATCTCGGTCGCCATAGTCTCATAGAGGTCGCGACGTCCGTTGTCGGGCTGAGCAGTGGGCATCATGTCGTCTGGCAAGGCCACAGCCACGGATGCACCTCACGCCATTGATGGAGCGCATTCGCAGCTATTCGTGGGGTGCGCTGCAGGGACAAAAATGATAAGGGGTGTGTCGTCGATGTCGTGCGGCAGCGCCAATTTGGTGAGGTAACCGACCGACTGACCAGGGACCGATGGCGAGTCGGGTGTCGCGGAACGTAGTGACACCACTGTTTCAGTATCGCCGACCTTCGCCCGACCGATCCAAGCGTGCGGCGTGCGTGATGTCTATGACCGCTGTTCGAGTTTCTTCGCGATGCTGCTAGAAGCCCAAAAGCTGTTTGGCCTGTCAAGTTGCGTTCGTGAGGAGGACCCTGCCGTCAATGATGTCCGCGGTCAGGAGCCGAACCCACGGTTCTAGACCCCTCAACCTGATCTCGTCAAGCTTCTCCCGCGTTTCCGGTGCAGATTTGACTGGACGACCTTCCAAGGAGCACGTTGCTAGTCCAGTGACGAGCGGGGGGAACGGATACGGCCATAGGTATTTCATCCGATGATAGATACAACATTAGTTCTCGGGGAACGGTTAACGCCGAAAAGTTCTTGAGGCCGCTCCACCATCGCACTCTCCCAAGTCGGCTTCTGGAGATATAGTGGGACGTTGGTACGTGACGGGCCACGGCGAATGATGAGAACTTACCTCACAATGATGGCATTGAGACTTTGCATCACGAGACGTGAGCTGATAACGTAGGTTTGAGAGGACGAGAGTAGGGTGGCTCAGCACGAGGCTATGCCCCAGGCAGCGAGCCAAGCGCTAGGATCCGTTCGTGAGAGAAACGCGTTCGATAGCTTCCGGTAGACCACATTCAACAACCGTAGATGGACCGCATTGTGGTCGTAGCAGGACGCGATACATCGCCAGCGACGGATATGTACAGGGTGCGGTATGGCTCGGTGCAGCGCGCATGCCCTTGTAGCTCGAAGCTTGGAACCGCACAGCGGAGAACGGAAAAGAAAGCTGAGATTATTGTCCCTAAAACAGGATTTTGATGATGCGAGACGGTCTTCAGAGACTAACCTTCCGAATTTGACATTCCGAGAACGACCGGACGCTACAGACTGAACACGGCTCGCGGTCTCAGGCCTATCACCCCTCCGCCCCTCCCGTCCCATCCCGGAATGGAAGCCCTGCACACCGGGCATCTGTGTGGTATCCCGCATCAGTGTCGCCTCTGACAGCGGCAAGCACATGAGAGCGTACCTGGCAATCATCCGCTCGCCCGGAGGAAGGGTATACGCACCCCGCTGGATCGTCGTCTTCACCGCCGTGAACAGACACTCGCCACAAAGGACGTGTCCGCACGGCGTGATCGTGGCGTAGGACGGCGGCGAGAAACAGATGGGGCACGTATACGCCGCAAGAGGCTCCACCTCGTCTATTGGCACTGTGTCGACGGAGCGCTCCGGTTGAGCTCGCACTTTCGGCGTTGTTTCTCCGTCGCTCGGCTCTGCGAGTAAAGAAAGCGGCGCCCGAGCGTGGTCCGTAGTCGGAGGGAGGGAGACAGCGCGAGTGGACGTGCTCGGAAGTGATGGGGACGCGAAATTTTCGATGAATGGAGCATCACCAGCCGTTGCGCCGCGAGTGTTGGGCGGAACACCCGTGGATGAAGACATGTCCCCGGCGGCAGCGTGGGCGCGCGACCTGGAAGAAAGTTCGTGTTCATCCATCATACGTTCGTATGCAGCTCGAGGGTCGTCTGGGAACCGGTGAGACAAACTGGCGGTCTGGGGCATTCGCGCAGCGGGTATTTCGGCGACGCTCGGTTCTTGCGAAATGGAGGACGAGGTGCCTGAGCCACCCACCAGGACTGCAGCTTCGGGTGGGACGTGTGTCGGGGACGAACCTTGGTTTGATTTGACAGCATCGTCAGGTGGTACATCTGCAACCGAGCCCAACGCTTTCATATCATCTCAGGCTAAGGGAGGGAATGTTCATGCGTACCTGTAGCCCGCAATGCCAATACCCTCCTCTTACCCTTGCGTCCACCCGTTGCGCTACTGCCTGCGACAGGGGACGCAGAGCGTCTCCGTTTCTTCCACGCACTCGAGTTGCCCTCCCCGCGGTCTCCTTCGGCAGGATGGTAGCTTGCGACCTCATCGTTTGTTCTGCTTGACACTGCGGTGTCCGACGCCTCTTCCGACCGGTTAATGGTATGTGCTGAAGAGCTTGCTGGATGTCTTTGAGGACTTCCGGGGTCTTCGGGGTACAGAAGCTGCTGATGACCAGTAACCGACTGCGAGCGGGAGCGAGAAGACGAGACAACAGAAGAACGGGCTGAAGACCCTCCCCGCTGTCGACGAGGACGCAGAGACCTGTTCGAGACCGTCGTCGGTGGAGGTAGCGACGCAGCTGGAGGCGACTGAGTCAGGTCGATATTGGGCCCCTCGGCGTCGGACATTTGGCGTTTTAATGTCGTACTTTCCGCAATGTAGAAAACGGTGAGCAAACCTAGGAAATGGAGGGAAGGACCGTCGGTTATGATGGTGAGAGGCAACCCAGGCCGCCGGCGCTTGGCTACCAGCGGTTTTTGTACTTCAACTTGACTTCAACCCTCTCCTTCTTGCCTCCTTCAAATGCTTGCCTGAACGTACAATGCACTCGGATTTGGTTCAAATGTTCAGTGATGGGTCATGGTTAGTCTCGCAACCCTATCTGCACCCTTATGAACTTACAACAATGCTCTATGGCTTGCACGACTAGATTCGTCACGGCGATGGCCTATTAAATGGCTCTCTGGGTAGTCCCCACAGGCTTCAATGAGATATATAGCCATGTGCGAGTAAGATCTGGAAAGTGATCGTAATTCCTTTGTTCAAGATGGTCATGGTGGGATAAGGTATGTTCTCCGCACCCTATGCCTTGATGCCTGTATAACATATCCTTTCCAACAACAACAACAGATGTCCTATTCGCACTACAAGGGCCTTCAGCACACGAATCTAGCAAATCTTAGTGAATCCTCGCCTCCCAGTCAGAACAATGCTGCTTGGATCCAGCTGCGTCGCTGGCACGCTTGCAACAACACGTACGCGTTGACTCATCTGCCATGGCTCCTTTTGTGTTACGGATCCGGTCAGTGAACGTTGCTTGTTCGCTTCCGTCACTCGGTCACGGGCCTGCAAGTACGCATGTCCCGAGGCTTTTTAAACCGCCTCTAGTCCTCTCAACCACCGTTTCCAACTTGCCTCCGCTCCACTTCGTTCAAGCCACAGAAATACCACAAATGAGGTCTCGCTCGCACAGTTCAGAGAAGACGTACTCGGCTTGCCGCACGACCCTTCGTAGGTTCTCAACCACACATCGCGTGACGTCTACTGATACCACTTTTCCTCTCGTAGCCGAGGAGCTTACTCGTGCTGGTGAGAATTCACCAAGGCTCGTCCCTATAATGTTACCTGAGGATGATGAGGCAGAGCTGTCGCCATTCGCGTATTCACCGGGTCGGTGTCGTCGTCTTTCGAACCACCTACATTGGCTAATCAACTATTGCACCAACATAGGGGATCGCATTCTCCAAAGTCAGGACATCACGGAAGTGATTCTATCGCCCAGCGGTGTCCCTGGCGAGTTGTTCGTTATGGGTGCGTCGTGCATGCAACTCTTGTGTCTTACGTTTCGCAACTCACGGATGGACGGTCATTGCAGACGACGTGGACATGGAAGATCATTTGCCACACGAGACAACCCCTTCGCACCCTCCCGGCGTTCCTGGGAACGGTCGTGGTATGTCCACCCCACATCACCAGTTCTTCTCATAGCTAACGACAAACGCAACCTCCTAGTTCACCAGCCTTCGGCGTGGCCCGATGTCCCGCCGAGTCGCCCTGCAAACCCAAGCCCTCCCCCTACGCCTCCTGGGCTGAAGCCGATGCCGTGCACCCACTGTCACCACGCGCACGGGCCGCGCACACTCCGTCAGAAACGCCTCGAGTACCTCTATGCCATGTAGTACGCCATCCTCTTCATCGTTCTCTCACGGTCCCGTGTACAGAAACTGATTGTTTCCTATAGCCAGATGGTCAACGAGACAGGCCAACCGCCTGCGCTCCCCGCGCCATTCTATAGGGCAGACGCGGTACCCGAGCGATGCAGCTGGAAGATCGAGTGCGGCTTCGTCGGAGACTGGCAGTGGTGCCCGAAACGGCCGCTCCCCGCATTCCAACGACTCTACGACGGGTTCCCGTTGTGGCTGCTTGATGCAAAGCGCAACAACATCCACCACTTGAAGCAGGGTGATGTCGTTCCCCGGTGCACGACCCCGACTCCGTAGCCGCCCTAGGCGAGCACGTTCGGGAACACGGAACCACACTTCGTCGCGATGTACTAGGCCGGCTTGCAAGTACGGGTTCTCCGACTCTCGCGCTTCAGCTGCAACTTGCCTCCCGGATCAGCCTCGACATTCGTTCGCCATCGTTCTTTCGCCATCGTTCTTTCGATACACCTTGTTTTGTGCCCACGCCCGGGCGTTACTCATCGTCCATGACATGCACGTACGACTTCCGCTATCGATGATATCCTCACCTTCAAGTCCTACACTTGTCCTATACCGATATTTCCATGATTACGATTCTCCATGTAGCGTTACGATCCATCTACCTTGTATAGCTTTCACGAACACGAACACCATGTAGACATGCTGGTCTAAAAAAGTCCGTGGGAAAGAAGCAGAGAAGTTCGAGCGGAGACTAGGTTTAATGGGCCTGTACATACTATCGTCATTTGTCGCGGCAGCATTGTCCGCCTGCTTGTGCGTGGCTTGATGCTCGATAGTAGGTGTAGAGCGTGGATGCACGAGACGTGGTGTCAGGGAGTTAATATCAGATTCGACGCTTGGGCTTACAAACCATTGAGATGGCGCACCTCGGATTGACTCGGAGCCTCCTTCCATCTGGCTTGCTTCCAGCGAAAACCGCCGGGGCGGTATTTCAGGCAGTATGATCAAATCAACCAGAAGATGGGACCTTATTCGATGTCTTGGTGATCCTCTAGGCTGCAATGCACCATCTAGGGTTCGGCAGGTTCTTGGCGGCTTCTATCAAGCTCCTATTGGCCACAACTTGAGCGCCAAACACCCGCCCGTAAGGGTTCCAGCTGGATCGTTGTTGGTCCTTGGAAGTGTACTGCGATCGTCAAATCTTCCGACAAAAAGACTAGCTAGGTCGGTCTGAAGATATCAGCCCTCAACCTTCGATATGATGGCCAGGAAAAGGTCGGGGAAGCTCGAGCCTCAAGTTTCCGGCATTGCCAGCACAACACCTTGTACCCTTTGCGCCGGCCTGCAAATTTATCTAGAGGTATATAAACCTCAAAAGAAGGTATAGTGATGAGGTATGTGCCATATTGAATGGTTTCCAAGTCGTGTTGCGCGGGGATGGGTCGATCCAGACATTTTTGTTCGAGTTCGTCCAACCGGACAAACTCGAGCAAAGAATGCTGTTCCCACCCCATGAAACAGGTATCCGTGATCGTAGAATAATCAGGATTCAATGATGCACGTACATCTGGCATCCCTGTGATGTTTATGACTGTCGAAACGGTCATATGATCATAGTGGTGTCTGCAAGCTCCTCCAAGGGGCCGATAGTCGTTTCCCTAGCTGCCGTTCTTATCATTAGCATGCTCATACTTTACGGGGATTAGGCCGTACCTTGGTTATCCCACGCGAGACCGGAGGAGTCAAGACGAACCTCCCGCCGATAGTAATCGAGCACTGTGGCAGGATGGACCTTCATCAACTGCCCTGCAGGCGATGGAGGATGGGTCTCCGTCGACCCTACCACTGGCGTCCTTCCGAGCTGCTTGAGACGAAAGGCACTTGCGGGATGCTTACGGGAGACCGCATCATTGGGACGTTCCTCACGGGTCCCAGATAGCATCGCGGAGGCGTGCGTGGCCGTCGGCAATACTCGCGCCCCGTACAGACAGGTCCAGGACTACGTGCGCTTGGTGGTTGAGGTTTTGAATGTTGCGCTTCTCTGGGAAGGGCGGTGGGAGTTTCTTTCAGGCCATGCAATCATGGTCGTCCCTGCGTGTACGTTTCCTGGCTGTCAAAGTTTGAACCGTAACAAGTATTGAATAGCATTGTTGGAAGCATGAGTTCACCTGGTACGTCGTTTTATGGTATGCATCATGGTCACCGATTTGAGGTTGGAAGACTTACCGAATCGATGCTTCTGCAGGTGCGGAGCAATCATCTTTGCCACTGGTTGCCACTAACCTCCCATTGTCCACAAGGACTAGTCGGAGTTCCGGAGCAACATAAGACCAGGCGGACCGCTCCGAATTGCTTTGTCGGTGCGTCACACCCCGGGTGTAAGCGCGCTCATGAAGGTGGCCCAATCAGAGCGTCTAACGGTTCAACCAACTTGTCATTCGACCACTCCATTTCAACACACATCTTGTTGTTTTTCGCGCTGTTTCGCGTCACGACACGCGGTTCCACCGGTCTTATTGTTTTCGACAACTCGCCTTATTCATCATAAAGCATGGTTCGAATCCACCGTGGTTCCTCTCAGCCACCCCCTTCCCTACGGAAGACGTCGGCCGTACTTCAACCCATATCCCCGCGGCTGGAGAACATACCTCCGCCAATATACGCTCTCCCGTCCACCCTAGACATAAGAGTGAGCTCGAGAAAGCGCAGGAGGGAAGAAGAGAACAAGGATGCCTCGGTGGTTGGGTCTCGAAAGCGGGCAAAATCACTTGCCACAGGTGAGCATCGATCGGCGCCATCTCCGTGGATCTGTCCTAGACTCATAACGGTTGTTGTCTTCCCTCACCTCAACCCTGTTTAGATGGTGGCTGGAAGTCGACTCCCCGTACCGTCAAGAGCCCGAAGTCGCCGCGACGTCTAGGTACGTTCTCGTCAGATACGCTGCTCAACGTGACTTGACCGTCCCTCAAAGGCTCGCCATCTATCCGAACCGCGGCCGACTACCTGGAGACGGTTTATGGGTATGGCTCTCAGGGTGCGTCTGTCCACTGTGATTGGCGAATGACGTGGGTGTACTCAGACAGACCGCGCCTTTCCCTTCAGGAACGGACCACGAATGCGGGAGCGACACCGACTCGTCCTCGGAGGAGGAGGAAGAGGAGGAGGATAAGCGGTCCACTGTCGCGGTTTCCGACGACAGCGATAGCGAAGGCGACGACGCTGATGAGGAGACCGAGGGCACTGAGTTCGAGGCCGAAGACGACGAACACGAGAGGGTCAATGTGTGGTCGAAGCCCGGACCGTCCCCGCTCCGCCAAGACTCCTCACCCGACCGTCCGGGGAGGCTTAGCCTACATCGCGACTACAAGAAATCGAAGTCGCGGCCATTCCACATTATTCCGATCGTGCGCAACTCCTCGCGCACGGACCGATCGGATGGGCGCAAGGAGCTTTTGCGCAGGCGTTACCTTGAGGCACTGTGAGGACCTGCATCCTCGTTCGTACCCCGCTGTTTTTCTCATTTTGCTCTCCCTATGTTAGAGCCTCGATTATGATGTCGAAGAAAGCGTTGGGAAAGCGTCGAGCGGGCCCCCAAGACGACATCAGTGACAACCCGGCGGAGGCTGAGCAGCCAACGATGGGCCGCGGGACGCCGGCCGGCGCCCGCTTCGCGCCGTGGACCCCGCTCGCGATCCCGCCTTCTCCCTACAAGTACCACGTACGTCACGAGATGGTCCCCTTCCGCGAGTTCAGCCGGTGCTTGTTCCACGGCGAGGACGCGTGCGCCACCCTCCTCCGCGAACCAAGAGAAGCAGAGGACGTCCATGACCAGGGGTATGTGCGGCACATCATGCGCGTCGGGAGGACGGATCGGCAGGTCGAGTTCAGGACGAACAAGGCGGCAATGCGGCACCTGCGTGCGCACGCGCGCGAGCTCGAGTCGGTGCCGGTCCGGCTGGACAAGCAGACGACGGGGGAGGTGCTTGAAGAGGCTAAGCGCATCCGGGAGCAGGCACGCTCGCCGTCTCCGGAGTTGCAGATATATCACTCGCAGAGCGACGATTCGGATGGCGAGGGCGTGCTCCGGTTCGGCGAGGAGAGTGTGGAGGACTTGGGGGCGTGGGTGCCTTCCTCATTCATCGAGGAGGACGCGCGCGCAAGGGAGCTCTTGGTCGGACCGAATGGGGCCTCGTCTGTGGCCGGACCGAGCGGGTGCTCGTCATGGGCCAGATCGAGCGGCTCGTTGGCGTCCCTGCCGGGGTCGCAGAGCGAGAGGGACGAGGAGAGGGACATGTCGCAGCATGACGAGGAGGTCGACGACTTGGGGCCTTGGTTGCTTTGGACCGGGGAGGGCGTGGCCGAACCTTGGAGCCCGACTTTACAAGAGTCACAGAGCGACGGCGACGAAGAGGCGGACAAAGACCAGGGCGTGTTGGAGTACGACGAGGCGGGCGTCGGGGGCTTGGACGCTTGGCAGCCGTACGGTACCGTCCTCTGGCAGCCGCCACCTGCGGCGAGATGGAGCGCGCCTTCGCCGGAGTCGCCGTCTGAGAGCGATGATGAGGAGAACATGACGCAGTCCGAGGATGATGATGATATGGAAGAGGTGTTGTAGTGGGGTACATGCCGCTAGGTTATTTTGCGAAGGTGCATTGTATCAGTATGGCGGACATCTGTACTTCTGGTCTTGCATTACGCGTCTCTTCACTGTAGCCTTAGCAACGTTGGCAACGAACGGTTCCTTGCTGTACTCATTTATGGGCCCATGCTGTATTAGTTCGTAGGGTATCGATACACATTGGGTGTTCTGCGATTTCCTTTGCTTGGGCTCGTCGAGCCCGAGACCGACTCGTGAAGCAAGACACGTTGAGTACGTTGAGTAGCACTAGGGTGTTCCAATTTAAGTTCAGATTGGTGACTTTGATTTTCAACACGCAATTTCGAAGTCGAGCAACCGAACCGATGAGATGGATTGTGATTGAAAGTGAGAGACGACTATGTACGGTGAAAGGATGCGAGATACGAGTATGTACAGTGAGGGGATGCGAGATGGTTCTAGAGAACGATATGGACGAGAGCAACATAAAGCAAAACAGATGAGGCGATAGTACAGCAGTGGTGTACAACAGAGCATGGTCCTATATACACTATTTGGAACATCCAGCACGGAGCTTAAGCATTAGAATCATGATAGTGTCGTGAAGTGACAATTGTGGTTGCGATATTGAGCAAGCACGAATGCGACGGAGGAAACGATGACCAGTGAAACCCGTCAATCTAAGGCGAGCCGCGTAAATGGCGGGCGGGGCGTTGGGTTCGACAACGCCCTTCGACGCTTCGGAAGCTCGTCCACCAGGGGAGCTTCAGACGATTCGGGTGTGGTCGGGAACCTAGATATGTTGGCTGTCAGTTTAATTCGTTCAGGCAAATGAAAGTATCACACATACATAACGGTGTTCTCGTCCGTGACAGGACGACGCGGACGAGGGCGTGGCCGGCTGGCCTTGGTCCTGACCATCGGGTGTAACATGCCCACTGATACCGGCAGTGGCGAGGCGTATTTGAGCTCCTCGCCCTCCCTGAGGGTCGGGATCTTCTCAACCAAGCACTTCCCCCGCGCAGCGGGCATTGGCCTGGAGCGGAACGCGCGGTCGCGGCTGGGGATGAACGTCACCCGTCGCTCAGCGTTGTGAAGGGCGAGGATGGGGGTGAGCGGGCCCACTGGCGCGCGAGCGGTGGTTGGGTTCGAGCGACGTCGGGGCGACTCTGATGGCGGGAAAGCGACTGTGTATGTTGAGAACTCTACGCGTCGCGAAATGGCTGTGGGGCCATTGTCGTGGGGGAGCCGGCGGACGTGAGGGTTGGGGCGGGGAATTGTGGATGGGGCGACCACGCGCTTTGGTGGTTGGGGTGCTCGAGCCGACGCTGGGATCCACAGCGACACAAAAGACAAGAACGCGTATTAGAATTGTGGTCTATAGTGCTAAATCAAAGACGTCTCGCTTCTGAGGCTTACCGGATAGTTTGGCGAGATTGTTGAGTATGATGGCGTTCGCGGCTCTCGGGATTGGGGCGTAGATTGTCATGGTAGTGGTCGTGGTGGCCATGTTTCAGAATGTAGAGCCGATAGAAGTATTAGAGCGGAAATATGGAGGAGAAGTTTGACTGTGAGGAAAAGGCTCAGGGATAGTGGTACTGGAGGAGGCGAGGTGGATGGCACTGGTTGAAGTTCAAGTAGTGCCACTGGCGCCGGGCGCGACAAGGTTTGGCCACTCGTTCGGGCGCCAGTTTGGCCATGAGGCTCCGACAATGGAATACTTATCCGGACAACGACGACGGGGGATATCCGCGCATTGTTATTCATGACAATGATTTCAGGCAGAGCAGGAGACGTACGTTAGTTTATGATGTTAATGGAAGCTTCAGGGTCAGTTCCGATGAACGTCTGAACTTTCTCCGACATTCTTGTCCAGCGTAAATCTTTCACCCAATGATATACACCCCCAGAAAGCCGTGCACAGGCCATAACACCAGGTTTGACCACGAATTTGACATGGTAGTTATCCTGCAAAACGTCTGGGAGCGCACGACCCCCGCCTGATTCCCGTGCACTGCGGTCGGTCCATGACCACCGCTACCTCGCCGCCACCGTTGCCAACGAGGAATGTTGCGGACTGGACATAAGCAGTTCTGGCCCATTTTACACCCACTTCTCGCTGTTGCTACATGGTTAGCGGCTTTTTCCCAAGTGTCCGACAGCCTCATTTCTGGCCTATGATCAGTAGTTCATGGCAGTTCTGAATCATCTGACCCATACGATCAGAGGTAATTCGGACCTGTGAGAGCCTCAGAGGTACAGGTACGCAATAATATTTATTACTCGAAATTCTTTCATCTGGCAGAGCTGCGTGAACCGCCTTTCGAATCACGGATGAACTTCAAGTAGGATGTCCGCATGAACACATTGCATACATCGCTGCTAACCCCAATGGATATCGTACGGATAGCTTGGACTACATCAACTGTCAGCTACACAAAATCTTTTCAACCTTGGGATGCGACGGTACTACGGATACGGAGATACATACACTGGTGGGCGGAGCGAAAGCGATTGGACAGCGACGAGGATAGCAATACAGAAAGCATAAAAAGCGAGAGGGAATATTAACAGTGGAAGTGGATACTGAGACGTGGATATAGATAGCATGGAGAGGATGTGTGCGTAGAACGAATAATCGCAAGAATCGGGGTTCGAAGACGGGGAACGCCTCCGATGGCGAGAGAAGTCTTAAGGATCAGGTCGCTACAAGTCGTCAGAAATTGTGAGGGCAAGAGAATAGTGTGTCGCCAGGTGGCGGATCTCTTTGGGTCTGTGAGCAAGTCATTCAAGAAGAGGCATGGGTACATGAGAGAACGATCAGGCATTAGAGAGGCGAGGCGTTCAAGACCACAAGGTCCAAGTGAAGCCAAGGATTACCCGAAGAGACAAGAGCCGACAGCGCGAGCCCTATGTCCTAAGCGGCTCAGAAGCCGCGACGATCGACCGCTTCACCACTCACAAAGAGCGAGATGTCGTGCCAGAGCTTCGACGGCCCGTGAGCCCACCGCACGCCCCTCGCGTGCGCCTCTTTGAGCTTACTGGCATCGCGCTTCGCGCCAGCGAGTACGCGGCTCTCGGTGATCTTTACCTTCTTATTCTCATTTTCAATGTTGGCATTGAACTGGTCTCGGAGCATCTGGAGCTTGATACTCGGACAGTAGCTGCCTGGGAGCCGGGGAAGGAGGCACCCGCGTTCAGTGCAGCAAGCGAGTCCAACGTGAACCGGGTCCCAGGAGAGGCGCGGTTGAGGTAGGTCGACCTCGAGCGGAGGCGGAATGTTCAAGTAAGTGGATACGTTGCGAATGCTGCATTCGTCGCATGAGCGATACGCAAAGAAAGTCAGAAGTTATTCCACTCACGCCTGTTCAGTCTTGTAAAGGGTGAAGTACTGGCCCGTCGGTACAGACCTCTCCTTGTAGGGGAGCGGCTGCGTGCCTTGCCAGTAGGTCGACTCGAGCTTTATGTTTTCCGCCCAACGCTTCGTGAAGGCAAGCACCATGTCGCAATCTTTGCGCTCGAGGCTGGTAAGGTCCTCATCATCTTGGTAGCAGTCGACTACGGATTTGGAGAGGCGACGCTCTGGAGCGACGGGAGCTAGTATCGCGGACGTTTTCATGAGTTTACAAGGCTCACCCTTGAAGGGGGAATTCCTCACCACTGCTGATGGTCGAAACTAGACTGGAGACTACGGAGCGCAACGCGCTGCCCGATTCCGAGTCTTTGTCATCCGAAAGGAGCATGTTATTGAAACCAGACATTGCCGCCCCAAGTCCGAAGCTAGGAGCCCGCATCCGTGCAAAGGCCATCGCCCTCAGTGCATAATCGTCGTCGTCGTCATCTTCAGGGGACTCTTCGGAAGCGCGATCTTCGGATTCCCCTTTCGCCTCAGCTGTACGCATCATCAGTTCAAGTTCGGAACCATCGGATAAGGTGATGGGACGCTTACCGTCGGGATCGTAGGACGGATCGTGGTCAAAGTCCGCAAAACGTCGAGAGCGAGCTATGATGCACGAAACATATTGCGCCAAAACACCGCGAGTCAAGGAGAGAGAACCGGGGCAGAGCCAAGGAATACTAACTCAGAGCTGTGCGAGAGTCCGTTAGTGCCAGGGGAGCTGTCGGCGTAGTGATCAGGAGAGCCCGTTCTTCAGGTTCTTTTGGCCCAGAATTCCAGTGGTCGTTGGCTGGTCAGGGGCCATGTCAGATATAGCGACCAGCGCGGAGAGTTTGAAAATCACTTACACTCCTCCAGTACCTCACGCAAGCATGCAAGAGATGAGTTCTCGTCGGTGAGAGTGACGAGCGACTCGTAACCATCGCCTTGTTGAATCGAGAGGATCGGGGAAAGTGGAACGTTGGCCTGTCTCAACGAAAGAGAGTCGAAGGGTTGTCGTGGGATCATATTAAAGGAATGTGGTAGAATGTGTGGTATATGTGAAAAGATGGCGAGCGGGTTCTGTCCTATAGAGACGGGAAGGCGAGGGAGAAGGAAGAACCTTACCACCGGATATCTAGGGAAGGGGATATTTAGGGAAGGGGTCGATCGTTGTGGTAGCACCGACCGGCGAGAAAAATAAGTAGTGTTTGCGGAGTACAAACCTTTGACATAAGAAGCCTTGCAAAAAGCCGGCCCTAACTCAAACAGTTCCACGCGATGTTTCGGGTGGGCGCTTGTTGTGGTCTATTTGGCAAAGGCCTCTGAACCTAACAAGCACAAATTCAGCCCAAACTCTTCATCGGCACAATTAGAGTCCGCCGCCGCATACAGCGAGCTCGTCGAGTACTCCTTTCTCTGCACGCACCTTAACATACTCATCCTTGGGACTTGCAACGACGGCATGCTATGCGCTGGAGACTCAAACGCCGGGAATGATCCCTAGAATGACCGCCATCGAAGTCCCGGGTCCGACGACGAGTCCAAGGACAGCACATAGCAACCTAGGGATGACGAGGAGCGTCCTAGATCGTGGTGAGCTACTACCTTGTCCTCAGTCCAAGTCCCTGGCTCTTCAACCTGTCCGCTGTCCGTTGCGAATTGAAGATCGTTTCCGGTGTACCAGCGTGTTGCGAGGAAGGCCATCGTCATCGAGAGGAATGAGGAGCTAGAAGCGCTTTGTGAGCCCAACGTCTGTGAATAAAATGGGGCGTCCACTGGTCATGGAGGACGCAGGAAGAGGAGAGTTGGATTGTAGGCTGCGATCTTGATGCATGAACAAGACTGCGTCGACCGGCCCTAAAGAGCTTCCTCGTGTGCTCAGCCCTTCCAGTTCCCCCTGACTCTCATCTCTCGCTCCTTCCTTTTCACAGTACTTGTCTTACCTGCAGTCGTTTTCGCGCTTACGCAACCTTCAGATGAACTGCGGCAACGTTCTCTGTCGTGCTTGCTGCGCGCTTTTAGCGATATCCGACCACCAAGCAACTCGAAGCCCCGGCAAGAACAAAAGACAATGGCCCCTATTGGAATCGCGAAATCCGCACCCACAGCAAGCCCTCGATGCTGTTCCCTTCACACTGACTTCGGTGAGTCATGCTCTGCTGACAAATTTGTCCCCCATTCTCTTGCGAGTCTTGCGAGGAAGTGTGCTTGAATACACTGGGTTCCCTCCAGCGCAGTACCTTATTGTGTTCTTACTGGGTACGCGAACCGTTGATCTTGTGATCTTGCGGCGTGAGGACACGCGAGCAGTCGCAGCACCCAGAGACGCCCATTGGCAGGGGGTTGCGTCTGAGGAGCACGAGCTGCGTCTGCCGCGCGGACTAGAATTGAATGGCTATATACGATAATATAAAGCGTATGCATTTACATCATAGCGCATCGCGAACGACGAACAGCGCATCCATGCGCGAGATCAAGTACACGACCAGACTCGCGATGACCAGGAGGCGCGCGAGGACTGGGTCCATCGCGCACGAAAACGCGAAGAGAAGGTGCTCGCCCGCGGCCTTCTGCTGTCGCGCGCGCATTCCGGGAGTCAACCAACCAATAGGTTGTCTATGGTCAGGCCTGGTCGTACAATTCTGGTGAGCGCCGCACCTCGAGAATCGCGTCGAGACTTGGAGCAGGTTGAGATGCGTGCCGGAGGAGGTCGATAGACACCCCGAAACTGCGCGTGGCGAAATTTGAGTCTGGATTGGACCACACGAGTGTCGTCAGCTATTGGATGAAGAATGTGAGGGGCGAGGGAGGGGAGGCTCACCTATTCTTCCTCTGCGAAGATCGATGTCGCGCACGCGGTATATAATCATCTCTTCCCCGGTTTTTGGGTGTGGTACGAACACGAAGCCTGCGATAGGTGGCGTTTAAGTTGTATGCTCGTCATCAAAGGAAACGCCGCTTACCGTAACCGTTGAGAGCGGCATTGAGGATCGCTGTAAGAGTGCCCTCAGACTCCGTAGAGTCGGCGGAGTTACGAGAGCGAGAGGCGTTCATTATGCTGGGAATGTGGTGGGTGCGAAAGAGGAAACGGCCTGTGGTGCTTATGAGTGGCGCTCAAGGGTGGATGGACTAATGAAGGTCGCGCATGCGAGCGGATGCCAATGTTAAACAGGATGAAAGTGATCCGTCAAAAGCGGGTCTTTGTTCACTTAAAAGCGATATGACAAAAGACCGGACCAGGCTTGTCTGACGGCTGACCACAAAGCGTCGCGACAAAAGCATGTGACACAAAAGCTCGGAACAGGTGCATGCATGCAGACTTCCGAAACATACTCGAAGGAAGAACAACAGCACAGCGAGCGACGATGCGGTTAGTGCACCTGACGATTCCATCGTACAAGATCGCTGATATCGAGAATAGAAACCGAGGCGGAATCGATAGTTGTCCGGCAACAACGGTGGGCACTCCCGCTAGTCACTGGTGCGCCTCCTCTTTCTTGGCCAACCTCTTCTTGAGGTTATCACCCGAGGTCATGTCAGGATTCGTTTTCCCGGTTAAGTACTTCGCAGCGATGCGGCCGTGCGACTTGAGGTACCTTTCCGCCGTCGATTGCTCATCGCCAAATGGAACTTGTTGGTACTTGGGACATGGGAACGGACCGTATATTGGGTGACTCAGCCTCTCCCCCGATGTGCCCTTGGGCCTGTACACCGGTGGGTCCGGCTTTCCGAGGCGAGGGAGCTTTATTTCCGGATTGCTGTAGCGGGGAGTGAGCGATCGTGAGTACGGAGCGGTTGAAGACCATGCACTCACTAGTGACGGTACCGGAGCAGAAGCAATGTATCCTGGAGGGTGACCTCCTGAGACGCGTTATTCACGTAGGAGGCGTAGGATCGGTCATCTTTCTCCCCGGTCGCCTTGCAATCCTGCTTGCCACTGACCTTGGCCAGCAGCTTGCGGACCCTGTCCTGCTTGGGAGTCGTTCCGCTCTGCTCAGTATAAGTTTTCGGTCTGCGGATATGGTTGAATCCTGCGCCTTTGGCACGACTGTCCCAGAACCCGCGTCGTCCGGCTGCATTTGCGGCCTTGGGGTTGCTGCGTTTGTCGACCCGCCGCTTCTCCAGGACCTTTTCAGAGTCCTTCTGATCTCGAGTGAAGTAGGGCATGACGGCTTTCGCAGGCTTTGAATGAGAAGGTGGTTGGGTACCGCTGATGGAAAGCCACGTACCTACGCTCGGGGAAATCTCCCGATTGTTCGCCGACAACACATCGTTTTCGACGCACCCTCCCTCGTTTGGGGAAATGGCCGGATTTTCCACTGACAACATGTGGTTTTGGATGTATTTCGCCTGTGTCGTGTCCCAGCCATTCGGATGCTCCCCACGTCTGCGATCTGTAGTCCCTGAAATGAATGTGAGTGGCCTTGCGAGACAAGGCGATGCAAGGGTGTGGGCACAAACCAGCCCTTTGCTGAATTTCCTCCCTGATAAGATATTTCTTGAGGAACTCTCTTCGAAGAGATGTCCGGAAGTACACCCGTATGGCAGGGAATTTTAGTTGCCGTGGGCAGGGGATGCGCCGCTTCTTAGGAAATTTCTCCTTCTTGGAGGCTTGGCGAGTGTCAGCCCAGCGCTTCGATGCCATTGCGAGTGATAGGTGTGGAAAAGAGTTAGGTTGACGTTATACAGTGGAGAAACAAGACGAGTGTTGTCGGTCGGTGAGTGGTGGTTGGGATCAAGTTCAGACGACCCGAGCGCTAGACGCGAGCCTTGAGTTGGGCCTTGTCGGCGAACAATGGGCGGGCCCGACAATTTGCGCATCAGCGAGTCACACATTTCCGAACCCACTGCGGCCGAATTAGAATACCTCGCGGGCCGCTTAATTGCGGTTCAATTTCCCGGACGGACGAAATGAGACGACGTGATTGTAATTCAATTCGATACAGTATTGCGAGGATGGCTACATTGATACAGTATGTGAGATCAGAATTGGAGCAGTGAGAGGATATTCCAAATCACTGTGTTCTGGTGAGTACGTTATGGATGTAAAGGAGAATGGGCATGCAACATGATGACGAGCGCGCAAGTAGGGACTGGGATGGAACACAGCAGACAGTAGAAGGAGCGACATGATGGTAAGTTAATAAATAGTTAGTCAGCATAAATATACTAGAGATTAAATCAGCACATGATAGCGACTACAAGAGCACTTCAGTGAGCGACGCACCAATTATAGGCATGATATTTGGAAACACTGGGCTCGGACCGCTAGCTGCGAGTGGCTCACGCCCTCGCACTCGAAATCCGATTCGAATTACACTGCGTCTTTGGCTTTAGCCCTCAGCCACTTCGACATTCCTCCCTGTGGATTCCTTCAATGCCTGGCGTGACTGCCGCAGATAGTCTTCAGGTGCGTCGGTAAATTGACGAGGTCCCCTACGAAGAACGCCCGTCTCAGCCACGCACGCGTGGGATCTGTTCAGGCAAAGTATGGCTTTGCCTTCCTTGGAGGAGCGCCGTCCGGTCTTAGATTTGTGCGCCTTCCGCTTCGATGCCTTCAACAGCGGTGCTACTGACACTTGGAACAGTTCAGCGTTTTCCAGACAGCCATCGTTGAGCCAGGACGAACTCACCGGTAATGGGCGTCGGTTGCTTGCCTTGGTCGAGTGCCCTCGACTCGCTTACCATCGACTCGATTGTGCGACTCGACTGGGTGACAGTCACCTCAACTCGAGTCGTCGACGCAACGGGTGTGGTCTGCACCTTCGGGCGAGCAACAGGCCGTGGAATGCGAGAGGGCCTCGGGTTTACCGGCTTTTGCACAGCTGACTGAGGCTGGTTCAGCGCATGCTTGGGCTGGCCTGGAGTGGCCGTGTGCTGCGACACCGAATCTGATTAATTCAGTCATGAGATCAGGAGGCAAGGCAGAAAAGGGATCTTTGGAAGCATTTACTCACCGTCACTCTGACCGTTATCGACGGTTGTCTGTTCCGTATTGGCGATCCTCTCGGCCTCAACATGACGAACTGTGAAATCGATTATCATCCAGCAGAACTAGTCTACGGAATTAATCGGGGACTTACCAACCGCGGCGTAAATCTTAGTCCGTCGCGCGACCTCCTCCGGAGAGTCGTAGTCAAAATTGGGGTCAGTCCACCAACCCTCGAGATCCATCTTCAGCGCTATTGTTGTACACCATCAAATGGTTATATACCATTGAGAACAAAAGTCAGCCTTGGACGCGCTCGACTATGGCATTGCAAAAGGGATTGACACGTACCCTCGTTGTAAATCCTGCCCAGAATAGAAGGAACAGCGCGCCATTTCATTGAATCGCAGTCCCCGTTCGATGTGCACTCAACATGCAGAGGCGTAATGACCGGGGGAGGGGCGACCGCTGGCTTTCCGCGGAGAAGGACGATCGGTGGAGGACAAGAACGGGGAGCCATCTGTACTGTGTAGTACCCGAAGGCGAGCGAACACCCAGAATGACGGAAAGGAATGAAACTGAGCTGTGAGAGAAGTCCAGAAGCAAGGTGGTGGTCGGTTTGAGAGAGTGAGGGGAGTGAGACGGGAGGGAAAAGGCTGCGGGGGCGGGTCATGGGCTCTTAAGCGAAAACCTTACCGACGCACATACCGTTATTCAACTGTCAACATTCCCGTGACGTTCCTGATGCTCCATCGTACGCAAAGAGAGGGCCATTGTCCTCATCAACGTGATGCAAGAATAGATCAGTTCACCGTTCAAAGCTTTAGTCGGAAGCCGGACCATGTACAAAGAGCGATCATTTTTGGGAAGCGTTATTATGTCCCTCTGCTCGAAATACACATGTCCGATGTAAGAACGGAAGACGTAATACAGATATAGACCATAGAAAGACGAGTATACAGCGAAGCGTCCACAAAGCACAGGTCAAAACCAAGAAACAGCAGACTTGACGCAGGGCGGGACACGGTAAGTCCATGAGCGTAATAGGCAGTCCGAAAATTACCACAACCCGTACTCCACTAGCCATTTATCGTAATCAAAAACTTCTCCGCACTCCTCGCCGTCCTCACTACTACTGTACACGGTCGAATCGTCAGAGCCGAACGAAATGTCCGCCTCCAAATCAAGGCTGACAGCAGAGAAATCGAACGAAACATCCGCATCCGACTGAACGCTAGGAGTAGGGATGTCCACTGCCTCCATTTCGGCGACATCGTCATCGTCCTCATCACTCCACCTCAAGAACTCCAAAATGGCCTGCTCCCTCAGCGCCGCCGCTTTCCGCTCCAAGATGTCGGACGACTTCGCCTTCCAGAACGTCACCGCCGCCGGGTCGACGTACACCTTGATCGTACCGAGCGGGTCCGGGTCAGCCTTGTGGTGAACGCAGTGCTTAACGTCCTCGACGTTCGGCGGAACCCGCCTCTCCATGTCGGCGTCGAGACCGAACAGCTCGGACGTTGTGTAGCCCTGAGCGTGCTTGACGTGGATGCGACCCTTTCCGGTGCGGTCGATGAGCTTCTTCGCGTCGTCTGTGTCCAGGAAGTATCTGTATTGGCTTGGGGACGGTTCGAGTTTCGTGCGCTGGGCGATGTTGCCGGCAGGTGTTCCGGGAAGTCGCGGGGTCGGTGCGTCACGCTCGTAAAGCGGCGGGAACGGGCATTGGTAGGAGGGATATATCCTGGTGGTTGTACACAGTCCATTTAGAATCTGGGATACATGACGAATGGAGTGTTGAACGTACCTCTGGAGGCGCAAGTTGTTGAACACATTGACGCGAAGGTCTTCTGTGTCCAGAGTGTGGCCGCCAGGGAACTTGGAGACGGGCCGAGGGACCTTTTCTGGAGGGATGTGCTCGGATATTTGCGCATGGGGACTGTGGACGTAATGGATCCTATCGTCGTCGACTGCGAGTAGTGGTGGCGGCGGTGGTTGGTGCGAAGACGATTCTTCGGGATTGTCCTGCCTCAATGACGACGAAATTCCGTTTAGTATGTCGTCAATGTCCGGAAGGTCGTCGATACATGAAAAGATATCTCCGTCGGCTGGGACAGAGGGGGTGTCGAGAGGCGGCGCATCGTCAGATAGACTTGCCAGGCTCCAAGGATCGATATCTAGGGATGGGATGGTTGGGCTGAGATATCTACTACCTATCAAACACGTACACGCACCTGAGCCATTCCATCCGCCGTATCCGTCCGTGCTATATGGTCTTAACATATCTACAGCCCGGGGCAATATATGTCAATGACCATCCATCCAGTGCGACGAACATGACTGACAACATACCGAGTGAAACCCACCCGTCCGCGTCGTCAATATCAAAGGGAGGTTGGAATTCCTCTGGGGGCGGAAAAGCGATGGGATCCACTGATGGTTGAGACATGTCAGTCGGGAGTTGGTGGTTAGCAGCGTCGATGCGCAAGGAACGTACATGGTGGGGAAGTTCTGGGTCGCTTTGTATGAGAAGAGACGTCCTCTAGATGACGCTTCTTTGGCGGAGAGGGAGGCTCGGGGACGATCCGTGCAAGCGGGTGGCAAGGAGCGGCAAGCCGGCGAGGGACAACAATTGGTGTTATAGTCACTGCCATCGCGATTGTGAGCTGATGAGAATGTCGGTATGTCTGGACGTTGCGGGAGGAAGCTGAAAGGCAGCTGTAAAGCGCGAGCGGCGTTGAAAGAGGTTGTGGACGTGGTCAAAAGGGATGTTGAAAGCGAAAGGGCGCCTCGCGTCTCCCCAGCACCTAAGCGAACCATAAGCGCCGCCACATCCAGACAAAGCAAGGGCCACTCGACGCACTGAGGGTAGGCTCCACTCTGGAAGAACAGCATTTGTAATAATACACAATAAACTTGTCAGTTTCGTTGGTTCTCGCACATGAAACCTTTCGACTAACCTGGATAAATGTTTGGTGTTATCTGTTACATACAACGTTGACTGTCCAAAAGCTTCTCCCCAAAAGTACACATTGCCTCTTATCGAGAACTTATAAAAGCATCACTGACGTCCGTGTATCCACAAGCTGGGATGCACGGTCGAGCCAGAACTTCCCGCATGGCTTATGCGGGGACCGTCTGCGTGTGGGAGGAACAGATGAATTCCATCTCGTGTACAGGGCGATGGAGAGCAACACACCTCGTATGTTGTAGACGTGGCCCAGTCTTTCCTGACCGTCGCTAGGTCGTGAGTACCGCCCGCCGTCTACTGAGAGTTCGAGGGTCGCGCGGCACTGTACCTACCGCATGATGCCTTCACCCCTGCCTTCCTCGCCGCCATAGGTCATCATCAATGACATAACACGCGATACACGGCGAGCAGTGCAGTACATGAAGTGCGGACGGGAGGTCGTCGCAGTGACAGTGGAACAATACTTGATTTTTGGTGCACAGTTGTGGACGATTCTGATTGGCTGCTCGACATTTGCGATACTCAACGCCGCACTGCCATCCAGCGCTTCGAATGTTGGGCACAACAAGGGGGAGACTATGATAGTCAAAATATGCGGCAGAGTATGACAGCGAATAGATTTGGCATCCAACGGTATCGATACAGTGGTATGATATGAAGCGAGAGCACCATGCTAAGGTGTGCGTATTCAAGAGACGACGACGATTCAGATAGCGCGGACTTGAAGGACAGCATAGCGGATGGGAAGGTACGGCTGCGATAGACGTGTTGTACATACGAGTGCGATAACGCGAACGAGATAGAGAGCTGTGGACAGCATTGGAGAAATATCGTATGAGAATTAGGTCGTCATCATGAGAACCCCGGTAAGACAGGGCGTCGCATGTATTTCCAGAGAAATACCTCGAGAGAGCCGGGTTCCGTGAGACAACGGAGGGAGGGAGTCGGCGAGCCACCGCTCAGATCTCCTCGTCAGACTCAGGAGACCGCTCTTCTTCCGTTATCTCAAATCCGGTCTCCTCTGCGTCCTCGTCGTCCTCAGGATCTTCGGACTCGTATGGGTTCCTCTCAAAGAGAGTCGCCTCGTCCAAGCCCCTTGAAGCATAGTGTACGCTGCACAAACTCCAGCAAGTCAGTCAAGCACACGTGAGGGTTGAACACGACTACTGACGCATTTATAAAATGTCCAGTCAACACCTTCTCATAAAGCGTGCACCCCACGCGTCTGCGGCGCAGAATCCGCGGGAGGCCGCAGGCGGTCGTCTTAGGCAAGGCTTCTACTCCGTGGATAATTCGCACGAGGTACTCCTCGACCATTCGTGTCTCTGCACGCGCAAAGCGGCCCCCTTCCGGGCCAGACGAGCGGGCTATGTGTTCTGTGCCCAGATTGCGGAGCCCACATGTGCCAGTATGATCCCCACGCATGAAGGATTCAAGGTGACACGTACCGACCAGGTCGAAGTCAAACGCATCGAAGGTATATTCTGGATCTGGCGATGTGCTCCTGTCACCCGACGCTATCGATTTCGTTTCAACAGCAAGCGCAAGCGGGACGAGGTTTAGACTTACGGGACCCGACATCGGCATCGACATCGCTGAGAGCACATTGAAGAGGAGCCGCTGTCGTCTCGTGGGTACCTTCGGTGGTTGGATGTCAGACTCGAGGCTGGAAAGACGCGATGATGACCGACCCGTTGCCCCAGACGCACTTGGAGATACATGTGTAGTAGCATTCGCTGGAGGGCATAAGGGATGTGGGTGAGTAAAAAACGACGAGCTCCAGCGCGACACGACGCGGACGCACCACAAGCTTGAGGCATCACGAGATGAGGTGGGGAATGGGAGTGTACAGCCGAGCAGCAAAATGAGAGAACCGCGGGAAGGACGGGGACGAAAGAGGGTTGAGAATAGAGCTAGATATAGTGGGGATGAAGGAAAAAGAGTGAAAGAGAAAGAGAGAGACGGCGAAGCAACTGGTAAACCTGCGGAGTGTCGGTCGGCGTGTGCCGCTGAGTTTGTCGCCGAGGTGCCGGGTTGAAAGCAGTCCCAATGAGGAAAGTACGCACGGAACAACATGGGCCTCTCGGATACCATTGTGTAGTTGACGGCTATGGTGTGGGACGTACCTGATATAAGTACGTGTCGTCAAGTGTGGGCGCTGCTCGAATCAATCACTGCAAAATGCAGGCCACAAAGCGGCACGTCCTTATTTGATGGCAAATAACTTGCATATGTTAACACTCCCTTCTTCACAGAGCCACTGCAGCTATTAAATGGGATCGGAGTCAGCCTCAACTGTCCGGAAGCGGATATGTGACACACACTGTGATCGATGACGGTCACGATATCCCATCAAAGCGTTGTTGTCGTCTATTTGGCGGCGGCCTCTGAATTAAACACGACCAAACAAGTCTTCCGAGACAGCCCGAACGCAGCTTCGCCCGGCGACCAAGCATCGACTATTGTCCTCGAG
The DNA here is from genome assembly GCA_032821775.1 of Sanguinoderma infundibulare. NCBI lineage: Eukaryota > Fungi > Basidiomycota > Agaricomycetes > Polyporales > Polyporaceae > Sanguinoderma > Sanguinoderma infundibulare. Next base: position 273,794 of record JAVLRN010000015.1, on the reverse strand, counting down.
ACCTTCCCTACCATTGTCCTGCCAGTTCCTGCCGCCCAGAACAAATGCATTCGTGACCTTGAAGCCCATTGCTGTGGATGGAGTTCCGAAAAGCAAGCCAAACGCATCAGGGTCGACGTCGATGTCGACGAAGCTTCCCCCGGCGCAGTGGCCGAGAGCGGAGAAGGGAAGAGGGCTCCTGGTACGCACGTACACTCATCGTCTGTTGCGCTTTGGGTGGATTTGGTGAGGGCCGATGGATCGCCCGAAGTTGAGTGCTTGCGTATGCATAGTGCTTGCTAGTCTTCCAGTCCCAGCTGTACCCTGTATGCGGCTGAGAAAACGTCAACGGGGTATCGAATTGCAAGGCACATAAGGGAATTGTACAACAGGGCAATTTTGTCAACGGAAACAAGCGGTCGTTGGGTTGAACTTGAGGAACTTGAAGGAATCGGATTCAAGCTAGATTACTCCATTTTGACGCTCAGCGTACTGAGGGTTCGCTATGATGACCGCAATTTGAGGTACCCACGAAGCTCGAACATGCTCTCATTCTGGCACATATGTCTGTGGTTAGTTAGGCAATATTCGTCTTGTTTCCACTTCTCAGAACGGATCGATCAATCAGGCTCAACATCTGCTTGCGCTCGAGCCATCCGCTCCCTGGGGGCTTGCACGAGTTCCATCGAAGCATTGCTCTTCTCCTTCCAAGATGTTGGTTGACACCCGTAAGTGTCTCGGTTTGAGTGAAAAGTTCTCTAGCCACATGAGGTTGGTTGTGGATCGCAAAAACGTGTCTATTCTGGGAGTGATTCCCACTCCTAAGTGACTCTATCTCGCCATTTCTTCCAAATGCACCGAGGTGCGACGGCTCATCATTTGCTGACGCGTACTGAGTAACTACTCTTCGTGTGTAGGTATTAGGCACCGGCGTCGTCCAACATTAGATCTCGACACCTACTAAGCCCTTGGTGAGCATTTTTGCCGCGTGTGGACGTATGCTACTTCGATAAGCCTCGTGCCATCACTGCGGAGAACCTGGTTGTTGAGGGAGTCACTAGTGTTGAGTGATTGCGCCGGTATCCTTGTAGACAGTTCACCATTGACCATGATTGTAGCTCTTCGGACGCTACCAAGCTTGTCAATGTCAAGGCCATGCGCCGTGAGACGAAGGCTCTAGTTCTCGCTGCCACGCACGCGCTTGTTCGTCTCGACGACCATATGATCGTCTGCGAGCCAATGGAACGGACGACTCTCGATGAAGCCAAACCAGGAAGGTCAGAATCATCGGTGGATAGAGGGGATTTTGTGTACAAGCTAGGATCATTTTGAATCCAATATTTATGATACAGCCTGAGTCAAGGCACAGAATTTGGGCGTTCAAGTTCATCACGAGTTGGAAAGCACAGCCTGTGGGAACTTAATACCAAACAAGTTTAGCCGAAGCTGATTAGTAATATAATGTTGTCCTTCCACTCGGTGACCACCACAGCCCTCCCCCCCGAAGACATGGTGATGGTACAAAACCAAGGCAATCGCTCGTGAGTTGGCTTGCAATTGAGCTCGACTTCAAGCGCTTATGGTCCCTACCATATAGGCCTCCAGATGCCTTTTGTCGATTGGACAGCGACAGCCTGGATCAGCTATTCGAACACGTCGTCGCATGCAAAGGCTTGCGCCCACTCTCCTTGACTTGCAAGTGGATAAGGGAAGCGTGCAGACCAATATTGTTTCGTAGGTGCCTCATGTGGACACTGTACACGGCCAATTCTAGGAGCATGCCTCCAGAGACGGTATGGCCATACGTCCGGTCAGCAAGATCCCCTCCTTCGTTCGTTGCAAGAACTGAGATATCTTGCAATAAACCAGGTCCCTCGTGCTACGGTGCCACTTTCCTCGTCTTCAGCACGCGACACATGCATACTTCGACTGGGAGGACGTATACGACGACATTTACGCACCGCTCACTGCCACACTATCCCGTATGCCCAACCTCCGGAAGATCAGAATCGGCTATTCGTACGATGAGGGTGTCCCATGGGAAGCGATTAACGCGGTCATTCAGATTCCTCAGCTTCGCAGTCTTCATATTGGCGGTTATCTGGACAATCGCCTTGCCCTCCCTCCCGAAATCGAGCAGTCCTTGCGTCTCCCGATCCACTCGCTCGCGTCTATCGACTATCCATCTTGGGGATATCATGAATGTTCCCCCACAGAGATCAAACTCTTTTCCGTCCTCTTGCAACAATTCGCCGCTCAACAGTCGCTCGAGAGGCTCATCATCCCCAGCGAATGCGCACCTTTGGATTGTTTGAGCACGGCGCAGTTCCCTCGCCTCCGCGAGTTCTCTTTGACTGGGCCGCGCTGCGTTATCACGTCGGCTGTACACGGCCAGCCATACGTCCCTTACATCAGCGTTCTATCAAACACGCCTCGTCTCCAACAACTAACGTTGGCCCTAGGACAGCCCGCCAACCTGCCGCGCCAGGAGATATGGCCCGCCGGGATGAGGACCACGTTCCCCTGCCCGGATCTCCGCAACCTGTCTGTCTCCTATCCCCATCCTGACGACGAGTTCTATACTCATCTCCCACCTACCCTCGAGTCCCTCGCGCTACGCTGCTGGCCTCGCCACTACCTCCACCTCCTCTCACACGACATCGAAGCGATGAAGGAGCTAAGCTGGCACTCTCCCGTCCTTAATTCGTCGGAAATGCTCCGAATCCTGCGTCGCTGCGCTTCGTCCAGCCTCCGGTTTCTGGAAGTGGAGTTCGTAGAGGACGATCAGGCGAACGCACTCTTCAGTTTCATCCCGAATGCGTTTCCCCAGCTCCGGGATCTGATCATTCATCGCTACCGTGACGCACGCGGGAGCGTCGTGCCTGTGGTGCGTTACCCTTCCCCTCTGAAATCCAACTCACAAGCCGATTCTCTGCGCTTTCCTAGGCCGCTGTCGCAGAGGCGTTAGCTGCCTTGCAACATCTTCGCGTGCTCCTCTGCTACCTAGATTTCGAGGACGCCCCACACCCTTCCGTCCGCGACATCAGAGGTTTCAATTCAACACTGCAACGTGCGGCAGACGAGTTCGCGAATGCGCTCTCGCGGACCATGGAAGTGGTGGGCCTCTTGCGACGCCACAATTACACGAATGAATACGTTTGCTTTCGAGTTGTTCGCGACGATGACAGTAGCGTACGGGCGGTGCGCGATGTGTCTATCCATGAAGTACATGGGATTTCGTATGTGGCGTCACATACCCTTCGGTTTCTTGGCAAATTTTCTCACATATGTTGTTCGCCAGCACCGATGACGGTGAGGGGCCGCCTTTCAAGAGAATACGTTGAATGGCATATGGTTTCTCGATTCAATGGGCCATCGCCTATGTATGTTATAAGTTGCGCCTGAACCGTCGCGGCTTCAGAAGATCACCGCATGTAACATTCCATCCATGTTGCAATGGGAATCCAAGACTACTTGTACATTCATGCCACTGTATGACCATCGAGAGTATCCTCCGCACCTGGACAACTACTGTCTGTTCCTCATGACGAGTCCAAACCGGAAGTATGGCTGCTTAGATTCGTCAGGTCTGTGCATGGCGACAATCGCTGTTTGGATAAAGTTCTTCCGGGCTAATTAGCACTGAATCGCATCAATTCATTGAAAGGAACGTACGAGGCCTAAGATGCAGGGACTAGTCTTTGACGGGCATTGCCAAAGGAGTCCATTGCGCTCACGATCGCAGAGGAAAGGGGCAGCTTTTGTACGCAATGGTACCTGTGTACCTTTTGACATAAACAACCATTCGATTCTTGACGCAGGAATGTTCGCCCATTCAGGTACAGAGAATGGTATGCCGATCACGTCGAACGCATCTACAAGCGGCTTCAAGGGAGTGGGTTTGAAATACGAACAACACGTCCCTAGATAACGCGATGGTGAGCCGAGACGAATCCGACACACAAGACCATCGACACCACTCGTACCTGTGTCAACGTAGAAATTCTCGCCGCCGCCGAATTCGATCAATATATCTTGGGGTTCGTAACGTCCTTGATAAGCTGGCAACACGGGAACGTGGATGCGCATCTCCTTGACGGTGATCATCCACTTGGACGGTGACTCGTCCGCGGTGAAGATCTGAGGGCTCCAAAACAGTGTATCCGAAAGCATATGGGATGGGAACTCGTTGAACGCGAGGAAGCTGGTACTGAAAGTAGCAACAGCCCATGAAGAATTCTCAGCAGTCCGACACGATAAGGTCGCTCTGAACATACCCCGACGATCCTGGAGGGATGAGACGCCAGTAAAGGACAATTCCTCCATCGTCCTGAGAAGACACTTTGAGATTGTTAACGAATAAGTCATAGTAAACTGAACTCACGCCTTCGACGGTGGGAAGCTCGCCTTCAATGGCTTTCGAGAAGCTCTATCATCCAGTCAGACAGAGTCGCGCAGGGAGATCGTGAGGTACATACACGTAACATGTATGGCTGACGCTGATCAGGCCTTCTAAAAGGCCGGTCAAATGCCTTCTGGACTCTGTTAACATTATAGTCATATTCCTGAACACCCGACTTAAGGATGGAAACAAACCACATTTCCGGACTCAATCCGATCACCCCGTGCATGCGCTTGTCATCCAAGATGAGGCTTGAGGCTGCATCGCAGATCCCGAAGGCAAAATTCGCCGTAAACTTCTCCCTTTGGTCAGGGTTATCCCGAGATGCGTACCAATCCCACGCGTTTTGAAGCTCGAATTCAACCCCGGGAGGGGTCATTGCTCCGAGAACTATCAATACTCAGTTAGCATGGTTTCATGCAGATAGATATCACTCGCCTGTCACAGACTCGTCGACATAGGTGACACGCGGATAGTGGCAAAGCGCCTCGACAATGTAAGGGTCGGTCTGTTGTCGTGGAATCTCCCGCTCCAGGTACTTCGGCAGGAAGCTGAGAGGAATTGAAGGAGGACGATGGTTGCGCTCGCATTTGGCCACCGTAATCCAGCACTGAACGCCATCTTCACGCTTCCACTCGTCCTTGATGCTTACCAGCTGGCAAACGTGCCTGTGAAACAACCAACTGCAAAGAGGAAAGTCCGTTAGATATCCTGAGTGATCGCACTTGGCCTTTCACTCACGAGGTATCCGAACCTGCGGAGAAGGTTTGTCAGCGGGTATACCTAAGCATTACTCGCTGTACGACTCACCGGTGTCGAGCTCGACCTTGAACATTACCCTGTGACCATTCAAGATTTCAAGTGTCTGAACGTATATCAGTCAATATTCCCAGTCCTCTTGAGCTATGGGACTTATGATCTTGACGTAATACAGCCGTGACTCTGGAGCGAAAAATGAGTTATTATCCATCAGCAAACCGGGTTTGAGATTTACAAAGACCTGTAACAATGCATGTAGCTCTGTAGCCATCGTAGTGGTTAGTAGGTGCCTCACCCGATATTCCAGTTTTGCTTCTGGCTCTGCAGCCTTCCGACGGACACGCCGATTCGCTACAGTTTATAGCTGAACGTGCTCCGGGGCGCTGTAGGATTTCGCCGGAGCCGGGGGAAATACTGTAATGGCCTGTCGGATAGGTGCGCGCTCCCTGTAGTGCCATGTAGGATCAATGGGGATATTTTGTAGCACCATGCAGGATTGATGGGGAGATATGGTAGAGGACTACAATAGTCCCCGGGCGTATGGTAGTGTACAATGAATGGCTGTAGTTGCTGTATAGTGGGTCACTGGCAGGCATTGCCCTGGTACTCGCCCACGGCCATGCAACGCACACGAAATTTAATAATGGTCAAAATTATCAATTTTGGCGGGCGGAGCAACAATACATCACAGCATCTATTACGAAAAGAGAGAGAACGCGAGCATGCGATTTGTGGACCAGCGCGAGACAAAAAGAGACCAAGGCACTTGCAAATCGACAGCAGAGCGAGAACAGGCGAGCAGGACAGAGCCACCAAGAGAGCAAGCAGACAGAATGGGCAGGGAGGAGGTCGAGGCGTTCAATGAGATCCTCTATACTGCCGAAGTAAGAAGGTCGTCGTGGAGGACCTGAACACAGCGCGAGGTCAGCAAGATCAGGAAGGCTAGCTGTGCGTACTCTACTCGGAATACATCCCATCCACATCCTCGCACGCGGTGTTCTGAGGGTGCTCGGTATCCGCAGCCAGTTCATTCTCTTGGTGGGGACGCTTCGTCTCCGGTTGGGGGGCCGCGGCCTCAGTGTCCGGCTCCTTGTGCTTGGTACCGCCCGCAGCGCTCCCGCTCGGGCCTTCCTCGTTGCCGTTGGTGTTCGCGGCGTCCTCGCCGTTGTCATTTGCGCCTTCCGAGCCGCCTTTGTCCTCACCGCTGTTATCGTCCGAGCTGTCCTCGCCATTGTTGTTCCGGCCGTCCTCGCCGCCGTTCTTGGTTGCACCGTCATTGGTGCGGTTGCCATTGTCGTTGTTCGTGCCATGCGCGTCATTCGAGGGGCGAGCAGGCTTCCTCTTCAGCGCGACCGCCTCGCGCGCATTGATGCGCTCGCTGGTCTTCTTGAAGAGCGCAAGCGCAGTGTTCCCTCGCAGGACATGGAGCTCGACTGGCTCTGCGCCTCCTGTCCCGAAGACCAGGCTGGTTGTCGAGATGGTTGTGCAAGTTGAACTGGACTAGGAATGCGGGAATTCACTTACCATGTCCACCAGGCGAGGAGCTCCTTCGCCCACGTCGGCGACTCGAACGCGGCCTCGAATAAACTTCGTGTGAACTCCCTGCCATGCCAAAATTGACCATCAGCCGCCGCCCATCCAGGCTGAGAGCAGACAAGGTTGCGCATCTGACAAACAGTTAGCTCGACAACTGTGCGCGTGGGAGGCAGGGGAGACGGAAGAAAAGTCCTTCGGATGGATGGAAAGACGCAACTCCGCGAGCGAAGCACGGAAGAGAGGCTGGATGGCCTGCGCCGACAGGGGTCGAAGTGGTAAGGCAGAAGGAGTGGAGGAGGAAAGAGCGGATTGGGTGTAGGGTCGGGTGGCATCCATGCGCGTCAGCAGTGCGCTGTCGGCTTGGACATTGCTGAACTCGGTCATATGGCGGCCGAGAATGCAGGCATCCTGATATATCTTCTCATACCCGAGGTACACCCGGGTATCCTTGCTATATGCGCGCATACAGCCATGTACATGGTAGATGGCATTGGACGACTCACTTGGCTTTGTGTTCCAGCCTGCGAAGGAGCTGGATGGACGTGTCTTCGTCCTCTCTCTCGTCCTCGTCCTGCTCATCCGCCGCCCCGCCCTTGGCCTCACCCTCACCCCCACCCTCATCCCGCCCATCCTCCGCCCTGCGCTCACTGTTTTGAATGGCAAACAAAGGAGCAGAGAATGAGACACATACTTGATTCACCGGCATCCTCCTTGAGTCTCTGGAGGACGTCTGCAAATGAGGATTGGTTTGGCTCAGAGTTTGTAGGACCGGATGGGGAAATCTTGCGCTTCTTGGAAGCAGGCTGTGAGTCCATATTGAGCTTGAAGCTCGTTTTGCTGTGGAATGCGTGGGTGGTGGTCAGATGGTGCAGAGAACGCGTCGGGAGAGGCGCAATGGACGGACCCGCCATGGAAAGGGAAGTTTTCTTTGGAGGACGGAGAGATGGTCGACGTAAGAGGTCAAGAAGCGAGTCTGAGATTGATGGGGAGCGCGAGGGTTATTTTATGGGGAAGTCAAGGGTGCATGTCATTGGGGAGAGAGGGAGAATCAGATGCTTCCGCGCGTATAGGGAGAACCTGATCATGTGACCGTCTCCACTCGCACTCTTGTGCGCCCGGGTCCTACTGCACTAAATATCTGCGAAGGATTTCTCCTGGGCTATACCTGCCGTATTGCCCTGCAATAATTGGCCGCACGCCGAGGATGAATTGCATCACTTTGCAGTGATTAATGGTTTCCGTCGGCACAGCTAACATTGCTCTGTAATAATTACTATCACCCGGCGGCAGCATTACAGGGCTCTACAATTGATTAATCGTATGCGGCTGAACCCTCCAGGATTCCATCGTATCCGACGACTTCCTACAGAGTCCTACGGTGGGGCTGGATCCTGTGAAATCTGGCATAGCCCCCTAGCGCTTAGTGTAGCCTTTCAGGCAGGTTGCGCTTTTGCTGATGTCAGCTGCTCGATACAGAAATCAACAGACGGACTGCTCTGTATCTCGTAGATCATGTTCTCGAGAAGGTTCGCAGTGTGGTCGGTGAAGGCATAAGTCCCCTTCGAATACGGAGAGTCCTCTGCGACTTTGCTAGCGTGTTCCGAAACTTTCATTCCCTCGAGTTGCGATGCGATTGTCGGAGACGGAGGCCGGTGGACAGTGTCCTGCAAAAATGTGTTATCGACTACGTCTTTTTTGAAGCACGGACACGTACTTCGGATACCACAGAAGAAGAGTCAACCGCCGTTGACTCGGACTCGGATCCTGAATCGCCATGACGAAGACGCCGCTCATTGTCCTTGATAAATAGACGCAGTTTGCCGTCTTCGCCTGTGTCCAGGTAGACCCCGACTGGGGAATCGTCCCGGCGATACATGTGATGACGAATAGCATCGGCAGCGCGCTGTGATTGAGTTAGTGCTCTGGATCGAAGACGTCGCGACAATGTAGCAATACGTACACGTTCGAGGGATGTCATCAATTGGGGGGGATCAAGTAAGACATATCGACCCTGTGGCTTTGCAGGTCGATCGGGGGGCACATTGATAGCGTCCATACCGGAAGCAAAGACAGAGTGTAGCGAGGGGCTCGATGCTGGGTTACGGGCGCTGTGGGACGGCGAATGCGGAGAGAGTTGAGTTAGAATGTGTGCAACACAGAGCCCTGGGGTTTATAGAGAGATTTAGACACCGGAGCCTGACAGGGTAACGTGCAGAGATAGATAAACCGCCCGACCCTCCGATGTGTTCGAGGAACAAATCGGAGAGAAGACCTCTTATCACTGGGAAATCTGCGCTTCGACAGGTCGCAGATAGACGGGCAACAAGAGAATGCCTTCCAAAATCAATCAGCTGGTGCACGGTACGCTCGAGAAATTCTCCACAAAGGCGATAGCGTCCTCTGGCTGGACCCACATACCCCAATATAGAGGTTCAACTCGAGTCATTTTTCCTATAAATGGTGTTCATGAGAAGAAACTGACACGTTGGAGCAGAACTCACCCCTTCTTGTGTTCTCCGTCCCTGAAGTTCCCGACGAATCGGTATGTTCTCGCAAGAGCCTTGGGATGCTCGTCATAGCCTGAGGAGCTCGGTGACATCGATAGTGGAGGAGAACACGCCTGCCCTGCTAGTGAGGTTATCATTGCACGACAGCGACTTGAGTCTGCGGTACCTCGGAGCGCACGTGTATTAGGGTCCGAGACTACGGAGACCCAGCGAAGATCACTACTCGGGGCGCGGCGAACCGCGTCCGGTTTGTAGCCGGCGCCGCTCGGCACTAGTAGCCCCACATACGCTGCTTTTATGTTCACAATGACCGCGCCCGTGTCTTCCAGGCATAATATTTGTAATCACAACCAAACACACAATTTGGTTTCGACGAAGTTGAACATCAAGTTCAGGCACCCCCCAAAACCACCCCATGCTCACATTCGTTCCATGTAAGATGCCAGGTTGTGTCTGACCATCGTGTTTGCAAAGGTCGCTGCTGCCAGCTCGCTCACGAGGGATAGTTGATGAGCAATGACGGAGGTCAACGCTCAGGAGATTGCTTTCGCGCACGGGGGTACAACAGGTCGCTCTTCTCAATATGACATGTTCTTCGAGCCCTAGTCCGTGTTCGCGACTCATGACGGCGGCTTTGACTTGGTGCGTACGGGCTGGACCCGTGCTGCTGGCCACGGTACGGCTGGTGCATGACATGGCGCGGAGGTGACACGCGCGCTCGTTCTGCCCAAGTCGGAGATGCTCGCGTTGCGAGCCCGAGCGAGGCGCGCCCGAGGAACGAAAGTCCAAAGCCTCGAGGTCGAGTGCGTTGCGGAGGCGAAGGGGGCCCGGGGGAGGGAGAGGTCCGTCCTGGCTATGTGCTTTATCTCGCACGCGGGCCCGGACGTCCGGTTTTCGACGATCTACTTGGCAATGTGCCGCATCGGCGATGCGCTCAGCACCCCACTCGCCTTCAACGTATGTTCAAAGGTACCGGTCGTCTTCTCTCGGGTGCTTTGACGACCGAGTCGGCCTGGTTACGGCGGCAGAAACTGGGGTCGCAACTGAAGCGATGTGCTGATGTCGGTATCTACATACGACGGCTTAGCGACAGCACAGAACGCCGCAGGCGACGCGCGAACAGAGAAAAATGTTACGAGTGACGTCTACGCTGATGGCATCGATTGGAAGGCCTCGAGGAAGACTGCACAGGATATCAGGTACGTCTGCGGCATATCTCTGGGGGATGCACATGATGAGCAATGCCGTGAGGTAATCAAGCAAAAAAAAGAGAGGCCGAACCGAAAGATAGGTCGGTACGCGGTGAAAACCTATCGCTGGTTCATAAGACCGCGAGAGCGCAGTCGATCTCGAGCGACGACAATCTCCTACTTCCTGTGCTATGGTACGTGATGAGCTGTCGAACGGATTGGTCCTCATCAGCAACTTGAACCTTGAGCATCGGCGCCGATTGGGATTTTGACATAGAGAGGAGCGCATCGAAGGCGGCCGTGATGGACTTGTCGAACTGTGCGTGATCGCCCTCGCTGTCGAACCCACGGCTGGGACGAGGCGGCTTCAGGTTATGTTTAAATGCGGTTCTCTGTGGGCAGAGGATCACCGGCGCGAAGATGCAGCCAAGTGATGTGGAGATACGGAAGCTCCAGAAGGGAAGAAGGACGTAAGATGGACCGCTGAGAACCCTTGGCCTGCACAGGGACGAGCAAGTGCCGACATGCGGCCGCCGGAATGAAAGGCTGGACGATGGGGACCCGAACGGGGCGTTGATTGAAACCGGGAAGACCAGGCGGCCAACGACGAGGATTCATATTCGCGCCACAAGAGCCCGCATATGGCCTAGTTGCTGTGAAGGGCACTGACACGATCAGGGACCCTGGAGGCGAGCCGGCGACGGCGTTGGATAGCAAAGTGGAGCAATAAATGCTTCGGAGACATGATCCTCGTGCGCTGTTCTCCTGCTGTGTCCGAGCAATTGGTGAGACTTGGCTTGTTTGGTTCCAAGGAAAATGTTCCTGAAACAAAGTCGGCGCAGCAGGTTAGACTGGTCTACAAGCGTCGGTTGACTGGTTGACAGCGGACTAAGGACGGGAGGGAGAGGGAATTTACTGAGGAGTCTTGATGGGGAAAGGGGACCTGGCGTTTTAGGAGAGCAAGCGCGGTTGCCATTCCGAGCAGTGTCGACCCACTTCGCGAGAGATCTAACGAGCGATGGTCGTTCACACGTCGTACAAAAGCAAGCTTCTTCGCAGTATTCGGACGCGGGCCTCTTCCTCGCATGGACAACCTCCCGCCCGATTCGTGTCTGCAGGTCGCAGGAGGCGCCCTGTGGTGGTCCGTGCGCAGGGAAAGAGCTCACGTGCGGATTTAGGGGAGGCTTCGGCAGGGGCGGCATGTGGTGTACATGGCGTGAGTGCGGATGATTGACAGGGAAATGGTTGGACTCCTGACTGCAGCCTTCGCGGCCCCTCGCCATTACGAGCATCATCGATATCCGATCTCGAATTGACACTCTAATTCATCCGCTTCCGTCTCCATCCTCTCGGCCCTTCCGTGCCACCCTCTCCAAGGCAAGCCACGCCCAATATATCCAACGTAACCTTCTTCCTTTGTCTCTTCTCCGTGCCTGTACTCACCGCCCTTCCAACCACCATGCGTTTTCCAGAGTGTGCCCCCGCCAGCCAAGCAACGGCCCACTCAGGGACGCCTGACCCCATCCAATCCACGGTAGCCCCTCCCCGAACCTCGCCACCGGCCACAGCACATCATGGCGCTCGTCGTCCACACAACGCCTGTCGACGGCCCCAGACGCTCGCCTCGCATTCGCGTGCGCCGTCAGGCCAACCTTAGCCGTGCATCCTACCTTCTCGCTCACACCCAGTCTGCCGTAAGTCGCCGCTCCCACTCCCGTAGCCCCCACGCCCCCGATCTCGCCCTCCCACAAGACCCGTCTGCCATCGTCGCCTCCCTAGCGACCCACTCCAAATCAGGAGCATACCCGACTTCCAGTCCTCCCGCCCCTCCTCCGAGTAACCGTCGTCCTCGCCCCACCTCTAGTAGTAGCACAGCCCCTTCTTCTTCTAGAAGCAGGTCTCTCCCTGCAAAGAAGCACCATCCGTCGTCCCCTATCCCCGTTTTGGCGGGCACAAAGCGAAAGCGGTCTCAGAACGTTGCTGATCGCGCCGATCGCCTGGCGTACGAACTCGTACCTGTCAACAAACACGCCCACGACGATTTTCAGACCCCGAGGCAGCTGCGCTACGCGAAGCGGCAGCGTCTTCTGACCTCCCTCTCCGACAATGAGACCCCGGCCGCCCGAGAACCTCATGTAGAACGCGCACCTAGTCAGAAGCGTGGAACGCATCATGCAACCACCGTGAGTCATCACCTACATCCCCGCCACTTCTTTGTCCTCAAACAGACACCTTTCATATAGGACGGTCGCTTGTTGCCCGTGGCGCGCCCCTCCGATGCCATCCCTTCTTCGGAAGAACGCCCACGAGCTCTACGTCCGCCTACTCCTCACCCGAAGGCCGATGTCCTGTCAAATCAGCAAGTGCCGCCTATTCCCGCTCCTTCGTTCACGGAGCAGCCCGAGCCGTCTGCTGATGCGGCCGAAGAGACCACGGAGCCGATGATCTGCCAGTTCCACCGCCTGAAGCTCCCTCCTCGCGAGCAGAGACCCGAGACGGCCGATACCGGGTTGTGGAAACTGGCCTGCCAGGAACGAGTCGAGTACCTGTAAGTTACGCCGCGCAAGGTCCCTCCTTACGGCAGCCACTTCCCTCCCTGCCTTTATTCTCTCATGGCTAATCATCTCTCCGGTTCCGCAGGAAAGAAACGTACCGCGAAATCTACGAGGCCGTCGTCCACGCCGAAGGAGCCGCTGCGGGGCGGTTATACCCTCAAGCGCCCAGCACCGCCTCCGTCTCGCCCCCATCATCTCCAGTTACCCCTACTGCTCAGTTTACCCTATACACGCCCTCGTCCTGTGCTGCAGCGGCTCGTGTCGATTCTGAGGGAGATACGGACATGGATGTGGAATACTCGAGTGATTGGGATTCGGACGAGGACGAGGAGAGATCCGAGGACGATGACCTCATGTTCGATGCGCATGCGCAGACGTACGACAACCCCTTCGAGAACATTGGCTGGAGCCCCGGTGCTCAAGCGTTCGGAGCTCCACATCTTCCCCCGTTGGGTTCCATACCCGTCTACGCGCTCGAGTGCGTCCCGGAGCAGACGGCCCGGAACGGTGTCCCATTCATGGGGCGCGGCACGCCCATCGACCGTGCGCGCCGCGCGGAATGGGCAGCGCCTGCCGTCCCGCTTCTCCCGCGCGTCATGAACATGAACATCTCGCACGAGCCGTGGGCATTAGTACGGCAATCGACACCGATGCCAACACCGAGTCCATCTCCGGGCCAGGAGTACTACGCGCCGCAGCCGCAGATACTTTACGCCCCGGAGATACCCATGAACATGAACGTGGGCTTTGACGCGATGCAGATCGACGTCATCCAGCGCCCCGTACCTTTGCAGTACGAGCAATCGTACACCGAGCCGGAATGCATGTCATGGCTCGATCCTGCTCTTCGTGCCGACGAGTATTCGTCTCCATCGCCCTCTCCCGCCCCTCCGCAGTACGCGCTTCCGTGCACGCCTTCGCCGCAACCACAGCAGGACTTCGTAATGGACACCACTCCCGAATACGAGTACCCGACCACGCCCGAGCTCACCTCGTCTCCGTCGACAACGCCATCGCTGTCGTCGAGCCCCACTGGGTGCGCGTGGCACGCGAGCTTCCTCCAGTGCCTGCAGTCCCCGACGGGGTGCGCGCCGTGCTTTCCATCGTCCCCTTCCCCTTCCCCGCCAGCTCCAGTGCAGACCACCTACCCGAGCCCGACGCCGGCTTTTGTGCAGCCTGCAACGCCAACCCCGACGCTGCAGCACTGCGTTCCCGTCTCGCTCACACCGCAGCATTGCGTTCCCGTTTCGCCCACGCCGGTGTTCGCCAGCGAGGGCTTTCACCATCATCATCTCGTCACGGTACCCGGGAGCGTGACGCTCAGCCACGCGCTTGGCTAAAATGCTCATCGTCGCTTTCGATACAGATACGTGCATGCATACCATACCTATATACCTCCATCCGTCGTCGTCGTATTGCTCTCCGACTCTCTCGCAATTATCGCATATACACTTGCGCTCACCCACCCCACTTGAATCTGATATATCCGTGTATTTTTGGCGCGTGTACGTTGTATCTCATCTTGCTTTCCGTGCGCTGTTCTGCTTTGAATGATGTGTGCGACTAGATACGTCCCAAGCGTGATGGTGAGGTTGTGTTTGTCCTTATTTGGCTGACGATTATCAAAGGGAAGTGACGCTTTGCGAATTGCAAACCGTGGCCGCACTTGCGCTTGCAACTTGCCACAGGACTGTTGCCCCGTCCGTCGCCGTTTCAGCAAGGATTCTCGTAAGCAAATAAGAATGACACCTTTTTTGTCTCTAATAATCACTACAGTCTCCACCAGAATGTCGGGTACTAGCAGTACCCTTGCTCTCTTGGATGATGACTGTCTCGTTGAGCTCTTCGAGCATGTCGCGGCGTGCCAAGGCCTTCGTCAGATGTCTCTCGCTTGCAAATGGATCCGGGAGGCATGCAAGTCTGTTTTGTTTCTGTTTCGCAGGTGCCATGTGCTGACACAGTACACGTTCGATCCTCGGCATTTCGTCCCTGAGCACCTTGTGGCCATACGTGCGGTAAGCCCGATTCACTTCCTCCGCCGTCTCGAAGTTGTATTCGAAGAAGACGATGATGGGGATCTCTTCCGCCTCATCCGAATCGGCTTCCCCAACTCGCTTCCGCCGTGTCGGTATCAGCGCAACGCCCGAGGTATGCGTGTTCTCTCTGCTATCAGTTCTGCGCTCACGGTCTGTACATCGCTAGGCTACCATAGCCACATCCTTGGCTTCTCTGCAAGACCTAGCACAAAGGCAGGAAATACGCAGGCATAGAAGAATTCGGGTGCAGCGAGCGCACTCGAACCATCGCACTCCTCTCTCGCATCTTGTTACTTGTCTCGCGACCGCTTGACCCAGGACGTTTCGTGCGCGGGCCGCGTCGGACTTTGACGGCGCACGCTGCAGGTTGCGTAGTGCCAGAGTCCCGGTCGGACAATAGATCTGCGAGTACAAGAAGCTTGACAGCGTGATTCACCTCGTGAAGTGCGCAATGTTCAATTGCCATCTTCTCACATTCGAAATACTGTGGGCCGTAGGTCTTTGAGCGCCGCATCCCATAGGCTGTACGTCGGAAATCAGGCCTCTTCTCCACAGAAATCTTGGGGTCCAATGAGGATTTGGATTACGACTCTGATGCTCCAACGCTTAACCAATTTGTCCCCCGCCTCTTGAAGAGACGAGTCTTTATTTCACAGGTCGAGGCAGCATCGTGACATCCATGCCCAGCGCACTCTAAACCACTTTGCTCAATGATGGCATGGCACACCACACACTGGACACGATCCCACGAGACTTGACCACAGTTCGAATGACGACGAAAGTGGAGCACTCGCGCTCGCAGCTGACGACACAAGATCCGAGGTGGAACTCTAAAACGCTGTTCATTTCCGCCGACATCGGATTGCAGTGATTTGCGGTTCTCGGCTGAGTTACGCGCAGACCAGAGCGATGTTTTGGACTCGAGCCGTGGTGAAGCGCTACTGACGCGCATGGGGTCTTTGACAGCTCGCACCAAGTCACAACGTAAAGGGCACACTAAACGGCGTAGTACACCGGCAGCGAGAAGAAAGTGACGTAGGTGCAGCGATCCAGAATATATAAACGAAGGGTTGAGCGACCTTACCTTCAGACCCCCAACCCCACAGAACATCTCTACCTCTGCATCATTACCATGTACGCTACTCGCGCTGCTGCGTTCGCCCTCGTTACCGCCCTTGGCCTCATCCTGCCCGCCAAAGCAGACTTCTTCGCCAACTTCTTCGACGGTGAGCTCCTCGTCCCATCCCCCCCTCCCGCTCCTTGCTTCCGTGGGACTGACATCTTGACGCTGCCTTCACAGACGACAAGTGCGCCGTCAACGGCGGCATTGGCGTCGACATTCGTAACCCAGGCTGCCTGGGCGAGGCCGGCCGCAAGTCGGTCTACATCCCCAACACCGGCCTGGGCACGTCGGGCGACAACCAGTTCTGCCTCGTCATCACGTCGGGCAGCGGCAGCTGCACGTGCCAGAACGTCGGCTTCGACTTTACCGCGACGGGCTTCTGCAAGACGTTGAACCCGAGCGACCAGAGCTACCGCTTCATCTCGGTCAGTTCTGTACACCGCCTACTGAGTGGAAAGCTAAGCTGACGTTTTTCACGACAGGGCTCATGCGCTGCCAACAACTGCTAAGCATGATGCACCTACACAGGTGACACGGACGAATCGGAGAGAGCAGGAGAGCCAGTGCGATGTTGGACTCGGATCAGCTTCGGACCGTATTGATATTTGTTAACTGTTTGACGTTGAAAATCCATGCTCATTATGCACCGCGCGAGCCGTCGACCGACATTGGCAGGTCGACTAAAAGAAACAGGACGTTGGTGTGCTCAGTATGATTGCAAGTTCATATTCTGTTTCGCCAACGGCCATACCCATTACGTCGACATAGATGGCGCACTTCGGGAGGATGTTCGTCTTCGTCATTGAGGCTAAACAATAGGTATGTAAGGACACATCACGGGAGGGAATAATCGACGCAGCATACGACAATTCATGCATCTCCCTCATGGTACTATCGCGTTCCGCGCGTGCTTCATTATCCCTGAGCCAATCGAGGGGTGCACACGGGCTTGGGTTGTCAAGCAGGATTTCGAGTGACTGCTGAGTGGCGGTTTATCCCAAGAGCACCGAAAAGGCCTTTATCCCGGTAGCGGAGTATTCTGAGATGCTGTAGAATCCCGGGATAGACTACTCGAGAGACGTCAGTGCAGACACTGGCAGAAGGAAGGACCGTTCAACCAACCTGTGGCAGTATGTAGCCCAAGCGACTGTCGATAGGAAGACCTCATGCCTGGGGGATATCAGCGACGGCGTTAATGTCCTCCCATGGAAGACGAGTGTCATAGAATTTACGAATCGTGATCAACTGCAGCTTGAGCATCTCCCAGAGCGCCGCGGTCAGCGGATGGTAAATTCTGTGGTACCCTTCTACAGGGTAGCGATAACATGTTGCAGGCAAGGAAAATTGCAGGATAGGAGGAGAAACATGATTGCAATATCGATCACATTTAGGCCTGACTCCGTCTGCAAGAATAGCGGAACATTACACACCTGATGTATGGCCAAAACTGTTCCGGGACAGCATTCCGAACGTCGAGCACATTTGGCGCCTGAACCCGACAGCGACGGAAACAAGGTAGGCCTTCACGCTTCTCTGATCTATTTGCAACTAGGAGACATCTGTCGAAGGCTTTCGAACAGTGCGGTGAGACTGTCGTTATCCCACCGAGAAAGGACATCTAGCAACGTTCTGGAAGTCGCAGTAGCTATGAGAGATAGCATCGAGGTTTCATTCTAGTCTGTAAGTTGCTTACGAGTATTGATCTTCGTGCTGAATCATTCTGGAGGGACGGAAGCTGAGCATCAGCAAAAGCGCAACCTGCCTGCAAGGCTCCACTAAGCGCTAGGGGGCTATGCTAGATTTCGCAGGATCCGGCCCCATCGTTTAGGACTCTGTAGGAAGCCGTCGGATACGATGGAATCCTGGAGGGTTCAGCCGTATACGAGTAATCATTGTAGAACCCTGTAATGCAGCCGCCGGGTGATAGTAATTAGTACAGAGCAATGTAGCTGTTGCGACGGATGCCATCAATCACTGCAAAGTGATGCAATTCATCCTCGGCGTGCGGTCAATTATTGCAGAGCAATACTGCAGGTATAGCCTGGGAGATATACTTCGCAGATATTCAGTGCAGTAGGACCCGGGCGCACCAGAGAGATATAAAAGAGAGCGCCGGACGTATGTGGCGAGCGGAGACGGTCACATGACCAAGCTGTCCCCATACGCGCGGAAGCATCTGATTCTCTCTCTCCCCAATGACATGCGCCCTCGACTTCCCCATAAAACGACCTTCGCCGCCTCCCCATCAATCTCAGAGTCGCTTCTTGACCTCTTACATTCTTGATCTCGCAGTCCCGTCCAACATGTCCACCGGGAACGGCCTCACTCAGACAAGGGGTTGCGTGGTGACTCGCGCCAACCCGATGAGGCCCGCAAAACCCCCAGCCTCGAACTTCCAACCCGCACCCAAGAAGGCGGCAGCAACCCCGGCCAAGAAAACACTGACAGCAACCAAAAAAACGCCCACCACGTCCAAGAAAGCATCGACGACAACGAAGAAAACGGCTGCCTCACGGCGGGCTGAAGGCTGCTCAAAGTAAGCCCTCGATTATCCCGGCTCTGGACTCTAGCAGCGAAGGGGAGGCAGATGAGAACACCCCAAATGTTGTGGGACATGGTGAGGGCAGGGCGGAGGATGGGCAGGATGAGGGCGAGGGTGAGGGTGAGAACGCGTCCATCCAGCTCCTTCGCGTGCTAGATCACAAAGCCAAGTGAGTTCTCCAATACCAGCTACTGCATACATGGCTGTATGCGTGCATATAGTGAAGATACCCGGGCGTACCTCGGGATCAAGAAGATATATCAGGATGCCCGCGCTCTCAGCCACCATATGACAAGTTCTGCAATTTGGGGAAGGACTCGGCACCGAGGGCCGCGATATCCTTCTGAGCACTGCTTCTCTTCCTCCGCCCTTGCCTGGCTCCTTGCGAACTCACGAACGCTGGTACTGACCGTGGTCCCATATTCGTCGAGGTCACGACTGTCTGCAGAGCGCGCGGACGAAGCACAGCGAGCCGTCCTCGAATTCTTCCACGCCCCGCCAGGGTACACCGTCATCTTCATGGCCAACGCCACCGGTGCACTCAAGCTGGGAGAGTCCTTCCCCTTCACCTCCGACAGCACATGAGTCCTCGGCGCGGGCTCACACAACAGCGTGCACGGCATCCGCCAATTTGCGACCGCTCATGGCGCACAGGTGTGTTACGTCGAGTCAGCCGATTTTGGCGGCGTGGACGTTGCAGAGGCAAAGGTGATGTGCACGATCCCGCGATCCTGCCGTCTCCGTACACCAGCTGATCGGTATCCTCTCATCTCCCTCTGGGGTCCCGGTCTGCCCTGATCCACCCAATAGGCCGTCCTCGGCCACCACCGCCCATGCGGCTGATGCGCACCTTCGCGCTCACGGGTCAATCGAATGTCTCGAACACAAAGAGCGCGCTTTCCCTCACTGAGTTCACCGCGTCACAAGGCTACTCCATGCTCCTCGATGCCGCCGTGCTAGCACCGACGTCGGTGATCTCGCTCGCCGACACCCGTGGACGCGATGGTGATCAGTTTCTACAAGATGTTCGGATTCCTGACGGCCGTCGGCGCGCTGGTCGCGGAAGAGTCGTTCCTGGTGCGCCTGGAGTGCCCCTGGTTCGCCGGCGGCACCGTCGACGTCGTCCAGACGCCTGGTGAATGGTTATTTTCAGTGGTGGCCGTGGCCGCGGGGGTGTGCGAGTACGAGAGCGCGTTTGGCTGACTTTGGCGCGTTTTGCACTCCAGGACGGCACGATCAACTATCTGAACCTCCCTGCAATCACTGACGGCCTGAGATTTCTCTCGGCGTACTTGCCCTTCTTGCCCCTCCGCCTCTCTCGTTTCACGCGCTACCTCATTACGTCACTCTCTGAATTGCGACACGATACGATGGACACGCCTGTCGTACAGATCTTGTCGCGCGGCCCGAGCAAGGACGTCAAGAATGTCGGCGAGCAATCGGATACAGGCTCTGTTATTGCACTCCTCTTCCTGTTTGTGAGTCCGTTCCCAATTCAACCCACACCCACGGTCTTTCATTTTGCGCTAACTCTACACGTCCCGCATTCCTAGCCCTCTGGCGAGATGATCCCAAACTTGTTCGTCGAGTACGCCGCGTCGGCACTCTCTCTTTTCGTAATAGATGCCGTGATGTATTCTTGCTCCGCCCGCCAAAATTGATGATTTTAACTGTTATTAAATTCCGTGTGCGTTGCATGGCCGTGGGCGAGTACCAGAGCAATGCCTGCGAGGGAGCCCACTATACAGCAACTGCAGCCATTCACCATACACTACCATACGCCAAAGCACTATTGTAGTCCTCTACAATATTTCCCCATCAGTCCTGCATGGCACTACAGGGAGCGCGCACCATTACAGTGTTTCCCCCGGCTCCGGCGAAATCCTACAGCGCCCCGGAGCACGCTCAGCTGTAAACTGTAGGGAATCGGCGTGTCCGCCGGAAGGCTGCAGAGCCAGAAGCAAAACTGGAATATCGGGTAAGGCACCTACGAACCACTACGATGGCTACAGAGCTATATGCATTTTTACAGGTCTTTGTAAATCTCAAACCTGGTCAGGCTGCGGTGCAGTGTAGAACTTGAAAGCGGGATGAAGCCTCGCCGTCATAAGCGCCAGGATGTGTGTTTGGCATTATTTGGCATTGGCTGTGGTTCACCTCAAACCTGCCTCGAACTTCCCGGTATCTTGTTGAACTTGATGATAAGTACATTGATTGTAAACCCCTGCGGGCCCACTTTTACTCCCAATTATCTCTCTCAATCTCGCAAGGGATGAGGAGATAGTCATTGTACTCCACCACGATATCTGGTGAGGTTCTTTCCGTTCATCATGACATAATTCTTGCTCACTTCGCAGGCACATGAATGACAGAGCGTCCGGTCAGAAGCGGGCCTGTGGGAAATGCACACGGACGCTCAATGATGCTGTGCATCCGAATTGAACTGAGGAGGCGATGATATTCGGTTGGTTTTCGTGGCTTGCCATCCACCTCCCAAGCACGTCTGGCGCGTCGTCTGCTCGCCATGGGGAACAGCTATTCCGTCGCGCAAGAAGAACGGGAGGAAGCAGAGTTCGAGAGGCTCGTTCGAGCCGTAGAGCGTGCTCGACGCGGCTCCGAGTCCGCGGCTGACGGCGATCTGGAAGCTCAATACCTCGCCGCTGAATCCCAGGAGAGGCCGCCGCGTTCAGGAAAGGCGTTAACATGGTTCCGAGCTCGGCATGTAAGTCGTGTCTCTGAACCTGAGGGCAGGAGCGGCCTTGACAGCGTTGCTCAGCAAGAGCCCCGGAGTAAGTACAGTAGCCCTACGTTTGGTATAACAAAGACTAATCGACTTGGCAGGGGAGCCATTGACTGTTCGCGAAGCTTTCAGTCGGCTCGATCGCTCTCCTCTCCGGGGGACTATTCCACCCAGATTTAACGAACTACTCCCGGGCATCAATCCAAGCGAGGACAACTTCGTCCGCCCAGTCTCGCCGCATGAATCCCCGCGCGGACGATCGCCCGTACGACGTTCGCCTCGATCGCGCAATCACACCTATGGTGACGGGTCTCTCGCTCGTTTGAGTACTCGCGGTAAGTTGTGCCCTCTATGATTGAGATTCTTTTTCGGGCCGTTGATGTCCCGTAACTCCTCCCAGTTCGCAGCCCTGTGCGTGATCTCGGCCGTGTGAGAGTCACGTCTCCATCCAGAAGCGCTTCGTGCAGGCTTCCTGTGTCGGTGCGCTCGCGATCTCCACAGTCGCGAGATGAGCATTATAGACCATGGTCGCCACGAGATGAGCGCTATAGGCCACGGCCGCGGCGGGACGAGCATTATAGAGCACGGTCGCCTCTGGAATACTATTATCGTCGACGAAGCCGGTCACCTTCAAGTTCACCGGTAATCCCATCAGTACCCATCATCCGGCCTCCACGGCGGACCGTTTCACCCACTGTGATAGTCCCTATGTATGGCCCTCCACCCGTCGTCGCCCCGGCACCGGCACCGGCGTGCATGGTACCCCCCGCCGAACACGCACCGTCTGTGTACGAATCGCCAGGGTCCCGATCCCCCTCGATGACACGTATCATCCAGCCTCCATCCTCGCCCTCGGAGAGAGTACGTACCAATCCAGGAGAGGACGACAGCGTACTCCCGGTTCCGCCTCCGGGGATCGCGGACGAATCCCCGCGCGGTCGGTCGCCTGTACGAAGTTCACCTCACTCGCTTGACCACGAGCATCGCGACTGGTCTCTCCCGCGTTTCCGTACTCGCTGTAAGTTGCGCCCTCAACCATTGCGATTTTTCAACGAAGCGCTGATGTCCCGCAACTCCCGCCAGCTCGCAGTCCAGAGCGTGGTCTGCGCCGCGTCAAGCCAGTCTCTCCATCCCGCGACGTTTCGTGCGGCAGTGCTGCATCTGGGGACTCGCGGTATCGACCACGGTCCCGAGTCGAGTGTCATAGGACACGGTCGCCACGAAGGAACTATAATAGATCATGGTCGCCTCCAGAGCTCTGTCATTATCCAGGACGCGCCCGGTCAAGGTCTCCGTCAGTACCCATCATCGTCCAGCTTCCTGCCCGTTCACACACTGTGATGATCCCCATGGGTGGCCCCTCACCTGTCTGCTGCACCCCGGAACCTCAAGCGTGCGCCATACCCCAGGTCATAAACCTCCTGCCGTCTGAAGGCTGCAGAACTGCATCGGTAGTACGTTTCGCCCCATCTGCGTCCCCATCCCCGGAGAGGGCGCGCGTGAGGTCTCCGTCCGACCGCATTATAGCCGGGTCGCCGCGCCGACCGGATCGGATCGAGCAGCTTCTGCAGCTGTACGAGAAGATGCTGCAAGACTACGAACACCGCGCCGCGCGCTGGCACGAGCAGAGCGCGGCGCTCACCAGCGTCGTCCGCCGCCTCGAGAAGCACCTCGTCACCCTCCGGCACGGGCCCTCCGCCTCCGTCGACTCCCTCCCTCTGTCCGTCCTGGACGAGAAGCTGCTAGTGGTGGACGAGAAGGATGCACTTGACCTGGCGACAAAGCACCTGCAGTCGCTCGCGTACACCGGGCCCGCGGTCCTGCCAGGGACACGAAAACCGTACCCGAGCCGACCGTACGCGGCGGGGCTGCCTGTACGGCGGTGCTCGGACGACTGGGAGCCGCGGTGGGACGTGTTTCCACTCAAGGCTTTCCGCGGGTCAAGCTACACGTACCTCAAGATAGACGCAGACTGGGACGACGCCGCGCTGCTTCGGGAGCTCAGCCGGACGTATGACAAGCTGCGGACCGTCTGGCGCAAGTGGTTCTCGCTCCGGAGTGTGCGGTGAGGGAGCGTTTCTGAACGTATGGTCCGTCCTTCCGAAGCTGACACAAGTCGCTCGAGCAGGTCCATCTCAATGGTATACGTACGTCGCACACCTCTCGGACTGCACCTGCGAACTGACCGATCAAAACGCTATCCCAGGCAGACCACACTTGCGTCTACCCCCGGCGGATCGGCCCCGCGGGCGTGAGCCCATCCAAGAACATGCGGCTCCGGTACTTTCTCCAGCACCCGGACGCGATGAAAGACCGGCACGAGTTCATGCAGGTCCTCACCGCGCGCACCGACCTCGGGATCGAGTTCATCGAGGGCTGGCAGCTCAGCCGGATCTCGGTCGCGATCCTCCTCCCTGTCCTCGCCTCGCTCGTGCTCGGCGTGCTCTATTCGGTCCTCTACGGCGACGTCTCAGGCGCATTCACGATCGCTGGTGAGCACAACTTCGCTGCCGTCTGAACATTGCGCTCATCGACGTTGTAGGGTATATGACGTCTGCGTACTCTGTGTGCCTTGTGTTGCTCGGTTTGTTGAATTTCGTGGAGTTTTGAGCTGCTGTGCGATGTATGTAGTAATGAATTAAGATGATAACGCACTTCATTGGAAGACCATGCTGCATATAATAGTAGTAGCACACGTTTCTGACGAACGAAGAACACCCTGTGAACGTTGAAGATGACGTGCATAGGCGATATATATCTGGAACCGGTAGATCCTCCGCCGAATATGGTAGTCACATATACTCATGTAGTCATGGCGTATGAATGGAACAGGGTGGTTTAGGAAATAGAGGGCATCGTAACTCGTTTATGAAGTCAGGATTTGGACAACGACATAGCATGAAAAGTTTGACTGCAGAGCAATGGGACACGATGGTAATAATACACTAGACTCGTACACCAGCGAGACGCACACTAACATAGACACCAGTTGACCGAATAACCATGGTGGTAAGAAAGATCGTACAACATAGAGCGCTGGAATCGTAAGCCATAATTGTCGCGAGAAATGAGCGAACCGGTCACCCGTAAAGTTCTACAACAGGACCTCTCAATCGTCATCGTCCGAGAGCGTCAAGTCGATGAACGCGTTGTCGATTGGGAGGACGTCCAGAGCATGCTCCCGCTTGACAGGGGAAGACGTCTGTGCTTGGCGCGGGCCCGGACACGCCTGTGGCATCGATTTCTTGCTTGCCAGCCTGGGAGAGGACAGATCGGCCTTCGGACGCTTGAGGTACTCGGGGCCGTCAGCGTCTGGACTGACCGAGCGTTTCCGGCGAACGGGGGGAGTGTTCTGCACCTGGGCCGACGGCGCGCCACTCCGGGCTGCGACGGAGGGCAGGAAACGTTTCCGGGGATCTGTAGTGGGGTTTGAAGGAAGGGGGGCGAGAGGTCGAGACGGACCTGCCGAAGTCGACATCGACGTCTGCGAAGGCTTTGATCCGCGCATCTCCGCAAGTATGTCGCCAACGTTCACACTGGGCGCGCTCGTCGCCGTCTGTGCACGATTAAAGCCGGGCCGCGTGCGGACAGAGGTCATGTTCGTCGTCGGGAGGATCGGCGCTGGGGCACGCATGGGGGGCGGCTTCCGGACCTGACTTGGCCCGGCCACGGCATTACCGTGCGCCCTTTCCTTCCCCTTCTCTACCCTCTCCTGTTTCGCGGACTTGGATGACGTCGGGCTTCGGGGCTCCTCTCCAAAGTGTCGGGGCTCCTCCCAACGCGAGAGGTCAAGGTGGAGCGTGCCCTGCCGGCGAGGGATGGGCGGTTGGTCGGGGAGGCGCTAAGACGGCCGTTGAGGAAAATACGCGACAACAAGGGGGAGCTGGGACGTACCCTGAGGATAAACTTGCAGACCTTGAAACCGCTCTTTCCGGTGTCCATAAACGCCTGGTCGACTACATACAGCCCATCGTAGCGATAGCCTTCGCAGGGTGCGTAGTCGGAGTGCAACTTGTATCCCCGCACGACCCGCACCGGCTTCTTGGTGTGGGCAGACACGCGAAGGGATGCGTTTCGGCTGTTCTCCCATTTCTGGTCGCACGTTTGGGGCCCTTCTCGCGGCTGGGAAAGAAGCCATAAGGAGATCGGGATTGATGCATGAAAAGGGAACGCACCTTCTCGCCATTCTTGGTATCGCGCCCTCCACAACCGGTATAGTTGCTGGATGAACGGCGATTGGTTTGAATGCGGTAGGGACAATGGAGACACACTCACAAGCGATAGCCCTCATCCTTGTCATCTTCGTATCCCCCAGAAAGCACGATGCTGAAGCATCCCATATCCTTGGTTCCGTATATCCCCGCCATAATACCGGAGTGCACGGAAGAGTGGTGCAGGAAGAGTCTACACAGGATCGAAGTGAGCATGATCGACAGCACCATCGAAACTCACACTGCCGCAACACAAGAACTCACCGGTTCTCGAACGTCGATCCCACAGGTACGCCTGAGATATGTCCAAATACGTCTCTGCAACCACCAAATAGAACGTGAAGGGATGGTACAGCGTCCGAGTCCGACGACGAAGCGGAAACGATAAAGTTTTCAGCCATCATATGCGCGCCTGCAGGGAATCGAAACTTACGCTGGCGTCGTCCGCTTGATGGACGGTTTGCTGCTGAACCCCATTCCGGCCTTGTCGAGTAGAAGCGGACGTTGTCGAAGTCGATGGTGGTTGGTGGGAGAAAAGCAATGCGACGGTAAGCAGCGTCCTGTTGTCCTGTTTTGGAAATACTGCACCCGGGCATTATGTAATCACAACCGCAATTTGGCCGCTAATTTTCCTGTCTACTTGAATGAAGTACTTCCCTACCTGGTCCTGGCATGGCTGTCTCTCACCAATGTCGCTACAATGGCTCCAACTCTACCAGAAAAGAGACGACAGATACTGCAAGTAAGTAGTAATTGCCAGTGATCCCCATGCAGTATTACACGTGTCCGGAATTGACGAGGACTTCGACAGCCCATCATGCCAGTGAGCCTTCTATCGAATGTCTTCCTCGGTAGGATACGACAGCGTTGCTAAACTCTTCTGAAATAAATGAGTATTTTATTATTGTAAATGAGACTTTAATCACAGTTCTTCGCAATTTCTGAACCAGATTTTATCCGACGGGATCGGTCGGTCATGGAATCAAACACTGCGACCCCGACACAAGCCCGGTGGCATCCGTGTCCTACAGCGAAGCATATCCTTCACCGCCATTTGGTTACGAGAAAGTCCAAGGAGCGTGAGTGGGTGAGTCGACAGGGTGAGTTATCTTATGCAATCACTATCGGCAGTGCCGTAGTGCATCACGACCTCCTCTTCGTGGACTCTATCGACCCTACAGGAAAGCTCTGACAAGTGCGGGGGCCCACTCCCACCTCATCATTGGAACTTTGGTACGCGGTCGTATGAAGATGACGGAGACAAGGCAGTGACCTAGCAAGGCCATCCCCTTCCCCCCTCGCCGAGGCTCTTGAATTCCACCGCTCACGGCCTTGGGGTGTCTCAAACCTGCACAGATACCGAAGGGCTCAGGAATAAGAAGTGCAGCGAGGTGCGTGGTCTTCACAACGTCGGATCCGGTTCGTTTGGAACCAAGTGGGTCACAACGAGTCCCGCAATAGGTAAACGCAAGCAGCGCGACCTCCTCTGTCGGGACACATCCTTCTTCTATCCGCCAACGTACTCCACGCCACAACGAGCTGAAGCATGTCAAGCCGCATGTCAAACCTGAGCCGTCGTCGCCGCTGTTTAGTACCACAAACTTTGGACTACTGGTCCTGGATCTCAATTTCAGGATTGGTTCTGTGACGAATCTGGGCTTAGTTTGCGGTTTGTCTCCGTGTTCGATAATTCTGAAAGCCTAGACTTAGGCTCGACATCGGAAACCTGGGTCTAATTGGTCGTGAGTGGTCTCTCAAACTATTCTGTCACATGCTGTTTGCTGAATAGGATCCGTGCCTCCTTGTACCTGACACCCGTTGTGCGGTCTCATTTCCCGCAAGTCATACTAATTCAATAAATACCAACTGTCCTTTGACACAGTGGTACACAGTGGCTGTGATCCAGTGGCTCGCGCCACAATGCGCATGGAAACAATGCGCAAGTGGCTCAGCCCTTTGCGTCAAAAAGCACTCGACCAAGCCGGAACTCGGGATAGGATGGAGTATAAATCGCCTCTCCCACTGCCCTGTAGTAGACTGTTCACCAGACATTGCGCCCCCCACCCCACCCTACCCCCTCCACACACACACACACACACACACACACGTCGCCCAGTTCTCTACACACCTCGACTCCAATCTTCATGTATCTCATATCTCTCCCTGAACCTATTCCTGTCGAAACATTTGTCTTTCCGCCGGATTGCAACGACGACCTAGAGTATGCAGGTGCGCACCACCTCTCTGCCTTCCCGCGGACATTGCTCATAAGTCCATTCCAGCCATAAAGCAGGAAAGAGAATTCCAAGAGGTGTACAAGGTGCTGCCGTACCCGTTCGACGTGGAGCTCGGGTACAAATGGGAGATCCGGTGTGCCGAAGACGTAGACGGCACGGCCAGCGGGGAGGGCGTGCCGATGCTCATGGCGCACTGTGTCTACTACAGCGACGCCGACAAGGACTACAAGGTAGGCAACTACATTGACGAGACGCTCATCTTCGGACAACAAGTCGCCACCAACGGGCTTATCAATGACCCCTACCTTTTGCTCACGAAGGAACGCGTGTACGTCTCGAGAGGCCTGGTACGTCACGATTGCGCTAGTGCACGCTTTCAACTGGACCTAACCAGTCACTTGTCGACCGTGCAGTTCGAAGACGAGGACCCCAACTCAATCGTGCGGCCCAGCCCTTTCGATCTCAAGGCACACAAAATCCACCCCCTGGACTTGAGAGTGAGCGACGTGCTCAAGCTGATTGTTTATCTCCAATGGGAGGGCGCTAAAAAAGTACGTTCATGTCTCCCTCTTTGCGGATCTTCACGAGTATTCACTATCACCACACGGGATAACCAGAGATACGGCGAATATGCCAAAAACGAATTCGACAGGCTCCGGATCACCGCCATCCGGCGCAGCGTCGGAATTGACGGGAAAGTGCGATTCTTCCCCGAACTGCAGGTGCCGAACATTCGTCATCCGCACTGGGGGCTATGTGACTGGTCACTGCCTAAAGCAGATAATCTGAAGGATTGCGAGGTACTTGGTCATGGTGTAGCTTCCGGGTAGTGGGTGACGTTACTTGTGATCACGAGTGTTCTGTGGATCTCGTGTGTGCATACGATATGTTTGATTTCTGGGTCCCTAATTTATTCCATGCATTGGTGTCAATTTTATTCGGTCGTAGTGATCAGCACAGAGCGAGTACACCGTTGGACAGAACACGGCTCACCTGATCATCTATCGCCTCGTTAACCTTGTCCGCCAGCGGCTCGCCAACTGTTTCAGATCCGTATACGCCGCCGTGCCGCACGTCGGGCCTTCGAGAGCGCAGTGTCCTCCTGTTCGAGACGAGGTGGGTCCGCACGTTGGCCCCCCACGGCTACTTCACCAACGCCCACTTCAGACACTCGCGGTACGTCTGGAATCACGCCTGGGTGTAGAACTCGTAGCTCGCGTAAGAATCATCCCGGCCGCGTCGACCCGCGGGCAAACGCTTGCACATGACGCGACTGGGAAGTACACCCACCACAGGTCTGCGGGGGGCATCCTCGTGCAGGTTAATCGTTAAAATCGCAAAAGAAGACCCCTTCTCCTGGCGGTGGCCTGAAGTCGCACACCGCACCTGTTCCTCGGAAAGTGCGCAAGTAGTCGACCATGAGAGCACTCATCGAACACTCACAGACAATCAGCCATTTCCACGTTCTCCTCAACATTCTCAACGAAAAGCTCTGTCTTCCGAAGGGAATCCTAGTTCCAAAAGCTGGGTTGTACATCGAGTCCAGCGTACTATGCAGCGTGCCATCGTAATGTGTATGTCGTGCTAGTATACACCAACTGCAGATCAGAGGTACCGCCGAGTCGGCACAAGTGGGACCTCTCCACCCTACGTTTTTAGCTCGACCGTCACCGTTCCTCGCGTCCGGTGCTCTTTCAGGGTGAACTCCACCGTATTCGAAGAAGGGACCGCATAGCGCAGGTCAGAGCACACGGTATCCATGTTCATTTTCTCGGCATCAACCTCCGTGCAAAATAGGCCGCCGCCGCCCATGAGCGAGTTCAAGCCCATCCGGCTAAAGTCGAGACACAGACAAAGGCGTTTGAGGACGCTGAAAGCGCGCAGCATGTCCACGATGGCGTACTTGCAACGCTTCAGTCCTGCATCGGTGACTTCGATTAGAGGATAACGATTCTTACCAGGACCTTTTCCAGGTTCATGTCTTCGCCGAGGTCCTGGAACTCGTCGGTGTTCATCTCGAGTGTCAGCAGGAGCTGCTCGAGCTGGGGGGCGCACGACTGCACCAACCCTGCGGTGAACGCCAGATCGAGAAAGCACGAGAACTGGTAGAAGCTGGCCGCCAGATCGATGGGACGTGCGCTCGACAGGACGTCACAGACCATCTCTGGCGTGAACACGCAGTCGCCGTCGAGTCGAAGGCGGTGTATTGGGCACGACAGACCGAGGTTCCACAGCGTCGCGACGCTTCCATCGAACACGTCCAACGACTCCCAGGAACCATGCTGAAGGAGCCCGGAGACGTTTCTCCTGCGGAACCCCGACAACCCGTACGTGGTGACTTTGTCCTTCCAGGCCTCAATCTTCAGCTCCTTGAGGTTGGGGAACGCACGGACGTAGTGCCAGGTCACGGGAGAGCGTGGAAACCACAGGCTCAGGGAGTGCATGTGCGAATATTGGGGTCCTTCAGGTAGGTCTGCGGTGTCACGGCCGTTGGAAACATGCAGTTCGCGGAGACGAGGCGCGGACTGACGGAGCAGATGGATGATGTCCCCGTCGCTCGCGTTCTTCCTGCGGCCGGTCGCCATATCGAAGTGCGCTTCTTCGAGGGTTGAGCACATCGATTTGAGCATCTCCAGCGAGCACTTTCCAACGCCGAAGAAATGAACCTCCTTGATGCTGGTCAGCTAGGATATCGCTTCAGCCAAGGGCGGGTGTGCGGAAAGAAGGGTTTCCAAGGCAACGAAGTGTAAAAACGCAAGCCGAGGAACAGGGGTGAGACGCATGAACATGTACTTGAGCCGTTCGATGGATGGTCCAGAAGCGTTGTCAATGCGGAGGAAGAGGAAGCGCAAATAGCGCATCCGGGAGAATCCGTCGGCATCCATGAACAGGAGGAATGACTCCAGCCGCTTCTCGGTTTCGATACCGTGACAGACGTCCCTGTCTCTGAGGAAGAGCTTTCCACCTTCCCAGTAGAGGACAGGGCTTTGTCGCACCTCGAGGTTCTCACACAGAAGGGGGAGATTCAGGGCACGCCCCTCGTCATGCCCGACAACATCGAGCGACAGGTGCCGGCCCGCCTGCGCCGCGCCGTCGGGCTGTGATTCGAGTTCGCGCGATCATGATGAAACATTGCGCCTGCAGTGGCCGTAGATGCAAGCATTACAGTGATACATTAGCATGTAAAGAGAACGATCCGAGTCGACCAATACATATAGCTACGCGATCCAAGTCCGGACGACGTTGCGTGCTACTTCTTCCTCGCCCTGAGATTGTACGGGCTGGGTCCAGGTTGCACGCTCTTGTTCCGGACCCGCGCGTTCGCAGCACTCCGGCCCCTCTTCAGATTTGAAAGACCAGCCACAGGCGGGTCAGGCTGGACCTTGGCGCGCTTTTGGGCTCGAGTGCGTCGCACAGCGCCCGCCGGGGGTTGATCCTCGGCATCGGCCTCAGGTGGTTGTTGGGACACCGCCTCCTCCTGTTTGCGCTTCTTCGAGCGAGTGGTGCGGCGGGGGGCGCCTCCGGTCCTGGTATCAGGTGCGACAAAGGGGAGAGGTACGTCGTTCTCCGGCCACTCCTGGTCGGGTGCAAGTGCCTTATCAAAGATCTCAAGCACGTCGTCGTGGGTCATGGGCTTGGAGAGGATGCGTCGGGTACCGATGTTCAAGTCGCCGAGGGCGGTGAAGTCTACGAGCAACTGGGAGAGCGGGGCGTTGTTCTTGACCTGAATGAAGAAGTCTCCTTTCAGGTAGGAACGCTTCGAAGATGCAGCGTTCGAATCCCTGGTGTATCCGAAAAGCGCGGGTCGCTGCCGTTAAGCACGATAAGCCGATAAGCCGTAAGCAGGTCTCGAAGCGCCCGTAAGTGCCGCCACTGACGACCTCCCTTCCACCAGCACCGCTCCCCCGCACTCTGACTGGCACACGGCAAGGGACAAAGAGATGTCTCCTCGACACGTTGGAGGTAGAAGTTTGCCCAGGATATCCACCAAAACCCGGGGGGGAGGACGGCCATTTTCCGTTAAGCCGTTAAGCCGTTAAGCCAAATCCGGCTTTACTGATGCTTCCCGACCAGCTTCCAAGTCCCACTCATATCCGTGATTTCCGGAATGCCAGAGCTGCGCGTTCTTTCCCTCCTCTGTGCCTTGCCTCGAGGCGTGGATCTGCAGCCCCTCTGGCCGGCTGGCTACGTCGCGACCTTTCCGATGCCTAATCTCGCGGACCTCACCGTGTCCTATCCGCACCCCGAAGACCAACTATATTCTCGGCTACCCAGTTCTCTTCACCGTCTGTCTCTCCGATGTTGTCCTTCCCACTGCCTGCATCTCTGGCTTCCAGAGATGTGTGTGGAGTGGCACTCTCCGATTTCCCTTGCCTCTGAGATGCTTGCTATCCTGTACAACATATATGCCCCCCTCCTCCGTGATGTCAAGTTGGAGTACGTCACCGATCACGCAGACGGCGATCTCTTACGACGTGTAGCCGCGGCCTTCCCTCGGCTGACCTCCCTCGAGGTTCATCGCTTCCGGGAGCAGGGGACTCCTGATGTTTCGATTGTACGTCACTGCATTTTCCGCGGAACCAGCTTGACAAACTCACTTGCGTGCTATGAAGAACGACATTGCTCCTCCGCTCGCGTCACTTTGTGAAATACGTACAATCAGCCTCCACCTGGATTTCGCAGATACTCCAGAATGAACTCAGTGGACGCGCAGAGGCTTGGAGTTCTTGTCAGAGGAGGGCCTTTTAGTGCAAAGGAAGATGCTCACCGTCAACGCAGAGGCGTTTGCACAGGCTTTCCATCGATCAGAATACGATATCCGACTGCTGGAAAGAGTAGATTCTGGTGCTGAGTGGTCTTTGTTTCATGTTTCCCCTGGAGGACTGGGACGACTTGCACGTATAAGCCTGGATGAAGACTATTGCAAGGTGTGTATGCAGGCACCTTAGGATGACAATGCCCTTACAGATTACCAGATGATAACAGTGCAGAGATTCTAGCCGATAACCATAGACACTGAGCTCCGCTCTGCCATGTCACGTAGGCTCAAAGCTCTGCAAGGTACGGCTGGAGTTGTAATGTGACTGTCTGTCGGTCTCAAGTGGGACTTCGGGGCCGCCCTGCGGGAGTCGCAGTCCTTCCCAACTGAACCCGCTATCCGAAGACATGTCAACTTGAGGATGGGCTATGAATATAAGGGTCATTACTCGCATGCATGCCTTGTTTCCACAGAGGAACGTCATCCTGCGCCGTACGACGTTCAGTCTTCATGCTTGTGGGAAGAAATGAAACATACATGTGCGAATGCACTCGAGGCACACGCGCTTCCTCCACAGCGCAGGGAAGTGGCTGCAACCAGCGTTCGGGTCGCCATTGAGTAGGGTCCGGGCCCCAAAGGGCAGGGTCGACGTTGGATGCGCCCATGTTCGGAACCAGGCGCGTGTCCTTGGGATCGGGAGCGCGGAGATGACGCTGCCGCCGAACATGCGGATAGGTTCTGATAGGGGAAGAAGCATGCCCTTCGTCTCCCTGTAATTGGATATGAGGGCCCGACGTCGAACGGAGAGGAATGCTTACTCTCGGAATAGGAACGTAACGCTGGGATATCCGAATGACAAATGTATAAGCACAAGGATGCATGCGGAGATTCGCAGAGCAACGTACGCTCATGAAGACTGCGTTGGCTTTGAGGTACGGGAGTTCCATGAGGCTGTCGAAGTAGAGCATTTCGCCGTCGCCGCCTGTTTCGACTGCGGGGAGGAGCTCCCCCGCATAACCTATCCTGGACATCCTGATGCTCGGAGAGGATTGGCAGTGGTGTCTATATCCGCGATGACCCTCGGGAATGTGAATACATGCTATTTGTTGTAATTTCTTTCGAGTACGCGCCCGAGTTCAACTACTATCGTACAAAACCATTCATAATCCAATTCAGTGTTACGTCTCGCGGCTGACAGTGTATCTCAAGATACTTTGTATCCCGCCACGCGGCCCGCTACATTGGCAAAGCATAATCCTGGAAATCCGCCTCAAAACGCTCAGGCCACTGAGCCGCGAGTCTGATGTGGTGCATGGAGTCGTTGTGTGCCTTGTGCATGCCCACGAACATCGTTTGAAAGAAATTCTGTTTCGACATCAGTAACTGTCGCCAACGTCAATGGAATCGAGGACTCACTAGTCCTAAGACGCCTATCTCGTCTTCGAGCAGAGGGAAAATAAGTCCTCCGAGGGGAAACCGGCCTTCGCCGTAGGAAACGACCTTCTCCATGTATACGAATCTCTCCATCGGTCCATAGACTGGGGCTGGTTTAAGCCTCCGCCAAACTCGAAGATGACCTGAGTCTTCCTCTCCGGGATCCACTCTCCGACACGGTAGGTCTCCCTGAAATGGTCGGGTTTGGGCACGGGGACTTGGCTGTCGTACCCGAACATCCGGTGAATTCTCTAAATGGGCGGGTAAGAGAATTTTCGAAATGCTACAACCTAGCAAGTGAGGTGGTGAGCTAAAGCGCTTCAGTCAGGCTCGTGGTCAATTTAATTGATCGGCGCGCCCAACAACAGTTAAAGAACGCACGCTACATCCAAAATCCGATGCTGAGAGCCATCGATACAAGAAGAAGGATGCTTCACGTTGTAGTTCACCAGCATGAAAAGGGACGGTCAAGGCATATCCGTGCATTTGGATTCGGACGTTCGGCCGCAGAACCCCTGGCACAGCCCGCTCTGTGCTTCTGTGCCAACCGAAGAGCGGTCAGCGCACTCCCTCACATCACTTCTCAACCACCTGGAGTTAAAAGCCTTGGCGGCGACTCGCACACCGAGTCACAATGGCTCGTTCAAGTTTGACCTCGCCCCCAGAGTTGGGAAGAGCTTGACAAGGACAAGCACCATGCAGGCCTGGGCCGCAGATATCGGAACGGAGCCGTGGAGCATAAATGACTAGTGTTGCAGGGTCCAGTCTCAGGACTGAGAGACCGGAAGCGCATTATCTCGTTGTGCTTATCTCGTCGAAATTCGAGGCAGACCGTTGAGCTGAGGTTGGGCCTCGCTGTGGCTTTGTCTGCTCTAGATGACCGATCGGCTCGTGTTTGTTGGGGCCGTCTCGAGGTACGTGCCTCCAAGAAACATCCTCGAACGGATCACTCACGAGCGCGATCAATCCCACATGCCGAAGCGCCGCCACAACGACAAGCGATCTTTTACGGGCAGTGTTCAGCACATCGACTCACCACCGCTCACCACACCCTCGCGATGACCGCGCGGAATCGCCCGCAGTCCCGCCCGAGAAGCCTCTCAAGATTTCCACCAGAAGCTATTCGTCCCTAGCAGTCAGTATATGTGGCCTGCGGCACAGGGTTCGACGTCTGTCCGGACCGCTGGAAAGACGGGATAGGACTGCTATAGGACCGCCAGAGGACAGGACCGATAGCAGTCCTGTCCTCCGTCGCGGTCCCGGTCACCCTCTCGGAGTGGCATCACCAGCAGGACCGGGAAAGACCGGTCTCCTCCCTTAATAAGTAGGAGTGTCCTGAGTAGTTCCCATGGTCGCAATCACCACGGGCACAGTCGAAATCCGGTCGGGGGCAGTAGTAATAGCTCCATCGCTCGACCATAACATCAGCGTTCATCGATCATCAGCCTACTCAAGCATCTGGGATGATCTCGGAATACCTCCAGAGATGAGTAAGGATGACCCTTGTTGCTCTTTTACTCATAGAAATGATACAGCACAGTATTAGATCTTGATGTAGTCCAGAGGGACGATAAGTGAGGATGCCAGTTATGTAAACTGCCTCAGTGTGATTAAGAAATTTGAGCTCCGCTTCGGCTATGCTTGCCGTTTCGGCCCGTTGGGCGCTAGATCGCCGCACATACCAACATTGCGCAGCCAGCACGATTCGCGCCACTCTCCAACCATTCATAAGCTCCCGACCAAGTGGTTCAAGCGGCCAAGGTATTGTGCATTACTAGCCACTCGATATAAGTTTTGGCAAAACTGAATGACGTATACAGAGTCCCGCCGTTGTCATAGTACGGCCACCGAACACACCCCTGCTCGCACCCACCTTTTCATCGGCCACACCCGCCATACACACTTGCAAAAGAACAGCTGATCCTAATCGGCTTATTGTGACAACATCCCTCAACGGCACAGTTGACTCACGGAGTCACGGTTACTGCGATATTCAAGCTCAGCCGGCCAAGGCACCCTGCAACAAACGCTGCATCCGGTAAACGAAATCTGTTTACGCGGAGCACTGGCTCTTTCCATGTGCGGAATATTCCGCTCCCATGACTCCGATCCGTGTTGACTTTCCCAATCAATTAGCGCCGTTAACCCACCATTGTTCATTCCTAACCACCACCGACTCCTCAACAGTATATAATGACTATCTCAACGGGAAGCATCAGCAGTCGCTTCTTCTTCTCTAGCACCTCAGGTATGAGCGGCGTTGACTCCACTCCTCTGGCCGTCAAGGTCGCTAACAATCCGGTCACGCTGCAAGACACCCTCATCGGCGAACGTGAGGTGCTCGAAGGCTGGAAGCAAGAAATCAAGGGCAAGCTTATCCCCTCCAACGACACTTGTCGCGAGTACTTGTCCAAGTATGTCCCTTCCCGGACCCATTGCGCGTTCACCCCGGCCACTGGCAACGAGTTCGCCAACTTCAAGCCGGTGAAGGGCGGGGAAGTCGCCAGCTATCCTTCTTTCGTACGTGGTATATCTTTCGTATCGAGCATTTCTGCTCAACCACTTCCACTTGTAGATCGCTGGCCTTAACGCACTTGTCTCCTCCTTCCCTGCCGCAAAGCGGCTGTCGTTCTTTGACTGCCACACGAAGATGCAAACTTTCCCTCACCCCGACTTCGCCGCCAACCACCACGTCTCATATCCCGATGTTGCAGTTTCCTTCCCTGGTCAGATACTCGACGAGAATACACTCAGCTGGTTGAATTTCTCGATGATTATCGAACTCAAGCCCGAGGAGACCGACGATCCGTTCCGCGACCGTGGGCTGAAGTACTGCAAGACGCTCGTTCAGCTCGCTGTCAATGGCCGAAACCTCTTGCACGCGCACGGCTTCCTTGCTTCTTTCGTCCTCGGTGTCTACGGAGACATCGTCCGCATCACCCGCTTCGACCACTCTGGCGCGGTCTTCTCACAGCCACTATCCCTCCGCGATGTCGACCACCTTCAAATCCTCCAGGAGTTCTTCTGGCGATTTGCTAGCCCGACTGAAGGCGACTCTGTGGTCGGGTGCGATCCGACTCTTCGAAAACTGACGCCTGAAGATGAGGCGTGGCTCAAAGACCGACTGGAGTTGGCAGCGGTGGAGGTTCAAGGTCTCAAACTATCCCAGGCCCGCCGGGCTGAAGTTTTCGACGATGACACGTTCGGGACCAACGGTACGCCGACTGCTTACATCCTACTCAAGGCACTGGACGTCAACGGCCGTCTCTTCTCTCGTGCAACCACTGTGTGGCTTGGCATTCGTGATACCCGTGTCCTCGTGAATGGCTACTTCATCGACCCCCCCATCGGGACCATCCCGCCTGCGCACCGCGAACTACGGATCATCAAGGACGCATGGCGCCAGCTTGTTCGACGTTCCGAGAAGGACTTCTACAACCGCATATCTAGAATACCATCGGAGAAGCGTATCGGCCTGCCTAGTCTCGTTTGTGGGGGAGACCTGGGGGAGCGCGAAGTCCGTCGCTGGGAATCGCATCTCTACGGCGCTCCGACCCCACGCACATCCCTGTCCCACCCAACGCGTCTGTCGACACCTAGTTCAGCCACCGCCTCATCTTCCCGATTGCCACCGCCCTCCCTCTCCGCCACATCTAACACCCTCCCTGCTCATCGTCCTATGCAGCAAACGTTCACTTGGAGACAGTCGCGCGGCCCCGAGTTCTGGCATCGTGAACGCAGTCACATGCGGTTCGTAGTCGACAAAGTTGGACGACCGCTGAACCGGTTCAGGAACACTCGGGAGATGGCGACTGCCGTGCGAGACGCGATTCGAGGTACGAGTGACATCGTCGCATTTCCTGCTTCTTCTGCTGAGTAGATAATGACCGTCTCCTACTACAGGGCATCGCGTCGCAATGAGTCACGCAGGCATTCTCCATCGGGACGTGAGCATCAATAACATTCTCATCGTCGACGATCCGGACGACCAAGCATTCTTCGGCGGCTTCCTCCACGACTTCGACTACTCGTCCATGAGTCGCAAGCAACCCCCTGCAAGCCTCGATTTTCTGTCAGTAGCAGTGTTGACCGAGCTCCTTCTTGGTGACGACTATGGGGGCGAGTTGAAGGAGAGAACGGTATGTCCCGTCCATGCCTCCTCTAGGATACCTACAAAGTGTTAATGTTACTGGTGGTATTTAGGGCACTTTCTACTTCATGGCCGCCAAGCTGCTATCGGAAGAGGGGGCAATCCATGGCGTTCACCACGATCTCGAGGCTTGCTACTGGGTTATCTTATGGGTCGTCCTTCGACACACAAAGCACACCCACCCAGAGGGCGCGGCCGCCTGTTCCACCGTCTTCAAGCTTGGCGCAGAGGCCTCTGGTGGAGCCAAGTTGTTTTGGCTCTCCTCGTCCAAGCGCAAGAAGCTCAGGATCGAGAACAACGTCCCTTTGACCATGCTCCTGAAGGAGTACGGCGACCTCTGTGCCAAAAGGGCCGTGGAACCTGACGACGATCCTCTCGATTACAATCAGGTCCTGGCGGTCTTCGAGAAGGCCCTCAACTCGGACGAGTACAGGTCGAGATGGCCGGAGGACGACGAATCCACGGAATATCAGCTTCCAGACACGCGGATCAACGACGCGCTGACCACTGCGGAACGTGGCGCTCAGAAGCGCCCCTCTGGCAAGCGGCAGCGTGGCGGGAAGATGAAGGCCCCCGCTCGCGAGCCCGACTCTGACCCGGAGACGGACATGGAGGACGAAAGCCACGACTTCGAGCTCTACGACGACATCGGGAAGGATAACGGCCCCGCTCCTCCCATGCCGCGCGATGACGATGCCACGGAGTTTTACGTCCCCGCCGACTACGCCCATCTCATCGTCAAGGATCTCGAGCCCCTGCCCCGCAGCCCAGAGTCATCACCGGCCCAAGCCGACGTCTCGTTCGTTGAACGCCACGAGGTCCAAGCGATCCTGGGCGTCTTGGGTGAAGACGAGGACGACGAGGATGACGATGGCGCGCCTGATAGCAGCCCCTTGCGGCGGGCCAAGCGTCGGCGGACGAACGCGGATGCATCAGGTGCGCAACGCAGCGCAGGTAGCGAAAACGCGCTTGCTCCGGTAGCTGGTCCGTCTCGACCCAGGCTCAATCGGGAGCTGACTTCGCTGGGTGCCCCGAGCGTCGACGTCGAGTCCTGGCGCGGACCTGCGCGCAACACTCGGTTTGGCGGCGTCGCGAGCGCATCTCAGCTGAATCCCACTGGGAACGCCCGCAACTTGAGGGCGGTCCCGCAACCCACTGGTGTCGCAAGGCCAGCTCGAGAGCGTGTTCAGGCTCGCGGCCAACGCCCCAGCAAGGGGAAGGTGGTCAAGACGGCGTGACGGATGGACTCGGATGTCTGGCTTTGGAACATTCGTAGAATTTCTATAGCTGTATACTGTACAATACGGAGTACCTTGATGTTTGTTCATAATGCGCCCTTGCGACTAAGACTTCAACTTGAAGACCGAAAGGTGGAGGTCGGATGGCCCGAGCAAATCAATGGAGACGTGCAACAGCGTCATCCCGATACATTGGCGTTTGATAAATAAAACATTAACTATGCACTTGGCATGCATACGGAAAATAGTGATATGATGTTTTATATGACATACCCGCAAAGTGATCCTTCATAATGCCCCAACGGACTTCGCGTCTTAGCGTCCTCCAGTGCGAGACCGTATTACCTTGGGCCGCATGCCGTGCTCAATGTGGTTCATGAAGAAGATCTTCCACGTATCGCGCAGGATCTCCTTTTTCAGTGCCCGCGCCGTCAGCGACCCGAATGGGACCGTCTGCACCGCGAGCGGAGGGCACTCGATCATCGCGGCTGCGGCTGTGCCATGGCCCCCGCGCTCCATCTCGTCGGCCATGCGGTGGAGCTGCATGATGCTCTCTGGCCTCGGGGCCTCCTTGCGCATCTCGGAGTCTTCGACGGAGACGACGTAGGTGTCCTGAACGCGGAAGAACTCGCCGGCTGGTGGTTAAGAAACTTACATAAGCTCCGCTCCGGTGAGACTGCGCCGGGCCGTCTGGCGCTAAATAATCCAACTTGAACTTGACCACCACCTCGCGTACGGTCGACACGCAGTGGGCGTCGAATCCCGGTCATATTTCATCCCTTAAAGTACACATTCAAAGGTATGCTTCCGCAGTAGTGACTCATGAAAGAGCCTTGACCGGTGACCGGCTGAACTTAATATGTGATATACAGATCACCTCCCACGCGCGCCCTGCTATCGGCCACATCAGCGTTACCGCGCTACGTCCTGCCAGGACCGGGCAAAAGCGTTTTTGAAAGCTGATTGTGCTCCGGCCCCCAGCGCTGCCGGTGGACGCTTGATGTCTCGTGTGACCATCGTCTGGCGGGCCATCGAAGACCTCCGCGGAGTGACGGACGACCTCCCAGACCTCCCAGAAGTCGACGACAAAATTACTGCATTTGTGGTGAAGGACGCCTGGCGACAGGTCATCGGCACTTCGGAGCAGCAGTTTTTCAACAGGATTGAGAAGACTATCCCCGAGAACGAGCGCATCGGTCTTCCTACCCGTGTTGTTGGCTGTGATCTCGGCGAGGCTGCTGTACGTCTGTGGCCCAAGACGAGTCAGCAGGAACTCAAAGCGGCCATCGACGCCTGTCGCAACCCGCCTGGAGAGGATTCGTCAGACTCGTCGGGTTCGCATGGGTTTGTTCCCTGGCCATTCGCCGCGCATCCGCTTCCTCTACAGCAGACCTACACGTGGAGGATCATTAAAGGCTCCGACAAGTTCCAGCACGAGCGGAGTCACATGCGTTTTGTGACGAGCACGGTGGGCAAGCGCGTAACGGATTTCACGAGCACTAAGCAGCTTTGTCAGGCATTCCGTGACGCTATTGCCGGTGAGTTCGCTGTCTGCAAGCATCATGTCCGTCACTGATTCGCGGGGGGGAATGTAGGACACCAGGTGCTTTGGGAGAAAGCTAAGATCCTGCACCGCGACGTGAGCGTCGGGAACATATTGATCGTCGACGAGAAGGTGTCGGGTGCGGGCTGTGTCGGGTTCCTGCACGACTTCGATTACAGCTCCATGGCGGATATCGAACTCCCTTTCGATGAGTTGAAGCAACGGACCGTAAGTCGATTTATGCTCCCAGCATATGTTGGAGTCACTGAGCTTCCTGCCTAGGACACGTACTACTTCATGGCCGTCGAACTGCTGGAGGATCCAGAGACTGCCATACACAACGCGCATCACGACCTGGAGTCCTTCCTCTGGGTTCTCCTTTGGATCATCTTGCGCCATACAGAACATACTCACAAGGCCGGCATCCAAGCATGCGACGCGCTCTTCGGATCCACCAGGGATTCCAACTCTGCATCTTCAAAGCGCGCATACCTGAACGGAGACTTCTTCATTCAGGTCAAGAACAACGTCCCGCTCTCCCAGTTGCTCGCAGACTTCACCACCCTCGGCGACTTCAACATCGGTACTCGACGCTTCCCCTCCAAGCCCATGACCCACGACGAAGTCCTCGCGATCTTCGACAAGGCACTCGCGCTGGACTGGCCCGAGAACGACGGACCTCTCCCCTTTGTTGCGCCTGATACCAGGACTGGAGGCTCCGGCCGCACCACTCGCTCGAAGAAGCGCACATAGGAGGAGACGGTGGCCCAATAACAGCCTGAGGCCGAGGCCGAGGGTCACCCTCCGGCAGACGCTGTGCGACGCACTCGAGCCCGAAAGCGTGCCAAGGTCCAGCCTGACCCGCCTGTGACTGGTCCTTCACATCTGAGGCATAGTTCAGACTTGGATCGCGTGGCTATATGTATTGGTCGACCCTCGTGTTCGGATCGTTCTCTTTGCCTGATAATGTATCACTGTGTAACGCTTGCATCTATCGCCACTACAGGCGCAATGTTTCATCATGGTCCCGCAAACTCGAATCACAGCCCGAGGGCGTGGCTCAGGCGGGCCGGCACCCTGTCGCTCGATGAACTGGCGGATGAACGTGAGCTCGATGTTGTCGGGCATGCTCTGCTGTACCAGGGAGTAGCACGGACTATACAACGGTCGTTCTGTTTCATGGGTACGCATGGACCAGCGGTACCTGTACATTGGCTTTCCTCCGCTGCAGAGCTCCTCTTCAGTTGACCGTCGAATATCTAGATGCATTTCGTAAGATGATCCCTTTGGCCAAGGCGCATAACCCTCGCCTTGTCCTCGCCAACAGGCGTGACTATGCCGGAGCACGACCTACGCCGTCGAAGACCGCACGGAAGTATATACTGCCGTGGTAGAGAGCAAGACCGACGCCACACAGCAGAGGGTCGTCAGAGTGGTAGAGTGCGCCTGTTCGCAAGCCGCTCCCGGGCCCGGGCAACATCAACCAATGAGAGCGATCCGTCAGGGAAATGTTAGGCCAACAGCGACGATGTGACGATAGGCCACCTACTCGCAGTAAGGCCGCCAGCCGACGGGAAAGAAGTTCGGGTGGATCGGGGTCTCTATATTGACAGTGCAGCTCTTGAACAGAATCGGGATACACGTCCTTCTGAGAGACCAACAAGTCGATGCCAGCAAGCCTGCGTAGATCTCCCAGGCTCTCGAGCGGTAATAATTTGAAGATTTTGAGGAGTACGTCCTCATTCAACATAAGCAACCAACTTCTTTGAGTGAGAAACGTGTCCGTACTCACGATTCCGAGGCAGACATCCCGGTACTGGAGTCTGTAGAAGAATACCGTGTCATTGGCCTAGAATAATTGTAGATTCTAAACTCGGTATTAGTAAAATCGCCGAAAAGAACACTGGCACAAATTGAACGGCAACGCACACGGTGGTCGAATGAGCTGTCAATGTATAGGACGGACGCAGTGACAGGACATAGTACTACGTCGCGCGTACATCGGCGCTTGAATACCAGCAGGAGGCTGCGTGCGGGACGGATTCCAGAAGGTCACAGTCACTACGGTGGATGCGCAGCCGTTTGCAAAACGATAGACACGCTTTTATTCTCCAACATTTAAAGCTCAGACTGATGCCATCAACGGAACTGCAGTGTGTGGAATCGGTCGGAGCCGTCGGAGTCAGGTCGGGCCCTAACCCTCGCCACCGTTGGGCAGTCGTCACCGAATTCGAAACCCACCTCGCGCACAAGGCGCAGAAGATGTTCGACGACCCCATCCGCAACGCCCGCAGCGATGGATCCCCTCTCGCAGGAACCCTTCCCGGAGTTTTGCTCTAGTGCGTCTCATCGCTAACGCTTCGGCGACTTGGCGCGAGTTGGACGACGCGTGGCCCTCCACTAGAGTGCTGATAGCGTCGTGCTAGGAGGCAGCCAGAGTGGTCGACCGCATCTCCGACTTCGACGTGCTCAACGAGGACATGCGCCTCGACAACTTCCTGATCCATGAGCCTCTTGAGCTCTTTTGCCTCTGCCTCCATCCTACAATGTGTTACGTGTGCTGATACCTGCATTCTGTTCCGTCCTTCTCAATGATATCGGTTAATCCTCTCTCAGCTCCCGAGCTCCATATTGTCTGTGGGTACCTGGATCTTCCTCGCTGCGACCCTATTCTCCAAGTCATTTCGCTCCGCCTCGGCGATGACCCAGCGGATATAGACGAAACACAAGACGCTGCATACGGCCGCCCGGTCCTCGTGTGGGCGATTCTCTCTCTAGAAATCATCTACTTATGGCGATGGTCGGGACAATCTATTCGCTGTCACCCAGGGGGCGAGCAGGAGTGACCGGAAGCGCATTATCTCGTTGTGCTTATCTCGTCGAAATTCGAGGCAGACCGTTGAGCTAAGGTCGGGCCTCGCTGTGGCTTTTTCTGCTCTAGATGACCGATCGGCTCGTGTTTGTTGGGGCCGTCGCGAGGTACGTGCCTCCAAGAAACATCCTCGAACAGATCACTCACGAGCGCGATCAATCCCACATGCCGAAGCGCCGCCACAACAACAGGCGATCTTTTACGGGCAGTGTTCAGCACATCGACTCACCACCGCTCACCACACCCTCGCGATGACCGCGCGGAATCGCCCGCAGTACCGTCCGAGAAGCTCCTCAATATCTCCACTAGAAGCTGTTCCACCCTAGTAATCAGTATATGTGATCTGCGGCCCAGGGTTCGACGTCTGTTGGACTGTCCTAGCGGTTGTGCCGCTCGCGGTGGACTCGGAAGAGCACTCCTCGGAGATTTAGAATATCGCCGGAACTGAAGTCGCGGGCGGTAAAGACCCACCAATGACGTATCGGTTCGCATCTCTTCAGTAACCCTTCGTTCGTCCCTCTCTCTCAAGACCGTAAATACACCAGGGGGCCCGCGCAATCTGTCAGTCGTAAGGAAACTGCATCGCCGTCGCAACCACTGGTGGGTTCTCGTCTATAAATAACCCGGACGACGCTGCGGATATGCCCGTTCTGCTGCGGCGCGGTGTGCCGCTTATCCATAAATAGATATTGATGAGGTTCACACCACCAAAATTTTGATTGAACAGATCTCCGAGTGTCGGCCCATGCAGTATGCCGGCGCCCAAGTTTTCCCTTCAACCTGTGAATCGAACCCGGTTCAGCAACTGCGACCTTCGAGGGCTCCACTGGATCAAGTAACGTAATGCGATAATGCGATAAGTGCTCGTCAATTGTGCGACGTCTTCATACTTACTGAAATGTACTCAGTTCCGTTCCTCTCTGGATTGTCTTATCTGACTGTAGGCCTCAAGTCTCGGTCGCGTCTCGGACCGTTTCATTCAGTTGCACATCGTCATCACACGGGGATCATCGGGGCAGCCGAGATCGAGGCGCT
Organism: Sanguinoderma infundibulare; assembly: GCA_032821775.1. Classification (NCBI taxonomy): domain Eukaryota; kingdom Fungi; phylum Basidiomycota; class Agaricomycetes; order Polyporales; family Polyporaceae; genus Sanguinoderma; species Sanguinoderma infundibulare. The sequence goes on along the minus strand of JAVLRN010000015.1, from coordinate 228,946 downwards.
ACTCCACCTCCGAACGTCGTGTAGACCGCCCGACTGCGCAACGTGTATGTCGCAGTGCGTCTCAGTGCGAGGGCAACTGCGGGCCTGATACGCATGTGGCGATGAGCCCGCCAAAATTGCCCTATTACCCCAGCTCTCCAGCTTCATGGAGCGTTATCGAAATGTCTTCCTGGCTTCCCCTCTATTGCAGAGAATCATCTTACGTCCGGGCAGTGCGGCACCGAGCGCTCAGGATCAACCGGACGATACTATGGCTCGGGACGGCCACTGCGTTCCTTGTGAGTACTGTGGCACCCCCTCCTTGTGCAATGCGTTCCGACTCCGTTTTCTCCGATGTAGTTCACTCTTCACTCCTTTCTCCAATATCTACGGCCGGAATACACGCATCTCACTATCCGTGTCTTCCAATGGTCATCAAGCAACCAGTCCTTCCTTGAATCCGCGAATACCACAGCATCCGTTACTTCCGCCACATCTCTACCCCTCCCCTCTCCGACCCTAGCAGAAGACGACCTAGACTTGGGATCGAACGGCACACGTCGAGCGAAGGCCGCGCTCATCATGCTAGTGCGAAATTCCGAGCTGCACGACGCTCTGTCTAGCGTCAAGCAGCTGGAAGAACGCTTTAACAAGCGCTTCGGCTATCCCTGGGTGTTCCTCAACGAAGTCCCCTTCACAGACGAGTTCAAGGAGTAAGTCGTGCCTCTTCTGTGTGATCGGCATTGATTAAAATTTACGACAGGAACATGACCAGGGCTATTACCGGGCCGGTTTCCTTTGGGCTTATCCCGAAGGAACACTGGTACCAGCCAGATTGGATAGACGAGGAGAAGGCTTCCGCAAGCAGACAGAAGATGGTGGACGACAATGTCGTGTATGGAGGTGAGTTCGCCGTCGCCCAATCCCCGTGGCCTCATATTCACCTTTGCCCGCTCCAGGGAGCGTCTCGTCAGTCCACCGCTAGGTTCATGTTCCACCGTACAGACGGCTGATGCTCCCGACAGCTACCGTAATATGTGCCGCTTTAATTCAGGCGTAAGTGTCTCGTCTGTGTCGGCCATACTTGGACGTGGCTGACAAAACGCAGTTCTTCTACCGGCACCCCCTCGTGCAGAAGTACAAGTGGTATTGGCGAGTAGAGTACGTTTTCGTACAACTTTATTGCAGGCCATGATCTGACCTCGTAGCAGACCGAACGTGAACTTCTTCTGCGACATCGACTACGATCCATTCCTGTTCATGGAAGAAAACGACAAAGTATACGGTCAGCATCCAATCTGTTCCGACAGTGTTCCAGGTCTCACCGTGCATGTTCCAAGGCTTCACCATCTCGCTGTTAGAGTGGCCGAAAACGGTTCCAACATTGTGGAATGCCGTCAAAGGTAGCCTTCTTACCGGCTGTGCGCTACGCCTCGCTGAACTGGGGGATGGTATGGCAGAGTTCGTCGACAAGAACCCCGAGCATATCAGCCCCAACAACTCCATGGGTTTCGTCTCCAAGGACGGGGGCAACACTTACAACATGTGTCATTGTACGTCGTGCGCCCTCCCGTCCGTATGCGCGGTGACCGGCTGATCATCGCTCGTCCGTCACGCAGTCTGGAGCAACTTCGAGATCGCGAACATGGAGCTCTGGCGCGGCGAGGCGTACAGCAAGTTCTTCGAGCACCTCGAGTCCAAGGGCGGGTTCTACTACGAGGTCCGTCGTCCCCTCCCTTCTCATGTCCGTCTGTGGGCTACACTCATTGATTTACTCTCACGTCATGTCACCTTGCGTTGTCCCGCGCTCGTCGCACGTCCTCGCAACTGCTGCCACCAACAGCGATGGGGCGACGCGCCCGTCCACAGCATCGGCGCAGCGCTCTTCGCGCGCAAAGACCAGATCCACTTCTTCGACGACATCGGCTATCAGCACCCGCCCTTCATGCACTGTCCGCGCCTCCGCGCCACGCGAAAGAAGAAGAACTGCTCGTGCTCGTCCATAGGTAACTTCGGTACGTCCTCTCTCACCCACCCCTCCTGCTTCGCTTCGGTCGCCGGTCTGGGACTCCGAGCGCGGGTGTGGAGCTGCTGTAAGCAACGCTGAGCTGACCGAGACTCTGTCGCGGGCCGAACAGATCACACGAATTGGTCCTGCTTGCGAAGGTGGAACCAGATCATGAGGCAGCCATAGGTCTGATTCGTCTCCCCTGGTCGTGCCCTGCCTTCCGGCAGTGCTTCGTCTCGTCAAAGACGTGTGCGCAAGCCTTCCACTATTTAAATCTGACTGCCTGCATGATACCCGGATGCGCGACGTAGGCGGAGGCTCGACAGGCAGTCCGGGCGCTTATATACCGAGCCGCCGTGACTGTTCTGGGTCAGCTGATCCGATCCGTAGAGTGACATGGGGAGGAGCATGTGCCAGTCTGAGGACGAGTCGTGTGTGCGACGGGCAGTGTTTATTTTTGTATCGAGCATGGACAATTGGGATGGGGTACTCCAGGTTGTTGTTTAAGTAGTGTAGATTATTGTTATCACTCTCCTTAGATCGATAGGTATTTATTTCTGGTGCATATCCCATTGTCCTAATCACTGCAATGCCATCATAATACAGGCAATACACGACTAGTACCTTGTAGCAACCCACACGCCCCAGAGTCCATAGAGTCACAGACGACATCGACAAACTCGAGCCCGGGATCCGGATGCTCTAGACGTGCTCAGGGTGTTTGAGGAGATAGCGGATGCGGGCAGCGCGGGGAGGAATGTGTTTGTTGGTGCCCAGCATTCGCGGGAGCTCGCGCGCATGTCCGTCCTGCATTGTGGGGGAGGAAGTGAGTCCGGCGGAGGAGCAAGCAAAGCGGAGCGCGTGTCCGTATTGAACTGACCTTCACCGCGGCCACAAACCTGAAATACCGGGGAGTCGCACGCCGTCAGCTTACATTGAAAAATCCATATTCGCCGGCCATAGTACCGTAGCAGCAAGGAGGAACCAGGAGTTCAAGCGGCTTATTACCACTGGACCCAGTTGTTCATAGGAGCTGAATAAAGACACATTGGCCCCCTCCGTCTTCGTTTATCGGATGCAGCCCGTGGTAAGCGGCGGCGATTTGCTTCAACCAGCAAACCTACATCGGAAGGAAGTTAGTACCGAGCCCCACAAGCAAAGCGATGCCGTCATACTTGCCGGATGTGAGGAGACCGTTTGGAGTATCGGAGAAGAGAGTAGCCGAGATGTTCTGCGGCGGTTAACAGCCGCGTAAATGACTTCACCAATGTGGTGCAAAGCAATATATTGGGCAATTGGACCATGACACAATGGAGTTCGCCAGTGCATATATACGTGACGCACATAGCGCTTCACCTTCGTTCCAGACATCTTTCCACAACTCACTCACCGTACACCCCACTCGACCAGCAGCTCGCCATGCCAGTAGGTGTCTCTTTGATTACACTGGGTGGTCGTCTATGTTCGACGAGAATCTTGTCAGAAGGGGGTGAAGGACGAAGAAGGTCAGGAGATCGAAGTCGGTGACACCGTTGAGACGAGGTACAGAGGGGGTAAGCGGCAGGGGGAGGTAAGTCTTCCGTCCAAAGATATTTCCGGCGTTCGTCAACAGGATCGTGGTGCATGATAGGTGGAAGCCGTGACCGAGAATGAGCAGGACCTCAAACAGCAAGTTTCAGACTTCGGAATAAAGATCAGGAATCCGTCGAAGATCATCCACACCGACCAGGCGAGTGGGAGACGGGCCCATGGAAGGAATGCTCGTACCTAGGCCGATCACGCTTTGCTAGCATGGGCATCGCGTGGCCCACAACCCGAGAACCCTGTCCTATGTCGACCCGGAGACGGATGAGGCGGAATAAGGGAAGTTGGAAGAGAGTATCACCGAGGAAACTGTGCATTAACATCATAATAACGCGTCTCATGGAGTCGAGGCCAAGCAATAGTGCTCACCTCCTGTGCGGTCTGAATGCTCTTCCGCCCTTTCGGCAACCCTCCACCTGAACATCACTGCCAACGCACGTCCTGAGGGATGCGGGTTACCGCACTTGCTGCATCCACCGAGTGAAACTGACTGAGGTTGCCTCTAAGTCGTGTGGGATCTGGTCGCAACCAAGAAACGTAGCCGGGCAAGTTGTGTAGCGCTCTAGCCGTACGCCTGGAATTTCGGGCGAACCTCGCTGCCAGATCGTCGGCCGGAAAATTAGGGGAGGATGATGGGGGGAAGGACGAGAGCGTCGGTCAAGGTCGGTCACGGGCCCACAGCGAACACGTCGACCGGCGCCTGCACACCCGACAGACCCCCTTGGCTTTATACCACCTCCTCCCCCTCCCTCCGGTCGCTCTGGCAGCTGCCTATTCTCCGCCTCGTCGCCGACGACTCGAACCGCATCGGCCCAGATGATGGCGACGGCGACAAAGACTGCGAGCGAGCCCGCGGACTCCTCGCTCCTCGGCAAACTCGACGAGCTCGTCCCCCAGCCCCTCGCACAGTTCGACGCCTTCCCCAAGCTCCCGGAGACATACAAGGCACGGTCAGAGTCTCGCGGCTTTCTCACCATCTTCGTCGCTCTGCTAGCTTTCCTGCTTATTCTCAATGATCTGGGCGAATTTATTTGGGGATGGCCAGACTTCGAGTTCGGTGTCGACAACTTCGGATCGAGTGGGTTGGATATTAATGTGGACATGGTGGTGAACATGCCTTGTCAATGTGAGTATTCGTTCGTGCTCTCCAAAGCAAATTGCACCCCCCGCGCGCGCACTGTTCTCCAGAGAGCAACATGCTCAAGGATCTCTGTGGACCCCTCTGTGATTTGCGGTGTTCGTGTGCGCGACTATCCATGTGCATATTACTCCATGGCAAGCACTTGTAATTTGAAGAACCGTGCGTCTGGGAGGAGGTGTATTGAGGCCTATTGAGGCGTGTTCCGTGCGAGATTTTGCTACACCATGCATCTAACCTTGGTTCCATTGTAGACCTCAGCGTCGACCTCCGCGATGCCGTCGGTGACAGATTATACCTCAGCGACGGTTTCCGCCGAGACGGCACAAAGTTCGACATAGGACAGGCAACCGCTTTGCAGGAGCACGCTACGGCACTGTCGGTCCGTCAGGCTGTCGCGCAATCGCGTCGTTCCCGCGGCTTCTTCGACACCATCCTCCTTCGCACAGCACAAAACTTCAAGCCGACTTACAACTATCAGGCTGATGGAAGCGCTTGCCGCATCTTCGGTACGATCACAGCAAAGAGGGTCACCGCGAACCTGCACGTCACCACGCTCGGACATGGGTATGCGAGCCACCAGCATGTCGACCACCAGCGTGAGTTCCTGTCCGGGGCTTCCGTCGGCGAAACTTACTTACAAAGGTGTCCAGTGATGAACCTCTCCCACGTCATCACGGAGTTTTCGTTCGGACCGTATTTCCCGGATATCACCCAGCCTCTCGACAACTCATTCGAGATGGCCTATGACCGTGCGTCGCATGGAAACCGTGTTCGCTCTGGAAAGTGCTCTGACCTCTAGGCTAATATAGCATTCGTCGCGTACCAGTACTTCCTCCATGTCGTGCCGACCACCTACATCGCGCCTCGCTCCAAGCCCCTTCACACAAACCAATACAGCGTGACACACTACACGCGGGTGCTTGACCACCATCGTGGGACCCCTGGAATCTTCTTCAAGTTCGACCTCGAACCCCTTCACCTGACGATCCATCAGCGTACGACTAGCGTCGTCCAGTTCCTGATTCGGTACGTGATGTCATTGAATACATGCGTGCGGCGTACTCAAACGTAGTCTATGTCAGTGTCGTGGGGGTAGTCGGAGGCGTTTTTGTTTGCATGGGCTATGCAGTCAAGATCGGAACGCACGCGGTCGACGCAGTAACAGGCGCAGAGAAAACGAACGGTATCGTCGCCGCCGAGTCGACCAGCATCAGCGCGAACCTCCGCAAACGGTTCGCTCCCGGCGACCTGCGTTTGCGCCCAGGAAAGGAGAGGGTCCATCGGCAGGGGACCGGATGGGTCGTCGAGGGCGGCTCCCCATACGGTAGCTACGCCAACACGCCCCTCACCGGCACTTTCGCGAGCCCGCAGCCACCGTCATACCCCACCACTCCGAACCCCGCGTCGGGGATGACACCTCGAACGCCGTCGTATGGTCTTGGGATCGCCTCGCCACACGTGCGTTCCTCCCTGCTATCCGCGTCGTTCCCGACAGCGGCAACGGCTGGCACGCCCTACGCTCCAGGGCCGGGTGTGCCGTCTGCGCCGAACACCCCGAATCTGTACTCGCACTTCCCGCCGACGCCGACGCCGGGGTCTGCGAGCGCGTTCGGGCCAGGGGGCGGGAGCGTGTTTGCGCAGCAGCAGGCGGTCGGTCCGGCGCTACCTCCGCCTCCGCCACGAGGGGCGAGCGGGCTCAGGCATGCGAGTAACGGGAATGCGGAGGGGGTCGTGGGCTCGGCTAAGAAGGATGATTGAGTGTTGACGTGTGGGATGTCGCACTGAACGGAGGTGGGAGGGATTGCCGAATTGTTGCGTAGGACATGGCGAGTCGTGACTGATGCAGATGCAGTATTGTGAGTCGTCCGTTGGGTTATGGATCGTGTATCTATTTGCGCTGTACCTGGCTGGCGTCGGGCGCGATCAGACTTTCGTCTCCGCTCACTCTCGACAACGCCCCGAACTTCGAAGAGAGCTCAACTGGCCAGTCGACACGCCCAAATCGCGATGCTTGAGGTTACGTCACCGTGGTGCTGTGACACCGTCGTTGCCGTTAAACCTTATCACCGCCCACACCGTCCTCAAGTTCAAACCGCTGCACCGTCGTGTCAGTTATGCGCCACGGCTCCGTTCCGATATCTGTGGCCCAGGCCTGCACGGTGCTTGTCCTTGTCAAGCTATTCCCAACTCGGGGCGGACGTCGAACTTGAACGAGCCATTGTGACTCGGTGTGCGAGTCGCCGACCGTTCTTCAGTTGGCGCAGAAGCACAGAGCGGGTGGTGCCAGGGGTTCCGCGGCCGAACGTCCGGATCCCAATACACGGATATGTCTTGATCGTCCCTTTTCATGCTGGTGAACCACAACGTGAAGGGGTCCTTCTCTCTTGTATCGATGGCTGCAGAAGCCCTTCTGTTGCTGATCGCTCTTAGCATCGGATTTTGGATGGATCTTCTGTTCTTTAACTGTTGTTAGGCGCGCTGATCAATTAAATTGACCACGGATACAGCTGGCTGTCGTGGATGTGTGGGCGTCGTGAGCACCGATTTCGTCAGTTGACCTCACTTCTAGCATATCGGCTTGTTCAGCGCGCAAGCCAGAAGGCTGCGCCCTTCGAAGCCCGCTGGAGCATGTTCCCCTGGCCGAATCGATATCATCAACTCCAGACAGCGACCATATTGTTCGTCGCGGAGATTTGGGGTCGATCTTCTTGATAAGGTGCCAGGGGCCCATTCAGTCGACAGACGACATGAAGCCAGACCCAAGAGGCGGAGACATGACCAGTCTCCCGCTCCCTGAATTCTCCTGTGAAGATACTGCAGGCTTCATCCTTCTCTCTCGGACCGCTCTTTGTCTTGCTTTCCTGCTGTAATGGAGGTCGCGCATCCTTCGAATCAGCCCGACCCTGGTCTTCGAGCAGACCAAGTCGTCGTCCTACGGCTGGAAGCTCCAGGATGGGCCTCTGCCTTTGAACGAGTACGTGGCAACTACGTACACAGCGGGAAAATCTTATGCTAACGTGTTCGGATTCTTAGTTCGCGTGGAGCGAGATTCGTGGAGATCACGAGCTGGTCCAAGCTCAAGAAGCTGGACTTGGATATGGTCAGTGAATGGAATTGCATCATAGGGCGTATATGGAATGATACCATATAGATCAAGGCTACGTAGCTGCGACGGCGACTTCCATCATTATGCTATAAGGATATTTCGTAATATGTCTTTTCAGGAGGTATGGGGCTAAAGAGCCTTCGACCTTTGCTTTCATCATCGACACAGGCATGTCTTCGCATTCGAACTTGTTCTGATCCTGTTCTGACCATATGCCGTGAGTATGCAGGTAGTGATGATATGTGAGTGCGCCACAGTCAAGTATGGAATGTTTCTGACCGATTGGAGACCTCGGAGACCAGGTGGACGTATGGAGATGAATATCATGACTGTCGTTGTCAGTGCTCAAGAGGTCACAGGGTACAAGCACACTATCGATGTACTTCGCACTCCGCCTGCCAAGAGTGTACTATCCCGATTCTATCAGCCAATATCCTTGGTGAGTGTCACAATTACTACTGCCATCTGACATTCCTAACCGATCGCGCCAGCGACTCGTGGCTAGCATTCAATATCTGGCCTAGAGGACAGGAGCCGGCATGGTCGGACATTATTCCCGTCGTACTGCCAACGCGATCGCGCTGTGCCCCTACTTGGTCGGTTTGGTTGCACAGCATGACCTTCCAAGGCCGCCGTACACAATCTACACAACGCCCAGATCGCGAGATGAAAACCTATTTGCATCTCAACTTCGTCGACGATAGCCACCCTGACGGTATAGAGATGCGTGTCGACTCAGGTTGGTTTCCGTCCAAGCCTGACTGAAGCGCTTTAGCTCATCATCTCGCTTGGTAGGTTGTAGCATTTCGAAAATTCCTTACCCGTCCATTTAGAGAATTCACCAGATGTTCGGGTACGACAGCCAAGTCGCCGTGCCCAAGCGGGACCATTTCAGGGAAGACCTACAGTGTGGGAGAGTGGATCCGGGAGAGGAGGACGAGGGTCATTTTCGAGTTTGGCGGAGGCTTAAACCAGCCCCCGGTCACAGTCTACGGACCGATGGAGAGATTCGTCTATATGGACAAGGTCGTTTCCTACGGCCTAGGCCAGTGTCTCCTCGAAGGACTTATTTTCCCTCTGCTCGAAGACGAGATAGGCGTCCTAGGACTAGTGAGCTCCTCGATTCCGTTGACGTTGGCGACAGCTACTGATGTCGAAACAGAATTTCTTTCAAACAGTGTTCGTGGGTATGCACAGGGCACACAACAACATGCACCACATCCGACTCGCGGCTCAGTGGCCTGAGCGTTTTGAGGCGGATTTCCAGGATTATGCTTTGCCAATGTAGCGGGCCGCGTGTGGCGGGATACAAAGTGTCTTGAGATACACTGTCAGCCGCGAGACGTAACACTGAATTGGATTATGAATGGTTTTGTACGATAGTAGTTGAACTCGGGTGCGTACTCGAAAGAAATTACAACAAATAGCATGTATTCACATTCCCGATGGTCATCGCGGACATAGACACCACTGTCAATCCTCTCCGAGAGCCAGGATGTCCAGGATAGGTTATGCGGGGGAGCTCCTCCACGTGGTCGAAACAGGCGGCGACGGCGAAACGCTCGACGTCGACAGCCTCATGGAGCTCCCGTACCTCGAAGCCAATGGAGTCTTCATGAGTGTGCGTTGCTCTGCGAATCTCCGCATGCATCCTTGTGCTTATTCATCTGTCATCCAGATATCCCAGCGTTACGTTCCTATTCCGAGAGTAAGCATTCCTCTCCGTTCGACGTCAGGGGGCCCTCATATCCAGTCATGGGATAATTACATGGAGACGAAGGACATGCTTCTTCCCCTCTCAGAACCTATCCGTATGCTCGACGACAGCGTCATCTCCGCGCTCCCGATCTCAAAGGGCACGCGACTGGGCGCATCCAACGTCGACTCTGCCCTTTGGGGCCCGGACGCTGCTGAATCGCGACCCGGACGCTAGTTGCAGCCACTTCCCCGCGCTGTGGAGGAAGCGCGTGTGCCTCGAGTGCATTTGCACACGTACGTTTCATGATCAGTCTCTTCCCACAAGCATGAAGACCGAATGTCGTACGGCGCAGGATGACGTTCCTCTGTGGAAACAAGGCATGCATGCGAGTAATGACCCTTATATTCGTAGCCCATGCTCAAGCTGACATATCTTCGGATAGCGGGTTCAGTTGGGAAGGACTGCGATGCCCGCCGGGCCGCCCCGAGGTCCTACTTGGGGCCGACAGGCAGCCACATTACAACTCCAGCTGTACCTTGCAGAGCTTTGAGCCTACGTGACATTGCAGAGCAGAGCTCAGTGTCTATGGTTATCGGCTAGAATCTCTGCACTGTGATCATCTGGTAATCTGTAAGGGCATTGTCATCTTGAGGTGCCTGCATACACACCTCGCAATAGTCTTCATCCAGGCTTATACGTGGAAGTCGTCCCAGTCCTCCAGGGGAAACATGAAACAAAGACCACTCAGCACCAGAATCTACTCTTTCCAGCAGTCGGATATCGTATTCTGATTGATGGAAAGCCTGTGCAAATGCCTCTGCATTGACGGTGAGCATCTTCCTTTGCGCTAAAAGGCCCTCCTCTGACAAGAACTCCAAGCCTCTGCGCGTCCACTGAGTTCGTTCTGGAGTACCTGCGAAATCCAGGTGGAGGCTGATCGTACAGATCTCGCAAAGTGACGCGAGAGCAATGCTAATCTTCATAGCACGCAAGTGAGTTCGTCAAGCTGGTTCCGCGGAAAATGGAGTGACGTACAATCGAAACATCAGGAGTCCCCTGCTCCTGGAAGCGATGAACCTCGAGGGAGGTCAGCCGAGGGAAGGCCGCGGCTACACGCCGTAAGAGATCGCCGTCTGCGTGATTGGCGACATACTCCAACTTGACATCACGGAGGAGGGGGGCATCGATGTTGTACAGGATAGCAAGCATCTCAGAGGCAAGGGGAATCGGAGAGTGCCACTCCACACACATCTCTGGCTCCCAGAGATGCAGGCAGTGGGAAGGACAACATCGGAGAGACAGACGGTGAAGAGAACTGGGTAGCCGAGAATATAGTTGGTCTTCGGGGTGCGGATAGGACACGGTGAGGTCTGCGAGATTCGGCATCGGAAAGGTCGCGACGTAGCCAGCCGGCCAGAGGGGCTGCCGATCCACGCCTCGAGGCAAGGCAAAGAGGAGGGAAAGAACGCACAGCTCTGGCATTCCGGAAATCACGGATATGAGTGGGACTTGGAAGCTGGTCGGGAAATCGCTGTCCAATCTCAGCTCTCGCAACCGGGACCACGGAAGGGACGAAAGCGTCGCGATGGGTGCAAGATCGCTAGGAAGGCGCAGAGACTCGAGGGATTGGTGCATACTCCCGACAACGATGGAAAGACTCTGCTGCTGTTCCGGAGCGTACAGCTGGCGATGATAAGGGAGTCGGAAGTAGTTGAAGGTTCTCAGGCGAGCGAGGTGGTCGAGAGCCGTATTCGTGGCGAGAGAGTCGCGTGGACAAAACAGGATGACCTCAATCGAGAACTCGGAGATTTGAGGGGTGGAAAGGATAGCATGAATTGCATCCCATCCGAGCCCGTGCTCTTCTCTGTGCGAGAATCCTATGCGCACCGAGCGAAGGAGAAGCATCGCCCGTAGTGCTTGTTTCAGAAATGGGCCGTCCATGACGCCGCAGAGAAGACGGTCGCTCGTATATCGAAGGCGGAGCCGTCTACACAGACTTTTGCAAGTGCGCGGTTTATTATACCGGCGTCACTTGCAAGTGCGCGGAGAGATCCGCGCACTTGCAAGTGCGGTGATGGCGCCCAGCAGACCTGGGACAATGGTCGCGTAGCCCGCCGGGCCTCGTCCCCTCCCTGTCCCCTCTCCTCCGGCCCCTCCTCAAGTTCATATTCAACGCTATGTCATCAATTCATCCTGTAAATACCTTTGTATACTGCCGTCAATGCTAATTAATCATTTTCAAAAATCTACCATAATGCGGACCCAAACCAAGTACCGCGAGACAATTACTAAGAACCCACTCTACCACTACGCCATCGGTTCCTTGTACCTAAAGTGAAAGCAAATTCCTATAACCCTTACTTAAGGCGCTTATGTGCCTGCCCGCGCTGGTCCAAGTGACTGCGCCCGCGCTGATGCAAGTGACCGCCCACGCACCTGAGTTGGTCTTGGCGACCGTCCCTCGTGTAGCTATCCATGTGTTTGCGAAACACTGATATATCAATCCGCAGTAAATTTGACATGTTCGAGTACCTAATACAGTGTCGCCCGCCCCCTGTTGGTCATCCGCCCGCCCACCATCCTCAGTTCGCCCGTCCGTGGTTCCCCGTGAGCTGCTGGGCGGGCTCTGTATATCTATGCAACAAAGGTGGACGACGTCCACCGCAAACAGAGCGCGGACGACCAGCCGACGATCGCGCGCGTCCGACCACCGCGCGACCGTTGCCCCTTCTCTCCCGCTACCGCATCACCGCCCATACCCCCCCGGATCTCTCCGCCCGCACTTGCAAGTTGCGTCGGTTTAATAAACCGCGCACTTGCAAAAGTGTGTGTAGACTCTACGAAGGCGATGCTGAGGCAAAGCTATCGAGCGGATATCTGGACAGGTGTCCTTTATATACAAGGACCTAGGACACGCGGCTCATTCGCGTTTATGTTTATGCGGCGCCTGGCGGAGGTGGACGTACCTCACAAAGGGCCATATGGACGATGGAAGAAATGTACGAGTCTGTATCGGCGCCGAGACTTTGACAATGCAGCAAGTGAATAGTACAGGCGCAGTGAGCGACCTCAGCTGCCGACAGGTTGTTGACAACGGGCGGAGACTATGGCCAGGCCGCAGCTCCTCGAAAATCTGGATGAGCACATCGGTGTTGAGCTTCTGCAAGCTAGGGCTGTGTCAGTTCCGAGCATGATATGTAAGAGTAACATACAACACCTGTTCTGAGCCATCCTTCGTGTCATACCTTGATGACTCCGAGAACTTGGAAGTTGAATGTGCATGTCGTTGTCCAACCGAGAAATGGCATTCAACGTTCTGGAAGTCGCAGAAGCTATGAGAGATAGCATTGAGTCTTCATTCTAGTCTGTTTGCTTACGAGGATCGATCTTTGTGCTGAATCAAAGAACAAGCTGATGTGACGACTGTCCAGCGGTGGCTCGGAAGTTTGAACGTTCAACGTTCAACGGAGAATGGATGGAATTGATCTTGAGGTTGGCGGGGGTTAGCGCCCGATGTGACTCTGACGGCTCCGACCGATTCCCCACAGTGCAGTTCGTCGATGGCATCAGTCGGAGATTGAAACGTTGCAGAGTACGTGCGCAAAACAGCGACTCAGAGCGACCCGTTTTGCAAACGGCTGCACATCGACCGCCATACTGACTGTGACCTTCTGGAATCGTGAGTCAACCCTTTCTGCCATTAGTACAAACACTTTCTCACTCAAAGAAGTTCGTTGATCATGTTGAATGAGGACGTGCTCCTGGAAGGAGATGATAATCTCCAACACTCTGACAAGGAACGTGAACAGAATCTGATATCGCATAAGTAGGGACTGAAGTAGAATACATGCGGGATGCGTACCTGATATCGCGTAAGTAGGGACTGAAGGAGCGATATCAGGGCGCGGGAGGTATATATAGGGCGTGTACGTAATCCTGTCCAGAGCCGAGTAAGGATGTGATCCTTACACCCTTCCACCCTCTGAAGAAAAACATTACAGTACGGGGGGAAAGTCATCTAGGAGTTCTGGATTTTGTTGTACATAAGTGTCCAATGCAGCGAGATCACGGCAAACAGAACCCGGGAGCCAGGAATCATGTGAGTCGGGGAAATCTTTCCAATGAACAAGGAAGCGGTAACCACGGCCGCGGCGCTGATGGTCTATGATGCGCTCGACAACTTGTTCCTCGACACCATCATCGGTAATTATGGGAGGAGGGGGTTTGAATGCACGAGAAGGGAAAAGGGAATTGTTGTTAGGGAGGAATGGTTTTAGAAGTGAGGTATGGAAAGTAGGGAATATGTTCATGGAGGAGGGGAGAGCGAGGGTATAGACAGAAGCTTCGGGGAATGCGCGGATAATTTTGTAAGGACCGTCATATCTTACGATAAACTTGGCAACTCGGTTGTCACCACGTCGCATGTACGCCTGTTGTCAGTGGAGGGTTGAGAGCATTACCGAGTCGCCTACATGGTATGCAGGGTCCTCAGAGCATCCACGGTTCGCGGCTGACATCTGTGCCAACTTGGCAGCATGAAGGATGTCTTGAGCTTCTAGTACATCGGTGTCCATGCAACGAATGGTATCTGCAGCCAATTGTGCAGTGTTGGGGAAGTCACAGAGGGTGTCAGCGACATTTGCGTCCAAGAGGGGAGGGAGGACACACAGTTGACGACCAAGGTGGAGGTGAAAGTGAGAAAAGCCCGTTGAATCGTTGATGGCAGACATGATCGCGAAGCAAACATGGGGAAGGGATCAAGCCCATCCCCGTTGATCACGGCCGACGTGGTAGTGTAAAGCTTGTACGACTGTCTTGTTAGTGTGTTCAGAGGCTCTGTCCATCTGGGGGTGATATGTGGTGGACATCTTGAGTTTGACACCGGCAAGTGTGTGGAGTGCCCTCCAGAAGGCAGAGACGAATAGTTTGTTGCAGTCAGATACGATGTCAGCCGGGAGACCGTTCTCGCAGTACCAGTAGTCAAAAAATTGAGCCGCGAAATCTTCTGCCGTGACATCAGTTCGTGTAGGAATCAGGCATAAGTCTGTGCCGATGCGATCAGTGACAGTCGCTATGCAGTTGAACCCGTCGTCGTCAGGTAAGGGGCCTATGAAGTCGATTGCAATCGACTTCGTGCGTGCATCTGGGGTGGGAAGGGGATGCATGGGACCTGCAGGCTTCTTGGTGAGGCTTTTATTACATTGACATTCATTGCAGGAGGGAATGTACATGCAGGCGAGTTCCTTCCGCATCCGAGGCCAGTAGTATGCATCACGGAGGAAAGCATAGGATTTGTCGAAGCTGAAGTGTCCCATCGAGTCATGTGTGCAGCGGAATAAGCCCCATCAGGAAAAACATCCCAAGCTAATTCAATGCATTTAGTACAAATATGATCTAATGGAGCTACTATCAATCTAATTGGGTCTAATTTGATCTAATTAGTGCTAATATTGTCCTAACATGCAGGGACATCTTTACAATTATAATAATATGCACTATCAGAAACAGTAGTTGTAGTACTCAGCACTACTTTTGCACTACTTGAGGAAGTTTGATCACCCCTCAGCCTCAGCTTATCCATTTGGATGCAAACATTATATATTTCATGTACATACTACAGCCTGACAATACAGATTGTAAAGACACAAGAAGAAGAACAAGAGGAAATGGGGATGTCGCAGAGGAAAGGAGAGGGGTGGTGTGAGGGTGGCGTAGCATGCAATGAGCGAAGACATGGAAGGTGGGGGAAGAGGGGGGAGTTGGGTGAGTGTGTGATGCAATAAAATTTTATACAGTGTCCTGAAGAGTCTGAGCAGTCGCATCGACCCACGCCCGTGTGAGCCAACAGCGTTGTTACCAGTTCATAGGATCATGCGCATACATCCCCTGGAACCCGTCCTGGCCCGAGGCGGATGGTGTCATTGCAGACGCGTCGTCATAGTTGTACTCTTCAGGCGGGACGTAACCTTCCTGCCACGCGGCGTTGTATTCCTCGGCGCAAGTGGGCTCCTCGTCGGCAAACGGCACGAGCCCCCACTCGCCGTACACTGCAGTGTCGACGGCGTTTGGCTGCGGCATCGCTTCGAACTGCGCTCGGCCTAGCTCGACGGGCGGGATCGACCCGAGGTTGAAGTCTTCCGGCATGAGGCCCTCCATGTTTGCCCAGAGGGTCTCCGCAGGCCAGAACACGAACGGCATCTCACTCACCTCGTTGTCGGCTTCGTGGCCCTCCGAGACGTCCTCCTACAGAACGGAGAGCTGCATCATCCGGAGCACGTCGGCAGGTGTGAAAGGACCACTATGCGAGGACGCGGGCGAGCAGAGCGTTGGTGGGTACGAATCCGCTGGGGACACGAGGCTGGAAACGATGGCGGTGGACGGCGACATGAGTCCTTGCGGGGACATCACGCTCGCGTCGTGCGACGGAATGCTGAGCGCATGAAGGAGAGGACCACCCACCATCCCGGCGCCCTCGGGAACCTGGTACAAGCCTGGGTAAACATCATTGGGCTGATACAAGACCGATCGCGATCAGTAGTCCGTCCTCACTGCAGCACATTGACAACGCGCGAACTCACCTGGAGAGTGCTGTCGAAAGCGGAAGGTAGTTGACACGATGTGAGAGGGGAGCAGCTGCAGCGGGGAGACGACACAGGACAGGCTGCAGGAGCTTTTGAAGACGGTCGGACGAGGATGGCGACGGGGCGAGTGGGAAGAGAGACGAGGAGAGGCCGAAGTCTTAGACGCTCGATTCGGTGGTGCCACAGGTGGCGTGCCACCGAATTGAGCGTCTAAGACTTCGGCCTCTCCTCCCACTCGCCACGTCGTCTCTCTCCTCTTGAGCGCATCCCTCCTCACCATGCCTGAGGCATCGCAGGTCGCCCCCCAGGTGTCCCTCACCGCGCGCCTTCATATGCTCCAGGAATCTTGGCTGAAGCTCGACCACTACTTCGCCGCCCTCGAACTCTGCGCATCCGACACCAGATCCCAATTCTCGCGTCTCATTGCAGAGGGCGGAGGGCCCCTTGTCCGGTGAGTACCATCCCCTCCTTGCAAAACACCTTCTACGTCCCCAATGCTGTCCACTTCGCCATCCAGCTCCCCCAGATCCCATCTGCCTGGGCCCATGTCTCCCGTACCTCCTCGCATAGGCTCAGCACCTCTCAGCACTTTCCCTCCATCCCCCTGCCCCCACTGCCGAGCGCAACGTCTGATAGTGTGCGTCCCTGTGCCGGACGCATGGATGCGGGCTACAACGGGGCTCTTTCCGGTCCAGGCGCACCCCCTTCTGCCAAGCGGCCCCGCAGCGACCATGAGGATGACCGTAGCCGCGCCAGGCGGTACAGTCTTTCGGTACGTAGTCGTCTAGTCGGAAAATCGTACGTTCCCCTTTGGGAATGGTCGAGGTGAGCGTTCCTCTGCAAAGCTTGGAGGTGGTTGTGGGCCAACGACCACGGTCGTCTTTGACATGCTATCATTTTGCTGACTTCTGCCGTCACACTCTCCTCATGCAGCGTACCTTTCAAATGGCCATACCCCCTACCAGTCACCTCAGCTCACAGTCCACGCTACCGCTGCCGCCGCTCTCCATCCCCATTACCAGCAGTACCTGCACCCCTCCCACTCCCGCGCTGATGATCCTCGTTATGCGTACCCCGATAATCATCGTTCGCGCCGCCGGGGCCGCTCAACCTCTCGCGGATGATCCTCCCGCAGTCATTCACATTCCCGTGCCTCCGCCAGCAGCCTCGAGGACATGCTCATCGAGGTGAAGACCACCGGCGATGACAATGGTGCCCACCCCCACGGCCATCGTCGTCCACCCAGGGCAGCATCTGGTACGCCACCATTCGACTTCTCCCGGGCGCGACTATCACCTCGGGGTACTGTAGCAGCATGCCCGGACACGCGCATCCTCCACGCTTGTTGGCCGCGGTGTCGTGGTTCACTCTTGTTCTCGGACTCTCACTCTCGGGTGGTCGCACTCTCTCGGATTATAACATCTAGAGGAGTCAATGCTTCACCTGGCTTCTCTGTAGCTACAGCAATGTATTAGTTACATTTAATATACATTTTTCATGTCTATCTTCTACATGGTGTGCGCAAGTTTTGGACAGCCAGCAACTGAACCTGTAGTCCTGCATTAGCAACCATTAGGAAGGATTAGGGATAAAGTAGTGCTACTTTATCCCTAATCCTTCTAAGGCAAAAATTAAAAAAAAGGGGACCTCCCTAATCTTAGAGAGCAGTTAGGCTAATGTTCCCTAACTCACTATTGCTTCTTATTTAGAACTAATTCCTACTTTTTAGTTGTATTTCCACCAAATTAGCCTGGGAAGGTTTTTCCAGAGCATTTGTCCTTCTTGTATCCTTCACGGATTGCATTCAGCCACCGGAGGTCCGAGGCAACGCACAGTGAAGCTGGAATGGTCGCAACAGCGGGTACGGAGTTGGGGCATTCACACAACGCATGTGAACCGTCACGGATGAACATGACAGTAGCAATGCTGTCATGTGAGGAAGGTGTGCGGGAGAGCGCATCAGCAGCGATGTTGGTGTCACCCGGAACGTACTTGATCTTGAAGTCATATTGTGCCAGGAATTCCTGCCAGCACTGTTGTCATCAGGAGAGAGATTTCTGCTGCTCGAAATTCTCTAGGGTGCGATGATCTGTGTAAACTGTGAAGGGTACTCCGAGAAGGTCGACATGCCACTTTTCGAGAGCGCAGACGATGGCAAGTAGTTCTTTCTCGTGGATGGGATAATTGAGCTCAGCGCCAGTGAGGGGATTGGAGTCGAAGGCGACAGGTCATGCTGTTTCGAGCGTCGGTCCAAAAGAGAGAATGGCACCTGTGCAGAAATCACTGGCATTGCAGGAGCCGAAAATGCCGTTGTCGTGGAGGGCATTGTGATTGACGACTGTTAGGCATTCTCGACTGCACACCAGGCATTTGATGTGGTCAAACGCTGCCTGATGAGTATCATTCCAGCCTGGCCACCACTCCCCTGCCTCTTTCATTGTCAGCATATTCAAAATATGAGTGTATTCGGCGAGGTTCGGAAGAAAGGAGGCTATGTAGCGGATGAGACCTAAGAACATGCGAACGTCGGAGGCCGATCGGGGGGCGGTGATACACTATCCCAGGGCCTGTGGACAGTCAGGACGACCGAGGGCTGAGGGAGGCGAGGTCGGAGCGACGTCGCCGGTGTGGAGGGCGAGTACGGTCTCGAGTTCCCTTTGGTTGCGATCGCAACAAGTGCCGGGGAGAGGGGAGAAAAGTCAAACGAAGCTGGAGGACGAAAGTCGTGGTATAAGTTGCGTGATGAGTCGCCGTCGCAAGGTCACAGTCGGGGGTCACTGTCGCTGTCGCAAGTCGCAATCGCAGTCACCAGCTATACCCAGAGGAGGACGATGTCGAGTTGCGGTCGCTCGCCGGAGAAATGAGAGGTGAAAGGTGGGGGGGATCCAAGATTGTGTGCCCAAACAGCCGTCGACTGGGTTAAGTACATCGAGCCTGTAACTACGCGCAACAACTATAGTCTAGCCTGCCTCGCGGCGATGAGCGCCTGCGACAACCCATGTCGGAAACCCATCAGAACATCAGTGACCATTACAAGGCCACGACCGGTCGTGCGACTTGGGGTCGGCTCGCCTTGTCGTCACATGGTCACGCGATGTCGCTGGTCGTCGGCGATCGCAGTCGGGGGTCGTGACCAATACCTGTCACCAAGACCAACTAGTGAGAGATGACTCGCAGACCGTCACGCGATGTGACTGTAAAGATGCTGAACGACTTAACTTGTGGCCCGCTGCTATGCTGCCACGCGCGAGGCGCAGATGGGCGGGCCGGGTCGCTGTGGTCACCAGTTCGGGCCGATCGGGAGCTTCGCGCCGGCGACGGAGATCACCGACGTTTTAGGCCTTTGCCTCGTGCCAAAGGGTCGGTGCGTCACGCGACCACCGATGCCATCGGCGACTCGGGAACTCCCGCGATGTCGCATGGTGCGAAGTCGCGGTCGCTGTCTGAAAGGGGTAGTCGCACCGACTTCTGCAAACAGAAGCGTCGGGTGCGCATCAGCGGGCCAGTCAAGGATTTTGCTTACTTTTTTGCCATCGGGTTCGATTCCCCATTGTGAAATGTGATGGCCGAGGAAATCGACCTCGAGTAGAAAGAGCAATGTTTTCTTGTCGGATGCATATAGGTGTGCATCTCATAGGGCTTGTAGGATCAGTTCGACGTGCTGGCGATGCTGTTCGAGAGACTGAGACCAGATGATGATGTTGTCGATGTAGACGTGACAGAATTTGCCGATGTATGGATGCAGGGCTGCATTCATTCGTCGCTGGTGGGTCGAGGGTGCATTGCAACATCCCTGAGGCATGACAGTCCATTTGTAGAGGCCGAAAGGCATAGTGACAGCAGTATATTTGATATCGTCCGGATGGACTGGTGTTTGGAAGAAGGAGTTAGTCATGTCAATCTTTCCCCAGATCTTGCCTTTGGCGCAGTCTAACAAGATGTCACTGATCTTGGGCAGCAGGCACATATCCGGGACGGTGTTGGAATTGAGGACACGATAATCATTGACCCAGTGCAGTTTTGCGGTGGGATCAGTTTTGGGTACGAGGAAGGCGGGAGACGCAAATGGGCTGTCAGAAGGTTGAAGTCTCCCAGCAGTGAGGTGTTCCTCAAGGAGAGTTTTCCAAACCTCACAGTACTTCTTTGGACAGTTGTATTGGCGTCAGGTGATAACCATGTTGGTGTCCTTTAGCACAAAGCGATGATATACGTCTGTGGGCATCTGGGAAATGTGGGGAATGTCAGAAGGGAAGCGATCAGCATACTTCGCTTTCATCGCCGCGTTTTCGAGTCCCAGGGCCTCCACACTTGCCAGGAACTCTACTCGTGTGCAAACGGCATGAGCAGCGTGCACAGACCCATCCATGACAGAAGCATCCGCATGTATGTGTCGCTCTGCCGTACGCTGCACAAGCTCGCGCAGGAAGCAGCACTGGCTGGCACATCTCTCCATGCACTCAGCAGTGCGAGCCTCAAGTGCAGCCTGGCAGCAGACATGGGGGGAAGGGAGGGGAGGAGAGGGAGGGGAAGGAGGTCTGAGCAAGTTGCATCCAGTGCATTTGTCGACGAGCGAGCGGGCAGCATGGTCTTCAACAATGCAGTTCGATTCTAACCATTTTTTGCCTAGAATTACAGGGGTGATGAGGTCGTCGACAACAAGCGCATGCAATACTCTGGACGTCCAGGAAAGATCAGGTAACGTAGCCGTGAACTTCACCATCTCGTCACTCTCGACATAGCCTCCGTCCTTATTGCCCCACATGTCTCCCAAACGATGCTTTTTAGGTAGCTTGCAGAGGCGGGCACCCATCGCGATAGTGACATCCTGCCTAATCAGCACTGGACCAGTGCCACCGTCAATCAGCATGTCGTATACAGGGGAATCGGGATATGGGGAGATGCATGCAGAAAGGAACATTTGACTAGCAAAGAGAGGAGGAACATATGAGCTTTTGGAGTTGCTCAACCCAGTGAGAATGCCAGTGGTGTATGCAGAGGGGGAATTGGCATGGCTGACTGATGCAACAATGTGATTGACGACGTCAGAGTCAGCAATGGGTTCAGCCTCGACGACGGCAGCGACACAAGCTGGAGGGCATGCGTTCTCCTTGTTGGGGGCGAGCTTCGGGTATGTGGTCATCAACGGGACGTAGTTGGTACCATCTGGGACCCCGTTCGGGCAGTTGCGGGAGGTGTGGGTGCATTTGTCGAAGACATTGATCTGGCGACACTTGAAGCAGCCCTTGTTGTTTTCGAGGATGTGACGTTCATCGAGGGTGAGCTGAGGCGGGAGGGGCTTCGTTTGGTAGCTGGAGCGCCCGCCCGACGTCTGAGTCGGCAGGCGGCAGGCGTTGTTCGTGCCGAGGAGCGCACGGACTTGCATCTTGATGGTGGTGACGCTCTGCGAGGCCTGCTTCATGCAGCGTTCGTCGATCTTTGCAACGGCAGACTTCCATTTAATGAAGTCGGGTTCATCGTGGATAGCGTCATCGCCAATTAGAATGGCCAAGCTCGGGCAGACATTTGTGGTGAGGAGGAGACGTAATCCGTCGTCGTCGAAGAATTCCCTCGTGGGAAGGAGGAGGGAGTTCATGCGGTCCATCTCCATAGCGAAGTCGAGGAAGGACTGATCTTCACGTTGGTCCGTCTTGATGATGCGTTTCTTCACGTCATCAGCCCAACCAGAGGTAAGGAATCGCTGGCGCACTGCATCGGTGAAGTTGTCGAACGGCATGCCGTCGAATCGGAACGCAGAAATGTCGAACCACATCCGGAGGACCGTGTTCTCGAAGCCCATGGAGGACTTAAATGTCTGGGTCTTGGGGGGAATCGCCCGGTCTTGGAAGAACTTCCGGCAGGCGGACTCCCAAGCGTTGATGACGGCGGGAGTGAGCGCACCTTCACTGACGACGGGTGCGGCCTTTGAGCACATGGTAACAGTCGCTTCTCCGGTAGACATGGTGCGTGCGATCTCGGGGAACGATGCAATCGACGATAAAGAGGAATCTGGGGTGTCGGATTGGCAGGGAGAGTGACTATATGCGCGCTGATCGCGTGCCTGGGATGCGGGGTCGGTATATGCGCGGTCTAGGTGGGTATATGCGGTGTCGGGGTCGGTATATGCGGGTTCCGGGGAGGGAGGCGTCGAGTCCGGGATGGAGACGACCGAGGAAAGGGAACTAACGACCGACAGCGAGGAGGACTCACTGTCCACGGGGGATGGCACCAAGGCCTCGGGATTTGCGTCGTCGGTTAGCACGCCTGAAGCGGCGTAGCGTCCCTGAGTGACACGACCAGGGATCTGCAATAGCCGAGAGTGGCTATCCCAGTAAGACGTTGGACCGGGAAGGGGGCAGGCTGGGAGCCGCTGTGTGAACGGTGACGCAGACCTGTTCGAGGTTCAAAAAAAAGTGGAAGGAGACGATAATCTCCAACACTCTGACAAGGAACGTGAACAGAATCTGATATCGCGTAAGTAGGGACTGAAGTAGAATACATGCGGGATGCGTACCTGATATCGCGTAAGTAGGGACTGAAGGAGCGATATCAGGGCGCGGGAGGTATATATAGGGCGTGTACGTAATCCTGTCCGGAGCCGAGTAAGGATGTGATCCTTACAGCTCCTCAAAATCTTCAAATTATTACGGCTCGAGGGCCCGGGAGATCTACGCTCGCTGGCATCGACTTGTTGGTCTCTCAGAAGGACGTGTATCCCGACCCTGTTTAAGAGCTGCACTGTCAATATAGAGACCCCGATCGACCCGAACTTCTTTCCAGCCGGCTGGCGGCCTTACTGCGAGTAGGTGGCCTATCGTCGCACCGTCGCTGCTGGCCTAACATTTCCCTGACGGATCGCTCTCATTGGTTGATGATTGCCCGGGCCGGAGCGGCATGCGAACGGGCGCACTCTATCACTCTGACGACCCTCTGCTGGGTGGCGTCATGGACAGACAAGTGCTGAATGCCATCTTGCATTCCATGCCGCGTCTGCGTTCCGTCCATGTCGACTTGCCCTACAACAAGGTCCACAGTCTGAGGTGGGACACGCTGACCGCCATTCTCCCCGCACCACGGCTCCGGCACTTCAGCCTCCGACTGCTTTATAAGTTCTTCAGCCCCACTTCGCGTTTCATCGCCGATGCTGCTCCGCTTTCCGTCTCCACTCCCGAATCGTTCCGCTATGGACAGCTGGCATTTCGCTGGGACGGGCCACACCAATTTCCGCCAAAGGAGGCTCTCGCTAACTTACTCGCGCAGTTGCACAACAGCCTCGAAACCCTCCATCTCCCGAGCATGTCTGCACCCATCAAGTCGCTGGCTTCGGCCCCTTGGCCCTGTTTGCGCGAGTTGGTGCTGCAGGGTCAACTTCCGAACGACATACCCAGTCCCTTCGTGATGGCACTTCTATCCGGGATGCCAAAGCTCCGCATCCTCAGTCTAAACTTCGCCCTCCCTTGTCGCGTCTACTGTCAGCTCATCTGGCCGCCAGGCTTGGACTCCGCCTGTCCGTGGCCGGATCTAGAAGAGCTCGTCGTGTCTTTTCACCTCCCTGATGACCGTCTGTATGCCTTTCTCCCTTCTTCTTTGCGCCGGTTGTCGCTGCGATGTTGCCGACATCACTGCGTGCACCGGTGGGTGGAACGTCCACGGTGGCATTCACCCATATTGTCTGCTTCGGAAACGTTACAAATTCGTTCCCGTGGTCGGACTCCTTATCTAGACCATCTCCAACTCGAATATCGGCCCGACGCCGCCGACTAATCACTCCTTCCGCACCTTGGCGTGACCTTCCCCGACTTGCTCACCCTTGAGCTGCACCAATTCAGGCCCGATGGTGTTGACCACGTCCCCACGGTCAGTACCCTGACAATCGACGATTCACTCAGCATTGAACACTGTACTAAGCTCGACGTCTGCTGACAGGACCTTATCGGCGAAGAGCTACGGTCGTTGAAGCGTTTGCGCACGCTCTCCATCCACTCGACCTCCCTGACGTGCCGCAATCTGGCTTCCGAAACCGCAAGGCAGGGTTTGTGCGCAGCCACGAGCAGCTCCAGGCGGCGAGCACTATGCTTCAATCGCACGCGGCTGTCCTGGCGCCGCTGCTCAGTCCGTCCGTTCGTCTGCTGCGCATGGTCCGGTGGAAGAATGGCGGGGCGATATGGCGTGCCCGTCCGATACCCAGGACCGAGGATAACGATGCCGACGCCATTGCTCATGTTCAATGCGATGATTCGTGCTCGGCTGAGGTGAGCTCGCGATCGTCCGTGCAGCGTTTGCATTTCCGCTGACGCGTTGGCAGTTTCTTAGCCAGGTCCGGATTGATGCTGTAGTCCTGTGTTTGCGATAACAGAAACAACGTTATGCGGTCCGCAGGTTGCTGCATAGTCATGCTCCATCCAGCGTTCGGAGACCCGACCAGGGGCAATCAGGGCCAGAAAGGCGTTGTGGGCCCTCGCGACAATGAGGGCCACAGTTTCCTCCAGCTCCGCATCTAGCCGGGCGTGCTCGCGCGGTGCGCCTCAATTGCCATGGTAGCGGTTGGTACCGCACGCTCGACGGGGAGGTCAACCGCGCGCCGCTGAAGCTCACAAAGATGTATCGGCGCAAGGCGCGCCGGCGGTAGGACCACATGGAACTGCACGAGTGGCTCCAGCAGCTCAAGGACAAGGACATGTGGCACCTCGGGGAGCTCATGCAGAAGGGGGAGATCCAGGGCCCGCCCTACGTCATGCCCGACAACATCGAGCTCACGTTCCTCCGCAAGTTCATCGAGGGACAGGGTGCCAGCCCGCCTGCACCGCGCCCTTGGGCTGTGATTCGGGACCATGATGAAACATTGCGCCTCTAGTGGCGATAGATGCAAGCGTTACACAGTAATACATTACCAGGCAAAGAGAACGATTACGCGATCCAAGTCTGAACTACGCCTCAGATGCGAAGGACCAGTCACAGGCGGGTCAGGCTGGACCTCGGCGCGCTTTCGGGCTCAAGTGCGTCGCACAGCGTCCGCCGGAGGTTGACCCTCGGCTTCGGCGTCAGGCTGTTGTTGGGCCACCGTCTCCTCCTATGTGCGCTTCTTCGAGCGAGTGGTGCGGCCGGAGCCTCCGGACCTGGTATCAGGCGCGACAAAGGGGAGAGGCCCGTCGTTTTCGGGCCAGTCCAGCGCGAGTGCCTGGTCGAAGATCGCGAGGACTTCGGCATGGGTCATCGGTATCCCAAGAACCTCGTCGTATCCAAGACTCCGGCGGGCCAGAGTCTTGAAGTCGACGATCAACTGGGACAGCGGCTCATTGTCCTTGACCCCAATTGCGAAGCGCTTGCCCCACAGGTATCCACGCTTGTTAGTTGCTGCTTGGTAATCGTCGTCGGCGGACCCAAAGACTGCGTGGCATGCTTTAGAGGCTTTCACGTGAGTGTGATGCGTGTGGCGCAGGATGATCCAAATCAGGACCCAGAGGAAGCACTCCAGGTCGTGATGCACGTCGTGTATGGCAGTCTCTGGATCCTCCAGCAGTGCAACGGCCATGAAGTAGTACGTGCCCTAAGCAGGAAGATCAGTGACTCCATCAGTTGCACGCGCACAACAAAGACTCACGGTCCGTTCCTTCAACTCATCGAAAGGGAGCTTGATTGCTATCACCTCGTCTCCATCGACCGCAATATCCGCCATGGAGCTGTAGTCGAAGTCGTGCAGGAACCCGACGCAGCCCACATCTGACACCTTCTCGTCGACGATCAATATGTTCCCGACGCTCACGTCGCGGTGCAGGATCTTAGCTTTCTCCCAAAGAACCTGGTGAGCTACATTGCACCCCACGTATCAGTGACAGACATGATGCTTGCAGACAGCGAACTCACCGGTAATAGCGTCACGGAACGCCTGACATAGCTGCTTAGTGCTCTTGAAATCCGTTACGCGCTTGCCCACGGTGCTCGTCACAAAACGCATGTGACTCCGCTCGTACTGGAACTTGTCGGAGCCTTTAATGATCCTCCACGTGTACGTCTGCTGTAGAGGAAGCGGATGCACGGCGAATGGCCCAGGAACAAACCTATGCGAACCCGACGAGTCTGATGAACCCTCTCCAGGGGGGATGCGACAGGCGTCGACGGCCTCGTTGAGCTCCTGCTGGCTCGTCTCGCGCCACAGACGTACAGCAGCATCGCCCAGATCACAGCCAATAACACGGGAGGGAAGACCGATGCGCTCGCTCTCGGGGATAGTCTCCTCAATCCTTTCGAAAAACTTCTGCTCCGAAGTGCGAATGACCTGTCGCCAGGCGTCCTTCACCACAACCACAGTGATCTTGTCGTTGACCTCTGGGAGTTCTGGGAGGTCGTCCGTTACTCCACGAGGGTCTTCGATCGCCCGCCACACGATGGTCGCTCGAGACATCAACCGAGGGTTGACGTCAATGAGGGAATATGCGAAGTACGCCTTGGAGACCTCGTCGCCGCCACTACCAGTGCCACAGACCTCGACACGCCGACATACCGCCGGCTGAGGGGGGGCAGCATGGCCGGCGGCCTCCAGGGATTTGACCACCCAGTCCTGTTCCGCAGGAGTCAACTTGCGGACAGTCGGGTCAGCACCAACGATGGGCGCTTGCCCGTCGCGAGGGTAGACCACCCTCCAGAAGAACTGTTGAAGGTACTCGGGATGGTCCTGTAGGGAGAAGGGAGGAGAAGCGATAGCGCAGGCGTGGTCAAAGCGGAAGATGCGAGCAATATTGGCGTAGATCCCAACAGCGAAGACAGCGGAGTGGCCGTGGACAGCCATGAGGCCCCGAGCACCGACGGCGAGTTGGACGAGCGTTTTGCTGTGTTCCAAAGAGCGCGACGTGAGGGGGTCACCCTTTTCCTCGGCCTTGACCTCAATGTAGAAGGAGGTAGAGTTCCAGTTGAACGCCTCCGGCGTCTCGCCGGGGAAGGATACGGCGTAGTCAGGGTAAGTCTTGTAGTGGTTGTCGACGTAGTCGAGGAAAGGGAAGGAGAGCTGCTTTTTATGCTGGGGGAAAAAGTGAAGGCTCTTCTCGGGGGGGAAGCTGGACACGGTGGCCTTCAAGGCCTTCTCCTGGTGAAAGAGGGTAGGGTCAGTAGTATACTACGCACAAGAGGCAGTCGACGCACCAAATCCGGGTAGCTCCCGACCTCCTTTCCCTTTACCGGTTTGTATTCGGAGAACGTGCTTGAAGGTGCCTTACTGCGCAACTTCGGGGCACAGCTTGGAACGATGACGTCGAGGAAAGTCGGCATGTCGCCAGGAAAGACATGGACATGGCCTTCGAGCTCCTGCTTCCAACCCTCGAGCTGCCCAGACTGCTTGCTGCCTTGGGCGAGGGTCGGTAGCGGCTCAGCCTTGCGACGCTTGGGGGAAGATTGGGAAGCCATACCTGAATAGCAGGACGAGAGACCCGGTGAGCCGAGCGAGATGGTCATTTTATAGTGTTGAGCTGGTCCTGAGATCGAAGATCGTGGTTGGCGTCGGGGCAACAGGCGCTAATGAAATTGGAAAGTCAACACGCGGCTGGGTTATGGGTGCAGAGTATCCTGTCGGCGGAGAAGGACAGCGCCGCGATTTCGCTTAGCCGTTTGCGGCGTGATAGTAGGGTGCCAGAGTCGCCACAACTTCTCTGAACTACCGGCGACGCTGGGTGCCTGAGCACAATCAGCTTTCCAAAACGTTTTTGTCTGGTTCCGGCAGGACGTAGCGCGGCAACGCTGATGTGGTCGATAGAAGGGCGCGCGTGAGAGGTGATCTATACATCATATATTAAGTTCACCCGGTCACCAGTCAAGGCTCTTTCATGAGACACCACTAGGTACCGAAGCATACCTTTGAATGTGTACTTTGAGGGATGAAATATGACCGGGATTCGATGCTCACTGTGTGTCGACCGTAGGCGTGTTGGTGGTCAAGTTCAAGTTGGAATATTCAGCGCCCGACGGCACGGCGCAGTCTTGGCAGAGCGGAGCTTAAATTTCTCAACCACCACGCCGCGGCGCATGGCCAGCCTGGGCCAACATGGAGAATCAACCATCTTACGTGAACCTGCAAACCTGGCAGCCTGTCGACACAAACTGGGCGAAGACTCCGCGGAGTACAGTCACGACGGCGGCGATGCGTATGATCACTTGTAACCGTGGTGCAGTAACACCGTCGTCGCCGTTAAACCTTGTCACGGCGCACACCGTCCTCAAGTTCAAGCCGCTGCACCGTCGTGTGTCATTTATACGTTACGGCTCCGTTCCGATATCTGTGGCCCAGGCCTGCACGGTTCTTGTCCTTATCAAGCTATTCCCAACTCGGGGGCGACGTCGAACTTGAACGAGCCATTGTGACTCGGTGTGCGAGTCGCCGCCCAGGCTTTTAATTCCGGGTGGTTGAGAAGTGATGTGAGGGATTGTGCTGACCGCTCTTCGGTTGGCACAGAAGCACACATTTCGTAAGATTTCTTTTCAGGAGGTGTGGCCGGATAATGGGGCGGAAGAGCCTACATGCATGATGCATCATAGCTTATCGTGATGATGCCGCGTAGACCTTTCATCGAGTC
Organism: Sanguinoderma infundibulare; assembly: GCA_032821775.1. Lineage (NCBI taxonomy): Eukaryota > Fungi > Basidiomycota > Agaricomycetes > Polyporales > Polyporaceae > Sanguinoderma > Sanguinoderma infundibulare. Next base: position 200,291 of record JAVLRN010000015.1, on the reverse strand, counting down.
TTCATCCTAGTCTGTTTGCTTACGAGGATCGATCTTCGTGCTGATCATTATGGAGGGCCGGAATTTGCGGCGTACCAGGAACGTCACAACGGTGGCGGCCACTGAGTAAGTACCGTAAGCACCAGGATGTGTGTTTGGCATTATTTGGCATTGGCTGTGGTGCGCCCTTGATTACTTTCCGTCTGGGGAACTGATCGGCGTCAACTTCGCGATTGTGTATTTAGGGCCGGTCTTCGGGTGCCGCTTGTGTAACTCGTCCAAGTTGTCCCCTTTGGCGTTTCCAACGTGCCCGTATTGTCTCCAACTTGATGTCGGTGTTATTTACTCCCATAGTGACACATGTGGCAGGATTCACTAAACCGAGGCAGGCTGTCTGGCTTGAACGACGATGTGCTGGTCCATATCCTCGGACGCATTCCTCCGCGGGACCTGAAATCCCTGTCAAGGACTTGCCGATGGATTCGACAGTCTTGCATGCCAATCATTTTCAAAAGATGCAAAGTGAAGATGTTCTACCCCACTGAACTGGAATATTTTCTCCCAGCGCCGACGTGGACGTTCATCCGGTTCGTCCATGTTTCGAGTGTGCCTTCGCGGTAACACGGTCTTGACATCTAGTCAACAGGTCGATAATCCTGGACGACTTCTGTCCTGATATGCCGTTCTTCGGAGAAAATGAATACGTAGACCCATCATTTGTCACGAAGCTCACATACACAACCGATTCGCTCGTTTGTGGCGTGTTTAGTAGCCCTCTTCTGCGCCAGGCTCTCGTCCACATGCCGAACCTCTCCGCAATCACGTTGTCTCTCGGGAAAATCAAACGACACGGACTTCCCTGGGAAGCCATTGCGTCCATCGTTTCCGTTCCTCAACTCCGCCATCTGGTGATCGATGGATTGGTCATCTGCCCCACTACTCCTCCCTCGCAGCTGGATCACCCTATGCCTTTCGCATCTATCACTTCCGTGGTATACACCCTTAGGCCATACCGGCCTCTCCCGCGCTCCTACTCGTCCGAGAGGGAGGCTATCTCTCTCTTGCTTGTCGCTCTCCGCGACTCGTTAGAGACGCTTGTCTTACCGGTAGAGTGCCTTCCCCTCCATGTGCTCTCCAAGGTGGATTGGCCTCGGCTGCGCGAGTTGAAGCTCGTCGGGGAGTGTCCAGAAGACCCGTCCCCTCTGGCCTCGATGCTCGGCGCCATGGGCAGGCTGCGGATCCTCGCGCTCCAGCTCGCCCTTCCCCTGCACCGCCATCGACAGCCACTGTGGCGGAGGGGGACAATCAAGTTGCCTCTTTCCCAACACCTGGAACACGTCGTCCTAAGCCATCCTGACCCCGAAGACACGCTGTTCGACCGCCTTCCTACCACGTTGCACACCCTCGCGTTGGGCGACTGGCCTCACTACTACGAGCACCGCTGGCGGAAGCATCACCGCGCCTTGGACGGCGGCCAGTGGCAATACGCCACGCTGTCAGCTTCTGACGCCTTGCTCATCCTGAACCGTTGCCACATCCTCGTGTTAACGCACCTGGAGCTCGAATTCCGCTCTGACAGTATGGAAGGACAGCTGTTGGACTATCTTGCGACTGCCTTTCCTACACTGGTCTCCCTCAAGATATTCCGCTATCGAGCCAGCGCAGACGACGAGGACATCAACTTGGTTTGTTTGTGCGCCATCCTGCTTGCCATCCGCGGCTCACGGTGATATCCTATTGCAGGAAACGTTTGGCAGGGCACTCGGACGCCTCCCACGTCTTCGCGACCTCTGGTTGCATCTAGACTTCAAGAGCGCCCCGCGACGGCCCGAGTATCTAACCAGCATTTATCCCCTCCAATCCCAGATCGCGTTTCGAGCCATCCTCAAGGACGCCGCTGCATTGCTTGCCCCGATGCTTGCCCCGTCAATCCGTTCCATTGCATTCATGTATCCGACGGATCTTTTCATACAGTGGATGTCGTTTGAGTGGACGGAGCAGGTTTGTCACAGAGAGGCGCAAATCAAGTTCTACCGTGACGCGGCCAGCGTGTAAGTGTCTGTGATTCCGGTCTATTGTCCCCGTCAGTTATTGATGCCACTGCCATAGGATCTGAACGACCCGCGCTTCCGATCGTAGGCCAACATCGTTGTTATCTGCACAGAGCGTTCACCCCATTATGACATTCAACCACTTCTAGCGACTACATTGTTCCGTTCCCGGCTCCGATGTTACGCTTCTCAATATTTTGTACTAATATTTATTGGGGAAGCCGTTTTCAACGTGACGGACTATTCAGTGTCATTTGCTACTCGGAGCGCATTCAGGTTGACCCTCAATCCCCACCTCGCCCGCTTCGAACAGAATCAGGGACGATCAGAACCAGGCCACAGAACAAACCGCCAGGAATCGATAATCAAGAGAAGAGGCGCACCTTCTACGAGGGGTCGGCTGAAGATGTGAGCTGATTTAATGAGTCTTGTCGTATCTTGTTGAAGACCCCTCGGCTATATTCCTCACAGGTGCCTCGTGTTATCAAGCTTCTCATGGTGAGTCAGGCGCACCCAGAATGGAACGGGCATCATCTGTCTCCGCAAGGGCGGCCAACCTTTCAGACGATCAGAGCATCTGTCTGCCATGCCGCTTCCGAATACAAGGCTAGGACAACAGACTAGCGTTCCTCAAGATTTCGGCATGTCGCAGAGGCTAGTAGCCGAGATATCACCATGGGAAGGGGTCTTCTGTGGGACATCGACCGTCTCGAAATCGACCGCACATCAGCGTGCGCGGAAGAATTGTGGTTCTCCCTTCACGCGCCGGGCGGCGTAATATTCTCCGGATCCACAACTTCCCTAACAGTATCCTTGTAACCAGCACGGATTTACAATCCGTCCCACGAAGCGGCGACCGCACACGCGGTCCGAGTTGCCCACCCAACTATTACTCATCGGCCACAACGATGACGCTCTTTCCAAAGTTGTTTCCGCTCTGCACGTCCAGGATGGCCTGGCCAGCGTTCTCGAGACCGCGCGTGATGTGTTCCTTGTACTTGATCGCTCCGCTCGCAATGCGCTTCGGAATCGTCTTGAAGAAGTCCTCCTCATACTTTGCTGCAAGCGAGGCGAAAATGAAGCCATGCAACGAGATCTCGCGCCAGATGAGCAGCTGGAGGTTCTTGACTCCGTACGGCTCTTTCGTGTTGTACGCCGAGATGTTGCCGCAAACCTAGACGCGACTGTGACGGGAAGGTGAGAGGGTGGACGGTATCTGATGATATGCAAACATCACGCACGATGACTCGAGCACCTCGCGCAGAAAAGTCGAGCGTTGCTTCGAGGGTCTCGCCGCCCACGTTGTCCCAGTAACTACAGACCGAATGAGCGGGCATGGGCTAGTAAATGATAGGCGACGCACATGTTGATGGGTCCTTCCTTCTCGAGCACCTCGCGAGTGCTCGTGGTCTTGTAGTTGAAGGCGACGTCAGCCCCGACGTCCTTCACGAACGCCACCTTCTCGTCGGAGCCGGCAGACGCTATCACTTTGAGACCCTCGGCTTTGGCGAGTTGCACAACGGTCCTGCGTAAGATCAGCCTGTTGATCATGAAGGTGACGGGTTAGGATAGGCTTACGCTCCAACGGGACCTGTACGTCATGGCATGTATGAGAGGCCGGAAACAAAAACGCTCGGATTCAAATGACTCGTACCTGACGCTGCGCTGACGAAGACAGCATCTCCCTGGTCAAGCCGGGGAACATCTGTCAGCCGCGCGTCATCTAGGCTCGAACAGAATCATACCTTCTTAGCATGCGCGAATTCCGACCAGCCGTAGTATGCGGTCTGTCCTGTTGTTGTGTTGGTAAAAATCGTGGCATATATCACTGCATGGAAAACTCACCAGGCATACCCAGCACTCCGACGTACAACGACCAGGGTAGATTCTCCTTGTTCTCCACAACGCGAACCGTGCTGAAGTCGTGCACAATGACGTATTCCTGGAAAGCTGTATGATACCGGCATCACTACACAGCACCCTCCTCCGGATGAGTTCAAGAGACGTACGAAACTGGGTGTGGAGTCCAACAACGTGGTCTCCCTTCTTGATCGCAGGGTTCTCAGAGCGGAGGACGACGGCGACTCCGTGGTTGTCGACACTAGTCGCCAGACGGAAAAAAGGTCAAATCAAATCCGATGACGCAAATCTACGACTTACGGCTCTCCGATCCTGAATGGAGGCTTGCGCACATTCGAGTAAGCCCATCGACACTTGGTAATGAAAAGAAGCAGAGATCCTCACCTGAAAGTTCTCGACGTCGGGTCCGAGCATCAACCGCCGCATTTTCGGGTCTACAGAGAGTACGAGGACCTTGACGAGGATGCCGCCATTGAGGGACACGTTGTCGAGATCGATAGTCTGGGAATCGTCGTAGACGACAGTCTTCCCAGGTATGGGATAGTCTGCATCGTTAGGACATCCATGGAACGAGTGTGAGTATGGGCATGGCATGGAATCGATTCTTGGACCTTACCTTCCGGGACTTCGTTGAAGATAACGCGAGCATTCCTAACTGGAGCCATCGTGCCGTAGTCGTCGTCTCCTGCAAGATATGTTTGCTGGAGAAGGATAGGGGACTAAGCGACGTCTTATATCCTCTCGGCAGGATACGGAATCCTCGAACACGTAGCGATGTCACGAGCATCTGTGGTGCTTCCTGCTATTCAGTTCGGGAGCTCAAAAACAAAGAGCCGGTGACCGCTTGAGGAATGATTAAGCTCAAGACGCGACCTTACGCTCTCGTGTTGCGCTTGCAATCGTACACGGTCTCCGATCGTGCCCGGAATGCCCTTTACTGGGTGTGTCGGGGAACCAGCGACAGTGGGTTGTCAGCCACTCGACCTTGCGCAGCACTGCAGCGTGCGTTCGTCAGCAGTCAATGAATAAAGTAAATCCTGCGCTGTCAAAGAACAGCGTGCACGCAGACTGCCAGAGAACCAGTCATCACTGTCCTGGACGTTCGGAGAGATTGAGTCAGCGCCGAAGGAATGTATTCATCAAGAAGAGCCGCTCACTAGAACTTCATCCCCGGTCTCCCGAAACCCATACGGCAGGAATGATGTCATGCAGCCTTCTGAGATGCACCATCAGCGTCTTCGTACCTAACCCATTCGCCAATCGTATTCAAACTTGTCGGACGAAGGAAGCCTGAAACGTACGGCATCAGACCACGGGCACAGCACAAATATGGCACACCTTGACCGAGCCGTCTTGCAAGTACTTGTCAAGAACGAACCTAAACGGAGGCCGTGTCCGGCCCTTCGTCTGCCAAGACGCTTCTTTGGACATTTCTATTGCGGCTGCTTGCAATAGTTAGGATCTGTGAACCGGCCTAATGATCGGGGTAGGACGTACCGCCTTGACAAGTTTTAGATGACTGGAACGGCCCGGATGAAACAGAGCCCAAGAACCACAACCCAACTGAATATCTTAACGCCCCAAACCCTAGCAGTAGCAACCGGAGGATGAGATGAGAAACCGCCACGGAGTCCGTAAGTTCAGGAGCGATGGCAGTGGACGACAATCGTGGGAACCATGTCCTATTCCGGAAATGGCACTACCCGACGCCTGGGCGCTTCGCATCCTTTCCCCACACAACAACTTCTTGAACCTCCAGCGCCACTCTGGTTTCTGCAGAACGGGTGCACAAGAACATTGCATCATGGCTCCCGGAACAGGAAAAACCAAACATGTTTCTCGGAAGGTAGGGAAAAGCCAGATCTCCTACGTGAACATAGCGATAGGATGTTCTTGGTAAATTTCTAATCGCTGTCCGACCCGTAGTGCAACGGTTGCTACATAAGCGGCGATGAGAAGCAGTTGTTTACATGTTCGAGGTGCAGAGTAAGTATGTGCTCTGCTATCCTTGTCCGGAGTCATTGACCTAGTCGTACAATGCAGTCCCAGGCGTATTGCTCGAAGGAGTGCCAAAAGGCCGACTGGAAGGTAGGTCCAACTCGCTCCGAGCTTCTCGTCCATGCATCCCTCGAATTTTTTTCTCACTAAAAATGTGCACCAGAACCACAAAACAATATGCCAGAACAACGGCCTGCTCGAGTCTCGCCTCAAAGAGCACGAGTCCACGCTCTCCGGCATGTTCGACCGCATGGTCCTCGTCGACGGCATCTCCATGTATGAGCTTGACCAGCGGCTCGAGAAGTGGGTCCGCTTCCACAACTCGACCCTCATGGCCGCCACCATCCAGGCCCTCCGCCTGCCCACCGACCTCTCCCGCGCGCGCACCCACCTGCTCTACGTCCGCCTCGAGCCGCGCGGTGCGGCCGAGCACAACGACCAGCCCGGAAAGTTCTTCCGCGTTCAGGACACCTACGTCGTCTCCGTCGAAGACTCGATGCGCAAGGAGGCCCCGTGGCCTGAGAGCATCATACAGCTCCACGGCATGGCCGACGAGATGGAGCGCGGGGGCCACGGCACAGCCGCAGCCGCGATGATCGAGTGTCCTCCTCTCGCAGTGCAGACGGTCCCGTTCGGGTCGCTGACGGCGCGGGCGCTGAAGAAGGAGATCCTGCGCGATACGTGGAAGATCTTCTTCATGAACCACATTGAGCATGGCATGCGGCCCAAGATAATACGCTCTCGCACTAGAGGACGCTAAGACGCAAAGTCTGCTGGGGCATTATGAAGGATCACTTTTCGGGGATGTCATATAAAACATCAGATCACTATTTTCCATATGTGTGCCAAGTGCGTAGTTAATGTTTTATTTATCAAACGCCAATGTATCGGGAGGACGCTGTTGTACCTCTGAATTGATTTGCTCGGGCCGTCCGACCTCCACTCAGTCTTCAAGTCGAAGTCGAAGTCGAAGTCTCAAGGGCGTATTATCAGCAAACATCAAGATACTCCGTATTGTACAGTATACAGCTATAGAGTCTACGAATGTTCCAAAGCCAGACATCTGAGTCCATCCGTCACGCCGTCTTGACCACCTTCCCCTTGCTGGGGCGTTGGCTGCGAGCCTGAACACGCTCTCGAGCTGGCCTTGCGACACCAGTAGGTTGCGGGACCGCCCTCAAGTTGCGGGCGTTCCCAGTGGGATTCAGCCGAGATGCGCTCGCGACGCCGCCAAACCGAGTGCTGCACGCAGGCCCGCGCCAGGACTCGACGTCGACGCTCGGGGCACCCAGCGAAGTCAGCTCCCGATTGAGCCTGGGTCGAGACGGCCCAGCTACCGGAACAGGCGCGTTAGCGCTACCTGTGCTGCGTTGCGCACCTGACGCACCCGCGTTCGTCCGCCGACGCTTGGCCCGTCGCAAGGGGCTGCTATCAGGCGCGCCATCGTCGTCCTCGTCGTCCTCGTCTTCACCCAAGACGCCCAGGATCGCTTGGGCCTCGTGGCGTTCAACGAACGAGACTTCGGCTTGGGCCGGCGAGGACTCTAGCTTCCGGGGCAGGGGCTCGAGATCCTTGACGATGAGATGGGCGTAGTCTGCGAGGACGTAAAACTCCGTGGCATCGTCATCGCGCGGCATGGGAGGAGCGGGGCCGTTATCCTTCCCGATGTCGTCGTAGAGCTCGAAGTCGCGGCTCTCGTCCTCCATGTCCGTCTCCGGGTCAGAGTCGGGCTCGCGAGCGGGGGCCTTCATCTTCCCGCCACGCTGCCGCTTGCCAGAGGGGCGCTTCTGTGCGCCGCGTTCCACAGTGGTCAGCGCGTCGTTGACCCGCGTGTCCGGCAGCTTATATTCCTCGGGCTCGTCGTTCTTCGGCCACCTCGACCTGTACTCGTCCGAGTTGAGGGCCTTCTCGAAGATCGCCAGGACCTCATTGTAGTCGAGAGGATCCTTGTCAGGTCGATAGGCCTTTTCGGTACAGAGGTCGCCGTACTCCTTCAGGAGTATGGTCAAAGGGGCGTTGTTCTCGATCCTGAGCTCCGTGCGCGTGGGCGACTCGAGCCAAAACAGCTTGGCTCCATAGGAGGCCTGCGCGCCAAGCTTGAAGACGGTGGAACAGGCGGCCGCGCCGTCTGGGTGGGTGTGCTTTGTGTGTCGAAGGACGACCCATAAGATAACCCAGTAGCAAGCCTCGAGATCGTGGTGAACGCCATGGGTTTTCCCCCTTCCCGATAGAAGGTTGGCGGCCATGAAGTAGAAAGTGCCCTAAATACCACCAGTAACATTAACACTTTGTAGGTATCCTAGAGGAGGCATGGACGGGACATACCGTTCTCTCCTTCAACTCGCCCCCATAGTCGTCGCCAAGAAGGAGCTCGGTCAACGCTACTACGGACAGAAAAGCGAGGCTCGCAGGCGGTTGCTTGCGACTCATGGACGAGTAGTCGAAGTCATGGAGGAAGCCGCCGAAGAACGCTTGGTCGTTCGGATCGTCGACGATGAGAATGTTGTTGATGCTCACATCCCGATGGAGAATGCCTGCGTGGCACATTGCGACGCGATGCCCTGTAGCAGGAGACGGTCATTATCTACTCAGCAGAAGAAGCAGGAAATGCGACGATGTCACCCGTACCTCGAATCGCGTCTTGCACGGCAGTCGCCATCTCTCGAGTGTTCCTGAACTGGCTCAGCGGTCGTCCAACTTTGTCGACTACGAACCGCATGTGACTGCGTTCATGATGCCAGAACTCGGGGCCGCGCGACTGTCTCCAAGTGAACGTTTGCTGCATAGGACGATGAGCAGGGAGGGCGTTAGATGAGGCGGAGAGGGAGGGTGGTGGCAATCGGGAAGATGAGGCGGTGGCTGAACTAGGTGTCGACAGACGCGTTGGGTGGGAGAGGGATGTGTGCGGGGTCGGAGCGCCGTAGAGATGCGATTCCCAGCGACGGACTTCGCGCTCCCCCAAATCTCCCCCACAAACGAGACTAGGCAGGCCGACACGCTTCTCCGATGGTATTCTAGATATGCGGTTGTAGAAGTCCTTCTCGGAACGTCGAACAAGCTGGCGCCATGCGTCCTTGATGATCCGTAGTTCGCGGTGCGCAGGCGGGATGGTCTCGATGGGGGGGTCGATGAAGTAGCCATTCACGAGGACACGAGTATCACGAATGCCAAGCCACACAGTGGTTGCACGAGAGAAGAGACGGCCGTTGACGTCCAGTGCCTTGAGTAGGATGTAAGCAGTCGGCGTACCGTTGGTCCCGAACGTGTCATCATCGAAAACTTCAGCCCGGCGGGCCTGGGATAGTTTGAGACCTTGAACCTCCACCGCTGCCAACTCCAGTCGGTCTTTGAGCCACGCCTCATCTTCAGGCGTCAGTTTTCGAAGAGTCGGATCGCACCCGACCACAGAATCGCCTTCAGTCGGGCTAGCAAATCGCCAGAAGAACTCCTGGAGGATTTTAAGGTGGTCGACATCGTGGAGGGATAGTGGCTGTGAGAAGACCCCGCCAGAGTGGTCGAAGCGGATGATGCGGACGATGTCTCCGTAGACACCGAGGACGAAGGACGCAAGGAAGCCGTGCGCGTGCAAGAGGTTTCGGCCATTGACAGCGAGCTGAACGAGTGTCTTGCAATACTTCAGCCCACGGTTGCGGAACGGATCGTCGATCTCCTCGGCCTTAACATCAATGATCATCGAGAAACTTAACCAACTGACTGTATTCTCGTCGAGTATCTGACCAGGGAAGGAAACTGCAACGGGGTGAGGGGAAGTTTGCATCTTCGTGTGGCAGTCAAAAAACGACAGCCGCTTTGCGGCAGGGAAGGACGAGACAAGTGCGTTAAGGCCAGCGATCTACAAGTGGAAGTGGTTGAGCAGAAATGCTCGATACGAAAGATATACCACGTACGAAAGAAGGAAAGCTGGCGACTTCCCCGCCCTTCACCGGCTTGAAGTTGGCGAACTCGTCGCCGGTGGCCGGGGAGAACGTGTACTGGGTCCGGGAAGGGACATACTTGGACAAGTACTCGCGACAAGTTTCGTTGGAGGGGATAAGCTTGCCCTTGATTTCTTGCTTCCAGCCTTCGAGCACCTCACGTTCGCCGAGGAGGGTGTCTTGCAGCGTGACCGGATTGTTAGCGACCTTGAAGACCAGAGGAGTGGAGTCAACGCCAGCCATACCTGAGAAGAAGCGACTAACTTTGATGCTTCCCGTTGAGATAATCATCATATACTGTTGAGGAATCGGTGGTGGTGGGAATGATAATGGGGGGAAACGGCGCTAATCGATTGGGAAAGTCAACACGGGTCGGAGTCATGGCAACTGAGTATTCCGCGCACGGAAAGAGCCAGTGCTCCGTGTAAACAGATTTCGCTTACCGGATGCAGAGTGCCTTGGCCGGCTGAGCGTGGGCCAACAGCGCCGTTGAGGGATGTTGTCACAATAAGCCGATCAGTGTCAGTTGTTCTTCTGCAACTGTTTCATGGCGGATGTGGCCGATGAAAACTTGTGTGTGAGCGGGGGTGTGTTCGGTGGCCGTACTATGACAACACAGGGACTCTGTATATGTCATTCAGTTTGCCAAAGCTTTGATCGAATCGCTGGTAATGCACAATACCTTTTCCACTTGAACCACTTGGTCGGAAGCTTGTGAAAGGAGAAAGATGGTTAGAGTGTGGCGTGAACTGACCTCGCTGGGCAATGTTGGAATGTGCGACGAACTAGCGCCCAACGGGCCGAAACGGCAAGAATAACCGAAGTGGAGTTCAAATTTCTTAACCACCAGTTCAAACTGTTGGCCCCAGGTGTTTACTTGGCAATCTCACTTCTCGTCCGTCCTGACTACATCAAGACCCAATAGTGTGCTGTGTTCCATGAGTAAAAGACCAGCAAGAGTCATGCCTACTCATCCCTGGAGGTATTCCGAGATCATCCCAGATGCTTAGAAGACAGATGATCGATGAACGCTGATGTTATGATCAAGCGATGTAGCTATTATCACAGCCCTGAACGGGATTTAGACTGTGCCCGTGATGATTGCGACCATGGGAACTACTCAGGACACTCCTACTTATTAAGGAAGGAGAGGAAAAGACGGAATGGCGGACGGGATGGAGTGCGGCCGGGCGACCCAATTCTTGTGATACGTAGAGTGTATGATTGGATCGGGGGACAACCTGTCCTTGCCGATGGCTTTGAGCGCTGCCGTCATGGCGCCGGGCACGCCTCCTTTCTGCTCAACCCTGGTGGCGACTGTTGGCAGCGCTTGCGGGTGATGCTTCATGCATTCATGAGCTATATCTAGCAGAGCGGGGTGCAGCACAAGGAGGACGGTAGGTGACCGGTGGAGACGAAGGCTACCACGCGACGCTTTGGGGGATAGGCGCTTTCCAGTTTAGGGCAGGTCGATGTAGTCGAGCGTACTTTGGTCGCTCTCGAACGACGCAGGTTGATCAAAGCCCCAAGTGGGTATCCATCAACAGTTCAAAGCAATGTCGTTCAAGTCCGAGTTCTGGATCAATGCGGCAGTGAGCAACAATACCAAGCACTGATTCGGGTCGCCGGAAACTACAGAACCACAACAATACAAGGTACAACACTATCTAAGTCATTGCAAACAAACAATGTCATCCACGACTTCTCCCGGCACGCGAACCAGGCCGAGACTGCCTCGCTTTTAACCCGCCCTCACGTCCGCTACCCTGAGTCCTGGAGCCAGTAGCACGACCACTGGCTCCCCTGCTCCCCCGAGTCCTCGCCCGAGTCCCCCGAGAAGGCCCACCCTCAGGCTCAGCTGCCGTCGGGCCATCCACGTCCATGCCAAAGGTGTGGGCGCCATGGTCTTGTGAGCGAGGATTGCCGTTTGTCTTCTGACGCTTGGACGGCCCGGCCTCGACGGCATCCGCGACGTCGTCCGCACCCCGTCTTGACTGCTTCGTCCTCAACCGAGTGCCCGCAGCAGGGCCACCCTCAGCCACCGTCGAGCTGCCCACTTCGGAATCCATGCGAGGGTCGCCAGCCTCATGGTGTCGGGAGGGGATATCCGCGTCTGCCATCCGACGCTCCGACCGCTGTTCAGGAGCGGCCTCCGGGGCGGCGGCGTCGTCGTTCGCCTGTTCGTCAAAGGTCGGCATGATAGGCGCGACAGCCTTGGAGTTGCCGGCAGAGACGAGGCCTCCGTCGTAGTCGAACTCCTCCTCGTTCTCGGCGTATTCAGGTATAGGGTCGTTCGGCTGTCGCTTCGAGCCTGCAGGGGCACGGCGAGACATCTTCGGTCCCATTCGGTTGTTAGCCGGCATGACGCTGTTCGTACGAATGTCGGGGAGGGAGCATGTGATGACCTTGTCGTCCTTCGGCCACTCCTGGTCCGGGGCAAGCGCGTCCTCGAAACATTGCAGGATCATGTCGTAGTCGACAGTGTCGGTGGCGAGACCCGGCAAGGAGTTCGCCATCATCTGGGACAGCCTGAGCATGAGGTCGGTAAGGGGCTTGTTGCCAGGAATTGTAAGCTCCTTTGATCCAAACATGAGCCACGTCATCTTGTCGTGGGAACATCTCCGGTCGTCGCCTTTAGGAAATACGCTGAGGAAGGCGCCATCGCCGTCAGGATGTGAGTACTTGGTGTGTCGCAGAACAACCCAGACGAGGACCCAGTAGAAGGACTCCAGATCGTGGCTGATCTTATGAATAACGCTGCCACGGACAGGAACCATGAGAAGCGACACCGCCATGAAGTAGTATGTCCCCTGCACTGACATCAGCAAAGAAAAGAGAGGAATATTAAAGAAGCGACTCACTGTGCGCTCTTTTAGATCACCACCTACATCTTCGCCCAAAAGGAGCCTCTCCAGTTCCTGGGCACACAGCGAGCTCAGGTCCCCATCAGGGGCTTCGGAACTCATCGTCGAGAAGTCAAAGTCGTGGAGGAAGCCACCGAAGCTCGTGTTGTTTGTCCTGTCATCGACGATGAGGATGTTGCCTAGGCTGACGTCACGATGCAGGATTCCCCCTCCGCTCATTGCGACTCTGTGACCTAAACGAACAATTATGAGCATCCTCGAACTCGCCTCGCAGAACGAACGGTTGACTCACCCTTGATGGCGTCACGCATTGCCGTAACAAGCTCTTTCGTGGACGTGAAGCTAGTCAACGGCCGCCCGACGGTGTCCACGGCGATTCGCATGTGACTACGTTCACGGTGCCAGAACTTGTCACCATAGAGCTGCCTCCAAGTGAAAGTCTGATGCATTGGGCGCGGCTCAGGGGCGTTTCGGACGTTGACGGAAGACAGCAAGGGGGGAGATGGGTCGTCGCGGTTTCGGGTTTTGGATTTGGTCCGGCCAGCAGTCAGGCGAGAGCAGTGATCGACGGTGTCCTGAGGTGCGGTCTCGCCGTAGAGCGCAGCTTCCCACCGCTTCACCTCCCATTCTCCCAGGTCTCCGCCGCACACCATCTTCGGCAATCCAACTCGCTTGTCCTCGTCGATAGCCCCCAGTCTAGCGTAGAAATCGCTCTCTGGTCGACGGACGAGCTGACGCCATGCCTCCTTGACGACGGTGAGCTGCAGCGGCGCCGCGGCGTCTTCAGTATCCTCTAGACCGCCATCAACTTCACGACGAGTGTCGCGAAGACCGAGCCAGGCGGTGGTCGCACGAGAGAAGAGGCGTCCGTTGACGCCGAGAGGCTTCAGTAAGATAAAAGCGGTAGGTTCAGAGGTCCCCAAGGCTGCATCGCAAGGGATCTCAGCGCGGCGTGCCTCATGCCATGCAAAGCCTTTGGTGTCGATGCCAAGCTGCGAGAGGCGCGGATCCAACCACTGGCGATCCTCAGCAGTGAGCTTGCGCACGGTAGGATCGGCGCCGACAATAGGGCCGCCATCGCAAGGGTTGACCAAGCGCCAGAAGAAACGCTGGATGAGCTTGAGATGGCTCGCCTTCTTCAACGAAAGGCTCTTGGACGCCACCGCGCAGGAGTGGTCAAAGCGAATAATCCGGAATGTATGGCCATAGACCCCGACGATGAACACGCAGAGGAAGCCGTGCGCGTGCATGAGGCATCGTGCGTTGACAGCGATCTGGATCAGAGTCTCGACGTACTCCAGGCCGACCTTGCCGACGAACGGGTCCTCCGCCTCGGTAGCCTTCGCCTCCATCGTCACGGCGATGTCGTTCCACTTGGGCTTGTCGGGGAGAGAGTCGATATCGAAACCGGGAAACGAAACAGCGAGGTCGGGGAAGGAGGTATGGTGGTCCTTTGCGAACGCTGCGAAGGGGAACTGTTGCTGGACGCGGTAGGCCTTGAAGAATGCGGGACGTTTGGCTTTTGGGAACGGGCGAACGAGCTCTTCGAAGCCCGCAATCTGCTAGTGGTTAGATCTTCCTCGTAATGCAGCTAACGCGAGGCACGTACCAGAGGATCGTAAGAGTCCAGCTCGCGGCCCTTCGCCGGGTTCCAACCACCGAAGGGGTCGCGGCCAGTGAAGTTGTCGGTGAACGAGCAAGGGGTTTTGCAGGGTACGAACTTGCGCAAGTATGCGTCGGTCCTGTCATCGCAGACGTGGATCCTGTCGAGGATCTCCTGGGCCCATCCTTCGCGCTGGCCCTTCTTGAGTGTGTCTTCGACGACAACGGGATGCTTCTTAGCTTTCTGCGACAAGGGGGTAGCCTGAACGCCGCTCATACCTGAGATGCTTCCAGAGTGGAAGAAGTGAGAGTTGAAGGATCCGGTTGAGATAGACATTTTATAGTGGTGAGGCGGAGTTGAGCTCAGTGGTGGTTGGGAATGGACAATGGTGGGTTAACGGCGCTAATCGATTGGGAAAGTCAACACGGGTCGGAGTCATGCGAGCGGAGTATTCCGCACATGGAAAGAGCCAGTGCTCCGCGTAAACAGATTTCGCTTACCGGTTACAGCGTTTGTTCAGAGTGCCTTGGCCGGCTGAGCTTGAATATCGCAGTAACCGTGACTCCCTGGGCCAACTGCGCCGTTGAGGAATGTTGTCACAATAAGCCGATCAGTGTCAGCTGTCCTTCTGCAAGTGCTCTATGGCCGATGTGGCCGATGAAAAGGTGGGTGCGAGCAGGGGTGTGTTCGGTGGCCGTACTATGACAACGCCGAGACTCTGTATACGTCATTCAGTTTTGCCAAAGCTTATATCGAGTGGCTGGTAATGCACAATACCTTTGTCGCTTGAACCACTTGGTCGGAAGCTTATGAAAGGAGAAAGATGGTTGGAGTGTGGCGCGAACCGCAGTGCTGGCTGCGCAATGTTGGAATGTGTGGCGATCTAGCGCCCAACGGGCCGAAACGGCAAGCATAGCCGAAGCGGAGCTCAAATGTCTTAACCACCACTGAGGCAGTTTTACCGGCATCCTCACTTATCGTCCCTCTTGACTACACCAAGACCCAATAGTGTGCTGTATTCGATGAGTAACAGACCAGCAAGAGTCATTCCTACTCATCCCTGGAGGTATTCGAGATCATCCCAGATGCTTGAGCAGGCTGCTTGAGCTCAGGAGACAGATGATCGATGAACGCTGATGTTATGATCAAGCGATGGAGCTATTAACACTGCCCCAAACGGAATTTAGACTGTGCCCGTGGTGATTGCGTCCATGGGAACTACTCAGGACACTCCTACTTATTAAGGAAGGAGAGGAAAAGACGGAATGGCGGACGGGATGGAGCGCGCGACTCCGGCCAGGGCCACCCAAATCTCGTGATACATAGGGTGTATGATTGGATCCTGGGACAACCATCAAAGTCTCCGTCTTCGTGACCGTGATCGTGAAGCGAGCCCTCAGACTGCCAGCAGTCATGCAAATTCACAGAGCCTGCCTTGGCCTACCACCCTCAGTAAATTTGATGGCATGTTGGCAGCACTTGCAGGCGATTCTTCACCATACATGACTCATATTTTATAATTGAGAGGATTCAGGCGCCATCCAGCCAGAGCTCGAACCGAGTACAGCTGGCCTTCGCTTCTGGGCCACCCAGCCATTTTATGACCGGCCGTCATCTTGCGGTGCAGCGGAGGGTACAGCAGAAGAAGCACGGTTGGTGAACCTTGAAGCTTGAAAACTAAGGGTACGTCTGGCCCGGCGACCCTTCGGGGGATAGGCGCTTTCCGGTTTAGGGCAGGTCGATGTAGCCGAGCGCACTTTCAACTTGATCACTCTCCACAGTGGACGACTTGTGGACGATCGTGGCGCAAGGTCAATTGGACTACCACCGTTGATTCTTCACGATTTCGAATCCTTCAAATATCCGACCCATCGATCTGTACATCCCTATCCATCACGAGCTTTGCGTATGTTGCTTGACGCTCTACGTGTCGCTTTCAACTTGCTGATCACTACCTGACCTTGACACGTATACTTAGGTTGCAGGAACGGTTGAACAACGACGTCCTGTTGGAACTCCTTAGCGTGCTCAATTCCTTCCCAGTGGCTCTAATCGCTCTTTCCGAGATGTGCCGATGGCTTCGAAACACTTGCAAACCAGTCATCCTCTCAAGCGTTCGCCGGCAGCTTTCTCATCCGGTTTAAAGCCTCGAACAGCTTCTATCTTCCTCACTGTGGATATACATCTGGTACGAAACAAAATTTAATAGTATCACAGTAGTATCAAGATGCTCTCGCTCCCAGGGTCTCACCATAGATGACAACTGCCGGCAGTGGTCCGTGGCTTCCCCATATTCCTCAACACGTCCCACACTTGCGCAAATTATAGCTGCGCATGGACGGCCACTACGTACACGGAGTTTCTTGGTCTACCCTCAAGACGATCATTTCGTTTCCCAATCTGAAAGAGCTAGAGATATCGGGACTCATTGTCTGTCCTGTGAAGCTCGCATTCGAACTTGTTCATTTCTCTTTGCACTCTCGCTCTCTGAGTCTTCTCACCTCATTCTGTTACGAACCGACTCCATCCGCGCTCTACATGCCAGGCAATGAGGCGTTGACCGCAGTGCTAGACAACGTCTGCGCTTCGCTCGAGACATTGATCCTCTTCGGCGAGCCCGCACCGATGATGGCCATGCGGCCCATCATGTCAACCCGGCCCTGGTCCAGCTTGTGCGAGCTGCCGCTTCGTGGAGAACACTGGACGTCGTCGTCACCGGCATTTGACCCCCGGGGCATGGCACTCTTTGCCAACATGCCTCCTCGTTCTCGAGCTCGCTCTACCGAAGACGAGCCGGCAGTGGAAGGCCGACCCACCCCCAGAACTCCTATGGCCGCCAGGCCTTGTCGCCCCGTATCCCTTGCCAGAATGGAACCGCCTGGTGCTGTCGAATCCATGCGCGAGTGATGGCCTGCTCCAGTGCCTCCCACCCTCGCTCCGGATACTCTCCCTCTGCTGCTGTCCTCACGTATCGCACAGGTGGTTGTCAAGCGACGGGGATACCGGGGGGTTCAGCTATCCCATCCTGACGTCCTCTGTGCGATGCTGGGCGTCTTACGCCGGTGCGACCTTGCCCGGCTGACGGAGCTCGAGCTCGAATACCAGGTCAACATGGCAGAGGAGGAACTCGTACAATACCTCGTCATCACATACTCCCAGCTAAGCACCCTGACCGTCTACCGCGATCAGTCGATGGTGGGTTCGGCGCAAAGCGACGAAAGTGTTTTGGTGAGCTCCTTGGAACAACCGGCGGTGATGATACTGCATGCGTGCACTGTAACGGGTCGTATACTTGAAAATACAGTGTGTTTGCGAGCACGCTCGCCGGTCTCACCCGATTGCGCACCCTGCGACTTCACCCAGACCTCTCCATCACCCCCTCGCCGCACCTCAACCACAGCGTGGTTTCAGGCTTTCGAGCCGGAAGATCTATGAGGACGAAGAGCCCGACGAATTCGCTGAGCGGCTGGAGGTAGTCGGCGCCCAGTTCTTCAGAGCTCTCACTCCGTCCGTAGAAAGCATATTGTTGTGGACCCCAAGGCCCGGAATGACCGGTTGGCAGTGGATTGCCTTCTCCCTACGCCGAGGCGGTCACACTGAAGAGAGTGATGTTGGACTTGCGTTGTGACGGTTGAGCTGCGGAATGACGATAGACGTGGACAGGACCTGCAGGAAAACACCATAGTCATCTAGGAGAACGTATAGTCAAAGGAATACACCAAGCGCGAAACGTGCCCCGCCATGAAAACTGGTGCTCGAACGAATAGTCCCTCATGCAAACAGATGTACAGTAGCTCACGCCCCAATAACCTCGGCGGAGAAATCGCAGGGTCGGCACGTCTAAAGCTTTGTAGTCAGCCAAGTACATAACACGCGCACGCTGTGAGCAGTTGCTTTCCCAGAACACGGTCGTTGGAATCGTCCATGCACGGTCTTCGCATGACCCATGGTACTTGTAACAGATTCTACGACGTCAGGATTTATTCAACTGATGTACGTTGACCGAAGCACTAATCCGACTGTATATCGAGCTCAACGCGGACAACACAACGCGCACGACGCTCGTCAGGCCGCCGCAGGCTTCTTGCACACCGTCTTGTGGTGCGGCCAATCCGACTTCTGGCATGGCGCACCCCCAGAGCAATAGCACGCCAACTTGCACTTGGAGCATGCCAGCAGCGTCACGTCCCCTCGCGGCCCCCTGCTGCAGAACGTGCACACCTGGCCAACGAGCTTCGCGCGCCGCATGTCCTCGGCGTCGACTACGCGCCACGTCTCCATCTTGATGCCGCTGCGCGCGAATTGCTTCGTCTTGTTGATAGACTCGCGGGGCGAGATACCGTCCGAGTCCTTGATGTCGAGGTTGCCCCCATGCTCGAGGTACCACTGGAGCGCCTTGGCGGCTTTGCGAACCGCATCTCTGTTCGTGGGGTCCCAGGTCATGGCGATCTCGTGCGCGGGCACGTTCCCGTAGCGGTTGCGGTGCGTGACGACAGCGCCGGCGTCGTAGAGGATCTGCGCGTACTCGGGGTCGAACGCGGGCTTGGTGGAGATGGCGTGGTGGAGCGCGGTCGAGCCCGAGAGGTCCTTGCCGTCGACGGGCACCTTGACCTCGTCGATGAGCCACCGCGCGATCTTGAGATGTTGCGGCCGTGCTTTGGCATTGATGAGGGTCGAGAGCAGGATGAGGTTGTAGACGGGCACGCGGGTCGGGCCCCAGCGTTTTTCGTAGATCGCGTCGGCGGCGGCGGTTTGTGCGGGTTGGTCCGAGTCGTCGGAGCTATGGTGGCCCGCGGCGACGCTGGTATTGTACACGGCCTGGACTGTCTCGAGGTCGCCCATCATGACGGCGCGACCGAAGATGTCGTTGAGGTCGCGGCTGGGCTCCATGTGGTTGCTGGAGAAGTACGTGCGCAATCGCTGTGACTCTGCGCCCTTGAGGATTGCATCGCTGGGGACAAGGGCTGCATAAGATGAGTCTCGAGACACGCAATCCGTAGGGTGCTCACGTCTTCAAAAGCTCCTCCAACGGCCTGACAATCCATGTGAATGTGGAACCTGGTGGCGATTAGTACTAGCTAAGGACACACCTTCCCGCAGTTTGATCCGTTAACCTCGCGACAAGACGTTCTCTTTCGTCCTTGCTCAGTTTATCGAATTTCATGGTGAGAGTTATTGAGAGCGAGCGGGGAAACGTACGAGAACAGGGGGACGTTCAAGTTAGAGAAAGAAAGAGGAGTGCCACTAAGTTACAGTACAACGTTTCCTTTTTCGACTGCTCGGCAAAGTGCTAACCCTAACCTAGCGGTAGGCCCGGCACTGCAGCTGACTGGCAGGCCCATGGACTTGTTCTTGCTTTCTACCACTGTGCGAGGCTAGCTGTGTCTCTGACTGGAGCCGACGGCTGTCTTGCGGGGAGACCCTTGTCTGCCAGCATTCTCGCGCAATCTGCACTGCGGCCTGTAAGTGACCACCTCCTCGTGTGAGCGGCCAGACGTGGAAACGCGTTGCAGCTTGCAGGCACAGACGAAGAACACATCCCACTACGGCCCCTCGGTCGAACCGCCCCCCTTCCTCCACCGCACTTCGATCTCACTCGATTCGCAATGAAGTTCAGGTACATACATCCGGTATCTTGTCTTTTGTTAACGTCCAATCAAGCCCATAACAGCTCTTCATTGAAGTTCAACGCCGTGGCGGACTGGTGGGATGAGTACATCGCGTGCGCCCACCTCAGCCTTGTTCTCGCGTGCGTAACAACTGACGACGTCCCCGAAAAGCTACGAGGCCTTGAAGAAGTACATCTACCAGCTCGAGAAGCAGAAGGCCGGCCTCCAAGAGTCCTACCACGACCTCGAAGCCAACGAGCGTACGTCTCTTATCCTCGGAGGTCCCTCCGGAGCGGAGGCAGGCAACACCGATGCGTTCTTTATCCCTCTCCTTGACCGCGAACTCCGCAAGATATGCCTCTTTTACGACACCGAGGACCAGCGGCTCACAGACGACCTCGCGGCGCTACAGGCGGAGATTGAGCGGCAGGAGGAGAACGGGCCCTACGCCGGACACCAATACCTCATCGAGGAGGGAGATGAGGACGACGAGGACGACGATGACTTCGAGCTGCAGAGCCCGACGGTCACGGTCAGCAGGGACCGGACTCAGTCGCCCAAGAGAAGGAGGCAGTCGCGCTCTATGAGTAGTGCTGGCGCCCGAGGAGGTGCGTATTTTGCTTTTTATCGTGCTCCGCCCACCTTCGGCCACCCACGTCCACGTCGCGTAGACCGACGCGGAGAGGTTGAGGACGTTCGACTGCCCCCTCCTGCGCTACCCCGAACTTCAGAGTAACACTGGGCGCCACGCCCGTCTGTTCGCCCGGCAGTGCTCGTGGGGTCAGCTCCCGATGGTGGGAACCAAGCAGGCCATATTGGCGATGCCGCGCGACTTGGCGTAGGAACTTTTTGTAAGGCGACGGTGAGCTATTGAAGTCTTTCGCTGGGCTTCAGCAGTTCCCCGCGAGATTCACGAGGGACTCCGACACACTGAAAGAGAGCCGAGTCGAGCGGGCTTTCTCCCACTGAACGCGGTTGCGGAAACTCGGTCGACCACGGATCCCATTCAATTAACATGGTCATGAGGCCAATCGAGTGTACGCTCAACTAACGTAGATGAAGGGTTCGTCCAATGATCCTGTTGTCTACGGACTCCAGCCAATACGTGAAGACGGGTTTTTAGGTCTTGTCTGAATCCTGTGGAGAATCTGCTCCTCTCCTCAAGTCCCCGACTAATACATGCTTCAGGAACCCGACAGCGAGTGGACCAGATATTCCACAGGCATAGCGTATCCTCAGAGGAGCCCGACGACGTCGACGCCACCTCCCCGTGGCTCGAGCCCCATGGCGGACCGTCCGGCGTTCGCGAGAACAGCAAGTCGCCGCTCATCAAAGCGCGTGCGATCGCAAGGAATCTCAGGGACAGCCTGATGTCGACCGGCAGCTCGAACCATCCGGAGACGGTATGGACGGCGCGGAACAACTACGCCTGGGACACGCAGCTGCTTTTCAAGCGCAAGATCACGAACCTCTACGTGACCGCGACGTCGCTCAGGTCTTACATCGAGCTGAACTATTCTGGCTTCCGGAAGATTCTGAAGAAGTACGCATTGCACCATCGGTAGAGACCGGTGACATTGACCCGTAAACGCAGGTACGACAAGGTGATGGACAGCAACCTGCAAGACCGCTATCTACACAACGTCGTCGAGCAAGCGCCGCCGTTCCGGCAGACCACCAAGGACAGGCTGAACACGACGGTCTCGCAGCTCATCGACCTCTATGCCGTTTGCGTGACTCACAACGACGAGGTCGAGGCGCGCCGCCAGCTGAAGCTGCACCAGCGCGAGCACATCGCCTGGGAGCGCGACACCGTCTGGCGGCAGATGATCGGACAGGCGCGGCGCGGCGAGGAGGCTGGGATGATCGCGATGGGTGGTAGCTTGATTGTCGAACCGGAGAAGGGGCTGCTGGACGTCCAGACACCCGCTGGACGGGTGAAGCTGACGCTCAAGAGGCTATACCTCCTCTTCTCGCTCTTAGTATTCGGTGTGCTGCTGAATGTCAGCATCGTGCCTGGCGCGGAGGCGAACAAGTGCTTTGCGATATTGGTGTTCGCGACGATCCTGTGGGCGACGGAAGCGATACCCCTCTTCGTCACCTCTACCCTCATACCGCTGTTGCTCGTCGTGCTGCGAGTGATCCGCTCCAACGACGACGACCATGCACCGCTCCCGCCACCCGCTGCGACGAAGTATGTATGGTCTTATTTGCTGGTATTATGTCGTTGACCAGGTTTATAGGCACGTCTTCTCGGTGATGTTCTCCCCGACAATCATGCTCCTCATCGGTGGTTTTACGATTGCGTCGGCACTCAGCAAGACGGCGATTGACCGTGTACTAATCACCCGCGTCCTCAGTGTTGCAGGCGAACGCCCGAGCACGGTCCTTTTGGCATTCATGGGAGTAGCCTGCTTCGCGAGTATGTGGATCAGTAATGTGGCGGCGCCAACTCTCTGCTTCACGCTCATTCAGGTGGGTTCAGCCGTCGTCCTTGTCCCAAGTATTTCGCTGACACATTTTCTCCCAGCCCATCCTCCGGACGCTACCACCAAAGTCATCGTTTGCACCATGCCTGATCGTAAGTGCCCTGGATGAATAATTTTTCAGGTCCGCTCATGAACTTGCGCAGATCGGCATCGCCCTCGCAGCCAACATCGGCGGCCAGAGCTCGCCCATCTCCTCCCCGCAGAACCTCATCGCTATCGGCGCCATGGAGCCCCAGCTCGACTGGGGCTCCTGGTTCGCCGTCTCGCTCCCCGTCTCCGCCATCTCCATCGTCCTCATCTGGCTCCTGCTGCTCGTCTCCTACCGCCCCGCGCGGTCCCCGACAGGCGAGGGCGAGATCGAGATCAAGCCGATCCGCGCGACGCGCGAGCCGTTCACCGCGAAGCAGTGGTGGGTCACGGTCGTGTGCATCGCGACGATCATCCTGTGGTGCGTCGCGCACTCGATCCAGGACGTCGTGGGGGACATGGGCGTGATCGCGATCGTGCCCATCGTCGCGTTCTTCTCGACGGGCGTGCTGAAGAAGGACGACTTTGAGCAGTTCCTCTGGACGGTGGTGTTCATCGCCATGGGCGGCATCGCGCTCGGGAACGGGGTGACAAATAGCGGGCTGCTCGAGGTGCTCGGCGACGGGATCCGGAAGATGATCTCGGGCATGGACCTCTATCCGGTCGTGCTGCTGCTCTCGGTCATCGTTCTCGTATGTCTATACCTCATAACACCCACCCGCCAGGATGCACGCGCTGACATGTTTATGCATAGGTCATCTCGACGTTCATCAGCCACACGATCGCCTCTGTGCTGCTCGTGCCGATCGCTCAGGAGGTGGGAAAGACGATGCCGGGCGGCGACTACTCGAACCTGCTCATCTTCATCACCGGCCTCATCTGCTCGACTGGCATGGGCATGCCCGTATCGGGCTTCCCTAACCAGACTGCGTAAGCCCCCCCATTCCAATTTGACACACCCCTCTGTGAACGCGCTGACCATCTCCCCACTCACTACCCTTGACAGTGCGACGCAGGAAGACGAGATGGGCCAGCTATACCTGACAAACGTAGACTTCCTGAAGAACGGCGTGCCCGCGAGCATTATCGCCACCATGGTGCGTGCCCAAAGGACTTCCGCCCCACCGTCACTTGTAAGTTCAAACTGACGAGCTATATCCTCTAGGTCGTCTCCACCGTCGGATACCTGCTCATGAGAGCGATTGGTGTCTGATCACCCATTATGCTCTCATCCTCTCATGCCCTCAATATCTTAAAAGCGCTATAATCGCAATAGACTTCTTGCTATTTCATTCATCCCTTCCGCCGCAGATTCGCACTCTCTCTTTCGGGTCTCGGCCTATATATATACGCATCTGGGACGACTTCGATGTATAATTTAAGGACAGAGCATACTTACTGAGACGGTCGGATCGATCGACGTTTGCGTGTGTTTGACACGGTGGGCGTGCGTGATGGTCGGTGGTAGTGGTCTTTTGGTATTTTAACAGAAAAGAGATTGGAAAACAGCCGGACCCGTACGAGACAAGATATACAGTAAGTCAAGATGTGCGAGCAGATACAGAGAAGAAGCGGGTAGAGGAGAGGTACAGAAGATATCAGACACGTCGTGAAAGAACATGTACAGTCGTAAGTTGTGGTCGTGAGTGGGTCGTAAGATGGTCGTATCGCAGAGATTATAAACATACTTCAAACGAGCAGAAAGCGACGCTAATTTAATTCCGGACCTTGAACCGGGGTAAGGAGCGAGGACAGGGGGCGAGCCATGGGCAGCAAGCCGGTGAGACCAAGAAAACAAGGCAGATAAATTCTCTAGCAGCAACCCCACAGAGAACACAACCAGCGGGAGGGAGCAAGGGCATGCAGCAATGCGGCATGATCACGAACGAACAACCGGAACGCAGCGCCGACTAACTCGACGCGCAGTTCCGCCCAACGCGCACCGTCCACATCCACACACACGAGACAAGTCCTACGAGCACGGCAACGAGTATATACACATGGACGCGCGGAGGGCGTCGTCGTTCGCGATCACGCAGCACGAGTCACGGCCGCCAGCCCTTCCCGAACACGCGCCGGAGCACGACGTGCGTCACGACGGCGCACACGCCCAGCCCGACGAGCAAGACGTACGACGGGAGGTCGGCCATGTACGACGGGTGCTTCTCCTCCTCCCCCTCTGAGCTCTTGCCTCGGCCGACAGCATCGGAGCGAGAGCGCGGGTGCGCTGCCCCTGGTCTGCTTAACGGACCCTCGGCCGCGGCGGTGCCTGACCTCGAGACCTGCCTCAACGGGAACAAGGGTGGATCCCCGTCGTCGACGAACTCGTTCCGACCTGTCTGGATCGCAGCCTCGACCAGCACGGCGCCCGTCCATTGCGAGGGCTCAGATTGCACCCCGATCTCCACAGATACCCGGGGCCCGCTCGGATTCGCTGCGAGGGCGGCCGCCGAGGATTGGAATTGGTGGTGGGATTGGGGCGATCGATCCCCAGCTTGGCCTTCGCTCGGCGGAGGCGACGATTGGCTCTCGCGCCGGCTCTGGCTTTGCGGTGCGTCCGTGGCAAGCGATCCCGCGAGCACCACCTCGGGCGCGAACGCCTGCGCTGGGGCGAGCTCCGCGGACGCACGGAGCGCCTCGCGCGCCTCGAGATCAGCAACCTTGTGCTCGACGATCTCGAGCCGCGCGCGGAAGGTGTCGACGAGCGTGCGCGTGGCGAGGATCTCTTCCTCGAGCATGCGCTCGAGCTCGATCGCCTCCGCATCGGCCATCTCCAGTTCTGGCTCTAGCTCCGTTTGCACGCCCTCGGGTACCGGCGGTGGAGGGAGCGGGCGCGATTTGGACTTGGACGAGGACAGCTGCTCCTGCTCATCAAGCGGGGGCGTTGGGATGGACGTGTTCTCTGCGAAAGAACTGAGGCCCGCAGCGGCGTCGAGCGCGTTGCGTGGTGCAGAAGGCGCATCGGACGCTTGAGGGGCAAATATGGCAGTGACGACGCGCCGCTCTGCAGCCTTACCGTTGCTGCTGCCGCCGCTGCTCCTTCCGCTGCCCAGGCCGCTGATGGTTTTTTGGCCTACCATGGCTTCCTGCTCGGGCACGCGCTTCATGGTCACGCCGTTTCCAAGGTCGGCCACCTCCCACGCGCGTGCGCCGGTCATGGGCTGCTGCTTCGCGACCTCGGCAAGCAGCGCCTCGATCGTCGGTTCGTCGTCCACGAGCGTGTTGGACCCACTCGGCGACGGGGGCACCGGAAGCGGGCGACGCCTGGACGGGCTCGGGCTCTCGACCACGCGCTGACCGGTGAGCTGCACTTGGACTTGGACCTGTTCGCGAATCCACTTGCGCGCGGTGGTGCGTTCCGGTGAGGAGAATGAGGCGCCGCCTTCGTCCTCAAACCCACCGTCGGAGCTGAAGCTCCCACTCCGCTCGAACGACTCGATCATGCCCCGCACGCGGCCGTTCCTGTACCGTCTCGCCTTCGAGCGGCCTAGCGGTGCCCCGCCAGTATAACCCTCTTCCTCGCCCTCGCCGGCTGACATTGAGGCGGAGGAGTCGACCGAAGACGATGACGAGTTAAAGGCCGGGTTGGAGTAAAACACGCTCTTGCGTATCGGCGGGGAAGAGGATGGGGAGAGATCGATCTGAGGGCTAGAAACGGAGGCCGGAAAGGAAGACGGTGCCGGAGAAGGGACGGGAGTGATGTCGGCATTCCAGATTCGCCCCTTGAGGATGTTCTGCCGAAGGTTGCGGGCTGCGACGAGGAGGGCGTCGCGCCATTTCTTGTTCATACCCAGTCTGTAAGGAAGCAGTGTTAGCACCTGGAACATGCGTGTAGCAAGTAAGGGACACGGAACACATCGGCGAACATGTCAATTCAAAACAAGATTTGAGAAGAGAATGACAAAAGTAGGGTTAACGTTGAGTCCTTCGGCAATGATTGCCGGCGATTCCGACAAATGAATTGGGATGCGGAAGAAGTCGCGCACTACTGTCAAATGTCAAGCCCTCGAACGCAACTGACGGAGTTCCTCTCTATGGAGGAAGCTACTGGTCTAGAATCATCTGTGGGCTCGAATGCGCGGCGATTCCAAAGTGTATTGCAATGGTACACGAGTCAGAAGAAAAGACCTACGCTTCCAGATCCTCCTCATTGAGTCGCAAGAATGCCCGACCGCCGATCCTTGCGCTCTTGACGAACGTCGCGATGTCCTTCGCAACCAAAGCCGGTAAGCCTATCGGCTCCACCTCTCCCGTCTTCGCTCCGGAAGTGAGCCGCAGTGCCGTGGTAAGGTACGTTGCAAGCTGGGATGGGGTCCAGACTTTCGGATTCCCCGGAAGATCTTCGATGGGGGACGGTGCCGATGGGGCAGGGCTCGGGACGGATATGACAGGGAGCGTCGAGGAACGTCTGGGACGCCTGGGAGGCTTTGAAAGTTCATCTGCACTCACATATCCTCCGCTACCACCACTTCCGTCCCTCCTGGTCTGCGTGTGATCGAGATCGGGCGGGATGGGGAGCGGACGTGGTGCCTCGCGTCCGGGTGACTCTGGGACGGCGTTCAAGGACCTGGTAGAACGGTGGCCCTTGGAAACGGTGCGGGTGTGGCTTGGGGACGGAGGAATGTAGTAGTGATGGGTGGCATTGATATTGTGCCCGGAGGAGCCCGAACGACTAAGGAGTGCGGTGGAAGCAGTCTTGATCGCATATGGATGGGGATTAGGCTTGAGCGCAGGGTCCTTCTTTGCAGGCGAGACGGGTTGATAGGACGGAGGATTAGGGAGGGTGCGAGGAGATGCAGTCGCCATTGCTGTCGAGATGCTTCCCTTCTGCCTATCCGTCAATCACGGAGCCGCCTTGCTGGACTTGCCACCGGGTTACCAGCGCTCTATGTGTCGTGTCAAAGCACATTAAACCATCGAGAATACTGGCAGACATACCGGATGGCTCGTCCCAGCTTTGAGGGCGTGGAGGGTGAGAGGACGACGGTCCGGACCGTGCAGCACGACGACAGAGGCCGTGACCTGTCACGGTCACGATGACGAGTTACGTTTCGGCGCCTACAGAAGCTCGACTAGTCTCGACCTCCGCCTCGACTCTCCCAATCTTCCGCACGCACCTCTTCATCGCACCACTGCAAGTAACCACGAAACGAGATGGACGAATATCCGGAGACAGCGGTAGGCTCAAACCACACGATTCGAAGTAAGTACTACTTTCCCAAGGTGCTCGTCGACAGTCGACAATCGATCAGCCAGTTTTCATTGGAGTTCGGCGAAACGTCATAGTTGCATTTTGTCACGGTGAGCCTTCAAAGTAAAGGAACTCTGTGCGGACTTACTCGTGGGCCGCTTGAGAACGCTGGAACCTGGACATCTGTGAATTCCGAGAAGGTCGGATATAGTTCGTGGGCTAAGTCTGGCGCAGGTTGAGACATGCGGTCTAGGGAACGAGAGCAAGGGAGCTTTCTTTCATAGCGTTCAGATCGGTAGTGGTATGAAGACATGTTGACTTTGGGAGCGCTTCCCTGTCTTTACGCGACCAGTTCAACCTAGTATACGCCTGCTGTTCCGGTCAGCGTTTCGAGACCAAGAATGCCACTTGTCGTACTACTTTGCTGCAGTCCTTGAACGCCAAAGCGGTCCACTTGGTGGGCAACGCATCCGCGGGCACGCTGTTCCCGACGGGGAGCGACAAGGTAGACGACTAGACGTGGCTGATGACGCTGTTTTCGACGTTGTAGGATTTACATTCGTACGGTTTGGGCGGACAGCTGCCCGCGGCATGGCGAAGAAGACGAGTCTCACGTCAGTCGCTTGCCTCTTGATTTAACTATTGAGGATGCAGTCGAATGGCCCTGCACGCTTGAGCTCGACCACACTGATGTCGAGCCACAGCAAAGGTATCGCCGGTTTGACGCTCAGGAAAGGCTTCAGAAACGAGCAAGTTTTCTTGTATGGCTCCCACGCTAGGAAAGTGTTTGGGAAATGCACGTGACCAATGCTATCCCTGCCTTTCCATCAGGACAAAACGCCTCTAAGCCTACGGCCCGCACCAACTTCGTCTTGCGGAACACTTGTTCGCGGGGTAGAAATTCTAGGAAGGTCACTTGCCATTTCTGAAGCCGTTCGTCACCGTTCAAGTACTCTTCGGCAATGGTGATTTCTTTACGTTGGCGAGCATGTAGTTCGGTACCCTCGGGCTGGCATAAAAGGATCCCACTCTGATCAATGCTCTGTCCGTTCCTGAAGTTCATTCGTGGTATGGTTCGTCCTTGATATGTGTGCTGACCAGATAATAGGTTCTCGGCCAAGACTAATGACACCGTGTATTCCGATCACCGTTCAACTAAAGTACCCCCGCTCTAACGACTGTATGCAACGCTTACCTGACTTCCGAAGGGTTTCCATCGCCCCTATTCTCATAACTCCAGTCCAGATATTTCAACAGCTCTTGAAACCCTTACAAGCACGACGGGTATGCGGCCGAAGCGCTTCCAAATCGGTAAGATGGCCACAATCCCATCCCAATGTTCATTGTAATAACGCGAGGCCACTCTAGACCCAATCTCTCCGATTGCAGCGCAAGTACCATGGTTACACGATCATGTTTCATGTAGAAATTGACCGTCGCAAATCGGTTGTACCGAAATCACGGCGCCCACCGATCGTCCACACGCCCTGATGGGACCTCGTTTGCCTGCTGTGACACGCACAGTGACGATCGGGCCAATCGAGGGGCTCTCGCTTCGCCTCTCGACTCCGCGCCGTGACCGGAAACACCCTCGGCATGCGGATAACCGTCGCTTCGTATCCTCGTGTTCTCATGTTCCCATGTTCCCATGTTCCATTTTACAGCATGTGATGCCCAGGCTCCAACTCGTGCATGGCGGATATAGCCAAGTGTTATACCAGGCAAAGATAGAATCATAAAATTTCGTAAGTTCCAGACACGCCCTCTTGCGCAACGCGCGTTCCGTCTTTGCTCACAATTATATAGGAGGGGCACCCCTTGCTGCGCCGTCGGGACATCGGGAGAAACTCGCGTATATGCAGAATTGATGCAGAATCGTGGTGGGTGGTTAGCTTCGCACGCTCCTCCGCCGTGTTCCCTGCTCATAATGAAGAACCGGAGTGGGAAACAGAAAATTACACGCCCATTAAGGCCTTGTCGCAAGACGCCATTCTCCACTGATGCCACCAAATGAACTCTGACGTGTGCTTCGCTGGCTGACTTGCCCTTCTGATACGTACGTGAAGACCGAGCTCAGTAAGGGCCACATCGGTCCGGCTGGATAGCGAACGATTTGTCTTCTGAACATCCAGGCGACTGGAGGCGGTCACCTCGCCGCAACGTGGTTGGGCTGGGTGCCGGACTCGTGTTACACAGGTGCCTTATGCGGCCGATGCCGACGCGAGGAATTATGACGGGGCCTCTCATGGCGGCGGGGAGAAACGTTGATCGATGGGGCGTGGGCAATGCTCTCGAGCATCGAGCAAATCACCTGGCATGCCACAGAGGGCGATGGTCCAATCAGCGCACGGCGACCCAGCGGACTTAACGCCGAGCTCGACATCGATCGAGTCTCAAGTCGGTGCTCGATGTGAGGACGTCGAGGAATTTGCGAATGCCCACTGACCTCTCAAGCCTTCGGGTGCATGATTTGCCAAGCTCGACCCCGTTCCGGACCGGCGCTAGGTGTAATTCTTGGTGGGGAAGTTAGGAGCCCATTGCTCGATTCGGACCTCTGTGCAAAGCCTTGCCCTTGTGCGGACGATGTGCGCACGATATGGGTGCGCAGTCAGCAGCCACATGCCGCAAGTCATCGAAGGACTCGGCGTCGACTCGGATAGCATTCTATGTGAAGTGCTCCCTCTCGCGGGAACGGCGGGGAGACGTTGGAAATCCGCGCCGAGGGTGGGTGAGCTTTGAAAGCCCACGGCGACTCCGAGCGTTGAATGGCGCGATGCAGCGTTCTCTACCGCTATAACCGACCGCCTTGTCTGCATCCATATCTATTACGTGTGTATGGATGCCCGACCATCGCGGTCGCCTTCGTCTGTTCGGGTTGAACAGCGATCGCACCGGTACGACTCGTGTCCCACTAGCCCCAGGATAGAGGAACCTCGGGGATACGCTTTTCCTTCGCAAACTTGCGGGCTTTCGCTCCCGACCGCATCCCATCCGGGAATCAATTTGGTAGGGACGATCTGGTGGGTTTTGGGGTACGAATGGCAAATGAAATTTGTGCTCAGGTACGGTACGTGGTTTGGGTTAACTTGGCGAGTTCAAGGTTTTTAATGACATTCGTCAGATGATCATATGCTATTCACGGAGTTCGCTACTCGCCATCGACCGGAACTGAATGTCTTGTTTGAACGGAAACAGAAGGCCGCATTTGCCCCCTTTTCTTCGATCTTCATGGTCGTTCATTGTCATCGTAAAGCGGTGAGTTGACACAGCTTCCAGCGGTACTCCTTCCCGGCGCTCTTCGCTCTGAAACAATTTGTTTTGGGAAGGACTTTGGCAGAAAAACATCATTGCGTTACGTAGCCGCTCAAATAGGGCCACCCATCCATCAGCGTTTTACACAGGTCGGCCAGTACTACTTACTTAGTCTTCAACGACGGTCTTACGATCTCACCACTCCAAAAACCCTTCCAATTTTGCGTACACTGCTCGGGCAAAACCGCAAAGCGATCCGTAGACCCCGTTTCTCACCCGTGATCTGTCGTTCCCCACGTTTACTCGCCTTCTCCCGACAGTACCATAAGGACTCCAGACCGATTAATATTGAACATGGAGCACAAAGCTGCCGTTTCGTGTGTTTGAGGAACAGTACAGGGGTACGTACGACGCTAGAACCACGGTCTGCTAATGAAGCTCAATTAGGCACAACCACTACACCAGGCGTGGGCGGCGTCGTGGCCGCAAGTTTCCAAAGCGAGCAATGTTCTTGTGCGCTCTCATGTGTACTCGCGGACTACCACTTGCCGTTCTTGGAGCTAATGAAACTCTGATTGCACTTCTCCCTGTTTGCTCACGGTTCGGGCTATCGCAAACCTCGGTCACCGTGGTCACGACCCAGCCAAAATCGGTGCTCGTCCCGGGGCTTCCCTACTGCTCCCTTAGCTTCCGTGGCCGTCAGTACAAGGTTCCTCCAATGCGGACGCTGCGCAATTGCTTCCTCTTCTATTCATGGATAAGGCTGAGCGGGACTTCAACCCCACTCCGTATTGCTCCTGCCTTGCATGCACACACTGCAGTCTGGTGACCCACTAGCGAGTCCCGTGTATCCATCCATGGCGAGCCGCACAGCTGGCGCAGTTCGTGCGCCGGAAACTTCATTGTAATGTCAGTACACCCAACCGTTACATCCTCTCATCGGCTTGTACGTCACCCTTCACGGCATTAGACATCTGGGAGCCTTTCCCGACGCTCATGTGAGGCTGGAGCGTTCGCTCATTGATGCGCCTCCCTAGCCAGTACCTTGCCCTTTTGTTGCGGGCTTGCGCGTGTATCAGTCCTGCACCCTACGCACGCCTCGCGATCTTATTTCTATGCAGCTCTGGGACGGCCGCATAGGGCTAGCCCTCTGATTCCCGTACATACTGGGGCTCGCAACTCTGCTCGCGGTTGATGTATGTTCGCATAGCGGGCGGCGAGTATGCGCTGATGTTTCGAGCTGCCGACGTCACTTGCGTGACGACGCGCGGGCCAATAATCTAGAAAATTGTTTGGAAAGCGAATATAGGATATGGGACCGAGCCGCTCAGATCCAGATTCGACGAGTCCTATCTCCGCAAAACTGCAGGACGATGCAGTCCGGCGAGGGACTCGAGACTTGAGCGTCCGGCGAACGCTGGAAAGTGGGGCCGCTTGCTCCGCATCGCCGGTCAGAAGTTTGGCTCACTTGCCCACATTCCATGGTTCCTCTCCCCGCTGCCCTCGCCTTCCGCATTTCACACACGGCGGTCACAACCCCCTGGACTCTTGGACGGTGCAGACGACATGCCCAGGCAGGCAGGACATGCGAACGTTCCGCCCCTCCCAGCCAACGCGTGCATGCAGATTGGCTATGGCACAGCGTCGCTCATCGCCATTGCCCAACGTCCCCGACCACAATCATGCGAGCCTCGGTATCCGCAGCGTCATCGTATGCACCCAGCAGCCCAGAAGGCGCACAGGCCGATCACAAGACCCAGTAGTTGGTCTCCGATTGCTGCTGACTGCGTACGCCCGCACAGTGAGCGTGAAGCGAGCTAGCCAGCTTCTCGATCTGCATGGGAAACGGAAACGGGCGTACGTTTCGAACGAGCTTGGCGGCGGGAAACACGATATTCATCAGTCCTGAGATGACACACGCACTCGCCAAATGGAACGGGCGTGGGGTCCTCCCCGGCGGTATGCGCCTCCGACAATCTGCCGCAGAATGCGTCCGAGACGGTTGTTGCCCTCTCGCTCCGTGCCCGTCGTTATGTTTTCTGACATGGACAAAAGGGGGGGGGAGGGGCCTGGCCACAATTTCGCTTAGTGGCTTTAATTGAGCCTCGAGGGGAAACATACACGTACTGAATTCCAAATGACTGAATGCCGAACCCTCGCCCCGCCTCAATCTCCCAGGTGCAGCTGCGTGCGTTTTCTAAACGACCCCGAACGCGCGATCTTACGTGGGCTCCGCATGAACGTTTACTCGAGGAGGAGTTGCGGCGACAAGGCGGACCACCTTTGTGGCGGCACGTGGCGGTAAGGCGCCGAGTCCGTACTCACCGCCTGTCACGTCCTCGGGTCCTTTTGCGGCATCGAGGGAGTAGGAGGGGGCCATGCAAACGTCGGACTCGGCGCGACGCTTGACACTCCGCGCACGCCTCATTCGGTCCCGACAAGGTGCAGGGATTCCCAAGTCTGGTGGCGCAGTGGGAAACCGCTCCGCGCGGGCGGTCCGAGCGGGTCCCAGGGAACTCCCCAAGCTGCCTCGAGATCGCGCGGTCTGTCGGGATCGTGCAAATAGACTCCAGCGACCGGGCCTGCGTCGGCAATCCACAGAGCCACGCTATAAAAGACAAGAGTTAATAAAACCATTCGCGGACATGTGCTTATGGCACAATATATAGCACAGTGATGGGACGATCAGCCGGTGCGGCACCCCAAGTAGTTTCTGTGGTTACACGAAGGCGGGTTCGCGAGCAGAAGCTTCTGTGGGAAGCCCCTGCCCAAGCACCGCGCGCCCGCCCGCGCAGGGCGGGCGGACCTGGCAAGCGGAGCACGCACACAGGAACTGAGAAGATGCGGCACTTCATCATCATCAGCTCGAAACGATCAGGTGCCATCCGGACATGTTGACAATGACGATCACTCACCAGAAGGGCCAGAACCTGAGCCAGGACGCGCGCCCGTCAATTCACAGACGCGGCCTCGATGCCGGATATGGACTAGTGTATTACACGATGCGCGGACGGCGACTCTAGGGCTAGCTACATGGAATATCATACTAGAGATGTGGCGAGAGAGAGAGAGAGAGAGAGCATGGAACACAGACGCGAAAGCATGAGCAGACAGCGGCACTTTCGAACTAATAGAAGGGCTATAATTTACGTGAAACCGGACGCCAATGCCAGTAGTAACAGTACCAATACCCGTGATCCTAACTGTACAACGTCCCGCGTAGAGAATTACTGCTGCTGCGTACTTACTTATCTCCCAGTGATATGAACGAACAGATTAATCCGCAGCGGTGCCCCGACGTCGGAACGTGAACGTGAACACGCACGCCGATTCGAACGCGAGAGCGAGCCGCCGCACCGGTAAAAAATCCCCCGACGCTGCACCGCTACCACGGTCGCCATCCGGACTTCGCGGACTCAGCGGGCGAGAGGCTCTCCCCGCTCCCGGACGAAGTGGATCGAGGCGGGCTCGGCGGTCGTTCAGCCTGGCGGTAGAACGCCGCCCGCTCGTGCGTGCTAGTATAGCGCTCGTCGGGGCGTGCTGCGCACTCGCGATCGCGGTCGCGGTCACGATAGTCTGAATGCGAGCGGGAGGCAGAGAGATAGGGCGAGGGGGGCACGGACCTCGCCGAGCGATCTTCGTGAAAAGTGCGGCGGTCGACGAACGGGAACGAGGACGGCGGCGGGGGGTCCACGGCCGAACGGGGCGAAGAGTCCGGCTCGCGCTCGTGCCTGGATCGCGGTCGGTAAGACGACGGCGGGAGCGAGAGCGCCGCGAGGGCGCTCGCTGGCGGCCGAGCGCTGGACGAGAAGGACGACAGGTCGGAGCTGCTGGAGTGGCAATGATGGAGATAATGATGAATGAGCTTGGAAGAACGCAAAGGATGCGATGGAGCGGCTCACGAGTGGTGGTGGTGCTCCGCCAGGCTATGCCTCCGCTGCGCACTGAGGTGCTCGGCGGATACGACTCGCCGGGCGTGAGGGTGCTGCTCGTCGATGTCCCCGTCGTCGTCGTCCGCGCACTGCAGGCGGCGCAGGACGGCCATCGGCTCGTCGCACCGCGCATTGTGGCGCAGATTGTCCATGTCCATGGAGGAGATGGGCGGGAGCTGGAACGCGCCGTGGTCCTCGCTCATCCGGCGGCTGGGCGGGTGGATGGGCGGCAGCTTAATCGCCTCGCCGAGGGACGAGGGACCTGGACCAGCGCGTCCCGCTGGGGGAGCCCGCGAGGACGTCGGAGAGATCTCCATCGCACCTGCGCTTCCGCCCTGAGACGACGCGCTGAAACGCGATGAGGTCGATGACAGCGGGCTGGGGTACGGAGAGTAGCGCAGGCCGGCCGAGTCCAGGGTGGGCGACAGCTTCCGCGCGGCGCTGATGCCGTGCACGAAGCCATTCGCGGTCGACGACGTGGGCGAGACGTGCTGGTGTTGTCGTTCGACGTACGGCACATGGAGTATGACAGGCGAATCGCTCTGGCCGTGTGCACCGTGGCCGCCGATCGCGTCGATGTGCCGCCCGGACTGCGTTGCAAACGTGTGGGACATGACGATTGTGCTCCTCGACGATGGCGGTCCCATGCTCGGTGGCCCTGAGTCCGCCGGTGAGAAAACGGTCCAGTCGTGCCTCGAGTCTAACGGCATCTCGCTGGGCGGGTTGCGGCGAGCCCGCCGCTTGCCCGTGCCAGGCTTCGCGATCTGGCCGTAGCTCGGGTCGTCGGGGGGTAAACATGAGTTTGGGAAGGTGGGCCTGTACGTTGCGGACAAATCAGCCACCGATGAAGCCGACCTCAGGCGCGCTCAAAGTGTACATACCCAAACAGAGGTACGAGATCGTAGCGTATAGGCCATGCCACCCTAAAGCAGGTAAGCGGCCGCTCGACAACGGCACAAGGACCGCGCTCACCTGCGGGCCAGACGGAGTGCAATCTCGTAAGGCATCCAGGTCCCCTGGATCTTAAGATATCCTCCCCTCACCCGCCTTAGCTGGGCAGCGAGGTCGGGCTGCGAGTCTATAATCTTAACGATATCCGCTGTCGACATCGGATGAGATACCATACAAGCGAGACGACCAGAAACAGCGGTGAACCCGCCTCACCTTTCGAGTTACCGAGAGCTGTAGCGCACGACGTTAAAAGAGAAAGGAAGACGGACGTGAGGACGAGGACTCACCCTTCCAGATCCCCGTCCAGAGAATGTAACCATCGTCCATGTCCAACATAATCCACTGCCCGTTCAAAGGGTACTCGTACACAGGTCTGCAATGCCGCATTCCGAGTCAGACCCTCGCAAAAGCCCAGCGCGCAACAAACACTCACATGTATCCTCGGGGGTCATTGCTAGTGATATAACGCGCCTTGGTGACATGGTGGTCGGGGCTCGGGTACGGGGTGTAAGGCTTGCCGCTCGAGGTGTGCTCCGCAGTAGGAGAGGGGAGAGGGTCCTGCAGCGCGCGCACGATGCACGACGTTCCGAGAAGAAGGCGCGTCAGCGAGCCACTCGCGGCGGGTGCGGGTGCGGACGGGGGAAAGCGTAACATACCAGGAGCAAACCAGAAGACATGCTGGCGAAGCGGCTGGTTCCCAAGGCCATTTAAAACGGGATGCGTGGGGCGCGTGGGTGCGCGAAAAGACGCGATCGCAAAGTCGCCTTTCTAATAAGTTTGTCCCCTGAAGGGGGGGATAGAAAGCCGCTCAGGTGACCGAGGCCCTACACGGATCTGCTGCGAAACCCAAAGCTTACTGGGTAAACAGAAAGCCCGGCACGCGCACGCCGTCGAACAGCGAGGCGGTGTGTGCTGTGTGGTGTACGTAGTAGGAGGAGGGGGCGAGGGTCGGTTTTATTCGACGGACAGCGACGGGCGGGCGCAGCGGCTGAGGGCGGAGCGGGGCAAAAGGGTATTCAGACGTGAACCACACGGGCCATATATCCCTCTGCGCGCGCGGAAGCAGAAGGACGAGGGCGGGGAGTGTGCCAGGAATGACTTATTACGACACGCGTCCGTAACAGCCTCCGATGATCTGTGCGCGTACTCCTCCCAACGGTCGCCCAGTAATTTTTGGTGCGAAAAGAATTCCCCGCAGAACCGATGTGCCGGTTTCGGGATGGGCTGCCTAGGTACCGAGCCTCGGCATTTTCGATCGCGTAGATATAGAAAGAGGGTGGGGGGCCGGGTGATCAAAGATGGCGTCGCAGATGCATCTCAAGCCAGACAAGCCCGGGTCTTCGCGGGACGCTGGCGCAGCGTGAGCCTGAGGCTGTTGCCCACGCCGACGGCCCTGGGTGCCGGGACGGATTATCTAATATAAGGTGGTGCTCACAGATGTCGTGGTGCTCGTCTGAATGGGGACGAGCTGCCGGGGCGGGCGCGAGGGGCGAAGAAGTTTAAGTTGCAGCGATCAGGTGGACGCGAGTGGACGATCACGCCTGCCTCTTGGGGCCTCTCTTTCTCATCTGGACGGACTGGAAAATCTGGGGCCGCAAATACAGAGCACGCCGAGCGTTTCGGGCGCGAAAAAGGCTATTCCGCGGAGACGTGTGGGCCGGGGAAGACAACCCCGGATGGGCGGCGGACTCGCTGCGAAGGACGCTAATCGTAATAGCACGCGTCAGCAGGCCCGACGGCCGAAGAGTGGGGCCCTGGCCCATTGGACGGAGGAGTCTGGAAGGTGGCGGGGGGGAGGGTGGCAGGTGCAGTGTGGAAGCGGACTGCCCAAAGGGGGATCGAGCGAGTCGGGAGAGTTGAGGCAGATTGAGGCGGGACGCGCTCGAGTCGAGCTTGACGGTAATCTGCCAGGCGTGTGGCCCCCTCGTAACCACGGTGGCAACCGAGGAGACGCGCACCGTGCGCAGCCGACCTCGCTCCTCGGCTGGAGGAGACGTCTACGGCCTGTCTCAGTTCGGTTCGACATGCGGGCTTCACTTGTCAGCAAATGAGACGGTGCGCAGCAGGCGGCAGCGGCGGCACGTTTGTTCGCCGAAGTACGAATTGCGAACTCGAAGGTTTCGTACGACGTGCTCGAGGAGCCGTCGCGGTCGCGATCGACTCTCGACCCTGTCGGACGTGCGCCACAAGCGCTGTGGAAGCCCCTCGAGCGAGCGCGCACTGTGCCCTTTGGGTGGGAATGCTTGTCAATGTGCAGGGATGGGCGTCGGCCAAGAGTGCGTTGGACGTCCCCGTCGAGGGGGAAGGCCGACGGACGCCTCCGCACGCTGTCGCGGGGACGTGGACGAAGGTTGTGGATTGGATAATCTCCCTGTCCGCTCGGAACTCCAGTGGAGGCCTGGCGACGGGCTCGCCGCTCTCGAGCAGAGGGTTTCCAGTAGCACCATCCCATCTGCGCAGCTTCTAGCGCACCTCTCGGCAATACCGCGGACCGGCCCCGCGAAGGGCGAGCACTCGGACTCGGACGGCCTCAGCCTGCGCGGCGGCGAGCGCACGCGTGAGATGCACATGCAAGCCTTTTTGTCTGTGCCCAGAGGCCCGGCGTGCGCAAGCCATGCGAGCGGCCCACGGCGTCGGACGGCGGGCAGGAGCCGCGGGTGCGGTCCCTAGATCCCCCGATCGCCTGCAGATCACCCAGCTGCATCCGCCCTCGAGCTCGAGCCCGAAGCTCTCAGATACGTCACGAGGCGGTATGAGCCTGGGAGCCCTCCCGCACCCAATCCGGCATGTCCTCCGCGGCCGTGCCTGGCTCAGTGCTTCGCCGCCCGTGCGACTGAATGGGAGGCGAGTGACCGACCGCCGAGAGCCTCTGATCGACCTCGCCCCCACTCAGCCTGCCGCCCTCACCATCCCTTTCCGGGCCCGAGACCCGCATGGTGCGGAGCCGAAGGCGTGCGAACACAGCGCCCCCTCCTCCATTCGACCCCGCATCCAGTGACCCTCCATCCGCCGAAAATATCTCGAGGCCGCACGCTCTGCCATAACGCTCTCACACGTCCCAAGCCAAACGTCGTCGCATTTCAGCTAACTAGTCCACATGAGCACATGAGCAAGGAGCACAGGACAGGGACGCAGCGCAGTCCGCAGGGGTCCGTAAGTAATGCAACCGGCAAGAAGTTCAGGCCACACACATTTGCATCCCCCTCCCCCTCCCCCTCCCTCTCCACCCAGACGCGAGACACAGTCTACAGTCTGCTGTAACACCGCACTAGCCACCCTCGGACGCTTCTAGATCGCGCAATCCGCTCCTCCCATCTGACCCCGAGACCCTGGTCGATTCTTTCTCCACATTCCAGTCGTCTCGTCCACCGCTCCAGTCGTTCGGGTCCACCGTCCGTCCCTCTCCATGTTCCAGTCCTCCTAGTCCACGCGTCAATCCTTGCAATACGCCGCCCTCAGCACCTCCCTGACCTCCATCGCCCCCGCCCCCGCCCCCGTCGTGTAAATCACCCTGCTGACCTCGAACCCGTTGAACTGGCTCGCCGCGCACACCGTGTACGCGCCCATGTTCTCGAACCCCAGCCAGTCCCCGACCTCCAGGTCGGCCGGCAGCCGCACCAACCCGCACACGCAGTCCAGCGAGTCGCACGTCGGGCCCCACACCGAGCTCGCCCGCAGCCGCGCGCCCGGCGGCACGTGGAACGACCCGTTCAGCGACAGCACGTACGGCTCCGGCCGCTGGTGGTCGAACAGGATGCAGTTGAACGCGCCGTACACGCCGTCGTTGATGTAGTCTGTACGCGTATTACGCAGGCAAGCCGACGTCAGCCTCAGCGTTACCGCCACCGCCCGGCGCCGCGGGGCGACCGCAAACGGGCCCCGAGGAACCGAAACCCAAAACGAGGTACGTACACATCACGCTCGGTTGCTCTCCTCCCTCGACGGCCGTGACCGCAACCGTATCCGGGCCCGAGGAAGAACCAGCGCCAGAATTAGCCCCACCCGAAGCCGAAGCCGAAACCGAAGTCGGAGAAGCCTCCTCGAGCGCGGGGACAGGCGCGGGCGGCGCCCGGCGCGCGATGATGTTTGCCGCGAGCGAGAACGCCTTCGAGACGTAGTACCGCCCGGGCTCCGCGATGAGCCTGATCCCGTCTCGGGCGGGAAAGTGCCGATCGATCGCCTCCATGAGCACCTTCGCTGTCGCCTCGAACGTCGCATCCTCGAACCCCCCGCCGACGTCAAGCAGCCTAAAGTCGTACCCGGCCTCCTTGCCCATGTCGAACGCCACCCGCGCGCGCATGACTGCGTCCGCGAACGCGTTCGGGTCGTAGCACCCGCTGCCCACGTGGAAGCTCACGCCGACGACGTCGAGCCCCAGCTCCCGCGCCTTGGCGAGGAGCGCGGGCACGGTCACGAGCGGCGCGCCGAACTTGAGCCCGAGCTGGCAGAGGCTCTTCGAGTCGTCTGTCAGGATGCGCACGACGAGCTTTGCGCCCGGGTGCGTGCGTGCGACCTTGTGGAGCTCGTCCGTGTTGTCGAACGTCATCGCGTCGACGCCCGCGCGCGCTGCGGCGCGGATGAACGACGTCGCCTTGCACGGGTTCGCGAAGATGATCCGCTCGGGGCCCGCGCCCACGTCGAGCACCTGCTTGATCTCATTGTTCGACGCGCAGTCGAAGTTGGCTCCGAGCGCGGCGAGAAGCCGGAGCACGTACGGGTCGGGGTTGCACTTGACGGCTAAACCGAAGACGACATCAGCCTAACGCGAACACCAAAGCATCCATCCCGGCTAGAAGACGCACCGTAGAATGGCTCAACTTCGGGAAGCAGCTTCTTCCACCGCTCGTGCTGCCTGTACACGGCGCTGAGGTCGGCGACAAAAAACGCCTTCTCGGCGTCGGGTTCCCCGCTGGCGCCAAGATGGATGGCGTTCATGACCCCGTTTCTGAGGTGAAGGTCCACATGGCCACGATGCAGCGGGGGCAATCCGGGAATAGAGACTTCGTCATCGAAATGACGGTCTGAGTTCTTGAGAGGGTATCCAGTAGTAGCCTCGTGAGAGCATATGATAGAAGGCGGAATTAGTCCGTTTACAAGAGCATTTGCAAAGTACTTTTCATTCTGGGAGCGAGGAATGGAAGATGAAAGGGTGGGTGAGCAAGAGATGACGTCGTAGTCAAAGTCTAGAGGGGAAGCGGCCGCGAGGATCTCGAGCTGAGCCATTCGTCGTTGATTCGGCTCTAGCGCACCAAGCGTGG
Source organism: Sanguinoderma infundibulare (assembly GCA_032821775.1). Taxonomy (NCBI): domain Eukaryota; kingdom Fungi; phylum Basidiomycota; class Agaricomycetes; order Polyporales; family Polyporaceae; genus Sanguinoderma; species Sanguinoderma infundibulare. Next base: position 159,292 of record JAVLRN010000015.1, on the reverse strand, counting down.
TGGGTTCGTGAACTTCAGGGTCTTGGTCTATGGTGGCGTGGAAGAGAGGGAGAAAGCGCGGGCTCTCCCCCGGAACGGGGTAGATAGTCGTTTTGAATGAGTTGTTCGCGGAACCCGAATTACCGAGCCTACCGCCGCGGCCGCGAGAACGAACCGGGCGGGATAGGGACGGTAACTATAAGGTTTCCTTCAGTCGGGATGGGATCCTCGCTCCCTGAAGCGAGGACGAGCTTGAAGGGAAAAGGAACTGCTAAGCAGAAAGGGGAAGAAGGTCCGGGACACGGAAACGGTCCGGGGTAGAGTCGATTGAGATGCGGCGCGCGAGAGTCCTGTCAAGGAGGTTCTCCTGCAGAATGGCGTTAGATAGGACGCGTCAAGAGTGAGAAGAATGCCATACCACGAACGGATGACCACCTATGAGGGAGGGAATCAGCTACTGCTCGAAGACCGACGAGGTATATGTTAGAGTACGGGCCAATATAAGACCAGGCTGGACCACAAACGAACCAAGCGGCCACGTTTGTGCGCACAGACCAGGGACGTAAATGGTCGTTTAGTATAGAGCGCCGCTTTACGGGCCGCGACGGGGCACAACGTATCGATGGGCAACATCCCGCGCAAGGAAGAAGAAACAGACTGCGAGCACGACGCCACGTCTGCGCCAAACCGACGTTCTCGACATGGAAGCACAAACGTAAACGAGCATCACGACAAATGGAGTAAACTCCGAAAATTCGACACATCCCTATCCCGTGCCCGTCCCGCGAGTGATTTAGACGTTTGCCTGCCCACCGCCGCAAGGCGGGTGAGCAGAGAGACCAGACCAGGGCCTCGCCCAATGACACCAAATGACGCGAGGGATACGAAACGAACACTGGAAGAGAAACTCACTCGAGGGTCAACAGACGGAGGTCGTCGTTTCTCGCTTGGTCAAAAATGTTGGCGGGGCCCAGGCTGGCCTGCGTCGCAGCGGGCGGTACGACGGCAGCACGGCGTGCGTGTGTGCGGTGGGGTCTCCCTGCAGCTGGCTGTTGCAGGGGTATGCTTGAGCTCCTGGCCTGTGGGATGCGATGGCGAGAGGGTGGGGGCAGCAGAGAGAGAGGGATCGACGGCCAGGACGGGGTCCGCCCGGTTTTTTTGCTCCATCGATTGCCGTCGCCCGGCGCGGACCAGCCAATCACACGCCCCGGAAGTCGCCGATTGCAGTGCTGCCTGCCAGAACGGGCTGGAGCGCGGTCCACTGCCCGACGTTTTCCCGCGCGTCTTGTTGCTGTTTAACTTTCCGCGCATATCCATCGCGCACGTGTAGACGTTAGAAAGACAAGCCAAGCGTGCGTTATTCTCTAGTAGGCTACAGAAAAAACATGGCTACATAAAAGATCTGGTTGAAGCCCATCGCGGCCAGAGGCCGCATACTGGTAGTGTGGAGATGCATTCTGAGAACCACTATTCGCGTCCCGAGTTCCGACGCAAGGCCTCATGGCGAGTCGCCGTCACCAGGTGCAGGATGACTCGCTGCACGATGTGGCGGCGGCGGCGGAGCCATAGTCCGCGGTGCAATTCCTTGACTAGGCCTCAAAGCAGTGCTCGCTGTGGTTCCCAGTGGCGCCCGTCCGGGAACGATCGGACCCGGGTTGACTCCTCCAGGCAGTCGAGTTACATGCCCGTACCCCAGCGAGGTCGCATGTGAGAACGACGGCGGGGCCCCATCGTGCGGCTGTGCATGCGTCGTCATCGGTGGCACCATCGATGACCCAGTCGCGGCCCACGGGGCCGCAGTAGCTCGGGCGAACGGCGCCGACGTTCCTGCCAGGCCCAGGGATGCACCGTCTCCTTGCTCGGATTGAGACCGAGGGCGGGGGACGTCCCACGGGAGGAGGCCGCCCAGGGGTATGTGTTGAACCACCACGCGCTTCCCGAGGACTTCCGCCTGGATCAAACCGTAAGTTTAATCCACACACGCCAAAAAGAGACGGTGTGACGCGCCTCGTACATCTTGAACAGCCCCGAGTGCACCTTGTGCCAGTGCTGGACCCCGGTCGCGATCGAGTACAGCTGCGACGAGTGCTCGTGGAACGGCCCCGACTTAACCTCGTGTATCCGCATGATCGACATAAAGTACAGGTTCGTCGGCGGCAGCGGCGGGCGTAGTACGGCCGAGACCGGTATCTCTTTCTGGTCTGTGTCCATAACACCGAGCAATGAGCACCGTACACACTCGCGTCCGGATCAGGAAGCTTCCCTACCTCGCAGCTCCGCGCTGCCGAACACATAGCTCAGGAAGTGGTAGTCATCCAGGCCCCAGACGCCGTGGCTGCCCGCGGGCTCGAGCTTGTAGGCGTCCTGGAGGCGCCAGCACAACCGCAGATAGCGCACGAAGAGGTTCAGCACCACCTGCCGCTCAACGTCCGGCTCGGGCGTCAGGAAGCGGACGAGCGTCAGACTGAGCAGGAAGAGCGCGAACGAGGCCTCGTGGCCCGTGCCGTAGTCCATGCGCACGAAGGAGCCGAAGGACGTGAGCCAGTACGGCTCGAGGAACGGAACCGCGGCACGGAGCCTCTCCGGAAGCATTTGGCGCAAAAGCGCCGTCGATTCCTGTGTCAAGAGACAATCGGGTGTCAGTCGCGCCCTAAGTGACTGCGATAATGAAATCAAGGCCGCGGGCTCCCAGGGACGAGTGAATGGGGCCTTGCGACGAGGATAAGAATAAGAGTAAGAGTAAGGGTTCCAAGACAAGGAGCGAGCAACAATTGTGGCTGCCAGATTGCCCGTTACGGCCGCGTACGCACCTCTTCTAACCGCTTTCCCCACGTGCGGAAAGCGAGGTTCCCGAAACGCTGCGGGGTCGGGAGTGGCGGGATCTCATCGATCCATCCGTCCAGCTTGTCCAACAGCCCGATCACCTTGGACACGCTCTGCGCGTGCCGTAGCAACGAACAAGGAACGTCAGCCGGCCATCCGTTTGTGCCAGGGGCAAGGACGTAACACCGAACAGACGGACCTGGTCAGGGTCTGTGATATCGTGCGGGAGGGTGCAGCCGACGACAGATTCTGCAAGGCGGCGGAGGAAGAGGCCGTAGTCGTGGTAGCCGCGCGTGCGCCTCCACGCGTGCACGTCTTCGTCGGTCTTGATTCGCGGGACAGGCACATCCGAGGAGGGATCGAGGCTTTCGACGGCGATCGCGCGCAGCTCGGGCAGCGCCGTCGAAGCCGAGCCTGCGCCCGCAAGCAAATGCGCCTGCGCCTGTGCATCTGAACTGGAATTCGAATTGAGGCTGCCGGGGCCCGGGGAAGCCATCGTCTTTGGTCCGAACGCGGCGTCGTTGACGTACGAGAGGTACGGGCTGAGGTTTCGAAGACGACGGGCGTCCTTCTCGGATTTCGAACTTGGAAGGGGCGCGCGGCAGAAGATGGGGAGCTGAGATGGAAAGCGATGGAAGATGGTGGAGGTAGCGAATCTGTCCGTTTGAAGTTAGCCTGGAGCCGCAGTGGGCGATGGGGCAGACGGGCGATCCCACGGCGTGTACGGCACCGATTGAGTGCGCAAGCTTGATTGCCACAAGCCAAAGTGATGTTCGTGCCGCGTGCCGCGAGCTGTATTGTGTGTTGAGGGAACGTCGGCCGAGGGCTATGGATACCCTGGGACGGGGGAGATTGGAAGACAGAACGAAACGCAGGCCGAGATCTCGAGGGCTGAGTCTTGAATGACAGGTCTGTCACAAGGCCACGGTGTGAGAGAGTGAGTGTGGCTCGGGCTGTGAGTGACTGTGTGAGAGCTGGGGCTACCGACCTCTTCCTTACGGTGGTCACTGCTCAACGAGGCCGTCACAAGTCTGGTCACCGTGGTTCTTACGGTAACCAAATCAGGCACTACGCCACAACGCCAGAAAGGGGCGAATGAGTCACGTGGCAAGACGCGTCGCGCTGGGCGCTTGCTAGTCCACCGCATTGCCGTCGCTTCGCCTCTGACCACCACCTCCTCTCGCCACAGTTTGCACGCTACCTGCACTCTCGATACACCGGCAAAGGCTCTTGACAAACAATATATCAACAGGCAGCCAATCTAACTTCTACCACATCCGTGACATCATGCCGTACGATGACTGGAACAAGATCGACGACGAAGAGGACGAGGAACTTCAGGACACCTCAGTGAGTGCTGATGCCAGCCAATCTGCAAGCATGCATCTCAAACTCCCGCTAGTTCTACGAAGGGAAGCGAGACGTCATTCTCTTCTGCATCGACTGCTCTCCGTCCATGCTGGAGCTACGAGAAGATCCCCGCTACGAAGACGTCCAGACCTGCAATCTCATGGTCGCGCTAGAAGCGGCCATGCAGATCCAGAAGCGGAAGGTCCTTGTAGGCCCGAACGACTCCGTTGGCATCATGTTATTCAACACGGTCAGTGCACCAGCTGTCCCCGTTGAGCGCTTCTCGAATATCGTACCCAATATATGCCTCCGGTGACAGACGAAACGGAACGAGAACGGGGAAGCGGGCGCAGACATCAAGAAGGGCGTATACGTCTATCAGCCGCTGGCCGCTATCGACGTGCCAAGCGTCACCACTCTGCTGCACTTGCTCGATGGTACGTCCCCCACACCCTTGTCTGACTCGCCAACGCCGCTCATGTACGTGCGTTCCCGGTCGCTAGAGGCAAGGGATAACCCCAAAATGCTCCGCGACGAGTTCCCGCCCATGAACGGGAAGCGCGTACCCGTCGGTGACGTATTCACGAGCTGCAATTGGGTCATGCGCGACGGGTGCGTAGTTAGGATTCGTGAAACTCGAGCGCTCCTAACCGCTCAAGTTTTTAGTGCGCCGAAGACTGCGACGAAGCGCGTCTTCTTCATTACGGATGAAGACAACCCCCATCCTGGCGCTGGCAGTAGTCGCTTGATTACTTCTGCTCGTACGACGTTGATCGTAAGTCAAGGGTTACTATGGGCTCGGCAAAACGACGGTCTTCTTGCTCAAGCTCTTGGTTGCGCGAACCTTGAAAGGCATCGCGCTTGACTAAGCCCAACATTTGAGTTCAATTGGGTTGAGCCTTGCATATGCACGCTTGCACTACATCATGAGATGTGGTCCCGCAAGATATCGCCTTTTACGGCCCTAGAGACACGGGTCGTCAGTCGAGACGTAAGGCAGGTCGGGTAGACGCTCTAGGAGAAAGTATTTTCGGTGTGGTCTGCGATGACAGGCCGCTCGCCACCGTCAAGCACGTTGCCTTTCGGTGTTTCAACGTTGAGAGGAGTTATGCTTCAAAGAAGACCGTCAAAGTGCTGCGGCCCTTGGGGTGCAGTAGTCGCTCACCATGTCCCCAATTGCTACAGGATCTTGCTCAAGCCGGAGTCACCGTCGAACCGTTCTTTATTAGCACAGAAGAGAAATCATTCGACCCAGACAAGTTTTACTCGGTAAACCTTCATTGCGATGGCCGAGCAGACTGCATCCGTTGCTCGGTTGTTAGCGATGAGTCTTTTCTGACTTCTCTCGTTTAATAGTCCGTCCTCTTGACGACCAACATTACCGAGTCGGATGACATGGGGGAGGATGGAGAAGGCTCGATACTCCCCGAGTCGATAGCCATCGGTCGGATAGACGAGCTGCTGTCACAGATGCGTTTCCACGAGGTGCCAAAGAGAGCGGCGTTCAGCATACCGTTCACGCTCGCGCCCGATTTCGTCATTGGAGTCAAAGGGTAAGCTGTGGCTTCTCCGCCTGTGTTTGATCCTTATTTTGTCCTCAACGTTTTCTGTGAAACTTCCAGGTATGGTTTGATTACGGAGCAGAAGAAAGGGGCGTACCGGTACTTTGCCCAGCTGGAAGACGGACGAACGGAAGTGGCCGCCTCCCGGACTTCTTACGTAGACGAGGTGCGTCGGCGTGTCCGCACCTCCGAATGGCGTTGGATCTCACAGGGATTTTCTGTCCATAGGATCGAGAAACGGAGACGGAGAAAGCACAAATTTTGTTCGGCATGGACCTCGGTGCTCCGTCAGCTGAGGGTGGTGACGAGGATGCTGAGCAAACCAAGGTGTCTGACTTTGGAACCCGATCGGTGCCTCTCGGCAGCCGGGTGTTCTACACCGCAGAAGAAGTACGCGCCTTCCGGACGCTGGGACTGGAGCCTGGTGAGTGTGAAGCTGAGCAAGGAAGAACATTGAACCAGACATTCAAATGACCACATGGTACAGGAATCAAGCTTCTGGGATTCAAGGATCGGAAGGAGCTTGCCTTCGAGGACAACGTCAAGCATTCATTTTTCATATACCCCGACGAGATGGTATGCGGTCGAATCTTCTCTCAGCTCTGTCGGACCTTTCGAGCGTTCTCAAAAATTTTCTGTCCTGTGCGCGCTCGTGCGATGTCGCTGACCACTCCATACACTGCCAGACATATTCTGGGAGCAAGCGTACTTTCACCGCCCTCCTCCGGTCGATGATCAACAAGAAGAAGATCGCAATCGTCCTCGCGCTTACTCGGCGCAACTCGTCTCCCATTTTCTGCGCAGTGCTCCCGCAGGTAAGGGCTTCGATTGAGTTATATCCAATATACCCCCGCACGGAAGGCTCTGGATCCAGGGTCCTCGATGGCACGCCCCCACCCATGTGACAGGCAAACTAACCGCTGTTGACGTGTCCAGGAAGAGAAGGTCGACGAGAGCGGTTGGCGGGAGCCTCCGGGCTTCCATCTCATCCCGCTGCCGTTCGCCGACGACATCCGGGCCGCGCCAGTGGAGAAGGCCTTCCGCGGTGAGACATCATCTCCTCCTCATGGCCAGTCACGAGCTCACAGATCCATTCGACCAACTCCTGGGGCATTCGGGCCGCTATCAAACGCGCACCACCGCTACTTCGTTCCTGCCGCTAAATTGATGGCTGACCGTCGTTCGGGCGCGGTCTCACAGCATCGGACGAACTCAAGGATGCTGCGCGGTTGTGGATAGACAAGCTCAATGTCAAGAACGGGTCGTATCCACCGGACTCGTATCCGAACCCTGGTGCGCAACCCGACGTATTTCCCCTCGATCATCGCCTTCTATCGCGCGCTGACGGTTACGGCACGCATTCCCATGTTTCCGTTTCAGCTCTTGCGTATCACAATGCCCAGCTCGAAGCCAACGCCTTCCGTGAAGAATTCGATGCCGAAGCCTTTGAGGACCTGACGGAGCCGAAGTATAGTATGATACACAAGGTCAGGACGGCCCCTTGTACCCCCGTTCGAACCAGCGTTCACGTAACAGGGACAACTTTCTCTCCGACGCCGCCGTCCGCACCGCTGGAACCTTTCCGAACCCTCGCGTCGTCCTTCTCCTCGCCACGCATCGGAACAGCGAGCAGGCCAGCTGATGAAGGCGTGGAAGCAGGCCCTGCACGAGGACGAATCGGCAAACGTCGTGGCCGCTCCTGTCGCGGGCTCGAAGCGGAAGGCGGTGAGTATCCACGCCCCTCGCACCCCCCTGTGGCCGAGCCACGCCTGCGTGCCTGGCCGTCGCGCTGGCCGTTCGTTTCCGAATGCCGCTAAATGCGCACTACCTACAGGATGTCAGCGTGGACGAGGCGGAAATTCGCAGCAAATACGAGGCGGGCGCGCTCGCCAAGGTACGTGGCCCATTCTTGCCCCATTCTGCCCGCCCCGTCTCCGACGGGCCACAGCGGCTCTCGCGGGTCGGTTCCCATACCGATCCACGTCTATGTATGGGTTCGAGAGGGGGCCCGGGATGCCCGGTGCCCAGTCGCGAGTGCGGACGCCAGCTGACTTGCGTTATTTCCACAGCTCCGTGTCGACCAGCTCAAGGTTCGTCGTTCTGCTCCCCTCCTGCTCATGTGACGGCGCGCTCCCCGGCCGGGCCAGTGCGAGTGCGAGTGCCGGTGCCCAGAGCACGATTGCGCTATGGCGTCGTCGGGCGTGCCTGCTGCCAAGCTCTCCGCTGCGCGGGCGTGCCAGCCAGTCTAGCTCCGCGGTCGCCGCTGCGACGTCGACGTCGACGTCGATGCGGGGGGCGCGTGAGAGCCTCACCTATGGCAACGCCTCCGCTCGTTCTCTTCGCCTTCGCGGCACGTCTGATGCCCGCAGTACTCATTGATGCCCTCGATCCCGCAGGAATTCCTCAAGGGCAAGGGCGAATCTGTATCTGGCAAGAAGGCGGAGCTCGTCGACCGCGTCGCGGATTGGCTGGACAACCACGCCTGAACGCTCCGTCCCGCGCCGACCGCTGCTTCGAACGCGGTCGAAGCGCCCCCCGCTCTCAGGTCATCAACAACACGACAATATCCCTATCCCCGGCTGATGATGGCGGCCCTGGACGGTGTTCACACACGCTTCGCTCGTTTGAATTCGACCCATCGCTATCCACATCCCCGGCTCGCCGCTCTCGCGACTATCGTGGTCGTCGAGCACGAACCACGCCTTCCTTTCCCGACCCCGGCGTTCCCGCGCAGGCGCCCGGCGCGTGCCTGGCTACTATGGCCACAATGTACCGTACCGTTCCCTCGTCCCGGGCACGGCTCTCGTAGTCTCTCGGTGCCGGCGACGCTCTTAATGACACGCACTCTATTTTCGTTCTCACGCGCGCGCTCCCGCGCGTGCGAGTGTACCGAGAAAGTCAGTCGTATCGCACATCAGTGCACATTCACTCTCTGCGGCTCGTTCACGGCACGAACGCGAGCACACACACGCGCACACGCACACACGCTGGGCTACTTTTCCCGTGCTTCGGTTCGGGACCGTCACCGGGGCCAGCGGCATGTGGTCGCTCACTCCCCCACCCCAGCCCCACCCCGCCGCAGCCGCCGCTGTGCGAGATAAGTGTGCGGAACTCTCTCATGGCCTTGGATCTCGGGGGCATTCGCCCGAACGCAAATAAAAAAAACCAATCTCGGGAGCAACGAGCGAATGAATGCGAGAAGCGGTGTTGGCTTCTGGCCCGAACTTGAGAGGGGGTGCGCACACGTTAGTTTGGACATATATGATTTTATGACTCCCACTGCGCACCGATCGTCGTTCCCTGCGCTCTGGGAGGTGGAGGTCACCACCATGTATGTGCATTCGGCCTAGCGGGTGGAAGCTGAAGGTCGATGGAGTGGGTTGCATTTGACCGCTATTGCGCAGTGCGAGCGAATGGAGTTGGCCCTGTCGCTTCTCGGTGCCGCAGGAGGCTTAATTTCCTTGCGGCGGTGGTTCCGAGAGAATATGCATGAGAAGGCGGCGGGTTGGAGTGCACCCTCTACACCAAAGGTGTCAAAGCCTTTGCCCAGTCTCGGCAGACGTATGTGTCTCTGTGAATCTCGTGTCACGCTCGACGTGGCGACAAACGGCTTGGGAGTCGCCGATACGTTTCTGACCTTTTCTGTTGTGTAAGGCTGAACCTTCTGTTCATCGGCGTTGCCGAAGCTTGCAAGTTTTTAGTGATGGAATTTCATGTTTGCGCTTGCGTTGCTGTTACGTACTGTAAATGTGCCGAAAATACGCTGGCGTCCTCTCCAGCTGTTGTAGTCTCAAAGCGATGTGCAGGTCGGGATAGGCCGTATCGTCAAGCCCCAGTCTTGTAAATCCCCTGTAAGCCTGTCTTCAAGAACAGTCATCAACAGATCGGTGGTAGGACAAAACACGGGAATTCTGATCCATACCCAACGTTACATGGAAGACCGACATAACATGCTACGGTATTGGACTTATTGACAATTGCAAGAGATTGGCCGAGTGATGACTCAACAGTCGAGAGGTTCCCGGTAGTTCGCTGGCATGTCCCCGAGCCTTCTTTGTGACTTGTCTGCCAGGCGGTACGCCCAAAGTTTCCAATCATTTTTACCTTGAGCGAAATTCGACCGAAAACGAATGGCAATGGCCAGGAAGACAAGGCAGAACGCAGCGTGGCGCGTCCGCCCCGCATGCTACTTGGACCTGTGCACGACGTGCGCCTCGGGTCATTCCTACTAATCAGCAAAACATCGCTTCCATGAAGGTCCGTGGGCTGCCTTGAGAGACCTGCTAAGCGATTCAGAGCACCCTATCAGGCTCTAAGGGAGGTCTGACGCTTTGGTCCGACTTAAAGTCGAAGTTGGCTCATCCACCGTTGGGCGTGTTGCGCTTCTCGGTGCGATCTCTATGGGTTAACCAAGTGCTAGGCGCATCAGCAAAAATTCAGACCTTGGAATTCATCTGAGTCTGTCTTATAGTACGCCCCGAGTGCCGACACACGAGCTCGCGTCAGCGTACAGCCTACAGGTACGCTCTGGTTCGTGCGGCATAAATGACTCCGGATACTCGCATAGTGCCTAAAAACCATAAATATCAATGTGGCGTCCTCCTGACGTCTTCAAATCTCTCACATATACCTCCGGGCAGGGGGCCAGTCAGGCTGGAAACTCAGCCAGGGTCTGCAGATCTGGCACGTTGTGAGAGCTCGAAACACGTTGACTTCCAAAGGACCTTACGCACCACCAGAGGCAATCTGAGTATTCATAAACTCGCCTTACCAGGCACCAAGCGAATTTCCTACCAAGAAAGTCCATTCGATGGTGGTGGAGGCCAGACAAGTGTGGAAGCGCGCGAGTGCCTGATAAGATAAGTCTGGGAGTCGTGAGATAAGATTAGATTGTTGTGGGAGATTTAGATGAGGATTGCGCCATCATCTGGTACTCTTTGCTTATCAGATAGTGCAAGACTGGGTTTTGCGGAATTGCATGGCCGCCGTTCGTCTGAATCATCGGCTCGGCCGCCTGCAAGCCATAAGTCGAGTCGCCCCTACTGCCCCTCCTCGCTCGCCCTATACATCCGCTGCGATTACTGTCCGTGTCTCAAACACTTGACCTCGCGATACTCTCCTCCCAAGACCTACTCTAGACAAGCGAGAGATGGCTGCTGCTGCTGCTGGTCCTGCTGCGCCGGCGAATTTCCATGAGGTGACCTCGCCGGAACACTTCCAGAACGTACTCTCCGAGGACCTCAACCGCGTCTCCCTCATCAACTTCTGGGCACCATGGGCCGAGCCGTGCAAGCAGATGAACGAGGTCGTGCGCGAGCTCTCGAAAAAGTACCCCCAAGTCCTCGTCCTCCAGGTGCGTCGGGCGTGTGCAGCCCTCCGGATCGTGATCCCTTCCCGATGGGAGTTGCTAACCGAGCCCGGCCCGTGCCTGTGTCTGTGGCGCACTGCGCATACGGCCATGCTCGCTCTAGGTGGAGGCGGAGGATCAGTCGGACATCGCTGAGTCGTTCGACATCGAGGCCGTGCCCACGTTCGTCATCCTCCGCGTACGTCCAACCCTTTTGCCACCGTCTCTCTCCGTCCTGACCTCGCCGTCGTTTGTGTTCGTGTGCGTGCGTGCCACAACACAGGGCCACACCCTCCTCTCCCGCATATCAGGCGCAGACGCGCCCACCCTCACTCAAGAGATCGCAAAGCACATCCAGTCCTCTCCCTCCATAAAGCCTCAGTCCACCACCGACCGCCTCCCGGCCGCGCCCGCCCCTGCCCCAGAGGACGAGTCCCCGGAGCAGCTCAACGCGCGCCTGCGCGCGCTCATGACCCAGGCCCCCGTCGTCCTCTTCATGAAGGGCTCGCCCGACGCGCCCCGCTGCGGCTTCTCGCGGCGGATCGTCGGCCTCCTGCACGACCAGAGCGTGCCCTTCTCCCACTTTGACATCCTCACCGACGAGAGCGTGCGGCAGGGCCTGAAGGTGCTCAACGACTGGCCGACATTCCCGCAGCTCATCGTCAAGGGCGAGTTTGTCGGTGGGCTGGACGTCGTGAAGGAGATGGTGGACAATGGCGAGCTCAAGACGCTCTTGGCGTAGGCGGAGGAGACTCGGTTCAAGGAGGCGGGCGAGCCGGGAGCGGTTGTACTCGTATCTGGTGTATTGGTGTACGTTTAATGGTCTAGATGGTCCTCCGTTTCTCTCTCTCTCTCTCTCCACCAATCGGAGTGGTTGAATCCATTTTTGGGGAAGCCTTATGACGACGGGGTCGCCTGGATACACAGGGAAGATTCCTTTGGCTTTCACCACCAGGCCCCCCTGCTGTTATACCAATGCCAATGGTTAGTTTCCGTGGAGGGGCGGTGTGAAGAGCAGTCATAGGTCATAGATTGAAACTTACGGGGCTTGGAGACCGAGCGCATGTGTACGCCGGGACTGACCCAGGTGTCGGCGATCGGTCCCTCGAGCACCGGGTTCGCCATAGCAGAGGAAGCGATGACGAGGATGAAGGCGGTGGCGAGAGCGAAGGGGCACTTCATGCTGCGAGTGCTGAGCGGGTGTTGCTGGCTGCCAACTCTCTCGCCGAAACTCGATCTCCTTTATACCCGCAACGGTTAAAGCACCGTGACGGACAAGTGGATTGAAGTGCTTATGTGGCAACGCCAGGTTATTGGGCTTCCGCGAATGTGCAGTGATCAGACGCCACATTACGCTCGGAGAATGTGCTCGCAATCCCCGCACAGTCTGGAGCCCATGCATGCAAGGTGTCATTCACTGAGAAATCATTGCATGCCCTCGACACCATTGAGAGAAAGAGCACTTACCGAAACGCCGGCACCCGACCTCCCACCAGCAGGTTTGTGGCGCCTCGATCGGGAATTCCACCCGCCGTAAGGGTACGAGCATCTTCCGAAGGTGAGGTCCGGCAACGATGGCTCGCTGACTTCATAACCCCAAAATTCGCCATGCCTGCCGAACGGAGGTCACTGCCCCAGGTCGAGAAATCCCCATGAGATGATTGCTACGAATAAGTATAGGCGTTGGGGGGCCTCTGCCACTAATTCCTGCTGTGAGGTGCGCAGCGGGCCGTAGGAAGATATCAGCTTCGTTCTGTGTAGCAGACAGGCTGCCGGAATCAGCGCTGGTGCCAACTGGACCAAAAGGCCACAATGTCAAGCTTGGCTTGACCCGCTTCTGGGGCTATATATGGTAACTCTTACATTCTGGCCTTGGCGATGGTCGTACTCCCGCCACCACCCTTCATGTGCGTCAGCAGGAGAATTCCTACTGGAAAGCGGGCCCCCGGTGTGCGCACAAGCTTCCGACGTTATAAGGGCGTGTGCCGTCGAGCGAATACTGAATGCGTGATTAATTCGGGGAGAAAAGTCGTTGATCGGATGTCGATCGCAAGGAAGGAGATCTGGAACCGGGAGATGCACCTCTTGCCTCTATCGATAACGCAAAGCGATTGGTTGCTCATGCGACGAGCCACGTAGCACAATGCAGGCCCTGGCTGTCGCGAGACTCCGCAGTAAGTCTTGACGACTCGGAAGGCGCAGACATTGAGAACGTTACGGAGATCCTGCTGGGCTACTGGCAGCAGATCAAAACGATAGTCGTCCTACGGATTCACGTGCACATTTGTATCCGACTGAGCCGTCCACGATGGCCACGGTATTGAAAGTCGCTGAGCGCTGTCGAGGGACGGGCGGCCCATTGAAGTTGTGGCGGTTGTGGAAGAACTGGTTGCGCGCTTAGACTTCCCGATCGGGCTCTCGGCCAATGTCGGCCCATACTCCTGGGCCAGATCAAGGTGACGGTTAGTCTCGTGACCAGACGTTCGGAGCCCGAATCGGATGCGAAAAAACGGCAGTTACCGCGTCGCCTTTCTGCCTGTAAGACATGATCGGTCAACCATCGGACACGGCGGACTGTCTCTTTGGCTTTCGTTGCGTCCGGCGGCTCGATGGGCGCGGAGCGGATCTTCTGGGATCGCAGACCTGGCCTGGCTAGGTACCTCGCATGCATTCCAGCAGAGCTTGTAATGATTACCCATAGTTTTTTGTCCTCGTCCCTCGGTACGTCCCTGAAGGTCAGCCTCCGGCTTTGCTAACGGGAGAGTGCAGCCTCTAGATGAGCGAACCCTCCGCTCCGCATATGTAGCATTCGGTTGCTGAGCGCTGATGAACGGTATCTCTGAGCAGTCGAATGCAAAAGTGCGAATGCACAGTGCTACCGCGACCGCGGCTGGCTGAATGCCTGGAATGTCCTATTTGGTGAATATACAGTCATCCACTCGCTGCCTCACGTTGTTGACAGAATGTATATCTGCAGGTTTTTTGTCGCCGAGTTATCCGCGGCGGCAGCCTCTGCCAGCAGGAATCATAAGGATTGTGATGTCACAATCGGGGCAGCAACCACTCGCCATCTACATCCTCGACGTCCTTTACGGTTCTGAGGTGAGCGGCCTGATCTACATGCCACTTTCACTCCCTTGAGCGGCGCGCAGTCAAGGTTCGAAAGGACGAGCTCTCGGCCAGTACCAGACGTCCCGGCGTACGCGGGGAGACCGTCGAACCACCGCAGCGGCATGGAACGTCTTCGCTGCGTGGACAGCTCACTTGAAGATCTGTTTTGCCCGGAGTAAACGGAGTACCTGATTCCGGGTCTATTTGACACATTCTCTCCGGTTTGACGCGGCGGTGGCGAGTACTCGTGCGCTTGCTCAACCACGCGTCCACGGTCACGACAGCTGCGCGTCGTCTACATGCCAGCTGGCGATAAGGCAGGATCCGGAGATGCGTTCTTTGTGGAACGCGTTGCATCGCGACCCCTGAGATGATCTCACATGTTGGATCGGAATGGACGGACGCGCGTGGTCCGCTACCATCTCGCTCGAGCACCTGGTCGGGTCATTCTAGACAACAACAATCAGGACCACTTCGTGCTCCCTTTCATGTGTGGCTTGTTCGAGGTGATGTTGGTGGCTTCCGGGCATGGCCGGTTGGCCAACTTTGATATCGTGCCAAAGGTGATCCAGAGTCGGAATGAGCAGCGCACTCGACACGCCGCCACAAGGGCCCTGTCCTCTGGCTTATAAAATGCTCAGCAACGAGCATTGGCACCACAATTTGCTCCCTCATCTTCCTGCCTCTTCACCAACTGTTTTCACAACCATGGCCTCTGCAGCTGTGTCCGCCTTTTCTGATGCTGTTTCCGCTTTGTGCGTTTTCATCAATTGCCAGGGTTTATCTGAGCTGACCATCCATCTCTGTCCGGAAACGCTTGTTGTCCCAAGACTGACAGAGACCTACTATGTCAACGCATCATCTGGTATTTTACAAGTCTTAATGCCGCTGAGCCTTGCTGATGCATGGCGCAATGCCTAGCCCTCGTCGCCTACGACTGGCTGATTACCCTTGATGAGGAAATTCGTTGCTTCTGGAATTTTGGCAGGGGTCGAAAGCCTACGGTGTCAACGCTGATCTATATGATCAGTCGCTACTCGATTCTCCTCGAGTATGCTCTCCAGTTTCAAACTATATTTCCTATGTCAGAAATGGTGCGTACTCCGTATGATCATCGTGGTTCTCGCTATAAATGGTTGCAATTCCCTTAGGCGTATGTTATGAGCTACCATCTGGCTGGCTGTAGAATCCTCATTGAATGACACTCCCAGGTGTCAGATCAACGTTCATATGCAGTTCATATCAGTAAACATGTTCATCTTCATTGGCTTAAGTACGTATGACCTCGCTTGCCACCCTTGCACGCTGAACATGATATGCTTCAGTCTTCTCGACAATTCGAGTCTACGCCTTATCTCGCAAAAACAAATATGTAACCATATTTACATTCATCTTAGGTGTACCAGAAATCGCCGCACAGGTATGCTCGCTCATTGGCTCTTAGGTCCTGGGCTTATCTGTTATATTATAGATAATTTCTGAGAGTTGGAATGGGATAGAACTACCCAGTCCATTCAACTGCAGTGCTGGGAATCCCGTTGTGTCGTGGCAAATACCACCGACATGTAAGCTCTGTGCCATGGCAGTTTGTTAGGTGAAATTAAACGAGCACAATTGTTCCATTATAGTTCCCCTGGCCGCTGGGTTATGCACAATGGCAGGAAATATCCTTGTGCTGCTCGTAACATGGTATACTACATACACGTCTTGGAGAATGCAGGGAGGGGTCTTAAAGGGGCCATCACTTGTCCGTACTATGTTGTACAACGGTACGTATAATGCCCTGCACCAAATCAGATATTGGCTGACCCATTTGGTGTGCAGGAAGCATTTACTTCATGTGAGCTGACCTGTCCTGGGTACTCCTCTCTCCCCCAACTGGATACTGATATAGTGGTGTGGTGATCAGTGCCCTCACTTCATTGGACATCCTCAGCCTGATAACCATTGAGGCACGTACCATAACTAAGCCTGCGTCCCCTGTGCTGGAGTTCTGAATGTGCATTGATAGCAAGCAAACAGTTCTTTGGAGGCTGCAACCATTAATATTGGCATCCTTATCAATCCGTACGTCAACCCCATCCCCATCTTCCATACACATCGATTCACTCAAACCGCCATTGAAGATTGACCTCCATTCTTACCTGCCGTTTCCTCCTGGACGTTCGGCAAGTGGACCGCTCTTCAGCTCCTTCCGCATCGTCGCCCTCGGCCATCTCCTCGCTCAACTTCAATGCATCTGGTTCCCAGACGGAAGTGGAACTCCCAGCATTTATAGCATCGATGGGCGAGCCTGTCCTCACCGGGATAAGCTTCATAGATTCAATAGGCGGGGTCGAGGACGTGGCGCGCATGGATCAACCAGAATTCGGCGCCCACGATAAAAACACGCCGACTGACTCGACCGTAGACAATGACAATGGGATGGATGGCACCGGCATAGCACAGAGTGAAAGTGCTTGATTACCTTGGTGAGTTGAGGCCATTGGTTACAAGTAACCTAGGCGTGGAACAGCACTGACAGTTTGCTTCGCAGTTGAACAGAGTGAGCGGAACCCTCTTGATCAGCCACCCTGCTCGTGTAACATCACCTGCTATCCTTTGATAGATACGCTTCCACTTCTTGACGTGGCACGGCCATAACGCTAGATGTACAAACCGAGACAAACCGAAATGGTCTGATTAGCATGCCATATATATAAACTGCGTTGTATCATATTTATTCTTCGAAGAACATGCTTATTTATGTTACAAAAATCACTGGCGACCCGCCGGGAGTACATGCACCGGACAGACATATTCAATGGCGCTGAAGGTTTACAGACTGCGGAAAGATAGTTGATGGCAATGAACGAAGGACCCTGCGGACTGTTACACAGAGACACGATGGACAACGCAGGCGAGATCAAGGCGGAGATGCGTCTAGGAGTGGATAGCGAGCAACGAGAGTGAGGCAATGAACAAACAAGAAGCCATGATCATAACAAACCATCAATATGGGTGACACCGCACCCAAATCTTCAGATTAAGTACACATCCTCCTTCTCCAGGCTGTACTCATGCAGCTTCCGGAAGTACTCAATCTGCTCCTGACGGTTGCGCGCCGTCTCCTGCCATCACGATCACGATCCCATCAGTTCCGAGTTCTATCTCAACCACAGAATCACGCATCGCACACCTCGTCCTCGTCAGGATCAACTTCCTCAGTCACACATCCCTTCCCCTTCTACTTCGACGCAGGTGACCGGCCTCGCGACCATTTGTGACCGGGGCAGTCGCCCCCCCCGCGCCGTTGCCTTCGTCCGCCACCCCTCTCCGAAGCCGCACGAGCAGGAGGTTTCCAACGAGTCGGTATCCATCTCCTCATCCTCGCTGTCCGTGCTCTCAGGAACGTTCTCCCTCCCCTTTTCCTTGCTCTTCTCGCTCGTTTCCGCCACCCGCGCCTTCTTCGACCGCTTCGGTAGCAGCGCCTCGAGCCTCCGCACCGCGCCTTCGGATCCAAGCCCTCGCTCTCCCTCTCCTCGGGCAGCCCCTGCGTTCGCGCACGCTTCTTGCCTGCGACTTTCGGCGGCTCCGCATATGGGTCTTTGAACTCGAGGGTCGCAAGGGGTTGGCGGGGGTGCGGTGGGCCTGCTTTGCCCTTGTCGAGCGCTGCGCCCGCTTTGTTCTTCGCGGTATGCGCGACAGGGGGCTCGGCCACTCGTCGCGCATCGACCCTGCTCCGGAGTGCCAGCCGGACAGGCCGCCGTCAGAGAAGTGTGGGGTGGGCAGCGGCGAGCGGTGATGCGCGCTGCGGTGCTTGTGCGGTATGCGGAGTGCGTGTGTCGGGCTCCCAGACGACGACGAGGGCTCCTCCAAGAGTTGGTCGAAACCCGTCTTTTGGACAGATGCGAGAAGGATTGGCGCGATGGACTTCTCGATCTCTTCGTCGAACGGCTCGAACGTGACGTCGACGCCGGCCGATGGGCCGGAACCTTCGGCGGGTGTTCTCCTGGACGTCGTCGGGAGCGAGGTCGTAATCCTCCATTGACACGTGCTTCCTGTCCTCATCCTCCAGCACATCGGCATCGTCAAGATAAGAAAGTCTAGGGCGAACGGGATCGACGTCGAGGTAGAGGTCGTCGATGTTGTGCTCGTCGTCCGATGGGATCGGCGTGGGGAGGCGATCGGGGACGGGCGCAGCCGCCGAAGGAACCTCTTCATGCGGAAGCATGCCAAGCGATATTCTCGACAAAACTCGGGGCACTCGAGCTAGATCTTGACTGGATCGGGCATGCCGTTCGCGAACAATCTTGAGACGTCCACATCGTCAGTTTCCGTATATGCCCTCGCATGCTCGGACCAGAACAAACCCTACCAAGGGTACCCACTCGTTCATTCAGAATGAGCACCTACTCGAGGTCGGCCGCCAGTGCACACTGCCAATGGCGACGCGCGGAGACATCGCGGCAGTGGAGGGCAATCCAGGAAGAGCTGCTGGGCGGGGCGACGCGGACACCGAGGTCTAGGGTGAGGGCCGTGTTTTAGCAGACGCGAAGCTGCGTCGAGATTGGGACTGTGAGAGGGCGGAGGCGACGCCGATGTAAGCCGAGATCCGATGGTAGCCGAGTGTATGCGCTGTTGACGGCGGAGTGGCTATAAGCGCGTTAAAACCGGCATGAACGAGGTTGACGAGTTATATGCGAGTCTAGATATATGCGGGGACATCCGGTCTCGAGTGCATAGTATGTGCAAGCAACGCGCAACGTAACGTGCGGAGCTCGGGGAAGAAATAGGTTAGCAAGCAGTACGGAATAACGTACCGATGCTTTCGGCGATCGACCAATCCTTCTCCTCCAGTAGGTATCCGCCAGTGTACTGCGGACATCCAAGGTTAAGCATGCAAATCTTCGAATTCATGGTCAGCATGGCCCCATCGAGTCACCGGAGACGCCTATACGCACCTACAGCGTTCGCCTCGTCGACTGCTGTCCGTGTCGCACACATGACAACCTCCGGATCGTCCGCAGAGCTACACAACTACCGGGGGGAGAGGGTATCCGGTGCGCCGCCCAGACCGCGTCTATGGAACTCGAGGTATTCGTGGTCGTTGAGAAGAGCGAACAAAGATTCAGAAGGGCACGACGCGCTGGTTCGCCATTGTAGACGACATCTAATAGAGGTCGAGGGGGATCCTGCTCGTATGCAATGCACGGTGACTGTGAGATGGTACGGTGGCAACAGCAACATCTGTTAGCGGCGAGCGGCGGCGCTTGCCACTCCGGAGATTGCCGCGCCTGAAGCCCTAACTCCAGGTAAATTTGAATTCTCTCTACTCTCGCACTTCGCTCTGAACTTCAATCACAGTACATCCGCCGAGCCAAAAATCTATCACATACAGCGGCCGCTGACACTATTTTGAAATAGTTTCTCGACAAGAGCATCAGATGGAGGTGTCAACGGTACGTACTGCATAATCAATTGAGGTGCGCGGTTTATGTATCGGCCACTGCTAAGGCAAGGAAGTGGGGGACGTCCTTGGTGAAAGTACTGACCAGCGCTGAGTCGTGGATCAGCATGGGGCACTTCATAAGAGATTGATATTTTGGGAAGGATATTTTGGGTGTGAATCCCAGATCCGTGAAGCCGTAGTCAGCCTCCAACACATCACCGAAGAAGACATAGCGAGATGGTATGGCATGACATATGATACATGTACAGAGGTACTAATAATAATGAAGTCGTACACTTTTGGACGGCGGCAAGGAGCGTCTTGGTAATGATTCGGATGAACGATGGCAGACAAGATTAGAGCAAAACCTATGCGCGTTTACACCAGATGACCCCTGCGCCATCACAGCACGACGAAGCAGCCGACGAGGACCGGATCGAGCCTCCAGAGGGGGTACATGTACGACACGATTGAGTTCGAGCTCTGCACCGTGGGCGCGCGCACGTACTCGTCCACGTCGCGCGAGTACGCGGTCGTCGGCGGCGGCGCCGGAACGGGCGGTACAGGGGGCGAAGTCGCCGCGGCCGACTTCTGCTGTTTCTTCTTCGCGCGCAGGGACGGCTCGGAGCGCGCGCGCGAGAGCGCGAACTTCTTGCTCCAGCTGCCTTTCGGCATGGGCTCCTTCGTCGGTTTATCCGCCGCCGCGGTTGTGGGGGAGGTCTTCTCGGAGCAATCAGTGTCGAGATCCGGGCACGTGGAGGTGGACGCGGAGGAGGGCGTAGGGCTGGGGCTGAGTGCGCGCTCGCGACCGGTGAGAGTGCTGAGGGCGCGGCTCACTTTGCGGCGGAGTGTTTGGGTGGATTGTGGGGGGTCCGAGATGGAGTCGCGGTTCTGGATGCGGGTGTACTTCGACTTTTCCATCGCTGAGGCGGGGATGGGATGGGATGGGACGGGACGGGATCTGTTGAAGGATTCGGGCAGTGAGCGGTGGCGGTCCAAGGACTTCCTTCGCATATAACAATGCGACGTACCGTTCTAGTGGTGATCAAGGTACCTGTAGTCGAACGCCGCGCGACGCGATCTTTTGGGCAACAGGAAAGCGAGTTCGCGACGGTAACAGTGGGCGGAATGTAGAGGATGGAGTGCGGACGAGAGTCGAGAGAGCGGGTTCATTCCAAAGATACCGTTCAGCGCGGGCTATATAAGTGCAAACGGACGTCCGCCCAACAAGACATCGCGGGATGAAACACGAGGCGCCCCTGAGCTTCTTGGACCCCCTAGCCGTTTCACGAGGCGGATGTAGCTCGAAGCTGTAAGGTTGCGTTGCGGACTGGAGCCTTCTGCAGGCCGAATCGAAACCCTGGCTCAACGTATGCCCTCTGAACGCTCCCTTAGAGACGCCACCTCCACTAGGAGCGATGCCGGATATATTCCTCCTCGTCCGTTCAGAGAGCTCCAGGGGACTGAGCTGCACCAGATGCGAGAAGCCTTGGACGAGTGCTTCGTGATGTGTTCTTGATTGAGCATGCTCCGCCTCGCTGGCCGTTCGGTGTCCGGATCCCTGCCCAAAGATGTTCTCGAACGAGGACGTTCCGGCATGGGCGGCGTTCTGGTGTACAGCCAAGCGGAGCGGGATAGAGCGGGATCTGCTGAAGCGGTGGTGGATAGGGTTTGCATCCGAATGGCTATAGTCCAACACAAGTGCTACTAGTCCAACGCCACTACGCCAGCACTGGGCGTCTAAAAGCTAGATAGCGGCACGCTGATTGGCTGCTGGTCCTCGGAAGCAACGCCGCTTCCATTTCGGGACCGGTATCTCTCCTCCCTCCCGCCCGCGTGCACTCTTGCAAGCATCGAGATCAAGCCTATCGCATCCGACATACAGACAGCAGTGACAGGGATGAAGTCCTTCTTCAGCTCGAAAAAGGTCGAGCTCCCCGCACACAACCCCGTCCTGCCCCACGCGCTCAAGGTCCCCGCCCTCGAGCGGCTCGTCGGCAAGCGCGTCGTCCTCGCGTCCAACAGCCCCCGCAGGCAGGAGATCCTCCGCACATTCGTACGTCCCCTTCCATGCACGCCGTCTCGTCGTGGAGTGAAACTGACACCGCCTATCCTCCTTTCCGCGATCGTGACGTTCTGCCACAGGGACTCGAGCCCGAGATCGTGCCGTCGACGTTCGAGGAGACGCTGCCGTTTGGCGGCTTCCGGGATCCGCACGAGTACCCCGTCGCGACCGCGACACACAAGGCGGTCGAGGTCTACGAACGGCTTGTGGTAAGTTTTGAAGCACTGTCAAGGTGGCTAATGTCCCAGATAGATTCGGACCCTTTGAACAGAGATGATTCGGATGTGACCTGAAACCCAGATGAGGGGGTTTCCGTGCACTGCAGTATCAGAATCACCTTGATGAGTACAGTGGTCCGTGATACAAGGTATCGTCCGGCGTGGTTTGTGATGCGGCCAGTCGAGCTTTTGGCTTTGAGTGTAGAGGGCCCCGACCCCGGACAGGCGAGAAAGAACTTCGACAGAGCTGACAGTCTCGATTGATGGGCGTAGGATGCTCTATATGAGCATACCGTTCAGTCGTGACTCCCTTCGTTGGGCCACAGGGGCGCAGACCACACCTAATGGGAGGCATAGCTGCAGCCCTTCGAAGAGCTAAGTTTGATGGCGATAGCGCTCTATCTATCATAAACTTCGCGCCTTCCTGTCTGCTCTTCCCCATTTTAGACTACGAAGGGTCTGATCTGAACATCTAGAAAGAACAACCAGACGACGCGCCCGAACTCGTCATCGCAGGTTCGTCCTCTTTCCCACCTTTCCCGCCTCCCTCCGTTTCCATCACTTACCCCCGCTCGCACATAGCTGACACCATCGTCCTGACACACGCCCCGGAGGGCCTCGAGAGCCAGTCGCAGTTCGCCGAGGAGCTCGGCGGAGCCCCGCCGCAAGACATCCTCGAGAAACCGCGCGACAAGGACGACAACCTGCGCATGCTCCTCGACTTCAACGGCGGCCGGTGCGAAGTCGTCACCGGCGTAACCGTCGGTGCGCCCCCTTTGTCTTTGTCTACCCATATGCCGAGGTGGTGGTACTGAATGAACGCGCGCAGTTTTCCCCGTTTTGGAGGCCCCGGGGTACAAAATCAAGTAAGCCTCGTCCCGCCCTGGCTGGGAAGGGTTCGTGTCCGTGTCGAGGATACGGTAGCTGACGACGGGGCGCCCGCGTTCGCAGGTCGTTAGAAGAGCGCACGCTCGTCTACTTTGCGCAGAATGACGAGGCCCTCCTCCGCGCGTACGTCGAGAACGGCGAGGGCCTCGACCGCGCGGGCGGCTTTGCCATCCAGGTGGGCGCTCTCTCTACGTCTCTCTCCGTGTGTTGGCTGACGAAGGCTGCCAGGGCCTGGGCGGGATGCTGATCAGCAAGATCGAGGGCGACTACCACAACGTCGTGGGCTTCCCCGGCGCGTCGTTCTTCAAGTTCCTGGAGGTGCTCATCGAGGAGGAGGTCGACTTCCTCTCGGATTGAAGCGTCGGGAGCGGTGCACGAGGTGACGCTGTACGAGTACTCTGCCCTGTTTTCCATCGTGGACTATTCCTTTGAGCACTAGCTCTCGTGGCGGGCATGTTCTAACGCTCAGTGCAGCACTTTTCTGTTCAGCTGCGCAGCCTCATGTGGTACCGTTTATTCGACTCTTGCTATTTTCTGCATGGCACCTTTTCGAACTCTCGCTTGAGTTGCTTTCGTAGGCTGATTTATCGTAGATGGGTCTATGGGAAGCACTACCTTGAACTTGTGCTGGCACGCCACGGGGAGGAGCTCCGCCTGTGGAAAGCATCCTCCGCTTCTTCTCCTCACACCATTTTAGACGGAACGGGCTTCGATGGTGTACGAATCGTAAGCGACGAATGGGTTGCCCCCGGACCGCTCACACGCACATTAGAAACACAAATTCAGACAACCGCAAACTTGGTACGTCGGCTCAGGGTGTTGGCGCATTCGATACAGGCTCTGATAGCGGGCATGTTTCATAACTTGGCCCCAGATGACTATTCAATTTCACTGCAGGTGTAGTGCTTTGGGATGGCCCACTTGTGGCTGCACTTCTGTGCGACTCATCACCGTCGATCGCGCTGCAACTCGACGTTCATACTCCAACTAGTCCGCAAACCCTATCTCAGCCTCCTGTCGTACGTGAACCACACAACGTGCCTCTGCGTCGTTGCTGCCGCCGCGGTGCCCAGAGAATGGAACCCACTGCGGACAGCTGGTTTCCGGCCCTGGCCTCCACAACACTATGCTTTCCAAGGACGGGCTGATAGCCTCAGCGAGTTCCAAGGCGACTCACTCCAGGCGCTGCGAGAACTCGTTGATGGGTTCCTCCCCATAGAATATCCGAAGACCTCAGAGCCCCTCGACCTCGGGCGCCACGGTAATGGAAAGGTCGCGTACGCAAGCGAATGAGATTCGGGAGTGCGCGCGCTTGCCACCACATCCTATGAGCACTCATCAATTCAGTTTACATGCTACATCATCATGGCGAGTACTCGAGGCTCACCAGACACATTTCGTCACTTTTCCAGTTCAGCAATGAGTGGTTGCGGTAGATAGTCAGGGTGTTCAGGTGTGGATAAGCGAGGACGAGGTGCCGTAGGAGGTATTCGTCGCCGCTGTGCACGTCGTACTCGAGCTCGAGCTCGACGAGCCGTGGAAGGTGGCACCACCACAAGATGTCCAACGTCTCAGAGGACGTCAGGATGGTGAAGCCTAACCACCGGCAGTCAGCATGCTCGACGCGCGCTAGGGAGAGCATCCGGAGGGAGGGAGAAAAGTATTCGTAAAAACCATCACTTAAACATGGATTGGTCAAGACCATTCGCTCCAATTCCGGCTCTGGAGACGCTGCGACAACTCCTGGTGGCCATAGCGGCTGTGCGGGTGGGTCGTCCGGTAGCGGGCTCGTCTTCCGCAAGGTGAGCTCTATGGTGCACAATCGAGGTATGTTGGCAAAGGGCACTGTGGCTGGGCGAAATGGTAACGACGTTCACCAATCTCCACGGAACCGCAACTCGTGCAAGTTGGGCCACGTCCACGTCGACACAGCCTGTATTGGCGCAGGCACGCTGGGGAGGCTCAACGTCTGGAGCGAGGGGCAGACCTTGTTCAACATTGCAGTCAACGCGTCTTCTTCCGCATTGCCTACACGGTCGGACATCGACGAATTCCGTTCGTAACAGAAGGAGGTGAGTGGAGAGCAAGAGCCGACATAGAAATCATCGGACTCGGATCGGAGCTTCACGGGACAGAAAATGAGTCCCGAAATCTCCAGATCTCGTAGACTGGGAAACGACAGTATCGCCTTGAGGTTGGACCAAGAAATGCCATGTATGTAGTCTTGGCCGTCCATGGGGAGTGACAGTCTACGTAAGTGTTGCGGGATTCGTGCAAGCCATGGGTCACCAAGAACGCGACAAAAAGATAAGGGCTTTCTGCATCGTACACGGTGTCTCGCCAGCCGCTGTGTCGGGTAGCGCCGTACTCGCGAAGCCCCTTATCCTTGTCCGGGCAGTCATGGAGTATGGCCAGGTCCCTGAAAGCAAGACCATTTTTATATTACCGCGATGCTGTCCAAACGCTTTTCGTACCTGACGTATATCCACAGTGAGGAAGGTAGAAGCTGTTCGAGGCTTTAAACCGGATGAGAAAGCTGCCGGCGACCGCTTGCGATTATGTCTGGTTTTCAAGTGTTTCGAAGCCATCGGCACATCTCGGAAAGAGCGATTAGAGTCCCTGGGGAGGAATCGAGCCCACCGAGGAGTTTCAACAGGACGTCGCTATTCAAACGTTCCTGCAACCTAAGTACACATGCCAAGTGATCAGCACGTTGAGAGCGACACGTAGGGCGCCGAGCAACATATGCAAAATTCATGATGGATAGGGATGTACAGATCGACGGGTTGGATATCTGAGGGATTCGGAACGGTGGAGAATCAACGGTGGACTCGGAGAGGGATCAAAGTGCGCTCGGCTGCGATGATCAACCTGCCCTAAACCAGCGCCTATTACCCGAAGCTGCACGTGGGGCCAGGCCAGACCTAGCCTTCAACGTCTTGGCCGGTCACCAATCATACTCCTTGCGCTGTCGTGACCCTCTACTACATGTAGCTTATGGAAGCATGAATCATCGCCCGCAAGCTTTGCCAACAATCGCCATCAGGGTTTAACATTTAGCACTGAAAGGAGGCGCCGGCGTTCACGGTGACATGCCCGGCACCACGACGGCAACGTTCAATGTCATCCGCGCAGATGTAACGCAGGATGGTTGTGGCGCGATCCAATCATACTCTCTACGTATCACAAGAATTGGGTAGCCCCGGCCGGAGTCGCGCGCTCCATCCCGTCCGCCATTCCATCTTTTCCTCTCCTTCCTTGATAAGTAGGAGAGTCCTGAGTAGTTCACATGGTCGCAATCACCACGCACAGTCGAGATCCCTTTCTGGGCAGTGTTAATAGCTCCATCGCTTGATCATAACATCAGCGTTCATCGATCATCTGTCTTCTAAGCTCAATCAGCCTACTCAAGGATCTGGGATGATCTCGGAATACCTCCAGGGATGAGTAGGAATGACTCTTGCTGGTCTGTTACTCATCGAGTACAGTACACTATTGGGTCTTGGTGTAGTCAAGAGGGACGATAAGTGAGGATGCCAGTAAAACTGCCTCAGTGGTGGTTAAGACATTTCAGCTCCGCTTCGGCTATACTTGCCGTTTCGGCCCTTTGGGCGCTAAATCGCCACAGATTCCAACATCGCGCAGCCAGCACGCGGTTCGCGCCACACTCCAACCATCTTTCTCCTTTCATAAGCTTCCGACCAAGTGGTTCAAGCGACAAAGGTATTGTGCATTACCAGCCACTCAATAAAAGCTTTGGCAAAACTGAATGACGTATACAGAGTCTCGGCGTTGTCATAGTACGGCCACCGAACACACCCCTGCTCGCACCCACCTTTTCATCGGACACATCCGCCATAGAGCACTTGCAGAAGGACAGCTGACACTGATCGGCTTATTGTGACAACATCCCTCAACAGCGCAGTTGGCCCAGGGAGTCACAGTTACTGCGATATTCAAGCTCAGCCGGCCAACTTGAAGGCAATCTGAACCAACGCTGTATCCGGTAAGCGAAATCTGTTTACGCGGAGCACTGGCTCTTTCCATGCGCGGAATACTCCGTACCCGTGACTCCGACCAGTGTTGACTTTCTCAATTGATTAGCGCCGTTATCCCACCATTGTTCATTCCCAACCACTACTGAGCACCAACTCCGCCTCACCACTATAAAATGTCTATCTCAACCGGATCCTTCAACTCTCACTTCTTCCACTCTGGAAGCATCTCAGGTATGAGCGGCGTTAAGGCCACCCCCTTGTCGAAGAAAGCTAAGAAGCATCCCGTTGTCGTTGAAGACACCATCAAGGAGGGCCAGCGCGAGGCATGGGCCCAGGAGATCGTCGACAGGATCCACATCTGCGATGACAGGACCGACGCGTACTTGCGCAAGTTCGTACCCTGCAAAACCCCTTGCTCGTTCACCGACAACTTCACTGGCCGCGACCCCTTCGGTGGTTGGAACCCGGCGAAGGGCCGCGAGCTGGACTCTTACGATCCGCTGGTACGTGCCTCGCGTTAGCTGCATTGCGAGGAAGATCTAACCACTAGCAGATTGCGGGCTTCGAAGAGCTCGTTCGCCCGTTCCCAAAAGCCAAACGTCCCGCATTCTTCAAGGCCTACCGCGTCCAGCAGCAGTTCCCCTTCGCAGCGTTCGCAAAGGACCACCATACCTCCTTCCCCGACCTCGCTGTTTCGTTTCCCGGTTTCGATATCGACTCTCTCCCCGACAAGCCCAAGTGGAACGACATCGCCGTGACGATGGAGGCGAAGGCTACCGAGGCGGAGGACCCGTTCTGCAGGGTCGGCCTGAAGCACGTCGAGACTCTGATCCAGATCGCTGTCAACGCACGATGCCTCATGCATGCTCACGGCTTCCTCTGCGTGTTCATCATCGGGGTCTATGGCCATACGTTCCGCATTATCCGCTTTGATCACTCCTGCGCCGTGGTGTCCAAGAGCCTTTCGCTGAAGAAGGCGAGCCATCTCAAGCTCATCCAGCGTTTCTTCTGGCGCTTGGTTAACCCTTGCGATGGCGGCCCTATTGTCGGCGCCGATCCTACCGTGCGCAAGCTCACGGATGAGGATCGCCAGTGGTTGGATCCGCGCCTCTCGCAGCTCGGCATCGACACCAAAGGCTTTGCATGGCATGAGGCACGCCGCGCTGAGGTCCCTTGCGATGCAGCCTTGGGGACCTCTGAACCTACCGCTTTTATCTTGCTGAAGCCTCTTGGCGTCAACGGACGCCTCTTCTCTCGTGCGACCAACGCCTGGCTCGGTCTTCGCGACACTCGTTGTGAAGTTGATGGCGGTCTGGAGGATACTGAAGACGACGCGGCCCCGCTGCAGCTCACGGTCATCAAGGAGGCATGGCGTCAGCTCGTCCGCCGACCAGAGAGCGATTTCTACGCTAGACTGGGGGCTATCGACGAGGACAAGCGAGTTGGATTGCCGAAGATGGTGTGCGGCGGAGACCTTGGAGAATGGGAGGTGAAGCGGTGGGAAGCTGCGCTCTACGGCGAGACAGCACCTCAGGACACCGTCGATCACTGCTCTCGCCTGACTGCTGGCCGGACCAAATCCAAAACCCGAAACCGCGACGACCCATCTCCCCCCTTGCTGTCTTCCGTCAACGTCCGAAACGCCCCTGAGCCGCGCCCAATGCATCAGACTTTCACTTGGAGGCAGCTCTATGGTGACAAGTTCTGGCACCGTGAACGTAGTCACATGCGAATCGCCGTGGACACCGTCGGGCGGCCGTTGACTAGCTTCACGTCCACCAAAGAGCTTGTTACGGCAATGCGTGACGCCATCAAGGGTGAGTCAACCGTTCGTTCTGCGAGGCGAGTTCGAGGATGCTCATAATTGTTCGTTTAGGTCACAGAGTCGCAATGAGCGGAGGGGGAATCCTGCATCGTGACGTCAGCCTAGGCAACATCCTCATCGTCGATGACAGGACAAACAACACGAGCTTCGGTGGCTTCCTCCACGACTTTGACTTCTCGACGATGAGTTGCGAAGCCCCTGATGGGGACCTGAGCTCGCTGTGTGTCCGGGAACTGGAGAGGCTCCTTTTGGGCGAAGATGTAGGTGGTGATCTAAAAGAGCGCACAGTGAGTCGCTTCTTCTATATTCCTTTCTTTTCTGTACTGATGTGAATGCAGGGGACATACTACTTCATGGCAATTTCACTTCTCCTAGTTCCTACCGATGGCAGCGTCATTCATAGGATCAGCCACGATCTGGAGTCCTTCTACTGGGTCCTCGTCTGGGTTATTCTGCGACACACCAAGTACTCACATCCGGACGGCGATGGCGCCTTCCTCAAAGTCTTCCCAAAGGGCGACGACCAGAGATGTTCTCACGACAAGATGGTGTGGCTCATGTATGGATGGAAGAAGCTTACGATTCCTGGCAACAAGCCCCTTACCAACTTCATGCTCAGGCTGTCCCAGGTGATGGCGGGCGCCACCGACACTGTCGACTACGACATGATCCTGCAATGTTTCGAGGACGCACTTGCCCCGGACCAGGAGTGGCCGAAGGACGACAAGGCCATCACACACTCCCTCCCTGACATTCGTACGAACAGCGTCATGCCGGCTAACAACCGGATGGGACCGAAGATGTCTCGCCGTGCCCTTGCAGACTCGAAGCGACAGCCGGATGACCCTATACCTGAATACGCAGAGAACGAGGAGGACTTCGACTACGACGGAGGCCTCGTCTCTGCCGGTAACTCCAACGCTGTCGCGTCTATCATGCCGACCTTGGACGAACAGGCGAACGAGGACGCCGCGCCCGAGACCACTCCCAAACGGCGGTCAAACCGTCGGAAGGCAAACGCGGATCTCATCTCGCAAGACCATGGAGCTCAGTCCTCTCGTGTGGACTCAGAAATGGGCGGCTCAACAGCGGTCGACGGCGGGCCTGCTGCGGGCACTCGGTCGAGGACGAAGGGGTCAAGACGACGTGCGGACGACGACGACAACGCCGCCGACGCCGTCGAGGCGGGGCCGTCCAAGCGTCGGAGGACCAACGCGAATCCTCGTTCAAAAGGTCGTGACGCCGATGACTCTCGCATGGACATGGATGGCCCGACGGCAGCTGAGCCTGAGGGTGGGCCTGCTCGGGGTACTCGGTCGAGGAAGACGGCGAGCAGGGGAGCCAGCGGTCGTGCTACTGGCTCCAGGACTCAGGGTAGCGGACGTGAGGGCGGGTCAAAAGGGAGGCAGTCTCGTCATGGTTCCCATGCTGGGAGAAGTCGTGGATGAGATCGTCTAGGACAACATGGATAGCTTTCGATGGACTTTGTATTGTTGTGGTTGTGTAGTTTTTGACGACTCAAACCAGTGCTGGCCAGTATCACTGCTCACTGCTGCATTGATACGACGGCGCTTTAAACTCTTCGTGCGCCGCAAGATGTGCCGCTCAGGGAGAGCCGGGTGACTGAGTGGGCCAGGCCTGAAGGCCTGACGCAGTAGACCACTGGCAGGACCATCAGCCAACCTGCCTGCAAGGCTATACTAAGCGCTAGGGGGCTATGCAAGGTTTCGCAGGATCCGGCCCCACCCTGCAGGACTCAGTAGCAAGTCGCCGGATACGATAGAGTGCTGCAGGGTCTCGCCCGAGTAATGCCTGCCCGGGAGCCCACTATACAGTAACTAGAGCCATTCATCGTACACTACCATACGCCAGGGGACTATTGCAGTGCTCTACAATATCTCCCCATCAATCCTACATGGCACTACAGGGACCGCGCACCTATCCGACAGGCCACTACAGTATTTCCCCCGGCTCCGGCGAAATCCTACAGGGCCCTGGAGCACGCTCCGCTATAGACTGTAAGATATCGTTGCATGCGCCAAATGGCTGCAGAGCCATATGCTGAACTGTATAACGCCGTGAGATACCTACGAACCACTACGATGCCTACAGAGCTCTATGGCTTATTACAGGTCCCTGTAAAGCTCAAACCCGGTTTACTGATGAGTCGTCATCCGCGATTGGTGATTGGCTCCAACATGGAGACTTGGGGTTAGGGTCCGGAATGATATCACGGTATAATCCCCGACCTCGGCCGAGCGTTCCGTCAAGGCCGTCAGGATAGCGAGGAGGACAGTAGCACCGACGACGACGACCTGCTCTCCTCCATCCCACCATGTTTGCTCACCGTGCTCTTGGTCTCGGTCCCGCTCTCAGGCAGGCGGCCATGAGGCCCAGGAATGGTACGTGCATGAAATCCTGGTGCTTGCTCCCGGACGTCGAACTAAAACTCGTGTGCACAGTGGCCAAAATCCCGGCTCTTCGCAATCTCGTCGCGAAGCGGTGGGTACATTATCTCCAACGCGTACTTGGTGAGCTGGTGACTGAATATATGCGTCCACACTGCAGCTCCATCCAAACCGAGTCGCTTCCTCCTTCCGCCGCCCAAGACATCCTGAACAAGCAGCGTCTCCGCCGTCCCTCTTCGCCCCACTTCACCATCTACCAGCCCCAACTCACCTGGCTCGGGTCTATTGCCAACCGTATCACCGGTGCTGGTCTGAGTGTTCGTAAGTACCCCTCAGCCCGTTTTCTCGTCGCATTCGTGCCTGAGACACCACCCTCCTGCCTGATAGTGCTGTACGGCTACGCCCTGGCATACCTAGTTGCCCCCGAAACATTCAGCTCCGCACAGGTCGTCGAGACCATCGCGGGCTTCCCCGAATCCGTCAAGTACGCCGGCAAGCTTATCCTCGCCGCGCCGTTCGCATTCCACTCCTTGAACGGCCTCCGTCACTTGGGTTGGGATATGGGCAAGTGTGAGTGCATCCGTTCGTTGCCGCGTACCCCCGGTACCCGCATATGGCCGTCTTCTGACTAGCGTTTGCCTTCTTCGCAAAGTCCTGACGCTCAAGGGCGCCTACTCCTCTGGTTACGCCGTCCTCGGAGCCACCGCAGTCTCCACTATTGCTCTCGTGCTGATGTAGTCGCTGCATGGCAAAATGATAATCCTCACGAGTCGTGTGCAACTATATGGCTGGGTGAACATATGGGTGACACGACCCCCTAACATTTTTATCTTCCGGCCGCTCTACATCCGACTGGTTCCAGTGTTATCTCGAGAATTTGTGTTAGAGTTGTGAGTAATTTGGCCTGGTGAGTGTTACGCTATCATATGTTGCTGCGAAGCTGACCGTTCCGCGTTGATTGACGTCCTAAATGGACTGTCAACTCTCTGTAGCATATCTGCGGCCCTACCTGGAAGGCGGTTCATGGTATTCGTACATCTCCGTTGTGATTTGTTTTGTAACTGGTTGCTTATGATTTACACCTAACTGCAGCGCACATGCACACATCGATCTTTCCATTCGTCTATTCGTGTATGTCCCGCCAACGCATATACCCACCTACACTCATGACGCATATGTCCGCGTCCAGACAGCCCTCTGGCCAGCGCTTGCCTACCACAATGCCGCCGCCATTTACCGACCGTCGAAAGGATATGTGCGCTATCCCTTGTACTCGTACGTTTACTTGTGAGTGTTTTGTTCTTGTTGTGCCGCGCCCATTCGCTGATGCTCGCCTTTCTTCGTGATCTACACCATCGGTCTGTACTTGGGGGCAGAATACTGGCTTTGACGCAAGCCTAGCTGTCTCCGTTTGTATCGGCAACCGATAGGTCGGAGGGATGATAAGACTAGTGAGTTTGCTGTTCTTCCTTAGGTCACGGTCAGGCCGGAGTGCGGGCGAGAACGTCCAATCGAACTGGATCTTTCTTTTGCGCGGGATGCGTTAGCCTACAACTGGGCACATTTCGCATACGGGTGCCACGTACCTGGGAGAACCGCAGATCAATGACGCCCACAGTTCTATCGATCGTCTCTCTGAAGCCTCGCCATTGCATAAACCTCCGACTATGCGCGTCAGAGGAGACGGGATGTGTCTATGCCACGCGAGACTGCGAGCCTCGAGGACGCCTCATGTGGCATCACCAGTTCCTGTTTGGACCAGTGATCGAGCTGGAGAATGCTTCCTGACTTCCTAGACGTAAATTGGTCAAACTCCTGCGATCCAACGCTGGGGTTTTGAGAGGCTCACCTGAAATTTTGGTTCTCCAGGAGGATACCCTCCATCGACGCGATCCAGGATGAAGGCAAAGCGCACTGGGCGTGGCGCTTCGCTGTGTATCTCCCTGCAGCATCTGTCGACTCCCGCCAAGTCCGCATTCCACTGGCTCCATTGGAATTCAATGTCAAGCATCCCACGGCGATGAACATGTAACTACGGATGCCGTGTTCTAGTGCTTGCCGTCTTGATCAAGTCACCTGGAAATGGCAAGTCGCACACGCACAGAGTATGTTCCCATCGCCAATGTGAGCATCCATCAGCGTTTTCCTTTACAATTGGCTCACCTGCTTCATCGGGGTATTAGGGTCCTGTGGATGCATGCGTCGCCTCGAAGTCGTCGTGAGCCGGTTTCCCCACCGCGCGCGCTTGCGCCCACAAACATGTGGTATATGTGGATGGGACGATGCAATCGCGAATGGTCGAGCAAGTCCTAGATGCAGGGCTTGTCACTCACGACGCGTCACCCTTCTTCTCTCACCGTTCTTCCGCCGCGCAGCCTCCTCTCCCCGTCAATGATGCAGTTCCTCCCGTTACTCGACCAGGCCGATGAGCAGCTCGTGAAGGCGTTCGACGAAGTGGGATGTCAGACTTCTCCGCCGTCCGAGGGCGCCCCGAGTCCGGAGCCGTCGTCGCTTCTCGACTTCATTCCTTCGTTTGAGGACATCGAGGAGATCGTCTCTAGCTTCGGTGCGTGTGGTGTTATATGCGTTCTGGTGCATGTATACAGCATATCACTCATACATGCTCTCTCGTAGATGCCGCTGCTGACGTGTTAAATGCGGCTCCTCCCACCTACTCCAACGTTATCACACAACACGATTCCGCTTCCTCTTCTCTCGGTCTGGATCGCGGTACTCTGCTGTCTAGCCAGCACCCTCGTCGGTCTACCGCAGCGCCTGTGCAGACTGATGCGACTGTGCAAGAACTTCCAACTGGTTAGCTCATTATGTGAAGCCATTCCCAAGCTTTTGAAGCTTACCCTCGCGTCTAGAACGTCTGCAGAGACTGCAAACACTCGGTCACCCAGCGACCCCGCTTCCTCCCGGGTTCTATATGCGCGCTCACCCCATGATCTGGGACTCTCGCTCTCCTGTAGCGTTAATACATGGGGCGCGTATGCTCGGAAATGAAGTCCGCTGTAGGCACGCACCCACTCACTTCGACTTCGAAGGTACGGACCTACCTCCCTGGCGTCGTCCTTCGATTGCGCAGGCAGCTTTCCAGACGCCTCCGATGTATACCGAAGAGGACGTCTTTGGACCATGTATCCCTAACTCTCGGGTCCACGCCATGCCTCATCATCTTGCCAACCCTCCAGTGGCTCATCGGCGCCCGTGGTCGTACCGCCCACCCAGCGCTCATGTCGACTCGTGGCCAGAGCATATCTCTGAAGCGAAACCTTTTCCATCATCCCCTATGCCCAGAACTTATCCTCAACATGCCTCCCCTCAATCATGCCGACGCCGGACATCCCTCACTTACCCATATCACGGATGTAACACTTGCCCTCCCAGTTCGCCAGCTTCTCCTTCATCCACTATCTACACGCACTCGACGTGCAGCAGCCCAAACTCCTCCCCCGGATTCGGCCTGAACCTCTCCCTACACACCCCATCGCACCCGTCGTCTGCGCTACCTCACGATAGGATGGGGGAAGCGTCGCACGCCATGTCCTTGTCCATGCCTCCCCCCTCATGTCAGAGGCAGCCGAGCATCGTCAACATCTCCATCGCGTTGCCCTCTGCATGCTCTTCTTCGCTTCGCCAAGAGTGGTTCCATCACCGCATCACGTCAATGTGTGTTATACTCATTCCTCTCGTCTTCCTCGTGCCTTTGGGGGTGTACGTGTTCAGCGCGGTCCTGCCGTCCAGCCGTCCTTTATCGGTGTTCCCTGCGCCATTGATATGGCGGGTGCTGACGAGCTTGCTGTCTTATGCTTTCGATGTGATGCGGGATGCGGACGTCAAAATATAATTACTAGGTTCCCGGGCGTGGAACGTTGCAGCGATGGCGCGATCTCGAGCGCTCGTCTGAGCAGGCAAGGGTAGGCCGTCTTACTCTGAAACCTGGCCCTTGCGACCCTTCCTATACACTTTGGCACCTGACCGCTGGCGTTGTGCTTCTCACTTCTAGAGCATCATGAGACCATGTCGTTCGCACGAGCGACGCCGCCCAACGTGGAGAGCGGTACTGCCCTAGAGTCGTGGCGGTGAATGCGTAATCTCTGGCATCGCCGCCGAAGGTTCATATGATGTTGTCGAAAACGAACTCTGCACACCGTCAGCTATCATCTCGCTTTGAGACCTGGGGCCATTCTTCGAACATGGAGCGCTGTCAACAATCCTTTGTCGATTGACCCTGTGAGATGTAGGTGCGCCAGTGTTCGACGTTGGATCTGGATCCGCTGACACATCTTATCTTCACAGCCCGATACTTCGACGTTCGCCGGCGGTGCGCGCACGAATGAGAGTTTCCTGACAAGACTTCTCCCAGATACATACTCCCCCTTCCGCTAGAAGCCCGCCCATATAAGCTTCCAATTCCAAGGAACACTGCCTGCGCGGTACGCGAGGGGATGAGTGGGAGGGTATATAAAGGTAAGTTTCCCCACTAGTTGCCATTCTCTATAGCCCCGTCCGCGGGTTGAGCCCCCTACCTTTCAATCCCCTTGCCATGCAGTCTTTGTTGGAATACGAAGCGGAGGAGCGCCGCTACCAGATGTTGACGGAAACGCAAGACCTCAGCGCAGATGATGCGACTGAAGGTACGACGGCGATTGTCCCTTCATAGGCCTCGTTGACGATGTTGCCCACACTGTGGTCCAGGCACAGGATTCGACGAATCCTATGCACCACCATCGTACACCGAACAAGTCATCACGACCTCTTCGGCTGAGGATCCGAGTGAGTCTCTTGGGGAGGTGCCATCTGACGCCGTTGCCGGTTCTACGTTGGAAACTATTCCGGAGAACACGGCGTCTTCCGCCTACCATGCATTCCTTACTGCCTCACCCCTCACCCTGATGGAGGAGATGCCAGGGGCATCAACGGATTCCGACAACACGACTGCAATTGACCAAGGTCAGTGCGACTAAGTATCCCGTAGTCGTTACAAACGCCAAGTTCCTGACTTCCGATACTAGACCCTGATAACGATCAGACGCAGGATGGCCTCGCTAACCCGACTGCACAGTCGAGCGGGATCTTCTGTCGCACGAGCAGCGCGCATTGGAGTCCGCGTCCTGTGGACAGCGCGAGGGTGCCGATCGACTCCCAGCTTGCCCATAGGCGGATTGGCAATACTAGGCAGAACCCGCACCACACTCAGGCTCGCTCAGCGGGAAGTCGCTCTCGGTCCGAAGAGAGAATTTCACGTCGCCCGTCCGCCGACCAGACGGTATTATCCCGAGTGTCTTCCCGGCAGAATTCGGGTGCTGCGAGTAATCGTCAGCCTGAATCGCGCTCGCAGCGTCCGTTTGGCAACGAGGGTTTGCTGAGAGTTAACTTTCGGGAGACCTCTGATCCCGCATCTGCCATGTCTTGGGGCAATGTCGTCGGGATACCCATGTCGTGGAACGATGAAGACGCATCTCCTCTTCCGATCTTTCTGGATTCCTGGGCTGATCCTGTCCACGTGTACCCACCTGGATATGCCCCTGCCGTCGCGGGGGACCCCACGAACTCGGGCATACGTAGGGCACATATGATCAACGGTCCGACAGCCGTGGATGCTACAGGCTCAGCTTTTCTCCAACAACCCATGGCGTCTCCGCCACAGCAGAATGCATGGGTCGCGGATCAGGCAAACGGGTGGCGGGGTACTGCCCCGTTTTACACCATGCAGACACACGCGAACTACAGCAATCCGACTATATACCCCAGCATAGTCTCTGCTGCTGGACTCACTTACGGGACGCCATTTGGATCGCCTGCCATCACGGCCGCTTCCTTCCACCCCATGACCCCGGCGACGAGTCACATGTATCCACATACACTCCAGATGCCTTCGCGCGACTCAACTGGTCGTTTCGGTCTGGCTACCGCATTGGACGCGATGCAGAGCCCGTCTCTTGGTCCCGCGATGGATGGCAATGGTGGCACTCAGGGCGCACGCATCGACGTCGAGAGGTTTGCGCCCGTGCAGCGGAATGCGGCCGCTTGGAAGCCGGCTTGGCATGTATTCCCGCTCAAGGTGTACAGAGGGTATGACCTGAAGGTCATCGAGGTGCAACGGAGCTGGGACGACGAGGATCTGCTCCGGGAGCTTGGGCGTGCGTATGACAGCTTGCGCAAGTGGTATCGGAAGTACTTCTCATTCATGAATGTTTGGTAAGTCGCATCCACGACTTTCTCTCCCTAAGCTGATCGCTGCCCTACATCATGCTCTCAGGTACGTCACTATGGTTGCGGTGCGTATTTGTTGCAAATGTTCTGTCAGACGCTCTCTCACTTAACTGCACATCCAGATCAACCAGCAGTACGTCTTCCCGCAAAGGGTGGGCCCGGCGAAGATCAGCCCTCACCGCAACATGCGCATGCGCTACCTCCTCGCGCACCCCGAGCACATGAAGGGGCAGCGCGAGATCATGCGTGCGCTCACCGAGCGGCGGGAATACGGTGTCGAGTTCGTGGAGCGAGCGGAGATGGGCCGGATGACCCTGCTCGCATGTGGTTTCGCGTCCGTCCCGCTCGCCATCGCTATCTTCTACGGGAGCTTTACTGGAGACTGGCCGGGGGCATTTGGAATTGCTGGTGAGATGTTTTGTGAAAGCTGTGGAGGCTGTCAGACCCCGTTGACACGGTGCGCACGCAGCGTTCTTCTCGCAGACTTTTGCACTTCCCTTGGGGATCTTAGCTGCGACCTTCTTGAGGCACGAGTGTTGAAGGGGATACAGTACGAGTTTCACGAGACGTTCATACAAAGATACCCAATGGTATATACCTTCTGAGTCCCCGCGTCCACACACGTCCTTCCCAGACCGTCAGTCCGTACCGCCTGCACCTCCAGAAAGATCAGCTGAAGACACACTACCACCAAAAGGTTGGCCATTCGAACGTTTCCCCGGAATCTGCCGTTTGATTCGCCTAGCGTCCCCCTCCGGTTCTGTCGACATTCCGCGCTTACGCTTCTTCGAAGGCGAGGCGTCAGAGTCTTCAACGGCTGTCGAACCGTCAATATCCATGGGAGAGCCGTCAATATCCATGGGCTCTTCATAAGCGCTCTCGGCGGGAACAGCGACAGCAACGATGTTTTTGATCCCTTTTCCCTCCGAGGCCTGCACGACGGACGTGTCCAGCTCGCCGCTAGAAACGCTAAGGTCCTCATCGTCATCCAAGGCCATATCACTCTCGACATCGGCGCGCACAGGCACGGAGTCCGCCTCACGCTTCGAGTCCGCGCGGTGGGGCGGAACGACCGGGAGGGAGCGCATGACAGCCTTGTCGTCGTCGGGCCACATCTGACTTGGCGCGAGCGCGTCCTCGAAACATTGCAGGATCATGTCGTAGTCGACACAGTCGGTGGCGCCCGGCAAGGAGTTCGCCGTCACCTGAGACAGCCTGAGCATGAGGTCGGTAAGCGGCTTGTTAGTGGGGACCGTAAGCTCCTTCGCTCCCCACATGAGCCACATCATCTTCGCCGTCGAACTCTTCTGGTCGGACTCGCTCTCGGGGAAGACGGTGAGGAAAGCGCGATCTCCGTCCGGATGCGCGTGGTTGGTGTGTCGCAGAACAACCCAGACGAGGACCCAGTAGAAGGACTCCAGATCGTGGCTGACCCTATGGACGACACCGCCATCGGCAGGAACCATGAGGAGTCGTACTGCCTTGAAGTCGTGTGTCCCCTGCATTCCTTGGGCATCAGCAAAGAAAAGAGAGAAATGGCGAGTCAGCCACTTACCCTGCGCTCCTCTAGCTCACCGCGTACATCTTCACCCAGGAGGAGCTTCTCAATTTCAGTGGCACAGAGCGAGCTGAGATCGCGATCTGGGACTACGCGGCTCATGGTCGAGTAGTCGAAGTCGTGCAGGAAGCCACAAAAGCTGGTGTTGTTTGTCTTGTCGTCAACGATGAGGATGTTGCCTATGCTGACGTCGCGGTGCAGGATTCCTCCTCGGCTCATCGCCGCTCTATGTCCTGAAGAAATTGTGTGAGCATTCCTCTGCGTGAGGAGAAAGCATCGTCGACTCACCCTTGATCGCGTCGCGCACCGCGGTAACGAGTTCCTTGGTGCATGTGAAGCTGGTCAAAGGCCGTCCGATGGTGCCTATCACAAGGCGCATGTGGCTACGCTCACGGTTCCAATACTTTTCACCGTAGAGCTGTCTCCAAGTGAAAGTCTGGTGCATTGGGCGCGGCTCAGGGGCCTTTCCGAGGTTGACGAAAGACAGCAATGGGGGGGATGGGTCGTCGCGGTTTCGGGTTTTGGATTTGGTCCGGGCAGCAGTAAGGCGAGAGCGGTGGTCGACGGTGTCCTGAGGTGCGGTCTCGCCGTAGAGCGCAGCTTCCCACCGCTTCACCTCCCATTCACCTAGGTCTCCGCCGCATAGCATCTTCGGCAGGCCGATCCGTTCGTCTTCATCGATAGCTTTCAATCTCGCATAGAATTCGCTCTCTGACCGATGGACGAGTTGACGCCATGCCTCCTTGACGACCGTGAGCTGCAGCGGGGCGGCGTTATCTTCACCATCTTCAAGGCGGCCATCAACTTGACGTCGAGTGTCGCGAAGACCGAGCCAGGCCACCGTTGCACGAGAGAAGAGGAGTCCACAGATGTCCAGAGGCTTCAGCAGTATGAAAGCGGAAGGCTCACGAGCGATTCCCAGCCCTGAGTCACCAGGAACTTGAATGTGTCGCGCCTCTTGCCATGCGAACCCTGCAGTGTCGATACCAAGCTGCAGTAGACGCGGAGCTAACCACTCGCGATCCTCGGCAGTGAGCTTGCGCACGGTCGGATCGGCGCCGACGATAGCACCGCCCTCGCAAGGATTCACGAAACGCCAGAAGAAACGCTGGATAACCTTGACATGGATGGCCGTCTTGAGTGACAAACGCATCGAGACCACCGCGCAGGCACGGTCAAAGCGAATAATGCGTAGTGTCTGACCGTAAACGCCAAGGATGAACACGCAGAGGAAGCCGTGTGCATGCATGAGGGCTCGTGCATTGATTGCGAGCTGGACCTGAGCGTTGATGTGGTTCAGGCCGACCTTGCCGAATGGGTCCTCTTGCATGGTTGCTTTCACCGTCATGGTCATCGCAATATCGAACCAGCTGGGTATGCCGCTCAGTAAGTCCGCCTTGAAACCGGGAAACGAGACAGCGAGGTCAGGACATGAGTTGTGATGATCCTTTGCGAAGGCTGAGAAAGGGAATTGTTGCTGGACTCGGTAGGCCTTGAAGAACGCGGGGCGTTTGGCCTCTGGGAACGGGTGAACAAGCTCTTCAAAGCCCGCAATCTGCTAGCCGTTAGGCCTTCCTCGCAATGCAACTAACGCGAGGCACGTACCAGCGAGTCATAAGAGTCCTCGTGTCCTGGCGCTGGGTTCCAACCACTGAACGGGTCGCGGCCAGTGAAGTTGTCGGTGATGGGGCAAGGGGTATTGGAGGGAACAAACTTGCGCAAGTATACGTTTATATTGTCTTTGCTGACATGGATCCTGTCGAGAAGATCTTCAGCCCATTCTTCACACCGGCGGTCTTCGCTGTTCCCTAAGTTGATTATGAGACTCATTAGATAGAGAAGCTGTGAAGGAACGACGCAATGCATACCTGAACCCCTGTGGGTGCAGAAATTCGAGCAGATTGATCGGGTTGAGATGGACATTGAAGAACGTCGAGGTGAGGTGGCTGATTCAGAGTGGTGGTTGGAAGACAACAACAGGTAGCGCCCAGGCGCTAAAAATGTCACTTAATACCTATCCGTCCCGTGGTGATGGCGGATTTCTCACAGTACAATGATCACTGTGGGTCCAGCTTTCCGGGCGTGAGGCATTGGTGCTGTAACTTCAATGACAGGGTTTGACTGCCACAACTTCCACGAGCTGACGATGGCGTTCGTAGACACGTCAGCGGAACTGTGTACCCTATTCATGTTCTCTGTGTTAGCCTTCTATTGGACGCGAGAAAGCAGGGGTTGAAACCGGGAAAGTTCCGCCGCCACGAAAGCATGGTGGTTCCCAGTGTCGCGTTGGCACGAGTAAAAAAGGTCTCCTTGTTATTCCATTTGCTCTGAACGCAGTCGACAGAGGAGGAGGAGTGGAAGGAGGAGGAAGGAAAGGTTGGCAAAGTTCGCGAAAGGATTCTGGGCCACGTGGTGTCCGAAGAAGGCAACTCAGACGCTGGGGTCCAGGAAGGCGCTAGCGACCTCCGCTTCACATTTCGCCCAGTATAATGTAATATATGCTCGATCATATGTATGAGTGTTATGCAAGCGTCCTCCTAGCACTAATGCCCAAGCTTCAGCTCAGGCACGACCGGTGTCTTGAAGGTGCCACAATTCAATGCGCATCGCGTTCGAACGGCATATACAATATTTAAACAACTTGATTATTAGAATGCGCAGGATACAGATAGTGTGGCCTAACCAAAGACAAAGTCAAGGGAGAACGCCGTAATACACCTCAACGCAGAACCCCAACAACTCTAGCCATAGCTTTCCGCATCGTCATCATTTACGCCGAGTCTTCTTCTTCGTCAAGAGCTGTGGCTTATCCTGAGAATGGTCCTCACTCTGAGTCGCTCTGCTTCCAGTCGGGCCAGCCTACTGCTTCGCAGTGGCCCGGGTGAATTTCGGTGGGATGAACCGTGAAGGTGCCGCAACAGGAACGACCGCGTTGGCTGTGTTCGCGCTTCGAGTTGCAGGGCTGAGCTTCGAGGATCCCGCAAGAGAAGCGATGGCTGCGTTCGCGCGTTTAGCCGCGGCACGGGTAGGCCTCTGTGGCTTGCTCTGTGAAGGGCCTGGAAGAGGAGCGACCGCGTTGGCTGCGTTCGCGATTCGAGCCCTGACCAGCCCCCTGGCAGGCAACGTGATTGCCGCCAAGTTGGTCTGCGCCTCACTCCGATCCATAGCCTGATCCTCAGCCCGAATCCTAGCCCTCTCTTCGGCGTCGGCTTTGGCCCTGGCGGCGGGATCCTTTGGCACCAAAGCCAGGTCTTCGAAGGCCATAGCGAATTCGATGGCGGGAAGAGGACGAATGGAATAGAGTTGATCGTCGACCGCATCCCATGCCTCGTCGAAGGACCCGTCATCCTCTACGGCTGGGCCGTCCTCGTCGCATTCCTCGGTGTTGACAGCACGCTCTTTCCCCTTGCCGATCTGAGCACTTGTGAGATCGTGTACGTGGTGGTCGGGCTCGGGACCCTCGAAGGAGAACTCCTTGACCGCTCTCAGGTTCGGAGGGATGTACTCGAGAGGCCCGTCGGAGGAGGATGGCCAGCGGTCGCTGGCAAGGGCGTCATTGAAGAGCTTCAGGACGGTGTCGTAATCCACCTTCCCTGGGATCTTCATGGAAAGTAGCGATCCAAATGCCTGCATCAGCTCAGTGAGAGGGCGATTGCCAGGGATCTGGATCCTGTGACTGGCCCGGAATATCCAGGAATCCTTTGCGGAGAGAGCGTCCTCTGCGTTTCCCTGCTTGAAGACCTCAGCGCAAATTTGTTCCCTGTCCTGCGTTGTGTTGACGCCGGTGTCTTCGACTTCGACCGCGATCTCGTCCTCTTCGTAAGCGTCGAAGGTGTCGAAGTACACAGTATAGATGATGTGCCGCAAGATGATCCAGAGCATGACCCAGTAGAAACACTCTAGATCATGACGAATGGAGTGGACGATAGGCTTCAGCGGTAGCCGGCGCTCCAGGAGAAACGTCCGCGGCATAAAGAGAAAGGTCCCCTGTTGGCAAAGCAGTCAATACCCGTAGTGAAAAACAATACAAATGAGGCTTGCTCACAGTTCTCTCCTTGAGAGCCCCATGAATATCGTCCGCGCGCAAGAGTTCTTCCAGCGCTTTGGCAGAAAGGGTAGAGACGTCCGCTTCCGGTGGTTCCCGGCTAATGAACGAGTAGTCGAAGTCGTGGATGAAACCACAAAATCGATTTTGCAGAGCAGGGTCGTTGACTATCAGGATGTTGCCGACGCTGATGTCACGATGAAGGATCCCGCCTTTAGTCATGGCGTCGCGATGGCCTGCACAAAAGCGAGAGTACGTCAGCATTGTTCGGACACAAACGGACCCCGTCAAACAAACGGCTTACCGATGATAGCATCTCGGAAGGCGGTCACGAGCTCCTTGGTGTCCCGGAACTGTGTGATCGGTCGCCCAACTTCGGCTACCACGAAGCGCATTTGGCTCCGTTCTCGGTGCCAGTGCTCAGGACCACGCGCCTGCCGCCACGTGAACGTCTGTTGCAATGGTCTGTGTGCCGGAAGCTCGACGGCATCGGTCGACGTGGAGAGCGAGAGGGGAGGCTTTGACGAAGACCCCGAATGCGAGGCATGGGCCGTCAGGCGGGTCTTGTGGTGAGCACCGTCGGGGGTCGTAGCGTCAGGTTTTCCGTAAAGCGCAGCCTCCCAGAGCTGCACTTCGCGTTCGCCAAGGTCTCCTCCACAAAGCATGCTTGGAAGGCCCACGCGCTCTTCGACTGGGATGGTGCTGTCTAGACGATCGTAGAAGTCCTTCTCCGGTCGGCGGGTAAGCTGGCGCCAGGCCTCCTTGATGACCCGCACCTTGAGGTCCTCATCAGAGACGGGCCCGGGCTGGTCGACGAGGCGGTTCTTGACACGGTGACGGGTGTCGCGAATACCGTACCACACAGTTGTTGCACGAGAGAAGAGACGTCCGTTGACGTCGAGAACCTTGAACGCGATGTACGTCTCCGGTGCACGATCGCTCGCACCGTGAAACACCTGCAGAGAACGAGCCTCGCGGAGATCGAGATCCGTCGTGTCGACCTTAGCAAGTTCGAGGCGCTTGCGCAACCACTGTTCGTCTGCGTCGGTCAATCGTCGGACAGTGGGATCCCAACCGACGAACGGCCCGTCTTCGGTCGGGTGGACGAACCGCCAAAAGAACTCTTGGACGATCTTGAGCCCCTCGGGCTTCTTGAGGCTCATGGGCTGGGAGACAACGGCGCCGGAGCGGTCGAAACGGCAGATACGCACGATGTCGCCATAGATCCCGAAGACAAAGGCACAGTGCAGACCATGCGCAAGCATGAGGTTGCGAGCATTGACGGCCAGCTGGACGAGAGTCTTGGAATCCTGGATTCCTTTTCTCTGGAACGGGTCTTCTTTGCGTTTGGACTTTGCCTGCATGATCATCGAAAAGTCGAACC
Organism: Sanguinoderma infundibulare; assembly: GCA_032821775.1. Classification (NCBI taxonomy): domain Eukaryota; kingdom Fungi; phylum Basidiomycota; class Agaricomycetes; order Polyporales; family Polyporaceae; genus Sanguinoderma; species Sanguinoderma infundibulare. The sequence continues at coordinate 115,078 of JAVLRN010000015.1, read as the reverse complement.
AGTCATGTTCGTCCTCTTGGTGGAGCTTCTTACCGGGGAAGGAGACCGCGATGTCAGGATACGTGGGGTGGTGGTTTTGCGCGAACGCAGAGAAGGGGAAGCGCTGCATAGTCTTGTGGCAATCCATGAAGGAGGGGCGTTTATTCTTGGGAAAAGAAGCTACTAGGGTGTTTAGACCTTCGAGCTAAGGAGAGATAAGTCTATGAGTCTGTGTTCGTGGTCGTTGGGAACAGCGGCGACGTACCAGATGAGGATAGTCATCCACCTCGTGGCCCTGCCGGGGCTTCCATTTCGCAAACGCGCTTGTGATCTTGCGGGATGGCGGGGGCGGCGCATGGGACGGGACGTACTTGCGCAGAAAATCTTGAGGACTGTCGTCGGTGCTGGTGAGCTTGTGCCTAAGCTCGTTGAGCCAGCCGTCTAAGGCGCCGTTGATTCCACCGGTTGAGAGAGACATTTAATACTGTTCGAGGAGTTGCGGATTAGAAGTGGTGGTTGAGGTTGAACAATGGTCCGGACGGAGAACAGGCGCTAATGAGAACGGCCAAATCAACACGCGCCAGGCGCGCGCGATCGGCACTACATTTGAGTCATTGCGTCCAAGGAATGGTCAGCCTCTTCTTCGGGCCACTCATCTAGAAGAGGTCGACTTCTTCGTTGTAGTCGGATGAGTCCTCGGGGTAGTCCGCACGCTGTTTCGTTTTGCGGATGCGGCGGTCTAGCTCTCAGAGGCGTTGGGGAAACCAGTTGAACAACTTTGTGGATGACCATCAACCGACGCTGAGATAATAGCGCCGGGTGGCGCAATATTCGGCCGGCAACGGGCGTCTACTCTCGTTGGCGACAACCCTGCTCTGCCACTGGGGCTCGGGTTGTTTGAAGTACTTACTGCGTATTGGACTTGGAGCTTCAGCTCGACGAAGATCACCTCGACAGTGTCAAATCTCCAGTATTTCCTCCATATCATCCGTCGGATGGTCCCGGATTCGAAGGCACAGCAAACTGTAACAAGGTCGCACTACATGTACGTTCGTGAGCAATTCATTATAGTAATTCGTATCAACGGACCCCAATATTAACCTGGACTAACGACATACGTATGTCCTTATAGATGTAGAAAGCTCGGAGCGAGGCAATCCTAGTGGTCTTATGCCTCTCCCGGAGATTCCATTCGACGGCCCTCAACCCCGGCCGAACGCCGAACAGGGGTGACAGTAGCCCAAACTGTAGCTCTGGCGTTTACCTGATCAGTAGGTTATAAGCTTTTCGAGTCTCCGTCACTTCTCCCTTATCGCCTGTTGGATCAGACGACAACCATGGCTCCCGTAACTAACGGACGATACCTCTTCAAGGAGATCCCGACTGGTATGTTGGCTGCTGCCCGGATTTGACTCGCCAGTGCTTGACATAGGTTTCTTTCTTAGGTTTCCCTATCCCGGGACAGACGACCGTCTACGATGAATCGCAGACGATCGATCTTGAGACTGCACCTCTGAATGGAGGCTTTCTCGTCAAGGTGCTCGTGCTCTCCATCGATCCGTACATGCGAGCGAAGATGCGCGACGCGAGCATCAAAAGTTACACCGTGAGTGATCTCATTGAACAATGTTTTTAGCGATTGACCATTCGCGTTGCCTTGTTAGCCCGCATATATTCTGAACGATCCGTACGCACTGTTTTCTTTGATTGCTATCTCGTCTCATCCCCCGTGATCGCGATAGACTGTACGGATACGGATTGGGCGTTGTCCTTCGCTCGGAGAACGCAGCGCTCCAACCTGGCGACCATGTCTACGGGATCCATGGTCAGTTTCTCATCTGATGGCGTCGCTTTCATGCTCAGTGGTTGGTCCCAGCATTTGAGCAGTATTCTATCAAGCCCGATCCTTCGCAGTACCGCGTGATCAAAAACGAAGAGCAGTTGCCTTGGAGTGCGTACGTCGGTATCTGCGGGATGCCTGGTAAGTCTGCCTTGTCGAGCACTTTTGTACAGCACTAACTCGATGGCAGGTGAAACGGCGTTCTACGCGTGGAAAGAATACGCGCGTGCGAAGAAGGTGCATCTGGTCTCCTCGAGGCCTATGCGAGCCGTGGCTGATCTCTCATCGTTAGGGCGAAGTCGCGTTTGTCACAGCAGGTGCTGGACCTGTCGGAGCGTAAGCGACTTTCATATTCGCAATTTTGCCTCGCCGACCTAGCGCCTTGTAGTACTGTGATTCAACTCGCGAAGGCGGACGGCTTGAAGGTCATCGCGTCCGCCGGTTCTGATGACAAAGTGAACTTCATCAAGTCCGTCGGAGCCGACGTCGCGTTCAACTACAAGACGACCAAAACCAACGAGGTGCTCGCGAAAGAGGGCCCCGTCGACGTCTACTGGGACAACGTCGGCGGCGAGACTCTCGAAGCCGCGCTCGAGCACTCTGCGCGCTATGGCCGGTTCATCGTGCGTCCCTTCCCCATCCAATTTGGCTGTCTGGGACTGACATACTCGAACTTGAACTCAGGAATGCGGCATGATCTCAGGATACAACTCCCCGGAGTCGTACCACGTCAAGAACTTGACCAAGATCATGTCGAGCGAGCTCTCCATCTACGGCTTCGTCGTCGCATCGCTTCGTGACAAGTACGTCGAAGAGTTCTACGCGACGGTTCCGAAGCGCGTCGCAAGCGGCGATATCAAGTACAAGGAGTACCCCGTGCGCGGGCTCGAGCAGGCGGGGCAGGCGATCGTGGACGTGCAGAGCGGAAAGAACTTCGGAAAGTGTGTCCTGATTGTCGCGGATGATTAGGAGGACGTACTCAAGGGAGGTGTACGAATAGCAGTCGGATGTCTTGTCAATGTATGCCTGTACTCCGGGGTGTCCGATTCTGTCCGAGGTGCAAGTTTTGCTGCTAAGTAGCCGAGGACTCGAGGCCGAGCGAGGCCGCCTCCGGATAGATCTCGGCGTAATGGGATTGGGAAGCCGCACCGCCACGCCCGGTTTGGGGAACGGAGACGCCGTGGCAACGTGGCGCTGCTCATTCAGCCGACCTCTTCTCCACCCACCATCTCCCACACTTCCCACCGCAATCCGAGCTCGGAGATTGGCCGCGCTCACAACGTAAGTCAACGGAACTGGTAGCTTGGAACGAAACTGAATCCATGTCCTCGTTATGCGCAGTTCCCCCGTTTCCGCAAATTTCCGTATACAGCGAGCACTGCATGTCTGAACCCGATTCCGAAGTACCTGAACTTTCGACTCCGGCTCCGGCTCCCGTACAAGCTCCAGCTCCCGCACAAACTCTAGCTCCAGAAAAAGCGCCATCCCGAGATACCCTAGAAGTAGAGGAGAGGGAACGAACGCCGCGACCGGAAGAGGAGACTCGCAGCAACGAGAATATCCAGGCATCTATAGAAGAGATATGGTACCTCAAAGAGATATCCTTTAGACCAGTACCCGAGGCCGCCCCTCGAATGTACAAGATCATCACGCAGAACTTTAATGGGTAAGTGTCTGGCGCATTTTCCACGCATCGCAACGCTAACAGGCTTTTAATCAGCCCTTGCTCATTCATCGCTATTTGTGCGTCCGTGCCGTAACCGCGTCGCCGCAGCCACTGACATCGCGCTGTAGGCAACATCCTCATCTTGCGCGACAAGATCCAGATCCTGCCCTACGATAGGCCCACGGTCTCGTACGAGCACCTGTCCCACCTCGTGGCCGAGTACCTGCTGCTGGCATGTCCAGAGGTCGATATCTCCGCGGCGCTATCCATCATGCCGGCTACTCGGAGTGAGCATTCCCTCGTCGGTTTTACTTCATGAGCGTCCCGTCTCTGATGGTCAACGTTGCAGAGGGAATGGACCTGAACCCAGTCTTCACCGGCCCAACGTCCTTCCGCCCAGCCGGCGCCGGAGGCGAGCTTCAGCTCTTCGAACAGGCCGGCATCAAGCTCGTCCACGGCTGGCTAGTAGACCCCTCCAGCCCCGAGTTCAAGGTCGTCTCCCGACTAGCAGACTACGACTCCGCCGTCAACCTTCTCGTCGAGGTCGACTACTTCACCAAGGGCAACTTCGTCGTCGCCGAGGACGAGCCTGGACCCTCATCTTCCGCAGGAGCCGGACCGTCAAGTTCACGCATGTACAACCTCACGCCCCAGCAGCAGCAGAAGGTCGAGGATGGTGCGTTCGTCCTCTCCTCACTTTCCACGTTCATAAGGCCTCGACTAATTTACCAATGCATTGGCAGCGCTCGTGGTCCGCTCGTACATCGAGTCCACCTCGTCCCAACTCACATATTACGGCCTCTTCGACCTCGCGTCCTCCCTCCCTCCCAACTCCCTCTTCGCCCTCTTTCGCAACTCGCATCTCTCCGTGCTCTACAAGGCCCCCACCGACGGCGCGCTCTACACGCTCGTCAGCGACCAGGTCTTCCTGCACGAGTCCTCCGTCGTGTGGGAACGGCTCGAGGACGTCGACGGCGGGTGGTCGACGTTCGTCGACTCCGAGTTCCGCAATTCGAGCCCCGCGGGCGGCGACTACGCCGGGCACACGGCCGAGAGCGCGCTGGCGGCGCTCGAACACCAGGCCGCGGGGATGACGCTCGCGGACCGCGCCGAGTGAGTCGCATCACCTCCCGTTATCTGTGTACGTTGCATGGCGTGCTGACAGGTTCGTTCGTACGTTCCAGCGAAGAGCTGGCGCGGCAGCTGCAGGCGGCGGAAGAACAGCGCATGAACGACTACTACGCTCGCCAGGAGCTCGAGCGTGCGGACAGGGAGCGTCAGCTGCAGGAGCGGCAGCGCGGGGCGAGGAGGCGCGCTATCAAGGACGGTACGCAGCCCAAGAAGAAGTCGGACTGTGTCATCATGTGAACGGATACCGATACCCCGCCCTGGCTCTATCACTGTGCTACTGTAAGTGCACCTTACAATCTTGATATTGTAATTTTTGCTGCGAATTTCCTCTCTGTAACGGGCGATGGCACAAGCGACGGGTGATTTTTTCTAGTGGCGGAGTCATCACATCCGAGTGCGCCCCAGCAGTAGCGTATTAGACGCTTGGGCTCAATCATTGTCGAGTCTTCTATCCAGGGCATCTAAAGCCTTTGGGCAGCGTTTTCATCTTCTCAAAAAGCAACCGTCGTAACGTCTTCCTCTACTTGTAGCGGCGGCGGGTGCGATTCAGGTATGGAGGTACAAGCAGCACCACCCTTGCAATGTTGACCACCCTTGCTCATCCCACAGCGAAACCTGATAGGAAGCCCATCGAGGAGGGATCCGCCACTGATCGCATCCATCAGGTCATAGAAACTGCCGAGCCGCTTCATGACTTTATCGACATCTACGTTCCCAGTCTCTCAGATGCCCCATGCGCGTGTTCAGTGTCGGTGTTACCGCCAACCTGGACGCCGCTCCTGCCATAGGTCCTCGCAACGATGTCATGGCGTGGTCCAACTAATGACCCTCCACCATATTCCCCTGGGACAATAACCGTCCTATCTCACCACCTGATACCACGCGCGGTCTTGCTTCTCTCCATCCCGCGCCCGTTGCGCCTGTGGCGTGCAACATTATCGTTCTCTACGTCTCCTCGGAAGATGCTCCCTAGAGGATCTTGCGGCCCGGGCGCCGGCTGTAGCCTAGATGTTTATTGCCCACTCGCGATTTTTTGTTCCAGCCTGCGAGTTTGCGATCTAGGTCTCCTTATTTGTGTAAGATATCCCTATCCCGTCTCTATCTTTACCATGCCGTGGTTTCCCGCCTTTCTGAAAAATGCACGCCACTGTTTGCAGCAGTATTGTGCGACACCGTTTCAATTGTCCCCGATCATACATCGTCCCCGTCCGACGCACTCGCATTACAGAGCCTCTATACATACATACGTAGTTGTTTACCGTAGTAGTAAGTACGTCGCACAGAAGTTCGGTGATCGTGTATGTGTATGACAACAGCTCACTGCTGCTCCCGGCGTTCCGTCTACTCGAACCTGGGGTGTGAACCGTTTACACCTGGTGCTAGTGACGCGACGTCGATCGCGATCGAACACAAGTGCGTAAACAGAGTTTATTACATCCGAGATCATCGGGTTGGGCCCACGTGGGATGAATGTAGTGCCGATCGGGCGCGGCTGACGCGCGTTGATTTGGCCGTTCCCAAATTAGCGCCTGTTCTCCGTCCATTGTTCAACCTCAACCACCATCCGCAACTCCTCGAACAGTATAAAATGTCTCTCTCAACCGGTGGAATCAACGGTACCTTATTCTGCCCCGGCTGCTCAGGTATGAGCGGCCTAAATTCAACTCCTCTGTCCATCAAGTCGACTAATCATCTTGTCACCGCGCCAGATGCTCGCAAGGACGGCGCCTTAGACGGCTGGCTCAACGAGCTTAGGCACAAGCTCACCAGCACCGACGACAGTCCTCAAGATTTTCTGCACAAGTACGTCCCGTCCCATGTGCCGCCCCCGCCATCCCGCAAGATCACAAGCGCGTTTGCGAAATGGAAGCCCTGGCAGGGCCACGAGGTGGATGACTATCCTCATCTGGTAAGTCGCCGCTGTTTCCAACGACCACGAACACAGACTCATAGACTTATCTCTCCTTAGCTCGAAGGTCTAAACACTCTCGTAGCTTCTTTTCCCGAGAAGAAACGTCCCTCCTTCATGGATTGCCATACGACTATGCAGCGCTTCCCCTTCTCTGCGTTCGCGCAAAACCACCACCCCACGTATCCTGACATTGCAGTCTCCTTTCCCGGTAAGAAGTTCCACCAAGAAGACGAACATGACTGGTTCGACTTTTCGATGATCATGGAGGCAAAGTCCAAACGCAGAGAAGACCCGTTCCAGAGAAAAGGAATCCAGGATTCCAAGACTCTCGTCCAGCTGGCCGTCAATGCTCGCAACCTCATGCATGCGCATGGTCTGCACTGTGCCTTTGTCTTCGGGATCTATGGCGACATCGTGCACATCTGCCGTTTCGACCGCTCCGGCGCCGTTGTCTCCAAGCCCATGAGCCTCAAGAAGCCCGAGGGGCTCAAGATCGTCCAAGAGTTCTTTTGGCGGTTCGTTCACCCGACCGAAGACGGGCCATTCGTCGGTTGGGATCCCACTGTCCGACGATTGACCGACGCAGACGAACAGTGGTTGCGCAAGCGCCTCGAACTTGCTAAGGTTGACACGACGGATCTCGATCTCTCCGAGGCTCGTTCCCTGCAGGTGTTTCACGGTGCGAGCGATCGTGCACCGAAGACGTACATCGCGTTCAAGGTTCTTGACGTCAACGGACGTCTCTTCTCTCGTGCAACAACTGTGTGGTACGGTATTCGCGACACCCGTCACCGTGTCAAGGACCGTCTCGTCGACCAGCCCGTTGATAAGGACCTCAAGGTGCGCGTCATCAAGGAGGCCTGGCGTCAGCTTACCCGCCGACCGGAGAAGGACTTCTACGATCGTCTAGACAGCACCATCCCAGTTAAAGAGCGCGTGGGTCTTCCAAGCATGCTTTGTGGAGGAGACCTTGGCGAACGCGAAGTGCAGCTCTGGGAGACCGCGCTTTATGGAAAACCTGACGCTACGACCCCCGACGGTGCTCACCACAAGACCCGCCTGACGGCCGATGTCTCGCATTCGGGGTCTTCGTCAACGCCTCCCCTCTCGCTCTCTACGTCGACCGACGCCGTCGAGCTTCCAGCACACCGACCATTGCAACAGACGTTCACATGGCGACAGGCGCGTGGTCCTGAGCACTGGCACCGAGAACGGAGCCAAATGCGCTTCGTGGTAGCCGAAGTTGGGCGACCGATCACGCAGTTCCGGGACACCAAGGAGCTCGTGACCGCCTTCCGAGATGCTATCATCGGTAAGCTGTTGTTTGACGGGGTCCGTTTGTGTCCGAACAATGCTGACGTACTCTGGCTTTCGTCCAGGTCATCGCGACGCCATGCGCAAAGGCGGGATCCTCCATCGTGACATTAGCGTCGGCAACATCTTGATCGTCGATGACCCTGCTCTAATACAAGATCGATTCCGCGGGTTCATCCACGACTTCGACTACTCGTCCATTAGCCGGGAATTACCACAAGGGGATGTCTCTACCTTGGGTGCTAAAGCTCTGGAGAAACTTCTGCGCGCGGACGATATTCTTGGACTTCTCAAGGAGAGAACTGTGAGCAGCTTACCTTCTTTCTGTTACCCTACACTGCGGGTACTGACTGCTATTATAGGGGACTTTTCTTTTCATGGCCATCGCCCTTCTCGTTAGCGGTGGTAAGCCTGTTGTCCACACCATTCGCCACGATCTCGAGTCTTTCTACTGGGCTCTTCTCTGGGTTATCCTACGCCACATCATCTATATTATGCACATCGTGGGCGAGTGCGACGCGGACTCGGACTCAGATTCCGACTCGGACTCGGTCGAGCGCGAGGGCAATGACGGTGTAGACGAGGGCGACGACTCCGCGCGGCAGCGCGAGCTCAGAGAAGACAAGTGCGCTAAAGTTTTCAAGCAAGGGAACTCCGAGGACGCCCTCACGGCGAAGCGCGACTGGGTCACATATGAGGGCGAAGGCATCGAGATTGTTGGAAATCGCCCTTTCACCAAGTTGATGCAGGAGCTTACAGCCTTAATCACTTCTACCAGAAACTTGAAGGCTCTCGGAAAGGCTCTGGATTACGACATCGTTCTGAAGCTCTTCAATCAAGCACTTGCCAGCGACGGCTGGCCATCCTCAGACGATGGGCCCCGGGAGTACGTCCTTCCGGACCTGAGGGCGGTCAACGAATGGTCCTTCGAAGCGCCCGACCCCGCTCCCATACCTCCCGACAAGGGCAGACAGCACGCTTCTGAACCCCCGGTCGAAGAGCAACCCGATGAGGAGGTCCTGCCCGTCGTTGAGGGTGACGGGCCCGTCGACGAGCCGTGGAATGCGCTCGACTCTAAAGACAACTCGAAGTCCCGTCCCGCCCTTGATTCCAGCCTCGCCATTCATCGTCTTCCCGCCCTTTGTACTATTACCGACGAGGAGTTGCGAGCCAACGGTGGCCTCGACAATTCTGATACTGAGGACCCTCAGCCACAACGCCACGAGGACGCCATCGTTGAGGGCCTGAAAGGCCTCACTTTGTCCCCTCTTTCCCCAGAGGCTGCCGCCAAAGAGAAGCCTCGAGCTCGGCGTCAGGATCGGGCTCGGGACCTTCTGGAACCGACCCCTCCAGGGCCTGGGGTGCAGACACGCCTGACCCGCTCTCAGGCCCAAATCGCAAACGCAGCCAACGCAGTCGCTCCTGTTGCAGGACTTTCGCGGAGCGAGCCACCGAGGGTTACCCGTGCCATGGCTAAAGCGACCGCAGCTGTCGCCGTCGCTCCCGTTGCAGGACCTTCAGGAGGCGGGTCACTGGCACAAACGATGCTCACCCGGCGTGCCACTGCGGCGCAACGCGCGAACGCAGCCAACACGGTCGCTCCTGTTGCGGGATCTTCACGGAATCCAACGAGGCACTCCCGGGCCACTGCCCTGAGTGGGAGCGGAACGACTCGGAATGAGAGCGGTTCTCAGGATCGGCCCAAGCGCAAGATTCAGCGTAAATAATGACGGGGTGGAAGCCACGGCTAGAGTTGTTGGGGTTTTGCGTTGAGGTGTATTATGGCGTTCCGTCTTGACTTTGTCTTTTATTCGACTACACTATCTGTATCCTGCTCATTCCGATAATCAAGTTGTTTATTTATTGTACATTTCTCCTTGTCGCGCTTCAGGGCGATGCTTCGGGGGCGATCGATCTGGGCTCGTATACGGTCTGAACGTAACAAGTCCAACATAAAGATCCCAGCGGCTCCATGAGTACTTTACCCTGATAAATTGTCTATATATGATCTACTCGGGCCCGCTCCAGTCAGCGCCGTCGCAAGTCACGAGAAAGAACCCCGCCCGCACACACCTCTTCCGAATCTTCCTCACATAGCCATCCCCGAGAGTCGCGTCAAGTTATGTTGGAGTCGTATCGCTTGGACTGGCACTTTAATACTGTTGTGTTTGCGCAGCTTACATCCACATAATGTGATCGAGCATATTTCACTACCAGGCTGGTGTGACGCACAGCGACTCGGATCCAACGTGGGCTTGCTTGCTCAGCACCTCGGCGGCCTTATTTTGTCTCCCGCTGGGCCGGTCCGTTCATCTGAGGCTCGTTCGTAAGTCGTCGAGCTAATGTCAAGGACTCTCCGACTGAATACTTATTGATAATCGTACGAACACTGTGATTAGTAGTTGCTCGGAGAGCTGCCTTACGATGGCGAGTCTAGTACTGTATTGGCATGGTTGCATGGTTAAGAAATTGAAGCTCCGCTTGGGCGCCGCTCAGCGCCTGTTGGCCGTCAAGCGCTAATTTGGCCTTGAAGTTGAACATCACGGCGACCGCCACTCTCCCAGCCACCAACATCTCATTGCTCATTGTCCTTGAGACAAAGCAATTTACGTGTAATTGTATTTGCAAGGTGCGTGGCCACGCGGATGACTCATCGCGGTAGATCTATCACGGTTCATTTGGTTCGATAGTTTGGGGATGTTGTGCTTCGGCCACGCAGCCCCGAGACTAGTACGCCGCAGATCCTGAAAAACCTATTGTAGTAGATCTTTACAAAGCACATTTTTGCTGACTCTTTGTTCTAGGATCCATAAACGTGGCCATTGCCTTGGAAAGGTCAAAGACACTGTGGCGCAATACCCTGCCTATTGCACAGCCAGTAAGCAATCCGTCTATTCCATCATTTGGCCTTAGTGGCACAACTGTGGCATGAACCCGACGTGTATGGCTTGGCCCTGTGAATTAGCGCCGTTCATTTTTCAACAGCAACCGCCACAAGTCGCCACCTCCAAATCCAAAACCCCAAGTCCTCTGCAGTATAAAATGTCTCTTTCAACGAATGCTATCAGCAGTGGCTGGTTCTGCCCCTGCAGCTCAGGTATGAGCCGTGTAAACTCTACTCCCGTCGCCCTCCGGTCGACTAATCATCCTGTGACTGCCGAAGACACTCTCCAAGATGGCGCGTTCGACGGCTGGAAGCAAGAGCTAGCTAACCGGCTCATCCTCTCAAAGGACACCAATGCCGACTTTCTCCGCAAGTACGTTCCGTCGTACGCACCACCCCTGCCGTCGGGCGACATCACAGGCGCGTTTGCCAAGTGGAAGCCGAAGCGCCGCGAGGTGGATGACTATCCTCATCTGGTACGTCGCCACTGTTCCCAATGACATGTACGCGATCTCATCCTTCCCTAGATCAAAGGCCTCACCACCCTCGTTTCTTCTTTCCCCTTCAACAAACGCCCCTCCTTCATGGATTGCCACACGACTATGCAGTGCTTCCCCTTCTCCGCGTTCGCCAAAAACCACCATCCCACGTACCCCGACATCGCTGTCTCCTTCCCCGGTCAAACACTCGACTCGGGCGAAGACGAGTCCCATGACTGGTTCGACTTCTCGATGATCATGGAGGCCAAGTCCAAACGCAAAGATGACCCGTTCAAGAAAAACGGTCTCAAGCACTCCAAGACCCTTATCCAGCTGGCCGTCAATGCCCGCAACCTCATGCACGCTCATGGACTGAGCTGCGCCTTCGTATTTGGGATCTACGGCGGCTTCGTGCGTATATGTCGTTTCGACCACTCCGGCGCCATCGTCTCCCAGCCTCTCAACCTCAAGGATCTCGAGGACCTCAAGATCGTCCGAGAGTTCTTTTGGCGGTTCGTGCATCCCCCCGAAGATGGGCCATTCGTCGGTTGGGACCCCACTGTTGGACGATTGACTCAGAAGGACGAAGAGTGGTTGTTGGCTCGCCTTGCCCTTGCTAAGGTCGACACGACGGATCTTGTCCTCTCCGAGGCTCGTTCTCTTCAGGTGTTCGACGGCGAGCGCGAGGATGGCGGCAAGCCCCAGACGTACATCGCGTTCAAAGCTCTAGACGTCAACGGTCGTCTCTTCTCTCGTGCAACCACTGTGTGGCACGGGATCCTTGACACCCGTCACGTCGCCAGGGGTGGTCGTCTTGTCGATCGGTCTGGAAGAGTCTCTGCTGAAGACCTCAAGGTGCGGGTCATCAAGGAGGCGTGGCGCCAGCTTGTTCGGCGACCCGAGAAGGCGTTCTACGACCGTCTCAACGGCATCATCCCTTGTGCCGACCGTGTAGGCCTTCCTAGCCTGGTTCTCGGAGGTGACCTGGGCGAGCGAGAAGTGCAACAATGGGAATATGCGTACTACGGTGCCCAGGAACCCATGGCTGCTGATAGTACGGATCACGAGTCTCGCTTGTCAGATCGGGACACACCTACCTCTGCCAAACTCCCCGACCACCGACCGTTGCAGCAGACTTTCACATGGCGACAAACACGTGGTGGCAAATACTGGCATCGCGAACGAAGCCACATGCGCTTCGTTGTGAGAGAGGTCGGGCGACCGGTGACGCAGTTCCGGGACACCAAGGAGCTTGTGACTGCCTTTCGAGATGCTCTCATCGGTAAGCATTTGTTCGCCTCAGCCCACTTCTGTCGCAACCATGCTAACGGGCTCCTGCTTCCGTTCAGGACATCGCGAAGCGATGAGCAAGTGTGGGATCCTGCATCGGGACATCAGCGTCGGGAACATCTTGATCGTCGATGATCCTGCGCTCCAAGATCGATTCTGCGGCTTCATCCACGACTTCGACTACTCGTCCATTAGCCGAGCACGACCATCAGGTAGCATTTCTTCTCTGTCCGCGACAGCGCTGGACAAACTACTAGCTGCAGATGATATTCATGGACTGCTGAAGGAGAGAACGGTAAGTACATTGTGCTAGCATCGGACCCCATCTTTTCGGGTGCTGACTGATTCGTAGGGGACGTTCCTGTTCATGCCTCTCGAATTCCTCTCCACAACAACAGCGCTGGTAGTCCATGCCATCCACCACGACCTGGAATGTTTCTACTGGGTTCTGCTCTGGGTGCTTCTACGCCACACGAAGCACATCCTGGCAAACCGGCCGAAGCAAGACCACGGACGACTCTGTACCGCTGTGTTCAAGCTTGCCAATAGCGATACTGCTCGGGCGCACAAGATAACGTGGATCACGAACGACTACAAGCTCCTCATGTTCGCCCGGAACAACGCCCTCACCCTCCTCATGCTGAAGTTCGGGAAGCTCGTTTCGGACGCTCACGCCGACCCCAGCGGCAAGGCTCAGTTGAGTTACGACGTCCTCCTAAAGCTCTTCAACCGAGCCCTTGTGCGCTCGGACTGGCCGTCTTCGAACGATGGCCCCGTGCAGTTCACCCCTCCCGACCTGAGGACGGTCAACGAATGGTCGTGTTTTGCTGCGCCGTCGTCTGGTGACCACACACACCGTCATAAGCGTGCTGGTACTGGCAAGGGCAGGCAGCGCGATATCGTGGAGTCTGAAGACGAGGAGGAGGACTACGACTTCGAGGCGGACAACGACTACGATGAGGCGTGGGACACGTCCGACGTTGAAGACGTTTCTCCTGCTGTTGGCGACGTCGACGTCATCGACGCCGATTATGCGTGTATCGGTAATCTCAACCTCGACGACTTCGACTCGGACTCCGACGACGAGTGGCAGGAGGCAGCCGAAGTGAGCGCGCTCCTCCGTTGCGCTCCGACTGACCGCGACGAGCCGGACAACGAGGAGGGCCAGACAGAGCACAACGCGGATCTTCTCCCCGGTCTACTCGGAAACCTCGCCTTGTCTGGTGCTTGATGGACATGGCTCGTCCTCACCGGCAGGCTCGACGCTTCACGAACATGGCCAGCGTCAGACCTACTGCAGACTCCTGGAACGAGGACCACCGCTCTACGGGTTAGTACCAATGGACAGACTCGAAGCGATAGTGGTTTTCTGTCCTGTAGATGCTTCGATAGGTGGCACGGTTAGCGACGGTGACGAAGTAGTGACTCCGAGTCGAACATTGATATAAGTAGACAACGTATTGACTCTTTCCAATTTGTCTCCTCTGCTCTTACTATATCCTGTACACTGTAGTAATTTCAATCTTCTCGTTTCTTCCGACAGCATCGAAGTTCAATGAGGTATGAATCCCGGCGAGTTCTCGGCCCGTGGGCAGCGCCACAGGGCCGCAGCGTTCCACACCGGCCACATCATCGACCATGTTTATTGCCCACTCGCGATTTTTTGTTCCAGCCTGCGAGTTTGCGATCTAGGTCTCCTTATTTGTGTAAGATATCCCTACCCCGTCTCTATCTTTACCATGCCGTGGTTTCCAGCCTTTCTGAAACATGCACGCCACTGTTTGCAGCAGTATTGTGCGACACCGTTTCAATTACATCGTCCCCGTCCGACGCACTCGCATTACAGAGCCTCTATACATACATACATAGTTGTTTACCGTAGTAGTAAGTACGTCGCACAGAAGTTCGGTGATCGTGTATGTGTATGACAACAGCTCACTGCTGCTCCCGGCGTTCCGTCTGCTCGAACCTGGGGTAGTGACGCGACGTCGATCGCGATCGAACACAAGTGCGTAAACAGAGTTTATTACATCCGAGATCATCGGGTTCGGGCCACGTGGGATGAATTTGTCCCTCGCGGTGACTGTGAGTTGGAGAGAAGTGCGGCCCTGGACCTGGCCTCGATCTCAGCTTCGATCTCCTCGCCCTGACCTCTGCTAAGATTTGCCGTAACTTTGCTTAAGCTTGCCTCCGGGACATTCTGTACGAGACCAACCGCTTCGCGTGTTCTCGCTGTATGCAGCATGGCGGTACCCCCTCCTCCAGCACCAAAACACCTGATACGCAGCCACATTGCTCCAGTGAGCGTGGTCTGCTTCTCGGAAGACAACGAGCGCATATACTACTCCGGAGACTCTGATGGCACCGTCGTGGTCAAGTCCACCCGGAGCCTGCGGACCGTCGCGACGTGGAAGGCGCACACCGACGGCCTGCTCGGAGTCCAGGAGGAGGAGGACCAGATCATCACGTCCGTTCGTGCATCCATCGCCTCCTCGTAGTCTCACTCACACTCACGTTTGTGCGTGCACTAGGCATGGACGAGATAACAAGCTGCACGTATGGAGAGCGGTGGGCGAGCCCGCACGCGTTCTCAGGAAAGAGGCGGCGCTGCTGACCGCTCCCGATTGCGACTCTTATGTGGGTACGAAAACAAGAGCGTGACGATGCGTGAGTATACTGGCGATCGAGAAGTGTCCATCGAGGGTCAAGGATGGGACGTTTTGTGGTCCGTGCGGCTCCATGTGAAATCAGGTGCGTCCGTCGCGCTCGACGTATGCCTTCGCGCTCCAGGAGCTGAACGAAGGGCGGAACAGTCATGGCGATGACAGTGTCCAGAGATGGTACCTTGGCGTTGTCGGTCTCGCCCGACCATCTTGTGGGGCGTTATGACCTTGCTGTGAGTACCGCAAGCTCACATCTGTGTTCCGTTTTTGACTGTGGGATCTGAACCCTTTGATCTTGCAGGAGGCTGCGAAACCGGAGTCGCTGGCGTCTGCGTGCATGGTTTACAGAACGAAGTACCCTGGAAACGGGTCTGTCTGTATCAGAGACGACGGACGGGTATGTGCAGTCGGGGGCGTTCGCGCGGTCGCAGCTAGGCATGCGTGCACATGCAGATGGGGGAGGTGGTGACGAGGATGACGAGGATGATATGAGCGAGGCGGAGAAGGCGGAGAGGGCGCGTTGGCTTGTGTCTGGCGGACAGGACAGCCGGGTCGTCGTGTGGTCATTGATGGATTTTGGCAAGGCATGAAAGGTGCGTTCTCCGCTTGATACTCTCCACTCAGTAAGTAGATGGCGTTCCGAGCACGTTTGAGCAAGTAGAAAAAAGTCACCTTCCTCTACGCAGCTATCCCAGTAAGGACTCGAACCTCCATCTTCACGGATGTGTGTTTCCACGATGTGAAGTAACCACTGTTCGACAACGACATGGAGAAACATCGGGCCCTGACGCCCTTAGCTTTCCGAGCCTGGCGTCTTCATCGACCTTTCATTCCAACCGGGATGTTATCGCATGAATTGAAGTGGGGAATGTCCCCTTGCTTTCGCAGGTTATTTCTCGTCATCTTCCCCGTCTCCCCACCCGCCCTCGTCCCCGTCCCTCCTCTCGCAAGCCTTACAGCACTCGCCTTGGTCGTCCACCATGCTGGTCCTGGTACTATCAACGGTGCACCCTCTTCAGCATTCCAGATCGACCTGGATGCAATGTCCGTATGGCGTAATCTTCCGGTCCCACTAGGCCTGTCTTCGCAGACCACATCTCACCGGCGCTGTACGTCGCGGGCTCGACCATCTGCGGTGCGCTCGATGTCGATCTCCTTTGAGGACGACATCGAGCACATGTACGTCGAGCTGCAGGGAACAATCCTACCTTTCTTGTTTGAATACAACGAGTTCGCGAGGCACAACCATTTCAACGTGCTCCATTCCACGAATTCGCGGGGACATCTGAATCCAAAGGCTGATCATGCATATGATGTAGGTTGCTTTGGCATGGAGCTATCGCGGCGGAAGAGACATTCGTGAAGATTCACGATTTCGACGATGATGTTCATAATTCGGTGCGTCCTGTCGACGCATTTTTGCGGAGAATCTCACAACAGATCGTCTTGATCAGGTCGGTTATTGAGGTAGTACGTACGGCAGGCTCGCTCGGTTTAGACATGCATATCCGTTTCCCAAACCCTGGACAGAAGATGAAGAAGCGGAGGCGAAGAGTGTTTGGCACACAGGTCAGCAGCACGCATTTGAAGTCCCGTTGTTCGGCCAAGCCATGACCCGCTCATGCCGCTTTCAGATAGATCACCATTCCGGCGTGGCGGACTGGGTCTTGACGGCCTCGTTCATGACGTTCATGTCGCCCTCGGTCGCGCCGCTGGCAAAGGTAGCGGTGAAGAGGATATCGGTGCCGCACACGGCAAAGGCAGCCGTCTGCGAGGTAGCCTCTGCCCTTTCTCCGCTCCCGAGTCCAATCCCACTCGTCTTCAAGATGACGCGCCTCCTTCCGGCGCAACTTCTCCCGACTGGATCCTCTCCTCTTTGCCTCCGTAGTCCGGACGCAACTGCCGTGCGAACGTGGTTACAGCACACGACCGTGCAGCGCGAGGCGCAGTCCGTCGGCAGGGTTACTCGTCGCAAATCTTCCTTGCATGTACAAACCTCTTGCACAGCCACAGCCCTCTCCCGACGGATCACGACTTTGTTGGACGACTAGGACACGACCACGACCTGCTTGCAGACTAAACACGTGTCTTCTTTCCCAGACACGAAGAGTCCGCGGCCCCTCGTGGATGAGGTCGCACCGAGACTCGGTCAGTGTGCAAGCGCCCGGCGAATTACCCTCCGGGTTAGGAGACATACTCGGATGGGAAGTGGATTCGGGGCCTGCGGAGCGGAAGAGCCCATTGTCGGAGGACCAGAAATTTTGATGCGCTACTTGATGTCCGCGCAGCTGCAAGGTGAATCGCATGAAATGCGCCGTGTGTTTGCTCGTTCTTACTGATGACCCGCCGCAGTTACAGACCTTTCGCACGACGACCGTAAGTATGATGTACATCTACTTTCACACTGCAAGTCTATTTTAAAACTCACAGGTTAATAAAAGCTTCAGAACGTCTTTCCGCGGCTGCGGGCCGTCTAGTCGCATCCGCCGGGGGTAGTGCGCTGCTCGGGGAGTCGAACGTGGACAATGTCAGCCGATTGCTGAGTGGTGTTTGAACTATAAGGCAGCCTCTCCACTAGCGGGACCAGGAATATGAGTGCGTATACGAGCTCTCACCCGACTGGACTCATCTCTTAATGATATATGTCCTGTAGGTTTGATTTCAACGGACCGTTGGATGCGCTGGACAAATATTGACTCCCCGAAACATTTTTGCGCTTCTACCTTGTCGCGTCAAGGCCCCGCCATCGGAAACTGGAGGGCGCAAGGCTAGGTTCTGACATGCGCATACGGGGACTGCGGGTCCGCACATCGTCTAAGGACATTGCGGGCTGCGGCCTGGAGCGCAAGCAGACGCACCGTCACGGCGCACCTGCTGTTGTGAGACATGATGCACGACTCTGGTCTCAGAATACCCCGAGAGCTCGGACGCGACTTTGGTATAAAACCTGAGCCACTCGTTTGTCGGGACCCCAACGGTTCTTCGTTACACCTCACCTGCATCTGCATCCAACTACCACATTCTTTTGAAGTTTTACCAATCCTTCACTGTCAACAATGCGCTCCGCTGCCATCTTGCTCGCTCTCACCGCACTCGCCGTGTCCGGGTACGGGGCTCCTCTCGTCGCCCGCAACGAGACGACCTCGAATGTCGTCTGCACGAGCAAGACGTGAGCCCCCCTTGTCTCCCCTCTTCCGATAGGCGTATAGATGCTCATTCACGCATCTTGTTCTTTTTTCAGTCCGCTCGACTCCACCTCGACGAACACTGCCATGCAGCAGGTCTCGGCCAGCTCGACCGTCGCACAGTCAGGCAGCGTCAAGTTCACCGTCACGCCCGCCGTGTCGAACGCTACCGTCACCATCACCCAGGCCGACTTTGCTGGTGAGTCGGCGCTGCTGCCGTCTGCGCCGTGCTAGGACGAGTGCTAATGCAACGGCTATCACGCAGACGGCGTCAAGGCCGCGTTTGCCGTGTGCGGCACCGACGTTCCCTTCACCGCTACCTTCGCCGGCGGCGCGACCCAGGGAGACGTGAACGTTGTGTACCAGGCCGTCAAGACCCAGTCCGCCTCGCCGCTTCCCCCGCCGCCGTCGCCTCCGTACTACGGCTATGACCCTGAGCCTTGGTGGCCGTACGGTCCTCAGGCTGGCGGTCCTCAGGGTGGTCCTGCCGGTGCCGGTGGCCTTCGTGGTGGTGCCGGTGGCCTTCGTGGTGGTGCCCAAGGTCAAGGTGCCCAAGGCCAAGGTCCAGCAGGGCAGGGTCAGACTGGTAATGCCGGCGGCCCCGCCGGTGGTGCTGGCGGTGCCGCTGGTGGCCACAAGGTCCGCGAGGCCGCTCCCCCCCCGCCTCCCCACGTCATTCCTCCGCCTCCCGGCCCGCTTCCTCCTTTCGCCGGTGGCCCCGTCTGGGGTCTTCCTGGCGGCTTCAACGGCGGTCCTGTTGGCGGTAACGGTAACGGCGGTCCCGCTGGCGGTAACGGCGGCAATGGTGGTGCCGCTGGTGGTGCTGGTGGTGCCGCTGGAGGTGCTGGTGGCAATGGTGGTGCCGCTGGAGGTGCTGGTGGTGCCGCGGGTGGCCACAGGGCCCGCGCTCTCCCGCCGCCCCCGCCCCCTCATGTCATTCCTCCCCCTCCTGGCCCTCTTCCTCCTCTCGCCGGTGGCCCCGTCTGGGGTCTTCCTGGCGGCTTCAACGGCGGCCCTGTTGGCGGTAACGGTAACGGCAGTCCTGCTGGTGGTAACGGCGGTCCCGCTGGCGGTAACGGCGGTTCCGCTGGCGGCAATGGTGGTGCCGCTGGTGGCCACAAGGTCCGCGAGGCCGCTCTCCCCCCGCCCCCGCCTCCTCATGTCATTCCTCCGCCTCCCGGCCCGCTTCCTCCTTTCCCCGGTGGCCCCATCGGGGGTTTTCCTGGCGGCTTGAACGGTGGTCCTGTTGGCGGTAACGGTAACGGCGGTCTTGCTGGCGGTAACGGCGGTCCCGCTGGCGGCCAGGGTGGTGCCGCTGGAGGTGCTGGTGGTGCCGCGGGTGGCCACAGGGCCCGCGCTCCCCCGCCTCCCCCGCCTCCTCATTTCACTCCTCCCCCTCCTGGCCCTCTTCCTCCTCCTCCTCCTGCCGGCGGACCCGTCGGAGGTCCTGTTGGTGGCAACCGCGGTCCTGCTGGTGGTAACGGTGGTCCTGCTGGTGGCAACGGTGGTCCCGCTGGTGGCGCCGGCGGTCCCGCTGGTGGCCACAAGGGTCGTGGTCTTCCGCCGCCCCCGCCTCCCCACGTCATTCCTCCCCCTCCCGGCCCGCTTCCTCCTTTCCCTGGTGGCCCCATCGGGGGTTTTCCTGGCGGCTTGAACGGCGGTCCTGTTGGCGATAACGGTAACGGTGGTCCTGCTGGTGGTAACGGTGGTCCCGCGGGTGGCAACGGTGGTCCTGCTGGAGGTAACGGCGGTGCCGCTGGAGGTGCTGGAGGTGCCGCTGGTGGCCCCCACAGGGCTTGAGATCTTGACCACTCCGTTCGTCGCTTGACAGCATCCCGCGGCAGCCTCCCTCTGGCTTCCCTACCACGGCTTCTTACCCTTCCCCAATCCCTCAGGTCCGGTGTGAACGGCTTCGTGGGTACCAACATTCTCGCATTTGAACCTTAATGTTACTCGGCCCTCGTGGCTTCATATAATATGATTTTTGTGTGTTTGCATGTCTTGCCTCATTTTCGACGACGTCCGGAGATGAATGCACGCCTGCGACTCCATTAACAATTACTCAAGTTTGACTTGTGATCCACACATGCGTTCGGACGGACTCTCCTTCCCAGTAGCGCACTGTTGCGGACGGTCTGAATGCGAGAGGAACACCCTCCGACTTGGCATGCCACTCAACATCGGTTCAGGTGTCGAGTCGTCCATACCGTCCAAGTCGATATCTCACGAGACAATCGATAAGTACTCGGTACTGCACGCCAGAACCCAACTTCTGGCTTCCCAGGGGCCGCAGACTTGGAATGCCAGCATCTAATCTTCCGTGCCTTGACACAGATCGCATTCGGACCCGCCCTCCTTGGCAAACCGATAACAACATTTGCTGCACTGCAGTGAAGATAGCTGCACCTTGGGCGACCAATTTTGAAGGTGCTTGCTCGTCTCCAAAGGTAAGCGTACATGCCACATAGTCGCGCGCACCGTTTCCTCACGCTGTCGTTGCTAGCTCCTGTCGATTAGAGTTGTTTTATTTGTGAGCTGCATACACGGCAGCCTGAGGCTCGCGAAGCTACCCTCGTGGCTTTCCTTTTATACACAGGTCGTCCGACCTCGTCAGAATGTTGCCATGGCAGTGTTGGCACCTCCGTAATCGCGGGAACCCAAACAATCATCCAAGGTTGTCCGAGTCACGTATACAGTACGTGCGCCAGTCGCACTGGCAGCTGTCTCGAGGTCAAGGACGCGCCGTTAACGAGCATCGCGCGTCGACGCCGATCCGACTTACAGTGCTTTGCAAAAAACACTGCAGGTCGCGCGCCAGCGCAAGGCTGTTTGCTCCTGTTTGTTCTGCCGGGGAACTTCCTGTTTCGGGCATCGCGCGCTTGCCGCATTTACGCCCTCTCAGAATGGTTCTCGGGACACCACCCCTATTCCTGCTCGAAAATTACACGCTCACGTCCGCTTCATACTAGTAAAGACGTATGCAGTGTTTTGAGGACGATTAGGGCTCAAGGGCCGCTCTTTCTGGGCGATGGCTCTCGAACGCACTGGCGTCTTCTCGACCATTCAAACAACTTCGACAAACAGCCTTGCGCTGGCGCGCGACCTGCAGTGCTTTTTGCAAAGCACTGTAAGCCCTCGACTCTCGCCATCAGGGCGAGGTCCGTACAAGAAAGCGGCAGCATGCTCACTTGGTCGCCACATCGTGATACAGCTCCCTACGTATGTTGGTCATGATCATGCGAATCGCGTGGCTAGACACGCCCACCCGCCGCAAATGGCTGATCTCCGTGCCTCTGAATCCAATCGCGAGGCGCAGCCAAAACACCTTCGGTTGCGTCAGTGGCGCTGAGGGCGGAGCGACTGCGGGTGGTGAGCATGAAGCTTGGAGGCATGGCAGTTTGAGGCTTGGAGCTTGTAGCAAGCGCGAATGGGGCTCTCCCGACGGAGGACGCAGACCGAGTGCGCGTTGATGGGATGGGAGAGCCTGTTTCGGCTTGATTGGCGTTGGAGTGATTCATGAAGCGAGTGTGAAGAGCCAGCCGTGTGGTTACTGAACATCTCAAGTTCTCCGTCAAACCGCCGGCGGAGACCGGCTAGCCGAAAGAGGAGGCGCATTTATCGACCGACAGCCGAACACATTTGCACTGTTGTGGAGCTGCCTGTGAACGCACGTCCGAGGAAGCGAGGGGCACATGGACACGTGTATATCCTGCCTTTGGACAAAGAGAGCCTGTCTCGATTGTCCTGCCAGTACTTTGTCGTGCTTTACGTTCGCGATCGCTCGCGTAGTCAAGATTGCCGAGACGACATTTGCACCACGTACGACCCGCGTCACCCAAAAGTTTCAGAAGGATCGAGAGACTTCAGACGACCAAGAGGCAGTCAAAAATGCATGCAATTGCCACTCCGTCCGATTCAATGAGTACGTGGTATACAAACCAGGAAGGGATACCCTCCTAGGGGGTGTGCGAAGTACGAGTAAAGTGAGTGTGAATGTAACCGTATCCCAAAAAGGTATAAACAAGTGTGAGACCACAACCTGGTGAAAACCAATACCTTCCAAACCGTATACGCGCCGAGTCATATCTCCTGCAACTTGCGAATAGGACCGTATCTCCCTCACTGAAACCGTGCAGAGGCGTTGGACACCTTCTCGCGCTGGCGACCCCCCTTCGGCCCGGTCAACTTCGAGCACCAGCCCTTGACCTTCCCAGTGAACTTGGCCCACCCGCGCGAAGACAAAGGCGAAGAATGATTCGCCTTATCATTCGAGCATGCGGTGCTTGAGATGGCGGTGGAAGTCGAACCGGACAGTGAGCCTGATGGTGAAGTCGACCCGCCGGACCGGGAAGCGGGAAGCGAATCGACGGCGAACGACACACTCTTGGATGCGGCGGCGTCCAAGGACAGGGGACTCGGGGAGAACGCCCGGTCGCATATAGATCTCGCCCATAGCGTAGACATATCCATCTCGCTGGAACTTGAGCTGGGGGATAGGTCGGTGACGAGGTCCATGCTAAAGTCGTGCGAGAGGGAAATGGTAAGGGAAGATGACGAAGGAGAGTACACGGTTGCGTCGGCGCTGGCGGTGGTCGCGGCGCCGTTGACGACGTCGGCGTTGGAGATGGCCTCATGCGTGATCGCCGTGGCCTCCCCGATGTCGTCGGGGTGAGAGAACGAAGCCTCGGAGAACGGCGCTTCGACAACGATCGCAGAGTACGACTGGTGCACGTTCAATGAAGCTGGGACGAGGATGGGAGCGTCCTGAGACGGAGAGGGCTTGATGGACGGGCACGCCACAGTGTCGGTCTCCGCAGGCCAACCCATGCCCTCAAAGGTGTCCCGAGGCGGCACCCAGTTGTCGGAGATGGAACCCACGCTGGTCGTCGACACCGAAGACTGAGGCTGCGAGCCGTCCCAGTTGAAAAACCAGAACCGAGCGTCGTCCTTGGGGCACGGCTTCCAGAACTTGACAGATCGGGCTGCTGAGGTCTGGAGACAATATTGGCACTCAAGACGGGGCATGATACGACATGAACGTACAGGTTTCTGGGACTCCTCGTCCGACGCGGATGCCGAAGGCTGAGACTTGCGCGCGATAATGTCCCAGTCGCTACAAAACTCGTCAGCCCATCTCCGAGTATATACAGCTGAACACTTACGTGGACTCGAACCACGGGTGTGCCTTGATCTCGTCCCACCCCGGACGTTGGCTAGGGTCCTTTGCCAAGACCTATCCAAAGCTAGTCAAGAAGCCGGACACTAGATGCGAGAATGAACCACATACCCTCCGGAGGAGATCAGCAGCCTCCGGGCTCACACTTGCGTCGATAACCAACTCGCGATGAAGAGTCAGCTCTTTGAAGTGTTCGAACTCTTCCGAGTTGTTCGGGCCGAAGGGATACTATCGCATTCCGACCGTCACCGTCAACCTTCGGACTCGTAAAAGGCTTCGAAGAAACGCACCGTGCCAAGAAGCAGCTCGTGCACAGTCACGCCGAACGAGAAGATGTCGGCCGGATAGGAGTACCCTTCCATGCCGAACACCTCCGGCGCAATGTAGCCGGGCGAGCCACAGAGCAACGTTGCTTTGTCGCCTGAGTCGTGATCGTGACCAGGGCGATCCTCGGGCATCACCCAGTCGTCGACGCCAGCCTGGCGCCATGGCTGCTCATCCACCGAGCGGCCGAAGGTGTGGCAGAGGCCGAAGTCGCCGAGGACGATCTCAGTCAGGTTCGCACCGATGAAGATGTTCTCCAGCTTGATGTCGCGGTGGAGGATGCGACGTTTATGAAGCGCTTCGATAGCGACGACCTAACAAAACCTGGAGTGAGACATTGTACCTCGGAAGCAGGAAATGGAACACTCACCAGTTGTGCCGCATAAATCCGCGCGAGGGTCTCTCTATGTTCACCCAGTCGCTCCATGATCGGCATCTGCGAGGTGAGGTTGCCGTTCTTGTACATGTCCTTTCGCGGCAAAGTCAGAATTACAGCTGCTCAGTCAAGGACGATGCATGACTCACCATGATGAAATAGAAGTGTTTGTCATCCTGGAAGGTGGCATGCAGATTCGCGAACTTCGGGTCTCCAGCTACCGTCCTCAGAACATATTGCTCATTGAAGAGGCTGGTGTAGAACTCCTCTTCGGCCTTGTTCTTTCGGATCACCTTCAATGCGTAAGAAGCCTTGGTAGCACGATCCCTCACGTGGTAGACGATGCCCTGCCCGCCCTCACCGAGAACGGACAGGACGACGAATCGCTTCGTGCTCAACTGGTCCGCGGCGCTCTTTGCTGAGCAGTCACGTCTGAAGAGACGCTTCCAGTTCAGACGCTTGGGGAGAATGCGGCGGGCCGGTTTGGCGGACGGAGGAGGCGGGACAGTGACATGGGACTCATCTGTGGCCTGCATCGAGTCCTGCAATGGCGTGGTGGAGAAGCTCGCAAGAAGATGGTCCACGGTCTACCCGGACAGCGACTAGTGAGCCTCTCCTGTGCATGGTGAGTATCAGGATCAGACGCACCGGGTTCCTGGCCACACCTCCGTCCTCGAGCGGGTAGACGACCGCGGCGACGGGCACAGCCTCGATGACCGCCGCGGTAGCGTCAGGCCTCATCTTGACGAAGCCAGCGAGGAGACGTTTGAGGGAGAAGATCATGATGGGCTGCGTCTTCGTCCGGAACCTGCTACCCTGGTGGAAGTGGTGAGGAATGAGAGCGGCGAGGCTTCGCGACCTATTACCCAGTGTCGAGAGGCTGACCAGCCCACCGGAGCCTAGCTCGGTTCGGCTCGCTGGGGATCGACAGTCAGCCGAACGACCAAACGGCTCGGATTCTTCATAGGGATCGTCCTTCGCAGAGAACAAGAACAGGAAATTAGCAGCAGCAGTGGAAAGCATCGTAGTGGGCGGGATGAGAGTGTGCGTACCTCAACACTGGGGATGGGTGGATCCACCGGTTGCGTGAAGGGTGATATCACCCAAGAGACTACGTCATACCCAGAATCCAGTAATCCATTAGTTGTTTGGCAATCGGTGCAATCTGCCATCCAGTTGAAGTCACAGAATGCAGCCGGGTGGACTAGCAAGGTCAGTATTCAATGTACATGTACGCCCGTGAGGCTAACCAACGTTAATCATCACCAGATCGTTCACGCGTGGGCGCGACTCGGCGTGATCTCATTCAAGCCCCTCCGTAGACTTCGCGTCCATACAGCTTCAAACATCCGCACGATCTATCCTCGAACTTCCCCTGATAAGGCGTCTAAGTACCGATGCCATGGACACAATTGGGCGTACCTCCGCAACATCCAAACAGTTTCTTGTTCTCCTCCGGAGTGACCTCGCGCTTCCAGGTCAACATAACAAATCTCCGAATACATATATGTCGCTCGCTCGGGGTACCTAGACCACGCCGAGTGCGTCCTTCTTGACAGATGCTTCGTCAGCCCATTATGACCCGCACGTGTCTAATACTTAGTTGTGGTAAAGCGACGACGGATCGAAAGTACTTGGAAGTCAGTGCTGGTACTTGGGATACATTGCCATCGAATGTTGTTCCGACAATACCTGAGTACTGCGTGCTTGCTATGGAATGACGTGTACGGCTTTCTGAATGGGGTGTGATTGGGTATTGTTTAGATCTCGAACTTGAAGGATACGACTGACCTCCAACATCTACCTAAGGCCCCCAGAGCTGCGACAACATGGTAGAAGACTCGGTTGTGCCAAAGGTGACAACCAGACGACGATTCCAAACTGCGCCCGACGTGTTGTCACGTGCATTACGTATCATCGTAGCCCGGGATCTGCCGATTATTCTCAGTGGCCAGCGTCCTCCCTCCGAGTCCGAGTCCCTTCTTTCCCTTCAATCCCTTTCCGACTAACTGGTCCTCTGGCTCACAACACTGTCTGCTCCAACACAGGAAATATTCCGAGGCTCCCTTCACGATTTTGACCACAGCTCGATGACGAAAGGGATCCTATGGCTGATGGATGCGGCTTAGAGGACTTGAAAGAGCGGCGGGTAAGTGCCAAATTCCATTAAATTGCTTTGCCTGACCATTCTTGCGGCAGGATGTTTCCAGGGAACGATTAGCTACATGGCTCACTGGCCCCTAAGGGGGAGGGACGCCGTGCACACCGCGTGCCACGACCTGGAGTCCTTTTACTGGGTCCTACTCCGGATTGTGCTCCGGCACACCAAGCACGACTTGGACGACCCCGGTCTCTGCGCGGCCATATTCCAGTCCGGAAACGATGGCCAGGCCGAGACTCTGAAAAGAGAGTGGCTCGTGCCCGCCAGCTCGACCGGTCCGAGTTTGGATGTCACCGTCGAGGGCAACAAGCCCATGACGAGTTCCGGACGCTGGTATTCCAAAAAGTCTATCGGGTGGTCGGGCCCGGGTCCGAACGAACCCCTCACGCACGCCGCCGTCCTCGACCTGTTTGACCAGGCGCTCGCGCGAGACGGTTGGCCGGACCCGGAGAACGATGGAGACGAACCCGGTTTTCTCCACCGCCGGAACGTGTCCTCCCCATTCTGGGCGCACCTCCATGGGATGTGAAAAATGCGTTGAAACGTGGCATCGAAGCGGTTGGCTAGGACGGCAGGGAGGCGTCCCGAGAGCCAGTGACGAAGCGTAGCAGAAAGGCTCACGAAGCATCTGGATCGCGCAAACTAACAGGGTAGCTGTTGCACGACGTTAACTGGGAAGCTTCAGGACGCTTTTCAGCGAGACGACCGTGGAGGGCGCGAAGGCCACTCTACGCGCGCAGCTGTCCTCGGCCTTTTCGACGCGGCGCTTGCGCGAGGTCGGTGGCCGGACCACGCGGTGGTGGATGACGGACCGCAGTCGTTGTGATTCCGGAGTCTGTCTTGCCACCCTTGGGCACGGATCACGAGGGATCAGGAAATGGGTGGTCCGTCGGGCAAACGGCACAAGGCGGTTTAGGGATGTATGTCAACAATGACCTGGCGGGACGGTAGTTTGGACGCCGTGGTTACCATACAGGAACGAGGGTGTTTCAAAAGATGGTCGTGGACTGGTATCTAGTAGGAAGAGGTAGAGACTAGAATGACGCGTACAGGGCGTCGGGCATATACAGTCATGTCGTTTGGCGAAGCACGGCACAACGTTCAAGTTTGCACAGTGAGCGCAACCTGAAGGGCCAGTGGTATGTCACAACGAGGTAATATTAATGGTTTAGTAGTATCTTCAGGCTCGTTCCTGCCCATCGACACCTACAAGTCGAATAGCATAGCGTGCGTTCTCGGCAGGCGGAAAAGAATAACGCGCCTGAAAACGGTGGACCCCGTTAAAGCGAGGATTAAGCTCAAATCCTCAGTGGAATAGCGTCAAGTCACCAACTACCATGTAGACAAAAAAAGACAGAGAAAAAACTTCACTCCATCGCAAGTATGAGCACTTAGGGAATCGAACCCTGGGCGAGTCGATGACATCACTGATACACCATTGATGCTTGACTTAACCGGACCAGTGTACCTAGTGTACCTAGGACTGCAACGACGGTTCCAACGTTACTCACAGCCTTTCAAAGCACTAGCTCCTCCATCTCGGCGACTCGCGCCACCATCCGACCGCGACTCGGGGCCCATCCAAGCCGACGTGACCTTATTCTGTTTAACAGACACGGTGACAACCCAGCAAGCAACGACGCGGTGCTATGAGCCGCCATGATCTGCGAGCGTCACACCATCGCCTGTTGGGACAGGTCCGTTGGCAACCCCGGTGCTCAGACTTCGAGCGACCGCTTGTCGATGTGGTGATCGTACTGCGCAGATTACCCTGGGGTCAGTTTTCTGTCAAACAACTGCAAGAACGCCACGGGACTCGACCTCGCTGTCGCCTTCCGTCGGGTCGCACTTCGTCTCCTCGGTCTTGTCTATCCGGATGGCGATGGCGTTGAAACGCTCGGCCTGTGGTAAGCACAGACAGAATGAGGAACGGCATGTGGCGGAGAGCGGCGGGGTGGGGGAGCCTGAGGGAAAGAGGGAGAACGTACGGGGCCGGCGGGGTGCGCGAGGTTCGACGCCAGCGCTGGGCTGGGATGAACAGCCCCGAGCGAGATGGGCGCCTCGCTCCTCGAACCTTTGCGCATGCTCTTGCGTGCGTTGAGTGTCGCCATGAGCGAGTTTGAGTATACTGGCGGTGACGGTGGGATCAGCGATACCCGTCCGAGGCTGTGAATGGAGCATGGTGCTTACGACGACCCATGAGGAAATAGAGGCATATGTAAACGAAGGTGTGAGGGAGCACGAGGAACGTGATCAAGGACGTGACCGCGCATATACTGGGACGGAAGCATCCAGTGGCAATGCAGGGTCTCAGCGACATCCTAAGATCATCTATACGACGGAACGCTCACCTCGTCAGGAGCCCGGTGCTGATGGTGAACGTAATCTATCTCCTCTGTGAGCACATACCGATATCGGAACGGCTACGAATAGACGATTACTCACCAGCCTGTTGATCATCGTGTTCGAGCTGGACAGCCCCGTTCGCGACTGGCGGAGGATGGTGCACAGGATGGCGGCGATGATAACGTCGGGCACGGCGGAAAAGACATTGATGCATACAGAGAGTGGCTGCGGAAGCGCGGTCAGCACGAAAACGCGTCCGGCTACGCGAAGGCGATCAGACCAACCTTAACTTTGGCCAGGTCCGCAAACGTCGCGAGCCGCGAGAGACTAAAGGACAGGGGAACAAACGTTGTCAATGACTGCACAAGCCCATGAGCACGTCGGAAACGTACGCGACAATACAGTACGCTATGGACACACCAAATTCGGTGAGAACCATGGCGGCCTATAAGAGAAATGTGTGAACAAACCAGGACCAAGCCATTCATATACCGTATATCTCGCGGGGAACAGAGATTCGTACCACGGGGATGACGAGGACCAGGTTTCCCTTGCTTAACCTCCATACGCGAACCGTGAAGAAGCTGAGGCGATGGTGAGTCGAAGTAGGACAGGTACAGCATGAGAGTGGGATCAGTCACCCTTGAACAAGCAACCCGGTGATGGCTTGAAATATTAGCTCGATAAGCATGGTCTTAACGAGCAACTGAAGGGCGTTCGTGTTGCTGAACTGGGTGATTAGGTACCAGTATACTTGGTTGACGATCAGCTAAAGATCTCAGAGCGACGAACAGACGACAAAGGCGGCGTACTTGAATGGATGATCAACCCTTGGTGGATTGTGTCTGACGTTGTGACTGCGGCCACCTAATAGATGTTTTAGAAAGAAGCCTTTTACGAAAGGCAAGAGACGAGAAATTACAAGCAGCTTGATGGCGAAGGGGTCATTCGGGTAGCGGGTGTAGTAATACAGCACCTGCGAACAGGATACTAGGCCAAAGAGCATTTATGGCGTGAATACTTGCTTTTTGAATTGCGGAGGCCGAGAGAAGCACTCACCACCCCAGAGACTGGTCAAAGCGCTGTCAACAATCCATCGGGGTGATAATCAAGGAAGGACTCACGCAGCAGAGATGATCACGCCGAGGAGCAGCGCGCCCATGCTATTGAAGGTGACGTGTGCGCATCAGGAGCAAACTTCGTTTACGCCGAAGGAGGAGGATACAGACGTGTCGTCGATAGCAGCCATAGCGGATAGATGGCGAACGGAAGGTCGGGGGAGGAGAGCTTGGATCCGGCCTGGAGATAGCATCCTATATGCGCTGGACGCCATGCGCTCCGAGTCGCCCAAATTCTTTGTCATTTGGCGCCATGGCAGGCCGGCGGTGCCACAGCGGCCTTCGCGTGACAGAACCCTCCTGCCCTTCTCTTCTGTGGAAGGAAACACGATGAACGTTTACATGAGACCCAAGTACTCAAGTATGAGCTCACCTTTTTGTAACGTTCACCAAGAGCGAAGCACGAACCTACGGGAAGCATTAAACAAAGTCCCAATCAAGGCGCCTCGCACACTTGCTCTGGCACCCGGGTATATCGACATCGTGGGTATCGGGGTATAGTGTCCTCCTCAGCGCCTGTTGTCGGAATTTTCACTAGAGAACAAGCTTCTGCCACCGAAACCGCAACGGGATGGCCGGTATCATTTTTCGACTCATGCCATCCATCTTCCCATCTATGCTCGACACTTTCATCTCCGAGTCGGGCTCGGAAAGCTCGGACTTCCTCCGCGAGCGCTTTAGGCCCTCGTAAACGTCATCGGGGCGTCGGGTTATCTCCATCCAACCACCAAAATCGTTGCCTGGGGTTGGATAGACACCCGATGTCGATGCTAGTTCAAGAAGCTCGAATACCCCACAGTGATATCACCGGAAGAGCCGCGCGCGACGTCTCAGCTGGCGTTGCCTGCAGTCTGTGCCTAGGTTGACTTGGAAGCATTTCGGGTCCGCATCGACCTCGGGTATTCATCCGACCTGAGCGGATTTTGTCGGCGGCCAACTTGTGAGAGACGCTGAGCAGGTTTTCACCTGTGTTACACGGACAAGAAGATGTCCTTGGCGAGGGTAATGCACCGCCCACTAACTTCGGATCGCGGCTTAACCCCATGGATTTGCTTTTAGTTTCGAAGCCAATGTCAACTTGTTTGTCACTCTCAACACCCTCCCGGCATCCAAACAGCGCGCGCCATAGACGCCACTTCACACCGATTCCTTGCCCATTCCGCGAGAAGCAACCTCTCGGAAAGGGCAGGGAAGCATCGACGTGGGCTGCATACAAATAACCCACGCGGCGGGCCACCTCCTACACCAGCCTGCGACCGTGATATGTTCTGCCTTCACGGCGTCATACGAAGACAGCCAAGGGAAGGAAGTGACGAGAAAGAGGGTATAAGAACATTCGAAAGGCAAAGGTCGAAGAAGGCAGACCTCAAAAGGGATAAAACGTACCGCCGACGCAAGCTAAATGCAATGTTCAGAGAGACCGGAGCGCACCACATTCGGATTCCATCTGTGAGATCTGACAGAATCCCAACTCCCAAGGCAGCGTTGCCCTCGTTCTACTCCTCTCCCGTTCCAACTTGAAGCAAGGCCTCTGGCTGGGAGTTGCATCGGAGCCTCTGCGCCTGTGGTTTATTCAGAGCCAGTGTTCAGTTGATGGAGGCAGAATACAGTATTGCGTCGGAAGGAAAATGAACGGAGAGGAGACTCTTGTTGCCAGAAGACGATCCTTTCAGTCGTACCGTCAGTGATTTTCGCCCCCAGCGAAACTAAGCGCCAGAGATTTCCCACACCATCCTCGCCTGCACACATTCTTTCTCCGCTCATGAGACATGCAGCTTAATTGCATGGCCCTGCCCCTCAGCGGATCGTTAGTTCAAATGTCACAAGCACCTCATGAGAATATTTAACACGCGGGGTCTCGCGTAATTTCGAACAAAGTACCATGAGACATTGCCTACAAACTATTTTCGTTGCCAAAACCCTTCACCAGCATTAATGGGGTAGTGGTAACCTGGGTCGTTGCCATCGACCCGCCGGGGGTTCGATTCCCACTTAATGCATCCCGGTCTTCGTTGTTAACTTTTTTTTGGTCCAAAGGAGTAGCCAAGCTCAAGGACCGATGGATGGCACTTCGCAAGGTGCGTCACGGTTTGCGGTCTTCACCTTCATCCCCATCATCTGAATCTTGGTGAGGGACGCGGGATCCTGCGTCCAGAACTTGGCTGTGATCTGGGCACGGACTGGGATGGCACTTTCAAAAGCGTAGCTTGTGATCTGTCTCGCATCGTACTAATTGATCACCGGCAGGCTATCGTCCACTCAAGGTCCTCCTCAAAGTAAAATGCGGCAAGTTACCGTCAGCCGAGCTCCGAGTCAGCCTTAAGCTTCATGAAACATAAACTCCGGGCCTCAGACCACTCAGGATCGTGTGGAAAGCAGGACTGAATGCTTCCCACTTCCCTTCTGGGTCACTCGTCGCAATATTTCACGCATTCAAGCTCTTTGCCTACAGAATGACGTGGAACTCGATTTATGAGGTCGGCACCCCGGCCCCAGCCGCCTCTGAGCATTAATCTTGAAATGCTAGCGCGTGGCTGAGAATCACAGGCCTTCTCACCTGAAGAAGCTGGAGTTATACCGGCGATTAACTGTGGCACAGTGCACTGGCCTTTGTGGTCGCCGTCGAAAGGGCTATGTAAATGGGAAGTCGGGACGTAATACTACGAGGAGGCTTACCTGAAACCCCCTGCGCCGCTGTTCGCCGTGCGATGCGAGTTACAGTTATAGGCCACCGCTGGGAAATTCCGTAGTCAACGCCACCGTCCACATTGCGTGTCCATGCGCGCCATGCCCGTGGTTACGAACAGTTGACAGCGCACAGCTCGCGCGCAGCGCTCGACTTGCGCTGTGGCCAACTTGAGTTCAATTCGCCTGCCAATGGGCATCGGCGGCGCGCTGCGGCACCGTCATGCTGGACCCGAGAACGCCGCCTTTTAGCCTCACCCAACACCCACACCCACGCTCCCGCAGCTCGCTGACACCGCGCGCGATACAGTATCTCACTCGTACTATGTAAGCACTGCCGAGAAGTAAGAAGCATATACTGTAACCTTCGTATCCGAGCATTACATCCGTCTGAGTTTACAGCCTAGCGTCCGCGCGGCACGCACGTGTGCGTGTACAGTCCCCAAGAACCAGAACCCAGAGCCCGCACACACTCCCAGAGCCTGCGCCGCGTTCACCCATGTCGGAGCGCGTCCCGCTCTCACAGAAGCGCAACCCCGAACACGGCCGCGACGGCCCACGAGAGCCCGTTCGCGCCCACCGAGCCGGCGGCCGCGTTCGTCGTCTGAGTCGCCGACGCGCTGCCCGCGCTCGTCGCCGCGCTGCCGCTGGTCGTGGCACCCCCACTGCCAGTGGCAGCGGTGGACGCCGCTGGAGCGGTGCCGGAGAGGGGCGCGATGGACGCAGACGCGCCCGAGCCCACCAGCGCCGGGGTCGGCTGGCCGATGGTCGTCGCTGAGGAGGCGAGGGCGACGAACGCGCTGAAGTTGTTCGTCGCGGTCGACGCGGGCGGATTGATCGCGCTGGGGGGAGGGAAGGGTGCAGATGAATGTCAGCAATCGGCAGGGTACACGGCGCGAGGGGACTCAAGGAAGGGGATGCATACCCGACCATGCCGTGTTCGCAGTGGGTGTTGTTGGTTTGGGCGCAGTAGAACCAGATCGCTGTTTGGAGAGGACGTCAGTCGCGGTGATGACGATGACATGGGCGCGGGCGGCGGGACGCACGGTGTGAGGTGTCGGTGATCGTCAGGTTCCAGGATGCGACAGGGGCGCCCGCCGTGGCGGGCCCGGGGATGTAGCCCGAGTCGAAGCCATTGGGCGAAGGCTCGCAAGGGGTGCCGAAGCTTGACTGGGAGACGGTGTGGTTGCTTCCGACGGTGTCGAACACGAAGGTGATGATGTCGCCCTGGCTGGCGGTTACAGAGGATGGGGAGAAGAAAGTCCCCTTTCCAGTGCCGTTGTTTCCGACATGGACCACGGTCTGAGGGGGGGGGACAAGTGATGGTGAGACCAGACAGCTCCAATATGATCGATGCGGATGGCATTACCACAGTCTGGCCAAGGGCGGCAGTGGCCAATGCAAGGGCGGAGATGGGAGCGGCGTAACGCATCGTAAAGACAAAGCTAGAGAGACGAATAGCAAAAGGCCCGACCTGGCGGGGAACAGTGAAGATGGAGTTGAGGGGGAGGGAGACTCGGAAGGTGAGGAATGGTTGGATGTGGACACATGAGTCTAAATATGCGTTGGGCGGAAGAGCGGCTGTGGCTGGATGCGATGTCGTTGGCAGCTCGACAGAAGGCCGCTCGGTGTTTCTCGGTGCATGGTGTGTATGTTACGGCACTTTCTTGATTAGAGCTAAAAACGGATGAGCGAATTAAGACAGCCAATGACACCACGACAAGCGTTTGAGGGACAAGGGCGATCAAACCTGCCGTTTGTGTTCGAGGAAACGGGGTTGGATACTAGCATGGGGTCGTCTCGGCTCTGATTCATCAAAAAAAGAGTCAGACCATGGGACAACCAGTGAACGAGGATTGAACGCGGTCGCCTGGCTTGAGGCGAACTGGATACAATAGGACATAAGGTTACCGTTTTGCGCGCCTTAGAAGCACGGAAACGAGATAGGAACCTACGCAGCATGACCACCGCAATGCGGTTGACAGATGTGAGATGAAACCTGTGAAATGATACGTGCAGGCATCCGTTATGCCTCCGGCCAACAGATGTGTCTGAGAAGAACTAGAGCCGGCGGATGCCACTCAGCTGCTGTGTGATATAAAACGTACCAAGCATGACCGTCGTCGGTGTGCAGTATATAGCGCCACCGATACCGTTCCTGGAAAAGAACTCAAACACTAAATTACGTGACGCTTTCCCGCGAATATGCTCGCCGTTCCTTCTTTATCCCTTCTGCCTGAATGTCTTGAACGTCTTTCAATACAAATATTCGCGGGGCAGGGCTTGGTCGCGACAACAGGTCATAATGGGCAATGTTAACAGCGGCTGCAATGAGCGTCATCGTGTTGAAACAAAGCGCAGAAGCTGATTTGGTATCATGGAAGGCATTGCAGTGGTTCTGCGTGCACTGCTCATCCCAATATGATATCCTCCAAGACTCTGAGGGCCTTCTCGTAGCTTGTGGCCTCCACAATCAACGCAGTAATGCCACCATAGCCCTCCTATTCCGCTGACTGGTCACTGAGTCCTTTGTCGCAGCGGGGAGCCCGGGGTGTAATGATACGATAAAGAACAGGGCTATGTGGATGGAAACCTGCGGTCAACATCGTAGGTGCGAAGTCTCTGCAGTATCATGACAGAAGAATATCCCCGCGCCGAAGCTTCAAGCTACATAGCTGAAGGGCTCAATCCTCCCGCCCACCATCACTAGGAAGCCCCGATATTCATATTCTGTCTCGGACGCGTTCTGCGTCACCGTAACAGAACTCACGCCCAGCCTGATTCTGAGGCAGTTCTGAGGAGAAGGAGCCATCGCAGCAGTGTCGCAGCGCGGGAAAGGCGTCTACAGACCGTTCTAAACCCGCGGGATAGATGGGCCCACCCCCGCCATGTGTGCAGCTCTTCCGTCTACCCCCACAATCCTCACAACCAGTCTCTCTTATACTCAACTCCGCCTGATTGTTACATTCAAGGTACTCGTAGTGAAAGACCACTTGGCAGAATTGGCCATATAATAGTAGGGAGGACGCACCGATGGCTCCGAGGTCATGACACCGATGGTGTGCTGTCCTGCGCGGTTAACCGGTTATATGCCGGAGAACTGTACGCCCAGTCTGCATAAGGTATGCTCCTTCTCCCGGTCATCATTCGAGGCGCGAACGCCAACCAGCGTGTCTGGTGCCTCGTTTGCCTTTGGGAGTGCGACTTGGGCGCGATTTCGCGCTCGTCCCAAGCGCGTTTCGCTAAAGATTGGTGAAGAGGACGGCTCAGCGCGTGAGGAAGACGCCGCCAGTGACGCAGTTATAAGCAGAACGAGGGGTATGCAAGTGAGGAATGGGCAAGAAACGACTCGAGTGGGGAGCGTCGGTCTTCCGTCCCTTTCCCGCCCCCCGAGATTGGAATCGGGCAGTGATCGTCGACGGCCTCCATCTTTCGACCTCCCCCTCGTCCGACGCAGATCCCCTACAAACCACCTGCATACAACTTCATACCCTTGTGAGTTGTCCGACCTTACTGAGCCATTTTTGAGCTCATCGTTTGTACACAGTGCTCCAGATTATCTTCGAGGTCTTCTTGATCTAGGCGCCCATAAAATAATCTCCCCAAACTGTTGGAAACGGTGCGTACAACAATGGGCATTGAATACATACAAGGGCAGTAAGAGTAACACTTGACTCAACTATCCGAGTCTTACTATTTTGCCTTGGCGAGGCGGCGGGCCAGAGTTTGGGGCGGGCAAGTCTGACTGCTTTGTGGGGAGACACGACGAGCCTGAGCTTCCCTCATCACGCTTCCTGCCGCTCCTACTCCAGCCATAGCGGCGGAAATCGCCCGCGTGCCGCAGACTCAGGGTAGCTGCGCTGGAAAGGATGGTCGCATACCGTACGGGAGCTCAAAGTTATCTGGGGCGATGATCGTCCCAGACAACTTCAAGCTATCGTAGTATTCGCCGGCGCGGTTGGCTCCTATTCTGCATACCAACATCCCACCAGGCTAACGAGCAACAAAATGCAGGTTCCCAACCAACGCGCGCGACGGGATGCCCCTCAATGACAAGCTAGGCGCCGCGCTCGCATCCCGCGAGAAGCGCCTCATCCGCCGCAGGCTCCCCGACCCCTCCGCCGATGACCGCCTCGTGGACTTCTTCACCAACGACTACCTCTCCCTCTCCCAATCTGCAGACCTCAGAGTGCGCTTCCTCAAGAAGCTGCACGATGCCCCGCACGTCCTGGGTTCGGGCGGATCGCGCCTGCTGGTGAACGGGCACGGCCACGCGTCGTTCGAGGCGCGTCTCGCGGCGTTCTTCCGGTCCCCCGCCGCGCTCCTCTTCAACTCGGGCTTCGACGCGAACGTCGGCTTCTTCTCGAGCGTGCCCCAGCCGGGGGACGCGATCGTGTTCGACGAGCATATACACGCGTCCGTGCACGACGGCATGCGCGGATCGCGGGTCAGTGCGGGAGCGCGCGTCCCGTTCGCGCACAATTCCGTGTCTGCGCTCCGAGATGTGCTCGAGGGGCTCATCGCGCAGAATTCGCCCTTGAGGGATGGCGAGAGTAGCGTGTTCGTCGCGGTGGAGGCGCTGTATAGTATGGATGGGACCCTCGCGCCTCTGGTGGACATCGTCGAGACCGTGGAGCACCTCTTCCCGAGAGGAAACGGCTATGTCGTTGTCGACGAAGCGCATTCCACCGGTGTGTACGGGCCTCAAGGGCGCGGACTCGTCGCAACGTGCGGGCTGGAGGACCGCGTCTTTGCACGACTGCATACATTCGGTAAAGCTCTCGCTGGGACGGGAGGTACGTTCTGTACGCTGATCATTCTGGAGCAACACTTACGCCGATCGTCTGTAGCTGTGCTGCTGATAACCCCGCTGGTGCGGGACTACCTGGTCAACTACGCCCGCTCGCTGATCTATACCACCTCCCTGAGCCACGCGAACATCATCGCAGCAGACTGCGCCTTCGACCTGCTCGAGTCAGGCGAAGCCGACAAGGTACGCACGCCCTCTCCGTCAAGACGTCATTATATGCGCTGACCACTTGACAAAATTAGCTCTCCAAACAGCTCCTCGACCTCAGCACACACTTCCTCAGCACCCTCCGCCACCAGCTCGCCACGCACCGCATTTCCCCCGCACTCCTCTCCCTCCCACCCCATATCGCACGCCCCTCAGCAGACCTTGCGACGCCGATCATCCCCGTCCTAACCCCGCACCCACGACCTTTGTCGGCGCACCTCCGCGTGCGCGGCTTGAATGCGCGCCCGATCACCTGGCCGACGGTGCCCAAAGGCGCGGACCGCGTGCGGGTGTGCCTGCACGCGAACAACACGCGGGAGGACGTGGAGAGACTGGTGCGGGCGATGGTCGAGTGGGCGGAGAGCTGGGAGATGGCGCAGAAGGGTGTTGGAGGGCGCGCAGGCGGCGGAGAGGTGAGCGTGCAGGCCAAGCTGTGAGGACTTCATCAGGCAGAAAAAGAGCGAAATGAGGGAGCGTTTGTAGCGTAATATTTTGATGCCGTCGGCATGCGCAGAAGGTCAATCTTGCAAGGCTTCGATTTCCTGTGTGCTCGTCTGGAGGAACTCTTCGTACGAGTCCTGGTACCCGGCTACACGCGCACCAACAGTCAGTCATCACGGGGAAAGTTTGCGAACGAGACAGGCAGACGGGTAAACGGACCTGGCGTCTTCGCACGAGCACGGTACCTCGCGACGACCTCTCGATTGTGGCGTATCGCCGCAAGCTGTGCCTGCTTGATCGTTCCTGCATCGAGCATACCTTGTTCATATTTCCCGGTCAGAAAGATGCAGTCGATGTCGTACCAGAGACGTGGACGACGTGCGGGACGTACTTGCGCCCGTCGATTGTCGACATGAGCGTCACCGCCGCCCACGCTATCTTGTGCGGCTCTCGCGCGACGCGGATGATGCACAGGTTCGTGCGTGGGGAGAAGTACTTGACTGTCATTTCCCGTCGTGAGTGCATTCCAGAGGACAAGAGTTAGAGAGGGGGACAGACCGGTGAGAGAGGAACCGACGGCACCCCAGCCGGTGTCGCCGAAGTGGGTGATGACGCTCTGCTTGAGCGCGGCCCAGATATGCTTGCTGGTCGTTTGTTGGTCTGCGGTACGCGATGCTTGCCCGGGGGTGTGGGATGGGACGGGGAGGAACTCGACGAGGAGCCAGCGGTTCTATTCGGTAGTACCGATGAGCCGAGCGGAGTTTGCAGGGAGGGTGCGGGCGACTAACCTTGAATCTAACCATCCGTCTACTATATTGAGGAGAAAAGCTGTACTCGTACTATAAGTACTGGTACTTCGGGTCTTCGTGGTGATGGTTAGTACCAACCCCGAAATGCGTGGACTCGGAAATCCCGTCAACTTTTAAGCGCCATCGGTAAATGCCGAGATTGCGGGTTCGAGCCTGGCAGACGCAAAGTGTTAGATTTTGCATTTGACCGCCACCTGAGGCTTGACCAATGCCCTGGTTGGTCACCTACATCTCTTTGCATGGGGAAAAACTGCAGTACGTGGACACGATACATTTCCATCTGATTGATTGTGCGGTTCGCATACAGGCCGATGGCCATGTAAGGCAGTGAGAGGTAGACAGCAAAGGCCGGCCCCTTAGTGCTTCGGGAAATTGCTTAACGGTGCTTAACGGCTCCCTTAAGCACCGTTAAGTAGGTTCAGCTGCTGTTAAGCAATGTAAGCCCATGGGGAACGGAGAACGGATGAAATAGAAGCGACTACGCTACGTAAGCAGCTCAGGTAGATAAGGGTACCTCGCCGGCTGGGACAAGTGCAAATAAGAAGTGGCAATATGCAATCAAAGTAAGTAGGTGAGATGGTCAGGGTTCCGAACGTTCAACGTTCAGCGTCGTGGGGGACTTGGCTTATTAGCAGATAAGTCGGACATTGAATAGGCTTCCCGATATGGCGAGGGAGGAGCGCTTAAGCGCCCCATCGCGCAGAGCTGTAGTGGCTATGCCAATGCACGTGCCCCACGGCTAGTTTCGATAGTTAGTGTTGTTCCGATTAGTACCGCTCGTCCGCACTCGTTCCCGTAGTCTCGATTGTTATCCGAACACCATCCGCGATGATATCCGTTCACTCACTCCATCAGTAGCTCCTGTTCTCACTCGTATAAGTACTCTGCCGCTCGTTCACTGTATCCTCACCGGTTTTGGGTCACAACCCGCCTCTCTCTCCCTCTCTCGCGCTCGTCACTCTTGCATTGGGTTGCTCCCATTACAAGGGCAGATTGCGTCCACTGCCCAAAAGTCTTGTCGTTTCTCGTTTCTCTTCACAAGTAAGCCCCCTTCGTGTTTATTGACCCTTCCCTTGTTACAGACCATTGGTTTTCTTCTTATTTTTCCCCTGCTCTCTCGTTGACAGTGTCATCCATCCCTACTCACCCTTTCAACCTCGACAACGAGTTCATCGCCGCCTGCTTAGCCGTTCCGGAGCAGGCCCGGAACCGGTCTCCTATCTTCCACACCGGCACGTTCGTCTCCCCGACTGTTTCGGACAAGCTCTCGGACGATGGCGAGAGCATGGCCACGGACGACATCGTCTCCAAGGCGACCCGCCTCACCGACAGGTACCCCAACGCGTACAGCGACTTTTACGGCAGCCGCACTCCCTGTGTCTTCAAGTCTGGCCCTGACTGGCACGTACGCGAGGGCTTTGAGGCCCAGGGCATCATCCGTGAGGCTCGGCCGGTCTACCGTCACGCCATTGGGCGCACTTGGCTCTCTATCGGCAAGCGCATCTACGAAGGTCTCGACTCCATTGGCGTACAGTGGACCTCCATCAATCCCCTCGCCTACGCTGACGCCGGGGAGACCAAGCCCTTCTGCTCTCTCATCCTCTCTATCGGTGTGAAGTCCCACTCCCTCATCTACGACGCCGCCATTGCCGCTGCCAATACCGTCAAGTAGATCCTTGCTGAGGCTGGCTTCCCCGCCATAGAGGTGGCCTTTGTTGAGTAGTTACTCGTTCCGTCGCTGCCGGCCCTAAGCTCCTCTCGTTCGACCCCATCCTCGATCCCGCCCCTGAGTTACGAAAACCCTTCACTACCGCTCTCGGTCTCCCTATCGCGCCCCTCAAGTACCCCCACTACGAGGGCACAGCCGCTCTCTACTTCCGCCTTGGCAAAGATGACAAGCGCGTTGCCGTCTTGACATGCGCCCACGTCGCCCGTCCCCCTCCTGTCTTCGCTGACACGGGCATGACGCGTCGTAACGCAAGCCAGCCTCGTGAGGAGATTGTCGCGCTGGGTAGCATGGCTTACTACAACGCCGTTAATTCCATGATGGGCACCATAGGCGACCTCGTCCGCTCTATTGCAGGCTGGGGCCACACGTCGCGGGAGAGCCCCCGATCATCACCGAGAGGCGTATAGAGCACAGGGAGTTGGTGGCGAAGGCGACCAAGAAGATCGAGGACGTGAACGCGATGCACGACGAGGTTACCAAGCGACGTACCATCCCTGACCAGCGCGTCCTTGGCTTTGTGTTTCACTCCGAGAAGATCGAGGTCTCGGACGAGCCCTACAATTTCACCAAGGACTGGGCCTTGATTGAGCTATACGACAAGAAGATCGATTGGTCTACGTTTAAGGGAAACAAGGTTTACATCGGTACCTCTTTTTCCATATCTTTGTCTACATCTCTTCCACCTCTCGTCTCCACCTCTCGTTTTCTCCATCTCTCGTCGCGTTTTCCATTTCCCGTCATCTTGTCTTCAGTTTTAGCTGACTATTACTTTTCTATTCCTCCACAGGTGATAAACTCTCTTTCGCTGACTGGGGCAAAATAACGTACCCTCAACTCGTCGATCAGCCGAACTACGACTACCCCACGGATGGTCTTCTCCAAGCTTACGGCGTCGTCCAGGACGACGAGATCCGCAAACCCAAGCACCTTGATGTTCACAACGAGAAGTGCCTGCTCGTTGTGAAGAATGGGTTGGCTACGGGGACCACTGTCGGTCGCGTC
This sequence comes from Sanguinoderma infundibulare, assembly GCA_032821775.1. Classification (NCBI taxonomy): domain Eukaryota; kingdom Fungi; phylum Basidiomycota; class Agaricomycetes; order Polyporales; family Polyporaceae; genus Sanguinoderma; species Sanguinoderma infundibulare. Next base: position 73,551 of record JAVLRN010000015.1, on the reverse strand, counting down.
AACGGTCTCGAGTCCTTCACTCGCTCCTACGATGTCCACAGCGTCGCACACACCTCCATCGAGATTGCGGTCTTGCCCTACGACAAGACGCACGGCAAGTTTTCCAATCCTGGCGACTCCGGGTCCATTGTCCTCGCCAGGGATGGTCGCATCGTCGGAATCCTCACCGGCGGCGCAGGCCCTCCCGAGGACACCGACATCACATACATCACCCCCTACTGGTGGGTTGAGCAGCAGATCAAGGCCAAGTACCCCGACTACTTCCTCTACGAGGTCGTCCAGTAGGTGTGCCACGAGCCCGACAAGCTCGACGCGCAGCGGGCTTTTTCTCAGCAGACCTTTTCCTCTCCCCTTCCCACTTCCCCCATCACTATGCTACTGCTTTTATTTTCTCGTCTCGTGTCTTCTCATCACACTCCCCTCCCCCCCTTTCCCATCATGCTTATTCTATCTATCAGCTCGTTGTCGATGCCGACGCCATGGATCGCTGTTTAGGCATATATTTGTAGAGTCTACACACCCTTTTGCAAGTGGGCGGTTGCAAGTGGGCGGACCGCTCGCGCCGCCTTGCCGCCCGCTACCCTGCCGCCATGCGCGTCTGATCTACACATGAGGGTCCTGTCGGATGGGCAGGAGATGGTCGCGCACCAGGGAAGTCTTCTATGGTGTGGACTTGGTGTGAATTAGGGGCTTAGCTGAGACTCGCCTTACTGTGCGACTTGGACTACTGCTCGTGGGGAGCGACACTTGCTTCGGGGTGGGCGCGCGGAATCACTTGCATCGGGTCGCGTCCCCAGACCCGCGCGCGGCGGTCTGCCGGGTGTGGTACGCGGACACGGGTGAGACGTACTGGGTCATGGGCCACAAGCACCTCGTCACCACCGCACCCGACGAGCAAGCTGCTCGCGACCGCCTCAGAGGAGGGGCGTATCTTCCTGTGGAAGGTGAAGACGATGGAGTGGATGGAGATTATATATGCTCTCCGAGCTGCAGACGCATCCCTGCACTCGGATCGCGATCGCGACTGCCACGTTCTCGCAGGACGGGATGCAGGTCTTTTCGGCCTGGGTCGTGCTCTCGACCGTCATGGTCCAAGTTCGGGATTCAATTGGCGGAGACAGGATGATGTCGCTCGAGGGGCACCGTGCGTCCGTGCTCTCGCTGTGCTTCTTCCCGGACGCGACGTACATCGCGTCCGGATCGAACGACAAGGCCGTACGGCTGTGGAGGCTCCGCGATGGGTTGTGTACCTCGACGTTCGCTGAGCACAATTCTGGGGTCGAGCACCCTTTTCCCCAAGCGGCGAGACGTTGTGCTCCGGTGCGTGGGACGGGAGCGTGGTCATTCGCCAACTTCGGCATCTTGTTGCACGGAGGAATGCATGATGAAGGACGGCTTTCACCCGCCCTATGCTTTCGCGTATAGTTAGATACAATCTAGTGCTTCAAATTACATGGTCGCGATAGATACAAGATACAGGATTACCGCAGTATTCTAGGGTAGTGGCAGTTAAGGCTACAACGAGTGTGGAGAACAAAGTGTACGGAGAATGAAGTGCAGGGAAGGGTTAGATGGCGACGCCTACAAGCTCATATGTCAAGAAGGCTTGGTTGTCCTCTACGACTTCGACCTTCTGCAACGCGAGCAGAGGTCAGCCCCTACGTGACGATGGTGTGTTAGCACGACTTACTGGAGGACTAGTTACGAGCGGTCCTTGCATCTCGAAAGTCAGCGTCTCTCGACGATGTTTCAAAATTGTGCTCGATCGTGCGGCCCTTGTTGAACTGGGGCTCGGGTCGTACTTCAGGGACTGTCGAGTGTTCAACCTGAGACGGGGATGGGTCAGGGCTTCGGCTGTCTTGGGAAGAAATAAAAGGAAATGCTGCAACTGCAACTCACGCGGCGAGCAGAGAGTTGGCGTACACTGGGTTCGCGTTCAGTATTCCGCATCGCAGCCGAGGCATCTCAGAACTCTGTGCTTACGTTTGGTGGAAACGATCCCAAAGGAGGCATAGATCAGGTTATTTGGGAAGAACAGGGACTATGCACATGCGCGTCAATAGATGAGGTATGCTTTTGCCAATGACCACTCACAAACAAAAGAGACAGCAGATTGACAATGCTAAGACATCGTGACATTATGCTCGTCAATTCCGGCTCGAAGTGGTTCGAAAAACGAAGGGTCGCACCCTGTTAGTAACCCTACGGAGAACCGATGAGCAACAGATAGCATAACCCAAAGACGCAGATTTCGCACCAGTATTTACGGTGTACAAAATGAGGGTGTCCACGATCTGGTCCATTCTAGAACCAGCGTTAGCACAGTTGATCAAAAAGATATGCAGGCAATTGGTAACATACCGCCTCACGCCGGTGTGTTTCGTCCGGAGTATATTGACGAGCACGCCAGTCAGCAAGCCATCAGCCAAGAAGGCTAGGCCTGCACCAACAGAGATAAGCCACTGTGAACAGGACCGGTCAACACGGTCTCACAGACTTGGCTTACGATGCATACCGTGTAGTGTCGGAACCCCAAAAATCCCGACGAGAAAAACCTTCCAGATTATCGAGGTGGGTACTAGAGTTTATACCACAGAACTTCCGGAACGTACGCTTCAGCAGTTGCGGCTATATGCATGATCAGAACAGAGGAAAACTGATAAAAGGGTGAGTTTGCTTACTACAAAGGAAACCTAGGGCGAGCGAACGAGACCGCAAAGGCTCAGTTTGAATTGAGCGTCGAGAGATGACGAGTGGCTCACCAAGCTCTCCTGCCAACAAAACAAACTGATTCCCCTGAGTTGGTTTCATGAAGCCTTTTCTTTTACGAATCTACTCACTACAAATACAACGACGACTCTGTACTTGCGACCGCCAACTGCACGACACGAGCGTAAATGAGACGTCCGTCCTGAGGGAGTGGGAGGTTATGACTTACGCAAAAATATGCGACGAGCGAAGAAGCTGCGAGTAAAATGACGTTAGTCTTCAATGGTCTGATTTGAACACCTCGGATCCAAACCTCTGGGACGGGATAATGATGAAACCCTGTTCAAGTCGGGCAAATAAGTACCGGACGGGGAACGTGAGGGCGATAATATGAAAAACTCACAGTTGTCGCACTCAGAAGCTAAAGTAGACTCATGTTAGATTCAGCGGTCGCAGTCAATAACCGAGTACTCACACTCATAGACCTGAGGGGCGGGGCCACCGCCAGTAGGAATAAATATCAAAGACGATGCCATGGTGATTCTGCAGTCTGGACGCACCAAACTCCGGAAAGCATATCGGCAGGATTGGTATAGTTGGTGACGAGGTAATGATAACTGTATCAATATGAGGTCCTGATCCCTGTCTTATAAGAAGGCGACGCACCAAATGTGCATGCTTAGCACGATGTGGAAGGTTTCTAACAAACTGTACGACCGCGCTGTCAGAACTGTTAGGTGAACAGCAGGGATCGATCATACAGAGTAGAGGAGACCTGTGAGATAGCGGGATCAAAAGATATCTCCGAATGAAGTGATGTGGCTACTCACCAAAGACTTGGTCCAACGGCTGTCATCGGGGTATAATCGGAAATACCGGTAACATTGGTGGACGACCAAACCATACAACCTGCCAAACGTTCCGGCATCGAGAAGCATAATAAACGATTATACTCACGTGAGACCTACAAATGTGCCGACGAGGATGGCCCCCAAGCTATTATCGAGAGGTGGAATAGGGTACACCGAAGGGAGAGGACTCGAAGACGTGAGCGGAGCCATGGTGCAACCAGTGCAGGCGCAGAGGGTGCCCAAACGTCGAGACGGGTGTTTATATCACCCCAGCCTCCCAACTGCCGGTACGTTTTAGGTCGTGACGTTTATATCTAGGTTTGACGGTTGTTCTGGATTGACCTGATTGTCAGATTCGACGGCACAGAAGGTTTGCCAGGCCAATGTGAAGCGCCAACGAGTTTGGCATGCTGGGGGAGGGCAACGACATCTCAGTCGCGCAATGCCCTGTAGATAGAAATGCAGGGAGGACCTGACGTTCATGAATAGCCCATCTGTTCTAAAAGATTTCTCCGCGAATGCGGTCAGGCGACGAGAAGATCGCGGCATTGTAGCGAGTGGTACGAGAGGAACCTTGCGGACCGAGGGACCGCACGGTCCCCAGCACTTTGACGGTGCGTGTGCTAGCACTTGCGCTCGATTCCCTAAACATGGCCGCGAGAACTCTCTATGTCAGTCGCCCCTCGCGGCACACATCTGAACATCAACCTTACCATCAGGGAGATCTTTCACGTGAAGGCAGTGTAGCCTATCCGCTATCGGTGTATCCAAGGAGATCCCGGCCTGTGCACATGTGAGACGGCGCCGCTGTGGGTTGCCAGTGCGTAAAGGATCCGCCCAGGTCGAAGTTGGAAACTTGTTCATCCAACCTTCATCGATTCGGTAGAAGGAATGACGGTGGGAACGCGGCACCCCGGTGCGCCTTCGCCCAGGCTGACGCCATATCCCTGATCTAGAGGAGATTAAAAGTCGTTTGTTTCCTGCGTTGAGGAGGCATGGCATGTCGCCGGGACGAACCTAATTACCATCGTACTGGATGACATCATGATGGTTTCGGTTGAAGCACTACTTTCTACGTGCCAAGGAGCGGCGCTTGCTGAGCCATCTTACATCACCAACAAGATTGAAGTATTGAGCCCAGTGTACCCGGCACAGAAGGAAGGGTTTTCATCGAGTGTCAGGCACCAAGAGTATCCAGGATCACTCACCACAATGCGGTTCATACCACACCCCAGATCAACCTACGCGCGCCTTGACGTAAGTATTCCACCGCAAAATCACTAGGATTGGGACCCAGAGATGATATGTGATACGTCAATGCACTATATGTACAACGGCGCCAGGGGCGCGCTCTCTATGTAAATACGTAGGCGACAAGCTACAACAGACGAAATGCGATGCGATGCGTGGAGCGAGCGACAAATACATATCATAGTGTGCGTTGCAGGAATCTGTGCGAGCAGTCATGATCAAACAGATGAGAAGGAAGGAAGGAAGCGTGCGATAGAGATCACACAACAAGCGGGTGGCGTGAGATGCATAACGAGCGCGTCATACCCGCACGCGGGACATAGAAATTATCAGAGCGAACGAACGGATAATGAAAGAACGAAGAGCGAAGAAGGGAAGGGGCCACGGGCGGATCACTAGCGGGTTGAGACCACACGCATCGAATCATCACCGGGGAAAGCTTGCGCCGGGCCCTGGCGTGGGTGGAAAGAGGGAATCGTCGACGTCGGCCTGCTGGAGGAACTGGTCGATGAGCTCGCGCCAGTCCGCCTGCGCGACTGCGTCGTGCCAGAATTCGGGCGACTTGTGGTCGACGACCATCGGCGTATGGAGCGGCTCCAGCCCGCCGCCGTTCATCCAGCGGTCGACGCTGTCCCCGTTCCCGTATCGCTGGAGGACGATGGTCGGCGTGATGCCGTTGGGTGACAGGAACGACTGCGGGGATGGGGAAGGGGATGGGGACCGCAGCGCGGCTCGTGAAGGTTGCCGTGCGCTGAATGTTGTCGTCGCGTAGGAAGGGCTGTCCACCGGGGACGCGGTGAAGGAGAACAGGGAGTCAAACGGGCTCTCTTCGTCCGACGACGACGACGCCAGGTCGACATCAATGAGCTTCAGACGGTAGCGCCGCGACCTGTGCGCGACGAACTGTTCGGAGGCGAGGTTGAACAGCGGATCCTGCTCCACGTCTGCGTCGCTGCCAACAGAACACATTCGCTCCCGTCAGCTTTCGCGTCACTGCGCGGAAGGCGGTGGGAACTCAGTTGCGACGTACTGCGGCAGGGACATCTGCGGGGGTGAAGTGCGAATGGTGCTGGGGCCCGCCTTCGCTTTCCATGTATCAGTGAAGTGCGTCCGTTTCGCGCTCTTGGCAGACGTCATACTCCCGGCAGATTTGGGCGAGCACGCTGAGCGGGGCCCGTGCGGCCGACGCGACGGCCGGTCGGGCGAGTGCATGTTCGTGTTGATCCTCGCGAGCATTATGCGCGGGAGTGGGCGTGCTGTGGCCGGGTCGCGAGCAGGGTAGAGGTGCGGAAAGTAGTAGTGGGTGAGGCTCGGATGCAGGCCCAGGGACCGCCTGTTGTTTGGGGAGCACGCCTGGGACCGAAGCCCGAGCTTTTGAGAGGGGGAGTTTGCGCGCCCAAGGGCTTGATATCGGCAGGTGAAGATGGAGGCGATATCAGAGAAGTCATAGGGGATCCGGCGTTTGACGTGGGAGCACCAGCGGGGGATGTTAATGTGAGCGCGGAGCCTGACTCTAACTGGCTCATGGCGTGGGTGCGGCTGGCGAGTGACAGCGGTGGCGCTCGCGCGTCGTGCTCTTGTACGAGTAGTGGACCAGACGTCAACACTGTGCCCACTGCTTTGCTTTGATGATTTCCCCCGGGGGATTGCGCAGAGAACTGCGCGCGCTGTCTGTGCACACGCGCCCCAGTTGGTTAGTAGCTTCTCTCCGAGAACGGCGACAAGCTCTTCCCATCCACACACACAGTAAGGCTGTACTTACCCACCCGGGCGTGAGCATCCACATTCTGCGGTGATCCTGCTGTCTTCAGTCGCGCTAAGCGAGTGCTTCCATCGTGTTGTGATAGTCCTTCGTTTGTAGAAATCGCCTACAACATCAACTACGTCGATATTATACCCGGATGTTGGCCAGGATGCGTAATGCGAGGAAGTGGACCATCACTGTCGAAGCTCACCTGTGTCACGGTACGCTTGATGAATATGATGCAGCCTGTCCGGGAACGTCAGGCGGATCGGCGCCTCTCAGCACGTGCAGATGGATGCGGTCCCGCCTGCAGTGCTCCTAGCAGCACCTTCGCCGCTACTCCGCCGAGGCCACAAACGGAAGGAATGCATGGACGTCGGGTTGTACTGTGGACGGCGGTAGCCACGTCATGATCAACGACAGCAAGAAGGGCGGTGTCTTCCCCGAGGACACCGCATGTTACGAGTCGCATTCGGTGGCGCGCCAGATGTCGGTCCGAGGTCGACATCCCGTCGGTTTTGGCAAGTAGATAGCCTCTGTACCTGACAGGGGAGGATGTGTTGGCCAGGCCAGGCATCTTGCACGCTCCGGCGGATGACGGAACGAAACCTGAGCGATGAATGGCACGACAGAAGATTAGTAGACGGGACTACCGGATGTGGCTAAAGATGCAGATCGTCACGAAGGAGGATTGGATGCCGGCTCCGGGTCCATCTGTGGTGGCCGGTACGGGAACCGCGGAGCTGCTGGCTCCTTGACATGGCGCATGTGTGTCGAGTGGGAGTATGAACCAAATTTTGGCGTACGCCGAGTCTGGGAGGGACGGTATGTCAAGATAAGTAGAGTTGGTTTCCTGTTAAGGACACGGGGACCTCATGACTTACAGCGTCGACTTCGCCATCTGGATGAGGGGCCTAGGGAGCAGATGTGTCAACGAGTCTATAAACGATTGCTCAGCTCGACGGGGGGTGAGCAATATACCGAACGAAGGTTGCGGCCGCGGAGCCGAGTATCCGAACTCGTAGGTACTTCAATGTGGCCTTCTGTGATTTGTCCAAGAGGCGTCTGGGTGTAACGAATATGACGGCTGGGCCTAATATAATATAATGTAATGCACGTCAGGTGGCGCGTCGGAAGATACGTTGGAAGATAAGTTGATTGTCAGCGTGTAGATTTATAAACGACATTCAGACGAACGTACGGTACCTCGGATTTGTGTGCTTCTCATCATCAAACATGGATCACAACATGGAAAGATTCTTGCTAGAGTTAGTTGTTCCTGGAAGCTACAGGTGCGAATGCCACCCCGGTCCGCTGAAGCGAAACGAGAAGGCACCGGTACCGCAAAACCACTACAGTTGCAACCTAACGGTTCAAACATAGAACAAATGACAGGTACAGCATCGGCTTCCACAGCCTAATATTCAAATTTGACAGTCGAGACCAAGCACACAATGCGTTTGTGCGAACCTGCTCCATACAAAACACGCGCTCAGAGTCGCAGTAAGACGTGCAAGGGAAAATGCTTGCCTTTAGGTCCATCCAAACCTCGCCCCGGTTTCGCGCGGTGTCAGGTCGATCAAACTGTACGTCAAAAAGTCATAACTCACCTTGTACTGGTCATCGTGAGACTCTGACAACCATGTCGATGCCATGTGCGAAAATCGAGCATGACGAGTGGGGCGAACCTTGTGCGTTGAGTCCTCTGGGAAGAAGAGGTGCGAGTTGTGGGTTGTGGGTTTTAAAACCCCTGTGTATCCCACAGCTCGATGCAACATTCAGTCAATCAAACCCTTGAGTCTATCAGCCACAACTCACCACCGAGTTCGCAGTCCCTTCAGGAATGCAATTTTTACAGTTGCTCCTGGAGGAACGCGCTCCTGAGATCCCCTGGGCATTAGCACACCATCATTCCGCCTGACTCAAGTTGCTCGAAGTCAACTCGACAGTCTTTGTACACCGCGCGTGGGAGCATGCACAGAGGCGAGTGTCGAACGCCGTTCCTTGACATGGGACATTGATACCAAACGCCAGAGGCCACACCGCCGATGTGACAAACTAGGGCAAATCAAAGGTTCGATAAGGTGATTATATGTTGTACTGGAAAGAAGTCAGAGCTGGCGCGATATGGAAAGCTTGGTCGAGGTGCTCACAAGTACATTTGAGTAGGGAGTGCTCGTGGGCGTGGGTGTCGTCATAACGGAGATGGTTTCTCGGATATCGTCTATACCATCCTACTGCCGCTACTCAGCAAGGGGTCGAGGTACACCGCACAATCTCTTAGGATGAAGAGGATGCCTACGCGCAAGTCTATGCCCATGCAGCAGGGGTAGGCTACCTGTTCCTAGCAGCATTAGCTTGGTTTTGGGCCTGGGCCAGGACCCCTTGTTGCTGCTCCGCAAGGACCCGCCGTTTGTTAAAGTAGTCGATCTGGGTAGCGCAGCACGCGGTGAGCTTGGACATCGGAACGGCGTCGGGCGGGACACGCACCCAGCTTTTTGCACAATTGCGCTCGTATGTCGCCTTGACGGCCGCGCATGCGTTGCCCTCATCTCCAGGTTTTACGACATTGGCAGCATCCAGACAGCCGAAGTATGCGTCCCGAGTTTCCCAGCACTTCTGCCTGTCCGTCCGTGATGTCGGGTCCGGTGCGTTCGAGTTCTTGCTGCCAAACCAGCCCATTGTGCCAGAGAAACGAAGATGGAGGAGGAAGCGTCGAGGACGTCGTGGTCGATGACGAGGAGTTTGTGGCCGTAATTTCCCGCACCTTACGTTAATTACAGGATATGTCCTTTTTTGGACATAGCTACGTAATCGGGGCGGACTGGCGACTCTCGCGACCGTGTCCAACAGCGACGGCCCTCATTACTACACAACCACCTGCTCGTCGCTCATCGCAATCCTGGCTCTGCTTCGACGGCGACTTGCACGACGCTGGCCAGATGGCGTCTTCGTCCACTCAAACGACGCCGGCACACCACCACCCTCTATCTCAAGACGAAGTGCCGTCGCGGGGACGGAGGTCGCGCGGTAAAGCAAGCGAAGACAGTCCACGGCCCCAGACGGATTATTTTGCCCTCAAGGCGAAGCTGGACAGCGCATCGGAGGAGCAGACGAGGTACACGAATGCGAACTGGGACGGAAGCGTGCGTGGGCACGGGAAAGGTGCTCGAAGGTGAGTACAATCCGTCCATATTCCTGGCGTATTAGAAGAACGTGCTCGTGGTCCCATCGCGACTAGCTCGCACTCCGGGTGATTCAGTGTCCAATCCCTTGCCGGATATGTTGCATGTCGCGGTCGTAATTTCTGGGGGTCGTGATGGGTCCGTTGACGCGCGCGCGTTGAATTTTGGGTGATGCTTTCATGCATCTTGAATTCAAGTGCGCGTTACCCGCAAATATACGACACGTTTGTCTACTTGCGAGGGCCGCGACTCGGTGTGAGGACGGAGTCGCTCGTGAAACCTATACAACCCGGCCTGTCGTCGTCCCGCATGCTTCCCCAACTTGGGGTGCAATGCTCAGTGACCCATTTTTGCCTAGAAATCTATATTTTTTTTGATGACATGAAATATTCGACGCTTTGTTCGCGCTCACGGTGTTGCGTGGAGGACGATTCGGTCACACGAGCAAGTGGCGGGGACCCATGCATCTACGGATGGACATATTTGCACTCGTTTAGGTGCACGTCCTTGAGTGTTAGATGCGCGTCGGCACCGCTTGCGTCGGACGCAATGCACCATATTATGTTGCCCAGGAGTCGATGACAGAGTTTATGTCGCGACAGGCTGTAGCTTTGACAATGAGTGGCTCCACTAGTAGTTGCAACAGATCAGCACGCCGGAAGCCGAAGAACTGACCTATCTTGTCTTGTAGGTCAGTGAAACCACCCCCACTCATTGTGGTGGAATCATCAAGCGACGATGGCCCGATGCAGGCGCCCAAGTACGAACTCTTGGACGGCCTCATTTCGGGCGACCATCCTCCTTCGGCTACTACGAAAATCTTGTCTGCTAAATGGCATGACTTCACGGACGACGCGATCCGCTCTGCGGTTACGACTTACGCAACCGCACCTCTACTCAGCGACTCTCCCGACCACCCTTGTTACGCAATCATCAGGGTCCTCTCTTCCGCCGTCCACAGTCTCACGCGAGCTCGGCAAGAACTGGAGGAAAGCAGACGAGCACTGTTAGAGAAGGAGGCGGCGAGGAAGGAGCGTGCGCAGCAACTTCTGCAGGAGCTCTCCGCTTCGGAGAAGGACATCGGAAATCGCGTTTTTCAGTCCTTATTTCCGGACGATGACGAAGTCTCGCATCAGGTTCATCGGATGCAACGACAGCAGAGCTCGATGGTAAGCATTGACCATTGCTCCCAAGAAGAAATTGACCTCATTATTTCCAGTCTCTCGCCGAGTCGCTTACGGAAGCGATCGAGGACGAAGGGCCAATCTCGTCTAGTGTCCCGAAGGATGACGCCACCCCGATGGCCTCTGCGCTCACTGTACCTCCCCCGCCGCAACCATCTACCACTGTTGTCACAGCGCAAGCCTTGCCTGCATCACCAGTCGCCCATGCAAGTGCTGTTGAAACACTTCCGAACGTAGAAATAGAGCACAACCATACCGTAGACGCGTCGGAGGCGACTCTCGATGCCGATTCCCGCATCTCAAGTGACAATACAGCGAAGACCGATCGCTCGCTAGGAGATTGGATGGGTACTTGGTGGATCAAGCCCAAGGGCAGGAGTCGAACTCTACAAGTCCCTCTACCTGCGGAGGACGCGTCCGACGAGTCGCGCAAGAATTCGCCTCGCCTAGATTCCCAACCACTTCCCGGTGGCGACGTGCCACCTATGCCGTCTGTACCACGCACCCCAAGGAAGGAGTCGTCGACGACGAAACGGAAACCATCGCGGAGCGTCTTCGGTACTTTGGGGTTCTCCATTTTGAACCCGTCATCTTCCTCCTCTGGTGCACTCATAGGAAAGAAAAGACGCAACATGTCTGTCACGGATATCACCAGTCTCGATCCTCCTCCAGAGCGACAGGACGTTCCCTCCGTCAAGTCGGCCCACGTGTCACCCACGAGTAGCCCCCTCCTTGCTCCCAAATCGATCCTTTCCGAGCTCACATCACTGGCGTCCAGCACCTCTCCGTCACCGAGTCTCGTAGCAGCAGATGAGAAGCCCCCTCAAGGGACATCTCTGCGCGCTATCATCCAAGCAACGCGCGTAATGACCTCCGATGCCAGCAGCATCCTGGCCGATCAAGGTCGGGAGACAAGCCCCGTCATCGCGCAACTGGCATTCGAACTTGTACGTAACGCGCGAGAAGCAGGGCTTGACTTCCGAGAACGACCAAAGGAGAAGAAGGAGCGAAAGGCCAACGGCATCGAGAGGCGTGATGCTCGCCCATCTCTTGTGGTGGATGTGGACGCTACGCCAACTCCATCTCGCATTCTCACGGTACAGGTCGGAGGGCGGCCCGCGCTCAACAGTCGCAAACCCAGCGTCAATCTCCCATCCTTTGCTTCGCCCCTGTTCGGATCTTTTGCGATCCAGCAGCAGAAGAAGCCATTGGGCAGTACCGACAGCGGCCAGCAAAACTCATCGAGCGATGCCTCTCAAGGGAACTTATCCGCGGCGGTGCCTCAGGCGACGAACAAACCCAAAGCGGGATCGGTGCCTCTGGAGTCCATCATCCCTGTGAATGCGAAGCCCCCGACACAGTATCTTTCGCGGCACTACACGCCGCTAACAGCTCGCGACTTTCACTTCTCGATCCCGCTCCCTGACGACGAGTCCGCTCTCGCGGCGCAGGCGAGCGAGCGCAGCCACGAGGGCCTCACGGACCGTTTCGGATTCATCTACGACATCGCGCGATACGATGCGTTGCTGCTCGTCCGCGCCACGGAATGCAACAACACCGCGCCCGCCTGCCTGACCGGCATCAAGGTCGCGGACCGCACGGAGGACAATTCTTGGCCCGAGGAGGAGGAGGACGCGAAGGCGCACGTGGTCGAGATCGTCAAGGACGTGTGCGACTGCAATGGTGATGGCAGTGGCGACGGCGAGGACGGCGCGGACGCGGTCAGCATCAACTCGACGAGCACGCGGCCGACGGTACGGAGCATGCCCACGGGGGACTCGCTGTCGACACGCTCGCGCGGCGCGTCCCCTTCGTCCTCCAGGCGCGCCAAGCGCACGTCGACGTTTATGAGCGGCGCCAGCACGGCCACGAACAAGACGACCTCGTCTGTGCTCTCGGTCGACTCGGACACCCCGCGCCACATCTGCGGCAACACGATCCGGCGGCTCCTCCTCCAGCTCACCGACATCCACGACCAGCGGCAGGCGGCGCAGCGCAAGGAGTGGGACCTCTTCCTGAAGAACCGCAACAAGGTCGCTGCGAATAAGTCCCTCTCCTCCGCATCGCGCAATGCGTCGTCGGCTGGGATCGTCCGCGGCGCGGCGCAGCTCCTCGGGCTGGACACGGCAGACGAGGCGGAGGAGCTCGGACACAGCGAGGGCCTGATCGGCTTCGCGCAGTTTGGGCTGTCGTCGAGTAAAGACGAGAAGCGGGAGTTCGACCGGCTCGTACGGGCCGGGATCCCGCTAGCGTACCGCTCGAAGGCGTGGCTGGAGTGCAGCGGGGCGCTTGAGATGCGCGAGCCGGGCGTGTTCGCGGACCTGCTGGCGGAATGCGATGTGGGGAGCAGCGTTGTGCGGGAGATAGAGAAGGACGTGTGCAGGACGATGCCGCTGAACATCTTCTTTGGGCGGACGGGCGCAGGGGTGGAGAAGTTGAGGAGGGTGCTGATGGCGTACAGCAAGTGAGTTGACTACACACGCGCGTGCGCTACATTCCTTCGCTTTCGGTGCTAATCGGAGCTCTGCCTTGCAGACGCAATCCGGCTGTTGGGTACTGCCAGGGAATGAATCTCGTCACTTCGACGCTCTTGCTCGTCCATGCTGACCAAGAGGAGGCTTTTTGGGTCCTCGCTGCGATGGTCGAGCGCATCCTGCCAGAGGACTTCTTCTCTCCATCGCTCCTCAGCTCCAGAGCTTGCCCGCTCGTCCTGCTCGATTACGTCCAGGACCTCATGCCAAAACTGTCGGCCCGCCTCACCGACCTCGGCGTCGATCTCGGCGCGATCTGCTTTTCTTGGTTCTTGTCCTTGTTCACCGACTGCCTGCCTGTAGAGGTGTGTATGCTCGTCCTGGAGTCGAGAGTGCGACGTTGACCCCTTGCTGCCAGACCTTGTTCCGCGTCTGGGACGTGTTCATGGTAGACGGCATTGACGTGCTGTTCCGCATCGCGTTCGCCATCCTCCGCACGAACGAGCAAGAGCTCCTGCGTTGCGCGTCTATTCCCGCCATGTACGTCGCGCTCGAGAGCCTGCCGAACCGCATGTGGGAGGCAGACCGCCTTCTCCAGGTACGCATCGCGTCCGATGTGTTCGATGTTTTCCCTTGCGCTAACCGACGCTCGTGCGCAGGCTGAGGCAGACCTTCGGAGCACGATCGTCCATGCGGATATCGTCCGGCGGCGCGACGCTCACATTGCTCAGTTGCGGGAGGTTATGGCGTAGATCTATGTTGTATAATCTTTTGTACTAATTGACTTTAGATGTGTAACATATGTTTCGGGGACGCTTTTCGAACACACGTAGGGAGTACTCGAGATGTATATTATAATTTACTAGCTTTTACTACATGTCGCCATGCAGTTGGTCTCTCTGGAGAGACCCTTCTCTGTTTCGCGGATCGGAAGTCTCGTTGCGTGTTACATCGGGGAAGGTGCGACTCCACCGGCAAAGAAGCACTGATGCATCTTGTTCTCTAGATACTAGGACGACGTGTGCGGCGCAGCATTCTCCAACATCGACGCTGTGTTTAGAAACCGTTCCCGTGCGCGTTTCGTCCTCTGTTCAACTACTCTTAATTGCTTCTCCTGACCGAACAGCAGTCAAATTGACGTGTTCTGCGCCGCGCCTTCGGTTCGGCTGTTTCTTAGAACCACTTTACAGAGCATTGGCCATTCTTCCATTGTGATCAACCAAGAGAGACTGCGAGGGCAACCAATGATCTTTGCGCCGGCTTGCTTGTGGGTGACCTGTGGCGGCCGGCAAATGCCACTAGTCACAAACGAGAAACATTCGAAGCGACGCGTAGGGGGCTCCGACAGACTCAACGCGAATTTCTGGGTAGGAGAGAATCCACGTGGGCAACCCATGATTGACTCTGACGGCGCTATATGGCCATATCCAGTCCACTGAAGCGTACCCTCGGATCCACTGAAGCACGTACAGCTTCCCTTGGATAGATCATTCCATTATCGTCGCTCCTGCCATATGTGACTCACAATCATGAGTAAATAAAGTCCGTTTTCAGTTCCTGCCACAAACAGTTCAAACGCCGCCTGGCCCTGCCATGCCACGCACATCATTCCGTTTCAATTAAAAGGCATATTACAAATGCCCCGTGGAGGACGCTTCGGTGGAAGCCCTGTCGCTTACTAGTACGATGGTTCCGAGAGCGGTGACGGGCCCTGTAGGAAAGCGTGCTGCAATGGAATGGAATGCAGGACCATATCTTTGGTCCAGTTACGTGTACTTGAGCGTCGAAGGAAGGGATGTTGAATGGGTTCGGAAGACGGCGTCCGGGGAGCGGTGGTTAGGAAAAATACCGCTTTGGCTTGCGCCGAATATCGGGCCGGTAGACGCTCATACAAGTTGAACGTCGCCGACTGTTTCCACGATTGTTCCTCTGTCCACACCACCCCAACCATCTTCCTCTCTTTCCTCTCCAAGTAACGCGCTTCCGAAATTGTTCGGTGTGAAAGGTATGTCCCCACATCGCTGTCAATCTTTTGTTTGAATGTGGCCGTACGACTCTCAGTGCGCAAATACGGCCATGCAGCTTCCTTCCACGCAGCATTTCACCGGTTCCCCCACATCCAAGTCTTTGCCAGTAACAAAGGTCTTTGTGCTCACTCCATTGTTCCAGTATTCATAAGCGTGGCCGCGCCGCCTCACGGAAACTGCAGGAACCCATAACATTGAAAGTCAGCTTGGCCCAGGACACCATCTGGCCTCCTCTGGCACAGCCGGTGAGCCAAATCTGTTAATTTGACTCCTTGGATGCAATGGCTCAAAGGTGGGGCCGATCGTGCGCGCCTGACGCGTGTTGATTTGGCCGTTCTCATTAGCGCCTGTTCTCCGTTCATTGTTCAACCTCAACCACCACCTCTAATCCACAGCTCCTCGAACAGTATAAAATGTCTCTCTCAACCGGTGGAATCAGCAGTACCCTCTTCTGCTCCTGCGGCTCAGGTATGAGCGGCGTAAATTCAACTCCTCTCTCCATCAAGTCGACTAATCATCTTGTCACCGTGCAAGATGCTCGCAAGGACGGCGCTCTCGACGGCTGGCTCAACGAGCTTAAGCACAAGCTCACCCGCACCGACGACAGTCCTCAAGATTTTCTGCGCAAGTACGTCCCGTCCCATGCGCCGCCCCTGCCATCCCGCAAGATCACAAGCGCGTTTGCGAAATGGAAACCCGAGGAGGGCCGTGAGGTGGATGACTATCCTCATCTGGTACGTCGCCACTGTTCCTAACCACCGCTGACAGGAACTTATCTTGCCTTAGCTCAAAGGTTTCAAGGCCCTCGTAGCTTCTTTCCCCCCCAAGAAACGCCCCTCCTTCATGGATTGCCACACGACTATGCAGCGCTTCCCCTTCTCCGCGTTCGCCAAAAACCACCACTCCACGTATCCCGACATCGCAGTCTCCTTCCCCGGTGAGAAGCTCAATCAAGAGAACGAGCACAACTGGTTCGACTTCTCGATGATCATGGAGGCCAAGTCCAAACGCAAAGAAGACCCTTTCAAGGAAGCCGGCCTCCAGCATTCCAAGACTCTCGTCCAGCTGGCCGTCAATGCTCGCAACCTCATGCATGCGCATGGTCTGGACTGCGCCTTCCTCTTTGGTATTTATGGCGACATCGTGCGTATCTGCCGTTTCGACCGCTCCGGCGCCGTTGTCTCGATGCCGCTCAGCCTCAAGGATGTGGAGCATCTCAAGATCGTCCAAGAGTTCTTTTGGCGGTTCGTACACCCTACCGAAGACGGGCCATTCGTCGGCTGGGACCCCACTGTTGGACGATTGACTCGGAAGGACAAAGAGTGGTTGTTGGCTCGCCTTGCCCTCGCCAAGGTCGACACGACGGATCTTGTCCTCTCCGAGGCTCGTTCTCTCCGTGTCCTGGACGATGCGAGCGATGATGCGGCAAAGACATACATCGCGTTCAAGGTTCTCGACGTCAACGGACGTCTCTTCTCTCGTGCAACCACCGTTTGGTACGGTATTCGCGACACCCGCCACCGTGTCAAGAACCGCCTCG
Source organism: Sanguinoderma infundibulare (assembly GCA_032821775.1). Taxonomy (NCBI): domain Eukaryota; kingdom Fungi; phylum Basidiomycota; class Agaricomycetes; order Polyporales; family Polyporaceae; genus Sanguinoderma; species Sanguinoderma infundibulare. Next base: position 56,589 of record JAVLRN010000015.1, on the reverse strand, counting down.
TCGACCAGCCCGTCTCTGATGACCTCAAGGTGCGGGTCATCAAGGAGGCCTGGCGCCAGCTTGTCCGCCGACCGGAGAAGGATTTCTACGATCGTCTAGAGCGCACCATCCCAGTTGAAGAGCGCGTGGGCCTTCCAAGCATGGATTGTGGAGGAGACCTTGGCGAACGCGAAGTGCAGCTCTGGGAGGCTGCGCTTTACGGCAAGCCTGACCCTACGACCCCTGACGATTCTCACCATAAGACTCGCCTGTCTGCTGCCGCCTCGCATTCAGGGTCTTCGTCAAAGCCTCCTCCCTCGCTCTCTACGTCGACCGACGCCGTCGAGCTTCCGGCACACCGACCGTTGCAACAGACGTTCACATGGCGACAGGCGCGTGGTCCCGAGCACTGGTTCCGGGAGCGGAGCCACACGCGCTTTGTGGTAAACGAAGTCGGACGTCCGATCACGCAGTTCCGAAACACGAAGGAGCTGGTGACCGCCTTTCGAGATGCTATCATCGGTAAGCGCTTTGTCCGTCTGAGTGTAGTCATGCCAGACCCACGCTGACGTACTCTCGCTTTCGTGCAGGCCATCGCGACGCCATGACTAAAGGCGGGATCCTTCATCGTGACATCAGCGTCGGCAACATCCTGATAGTCGACGACCCTGCTCTGCAAGGTCGATTTTGTGGTTTCATCCACGACTTCGACTACTCGTCCATTAGCCGGGAAGCACCGGAAGTGGATGTCTCTACCCTTTCTGCCAAAGCGCTGGAAGAACTCTTGCGCGCGGACGATATTCATGGGGCTCTTAAGGAGAGAACTGTGAGCAAGCCTCATTTGTATTGTCTTTCACTACGGGTGTTGACTGCTTTGCCAACAGGGGACCTTTCTCTTTATGCCGCGGGCCTTTCTCGTGGCGCGCCCGCTCAAGCCTATCGTCCACTCCATTCGTCATGATCTAGAGTGTTTCTACTGGGTCATGTTGTGGATCATCTTGCGGCACATCATCTGTATTGCGTATCTCGACACCTTCGACTCTTACGAAGAGGACGAGATCGAGGTTGAAGTCACAGACGCCGGGGCCAACACTACGCAGGACAGGGAACAAATTTGCGCTGAGGTCTTCATGCAGGGAAACGCACGGGAGGCTCTCTCCGCAAAGGATTCCTGGATTTTCCGGGCCTGTCACAGGATCCAGATCCCTGGCAATCGCCCTCTTACTGAGCTGATGCAGGCATTTGGATCGCTACTTGCCATGAGGATCCCAGGGAAGGTGGATTACGACACCGTCCTGAATTTCTTCAATGACGCCGTCGCCAGCGACCGCTGGCCATCCTCCTCCGATGGGCCTCTCGAGTACATCCCTCCGAACCTGAGAGCGGTCAACGAGTTGTCCTTCGAAGGTCCCGAACCCGACCTCGGCAAGGGGAAAGAGCGCGCGGTCAACACGGACGAATGCGACGAGGACGGCCCAGCCGTAGAGGATGACGGATCCGTTGACGAGGCGTGGGATGCGGTCGACGATCAACTCTATTCCATTCGTCCTCTTCCCGCCATCGACTTTGCTAAGGCCTTCGAAGACCTGACTTTGGAGCCAAAGGATCCCGCCGCCAGGGCCAAAGCTGACGCCGAAGAGAGGGCTAGGATTCGGGCTGAGGATCGGGCTATGGATCGGAGTGAGGCGCAGATCAACTTGGCGGGAGCCAGGTTGCCTGCTCAGGGGCTGCTCAGGGATCGAATCGCGAATGCAGCCAACGCGGTCGCTCCTCTTCCAGGCCCTTCACGGAGCGAGCCACAGAGGCCTACCCGTGCCGCGGCTAAACGCGCGAGCGCAGCCATCGCTTCCCTTGTGAGATCCTCGAAGCTCAGCCGTGCAACTCGAAGCGCGAACGCAGCCAACGCGGTCGTTCCTCAGGATAAGCCAAAGCTCTTGATGGAGAAGAAGACTCAGCGTAAATGATGGCGATGCGGAGAGCTATGGCTACAGTTGTTGGGGTTTGTGTTGAAGGTGTATTACGGCGTTCTCCCTTGACTCTGTCTTTGGTTCGGCCACACTATCTGTATCCTGCTCATTCTAATAATCAAGTTGTTTAATTATCGTATATTCCTTTCGAACGCGATGCGCATTGAATCGTGGCACCTTCTAGGCATCGGTCGTGCCTGGGCTGAAGCTTGGGCATTATTGCCATTCGGAGGATGCTTACCACCCCCACTGCCAGGAAACTGCAGGAACCCATAACATTCAAAGTCAGCTTGGTCCAGGACACCATCTGGCCTCCTATGGCACAGCCGGTGAGCCAAATCCGATGTCAATTTACAGCCTCTTTCACAATGATACGGAAAACGCGATTTTTTTCGCCTGGGCGCTTCAAGTTCCGGATGCCGTGCCGCTGAGCCGGCGCGGAGTCTCGGAATGTGCTCGCTGGCGCCTGTTTCCCTCAAAGGTAGGGCCGATCGCGCGCGCCTAGTGACGCGTGTTGATTGGGCCTACTGCAAACCGCACGGGTCAGCTACCAAGCGCCGGCTCCGATCAACCAAGCCACGCGAATTTATTGATGGGGCCTCCAGACACCGCTCTGTAATATCTGTATGTATGCGGAGGTGGCTCAGATTGGACGTACGCTTTCAGGAACCATGCCTTCAGACGGTCAAGTTGTTCCACGCAATGTTCAAGTCGACATTGATCGCAGTCATCCGTTTATCGCTTGCAGTACGTACAGACCCTCTTCGAATCCCGCGCCTATATCTGGGGACTCAGACTCATCGATTCGGCGAGGGTTTCTCCCATACCCTCCAGCCCGTCATCGACCGTTCGAGCGGAGGTCTGGATGGTAGGAGCAAGGAGTGTAAAGTTATCATCAGATACCCTCCCAGTTGTGGCTCATTACGCCTCCTGTGCTGCACAAATGTCAGCCTGGAGAGATGACGATGGCAAGAAGGCTGTGACTGCGTGATTACGAGCTTGGCCGGTAAATGTTGGGCTTTTTGGAACATCGGACGACTGATTACTTCGATTCTGTCGAATGCTTGCGACAGATGTGTTGACGCTGTCATGTGGGACGAAGGGAGCACCCCGAGGACCGGGGTGGAATGCTATGGCCGCCACTGACCGTTAAAGACGTTCGAAGTCAAGGTCCTATCCCCAGGCGGGAGCAGAAGGGATCAGATGTCAGGGCGGGACACGAGGTAGGAACAGCGGTGGAAATGCGTCTTTAATGGAGCAGCTCAGTATTCTCAATGGGAGCATGTGTGCACGTAGACACTCACCTTCGCGCGTATTTTGAACTCCGGAATTTGCGATGTGGGGGGAAACTTGTCACGATGATTGCACAGTTGCAGCATCCGGACAAACAGTATCAGTGATACTTTCAAAGATCATGAAAACATACGATCGTCTCGACTAAATGTTGTGGAAGCTGCGAGCGTCTGGATTGCCTTATGTAGGGCGGTCGTGGCCGGCCCGTTGTCGCCTGGGATTCACCGGGAAAAGACATCGCAACTTGGCCCCACATACGTGCTCGTTGAGCCGGTTAGGTTTACAGAGACAGAAGCAGTTGGTGGGCGGTCCCGCTATCTTCACGACTACGCACAGGCCTTCGGCACGGCATTTCGGGCGAGAACCTCACGAGGGAAAAGAGAGAAAGATGATGCAATTCAATATGATCTGGGGCTCTCCAGTCTCGTAGACATACAAAGAGTCAAGCCGCACTGAGGGATGAGTGATAGAACGCATACACCGGAAGTCGCTGCAAGCTATGAGTATGCGATCGGGTCGTAGTCTTGCAAGATATCCGCATGAGGATAGGGGATCCATCCGAGAAGGGATGTTGGCTGTTGGCAGTTCACGTACAAGTGGATGGGTGTCGGGTAGACTCGTGGGGAACGAATGGGATGTCGGCAGTTAGATCGCGAAGATGGAGTGCTCGCACAGCGAGTCGCTCTCGTGGACAGTGAGGGTCCCGAGATTCCACTCGTGGTTGTCCTCGTCTTCGAAATGAGAGCTGTCGCTGTCGCGGAATGAGTCATGGTCACAGTCGCTCGGGGCAGGGGAGCTGTCCTCGGAAGACGAGTTTGTAGGGAGCCCGAGGGTCGAGGCGGAGAACGAGGCAGAGATGGCGTAGATAAGTGCCGCATATCGCTCGCTGTTGATCTTGATGTCACCGAGGTCGATCTTGTAGTCGTCCGAGGAGAAAGAGGCGTCTGGCTTGCGCACTGCCGGCGCGTTGACGACACAGGAAATAGGCGTCTGCGCCCCACGGGAGAAAGCCGGGCTTGTCGTCCCACTGGCAAGAGAGGGGGCCGATGCTTCCAAAGAGCCATCCTCAGCGTGCTTGGACGTGGGGGGAACATCACAGTGGTCGTCCTCAAGCGGGTCGTGGTCCAGGGTGGCGAGAGTCTCGTTAGAGTCGAACGCGAACCACTTCGTCTCCTTCTTGGCAGGGGACTGAGACTTCGCGCGATGTTTCCCCACCATACGTTGAACCCAGGAGTCCGACGATGATCGAGCGGGAGACGCAGTCACGGGGAAGGGGAGGACCGGACAGCTTGAAGACGCCGCGGGAGTAGCGTCTTGAATCTTCTCAACCGGGATTTCAACCTGGACTTGGGCCTCCACCTGAGTAGTGGGTGGGACAAGAAGTCGGAGGCGACGACGACGAGCGAAAAGGACCCAGGTGGTGATAGCGGCGAGGACGGTCACGAACACCACGAATACGGCAGTCAGGCCGGAGAGGGGACGGGTGGCCTGTGCGACGACGGAAGCCATAGAGAGGATGCGGGTGAAAGGGAGGGGATGGTGGAGGGATTGGAGAAGAGGCGGGTGCTGAACAAGAGTGAAACCGGACGTCTGAAGTATGTTTCTTGGGGAGGCTGACTGCCAGTGCCAGCCCCAGCTGGATCTGAATCGACGGTCGTCAGCAACCATGGCGGAGATAGAAGGCGAATAATCGATAGCATATGCTTCCAGAGCCCTTCCGCCAGGTCTGCAAAGAGCATATTGGAAGAGAGGAATGGATGAGCTTTGGAGGAGGCGGAGGAGGAGAGCACAGTGACGATCCTGAATATGGAAACCGTAACGCCCGACCGCAAGCGAGATCACCGTTCATCACGTCCACGACGCTTTTCCATCCTGGTCTCTTGAGCTGCAGCTTCGACTATTTTGCATCTCCCTTTCGTCGGCAATATGGCAACAGCTCCAAGTCAGAGCGCGCATTTATCCAGGCATCTCTCCAGACAACGTCACCACTGCGGGCTGATGGGCGGTCTTTACTCAACTTCCGGATGGTCTTGCTTGAGACCGGCGTAGCACCTCTGGCTAATGGGAGTGCGAGGCTCAACATCGAAAAGGCGGCTCGCGAGGACGGAGGAGGAACGGAGATTTTGGCTGCCGTCAAGCCCGAGGTCGAGGATGTCGGATCTGCTGACGGGGTGGATGGAGGCAGAGTGATTTGTTCGGTTACATGGTACGTGATCCCCTGCGATCTATACACTCTGAGCATTCAATATTCGAAAGATAGTTCGCCGTCTGCATATCCCCATCTCTCCTCCAACGTGCTGGACGAGCTCCAGCATGATCTCACCGTCTTCCTTCACCAAACATTCGCGCACCCCTCTCTTCACCTGTCGAATCTCACAATCCTGCCTGGACGAAAAGCGTGGCTGCCCAACCTTGATGCGCTCATCCTCACAGACTCTGGGAACATCGTCGATGCGCTCTTCATGGCCGCGAGGGCGGCTCTATGGGACACAAAGGTGCCGCGGACGCGCCCCGTAGAGTACCGGGCTCCGGAAGGCTCCAAGGCTGCAGCGAAAGAGATCGCAGACTCGATGGACGTAGACCAGGGAACGAGTGGGTTCGATACACGCGAGATGGCGAGGACCGCGGCAGACTTCGAGCTTCCCGACTACTGGGACGAGGGAGAAATTTTGAAAGGGCAGGAACGGTGGCCTGTCTGCGTTACTCTCAACCTGGTGCGTGCTCCCTCTTCTTTCGGCTCTGCATGTATGCATTTACAACGCAGGTATCCCGCAGCTACCTCCCGTCCACCTTCTCGACGCCACACTCACCGAAGAAGCATTAATACCCCTTCGTCTTCACCTGGCGTTCTCTTTCCCTCCTTCTGCTCCTCCAACGCTACAACTCATGCGTGTATCTGGTCCTGGAGAGGTGGATTTGGCATTGCTCAAGTCTTGCATCGCAGTTCGTCTCTCATCGTCTTCGCCTGTATGCATGCTGACCCACGTTTAGGATGGCGAGAAGTATGCAAGCGAGTTGTTCTCAGCTCTAGAATCCAAACTCCGCGAAGAGGACGTTAGAAGGAACGCTATGGCTAGAGACGGATTTGCCGCACTCCGGTAGACCGTTTACAACAGTGACGATATCAAAAGTATGACAAAATGTACACTGTACGTTTTTCCTAGCTTGATTCCGCCTGCTTCGCATGCTCTCGCTCGTACATGCTTGCTACTTCTCCGTGTGTGCGTACGGCTCTGGGGCGTCGGGGAAGCCGTAGAGGGAGTAGTCGTGGATCGCGTACGCGGTATTCGTCCATTACGTCCCCGCATCCTCGGGGAAGCCAGAGAAGTCCGTCGCGTATACGCTCCCGTCTAGGAAGAGGATATGGTCCGGGTCATTGCTGCGCGGACGCCATCGTAGAAGTTGCTGAGCCTGCTGTGCTGCTCGTAGGCTGGCTCGTTTATAGGGCTGTAGCCTGCGATCCACTGGGCAAGGGGCACCCCCATGAACGATTCAGCTATCCCTCCCCCGTTCGTGAACGAGCAGTGGTTCACCTTTTCGTCCTTGTAGTGCTTGACGATGCCGCCTGTTATACAAGCTATCAGACCTAGTTTTCTTCGCTAGGCCTCGAGGTGACTAGGGGACTGACATGTGCACGCGGCAAATGATGGGCGTCTGCGCCACATACGTAGCTGACCCGTGCGGCTTGCAGTATGGGCCGTTCTCATTAGCGCTTGTTCTCCGTCCATTGCTCAACCTCAACCGTCACCACCACCTCTACTCCGCCGCTCCTCGAATAGTATAAAACGTTTCTCTCAATCACCTCTAATCCGCAGCTCCTCAAACAGTACTAAATGTCTCTCTCAACTGGTGGGATCCACAATACCCTCTTCTGCTTCTGCGTCTCAGGTATGAGTGGCCTAACGTCAACTCCTTTCTCCAAGTCGACTAATCATCATGTCACCCGGGAAGACGTTCCCAAGGACGGCGCTCTCGACGACTGGATCCAGGAGCTTGACCAGAAGCTCAACCGCACCAACGACAGTCCTGAAGACTTCCTGCGCAAGTACGTTCCGTCGCACGCGCAATCTGTGCCATCGGGGGACATCACAGGTGCGTTCGCCCAATGGAAGCCTCAAATGGGTCGTGAGGTGGATGACTATGCTCACCTGGTACGTCGCCGCTGTTCCCAACGACCACGAACACAGACTCACAGACTTATCTCTCCTTAGCTCGAAGGTCTAAACACCCTCGTAGCTTCGTTTCCCAAGAAGAAACGCCCCTCCTTCATGGATTGCCACAAGACTATACAGCACTTTCCCTTCTCTGCGTTCGCGCAAAACCACCACCCCACGTATCCTGACATTTCAGTCTCCTTTCCCGGTAAGAAGCTCGACCAAGAGGACGAACATGACTGGTTCGACTTCTCGATGATCATGGAGGCAAAGTCCAATCGCAAAGAAGACCCGTTCCAGAGAAAAGGAATCCAGGATTCCAAGACTCTCGTGCTGCTGGCCGTCAATGCTCGCAACCTCATGCATGCACATGGTCTGCACTGCGCCTTTATCTTCGGGATCTATGGCGACATCGTGCGTATCTGCCGTTTCGACCGCTCCGGCGCTGTTGTCTCCAAGCCCATGAGCCTCAAGAAGCCCGAGGGGCTCAAGATCGTCCAAGAGTTCTTTTGGCGGTTCGTTCACCCGACCGAAGACGGGCCGTTCGTCGGTTGGGACCCCACTGTCCGACGATTGACCGATGCAGACGAAAAGTGGTTGCGCAAGCGCCTCGAACTTGCTAAGGTCGACACGAAGGATCTTGTCCTCTCCGAGGCGCGTTCTCTCCGTGTCCTGGACGATGCGAGCGATGATGCGGCCAAGACATACATCGCGTTCAAGGTTCTCGACGTCAACGGACGTCTCTTCTCTCGTGCAACCACCGTTTGGTACGGTATTCGCGACACCCGTCACCGTGTCAAGAACCGCCTCGTCGACCAGCCCGGGCCTGTCTCTGATGAGGACCTCAAGGTGCGCGTCATCAAGGAGGCCTGGCGCCAGCTTGCCCGCCGACCGGAGAAGGACTTCTACGATCGTCTAGAGCGCACCATCCCAGTTGAAGAGCGCGTGGGCCTTCCAAGCATGCTTTGTGGAGGAGACCTTGGCGAACGCGAAGTGCAGCTCTGGGAGGCCGCGCTTTACGGCAAGCCTGACGCTACGACCCCTGATGGTGCTCACCACAAGACCCGCCTGACAGCCGATGCCTCGCATTCTGGGTCTTCGTCAAAGCCTCCCCGCTCGCTCTCTTCGTCCACCCGCCTCGTCGAACTCCCGACACATCGACCACTGCAGCAGACTTTCACGTGGCGGCAGGCGCGTGGGCCTGAGCACTGGCACCGGGAACGGAGTCAAATGCGCTTCGTGGTAGCCGAAGTTGGGCGACCGATCACACACTTCCGGGACACCAAGGAGCTCGTGACCGCCTTCCGAGATGCTATCGTCGGTAAGCCGTTTGTTTGACTGGGTCAGTTTGTGTCCGAACAATGCTGATGTACTCTGGCTTTCGTCCAGGTCATCGCGACGCCATGCGCAAAGGCGGGATCCTCCATCGTGACATTAGCGTCGGCAACATCTTGATCGTCGATGACCCTGCTCTAATACAAGATCGATTCCGCGGGTTCATCCACGACTTCGACTACTCGTCCATTAGCCGGGACGTACCACAAGAGGATGTCTCTACCCTGGGTGCTAAAGCGCTGGAGAAACTTCTGCGCGCGGACGATATTCTTGGACTTCTCAAGGAGAGAACTGTGAGTAACTTACCTTCCTTCCATTACGTTACACTGCGGGTACTGACTGCTATCATAGGGGACTTTTCTCTTCATGGCCATCGCCCTTCTCACTGATCGTGATAGCCCCCTTGTCCACACCATTCGCCACGATCTCGAGTCTTTCTACTGGGCTCTCCTCTGGGTTATCCTACGCCACATCATCTATATTATGCACAAGGTGGACGAGTATGACGCGGACTGGGACTCAGATTCGGACTCGGACTGGGTCGAGCTCGAGGGCAATGACGGTGTATACGAGGGCGACGACTCCGCGCGGCAGCGCAAGCTCAGAGAAGAGAAGTGCGCTAAAGTTTTCAAGCAAGCAAACTCCGAGGACGCGGTCATGTCAAAGCACTACTGGGTCTTCTCTGAGGGCGAAGACATCAAGATCGTTGGAAATCGCCCTTTCACCAAGTTGATGCGAAAGCTTACAGCCTTAATCGCTTCTACCAAAAAGGCTCCCGGAAGGGCTCTGGATTACGACATCGTCCTGAAGCTCTTCAATCAAGCTCTTGCCAGCGATGGCTGGCCATCCTCAGATGATGGGCCCCGGGAGTACGTCTCTCAGGATCGGCGCAAGACTCAGCGTAAATAATGACGGGGTGGAAGCTACGGCTAGAGTTGTTGGGGTTCTGCGTTGACGTGTATTATGGCGTTCTGTCTTGACTTTGTCTTTGATTCGGCTACACTATCTGTATCCTGCTCATTCCAATAATCAATTTGTTTAATTACTGTATATTCTTTCGAACGCAATGTGCATTGAATAGTGGCACCATTAGGACACCACTGTTCCAACAGCGGCCATGCCTGGGCTGAAGCTTAAGCATTACTGCTATGAGGATGCTTATCCCATTCTGGATATTGGAGAAATTGGCGTGAAGTTCTTACACGATCGTGAGCACGACCTGCAACGCAACAGTCAGTACTTGCGCGTCCCTGGACTTGTCTTCCTATTGTGGTCCAGCGGCGGAGCGGCATGGCAACACCAGAAGCGTGCGGCATTCGTCTTCTTGTCGCGCTTCAGCGCACTGCTTCGGTGTCGATCGATCTGGGCTCGTATACGGCCCGAACGTAATAAGTCCAACATAAAGATCCCAGCGGCTCCCTGAGTACCTAAGTACCTTACTGTGATAAATTGTCTACATATGATCTACTTGGGCCCACCGCAGTCAGCGCCGTCGCTAGTCGCGATCAGTAACCCCTCACGCACACACCTCTTCCGAATCTTCACCACATAGCCACCCCCGAGAGTGTCACGTCTAGTTATGTTGGAGTCGTACCGCTTAGACTGGCACTTTAATACTGTTGTGTTTGCGCCGCTTCAAGTTGAATTCACATAATTTAATCGAGCATATTTCACTGTCAGCCTGGTGGGGATCTGAAGCGGAGGTCCCTAGCATTGGAAGAAGAAGAAGAAGGTAGTATTCGGTGTCGCACCCAAAGGGCGCTAACCAGGGGCGGCGCTTAGAAGAGCGCAATGCGCGGCGAATGCCTCGCAAGGAGGAGAGTCACGGTAGAGAAAGTTTCGTCCTCAGGGACCCCAGCGTCTGAGTTGCCGTCTTCGGACACCACGTGGCCCAGGAAGTTCCTTACGCGAACTTCAATGCCAACCTTTCCTTCCGGGCTCCTCCTTCTACTCCTCCTCCTCAGCCAACTGTCCCCAGAGCGAATGGAACCCACGACTCACATAACGAGACCTTTTCTACTCGTGCCAATGCGAGCTGGGGACCACCATGCTTTCGTGGTGAAACTTTCCCCGGTTTCTTGCACCCCCGGGCCCGGTGCTTTCTCGCTTTCCTCATTTCCTGATTATGTCACTCTGCCAGTGGTGTAGCCTGAGTTATCGCGTCGAGTCCTTGTGAAAGCGTATATTTCTATTGCTTATGTCTCTTGGTGATCTCTTGCGTCCGCAAAGCCACCGCTTGCTCTGCGGCACCATTGTCGTTGGCGCGTCATCCGGCTTGTGCACGCTGCAATGTGGAACGCCACGAGAAGACGCACGCAGAGAATAAGGAACAGCTGTAAGTCTTCCGTCATCCTCAGTAACCCCAGCACATGCTGATTAGCTCGAACAATACAGTATGTTCAGATGTGCACACAAAGGTTGCATGTTTGAAAGCCTGCAACGCAACAATGTCTTGGTCCATTTCCTCTGTCGTCAGTGAGTACAGCTTCGCGAATTTGCGGATGGCGTGCATGCTGAATCACAGATTGCGCACAGCCCGGACGACGATGAGCCCTCGTTCGAGTGCCGCTTCACGCTTACAGATGCCTCGGGGAACGCATTCAACTGTCCGTACAAGACAAAGAGTCGGGGTGGGATGACGAAGCACGAGAAGAAGGACCATGCCGGCGAACGGCCGAGGGATGAAGCACGAAGCCACCATATGGACGTCCTCAGCCAGTACTACGACTGCTCCGTCCCCCTTCGTCACCACAGCGAAAACCCACTGTCTCCTTTTCGCCACCCCGAACTCCCGCTTCCTCTTCGTCACGGCGAAAGTCGCCCCCCGCTGTCTCACCAGCGTCATCCGCCGTTGCCGGACCGTCCAAGCCTCCTTGTTCCCGGAATGCGTTCGCCGCTGAACAGAGCAGCCCGGTCGACAATTCACCGCGGTTCCCCGGAGGACGAGAGGTGCTGATCCGCACATCGGTGTAGGACAGGACGGCCTATGCATGTACGATACATGATCGACTATGCCTTATGCCAGCTTATGCCCTATGCCAAGCCTTATTGCCAACGTCCTTTTCCTTGCGTCTCTATCCTTCGTGGACTTGAGAATACGGCGAGTCGTCGGACGAGTCACACCAGTCGCCAACTTGAACGGTGTCATCGATGCGTGGGAGTGGCGGTTGAGAAGTGCCGGTCCGGGAGTATCGCTTGCGGGCCAAGTTGCCTCGTAGCCGGAGGGACGATGTCTTCGAGGACTCGGACACTGGGAGACTCCGCCGGTTGGCGGAGGTCGAGGACGTGTGACGCCCCGAGCGTGTCGGGTCCATAGTAACAGCTTCCTTGAGGCCCCTGGCCGGCTGGGAAGTTCGCTGTGGTGAGTTGGGCAGTCCATATCGTAAGTATTTGCATCTCGCCTGCCGATGTTGCGTCGTATTCCGCGCATCATATCGTCGCGAGTTTGTTTTCGGATTGCCGAGCTCGCGCCATATGGCAAGTGCGGTTCGCGGCAGGGTGCCACGTGGACAGCCAGCGGCGATCCGCGCAGACCAAACTGGGCCGCCAACTAGGCCACCTCTTTCTCGACGACTCCATCTCCTGACGTCGTCGAATCCAGCCAATCAACTATCGTGAGTCATTCCATGCAGTGCTAGCTCTGGGATTCATGCCGCTCAAGTACGTCAGGTTAGAATTTTGTCGTGCTCGTCATCTCAAGTCCGCGTCATCGCCCCAAACTGCAACCTTACGCACCTCAGGCTCTTGCTACGCATCCTCGGATGCGGTGACCTGATCGCTACACCCACTCCGAATCAAGAATGACATTTTGCATATTTCGTAAGTACATTTGTCGCTGAAAGATATCTGCAGCCGCATCCGGAAACGAAGTACGGTTGAGAGCCGAAATGGGGCATGCACCCCAGAAGATGTCCAATGTGCGTTCCGAGTCATACTCGAATTGTTGCTCCGTACCGCGGTGGCGCGCGGACCCCTCGACCTCATCGTGCGCCAGGCCAGAACAAACGATTTGTTCTTCTCGGCAGTTTTTTCTTGACATCACGCGCGCAGTGTCAAGGCGTAAGTTCGGATACTGTTGCACGCGCAGTCGCTTTTGAATGTTTACCCGAGTGATGTAGGTTACCAAGGCGTAGAAAACACAAGCCCTAGGGTCCGAAGGGGTTTGAGCGGGAGGAAGAAGAAGCATCGAAGGTGTGCAAACCGGGTTCTCTACTCAAAACCCTACCCGCCCACAGACCTTCTCTCAGGGCAACAATTCCATTGTTACTGATATCACCGCGTGTCGTTGTCAGCCTTTGTCAGCCGCTTTGGGACATCCACCCGAGACACACACCTTTTGCATCGAGCTGGACACCAGTACTCGGTGGCGACACCCTCTCCAGTGTCCGTAGATCCAGTCTCGATGTCGCTCAAGCTTCGCACTCCTGTTTTCGACTCATCTCCGTGGACAGAAGGTCTAGGTGAGGTCTTGCATACCACGGCGCTTCGTCGTACTTCTCACGCGTCTCTGAGTTCGAGCATCGGTTCACGAGGTCTCACGGCTCCAATCCGTTTCCCCCGGTAGAGGTTGAGTGTATACACCCTGACGGAAACTGCGTGGCTCGAAGGATCACGGTTTGGCAGCTCAACGTACACCGCCGAGGACGACCTAAACTTTGCAGGACATACCGACCCGGCATCCCGATGTGCAAGATACGGCGCTATGGCGTCTGAGGGTTCTTTTGCTTCGCCCGGAGGCTTCTTTTGCAAATTCTCGACGCGGTCGGGTTGCATTAACCTGCATTCGGGAAGAGCTCGCTGTGATAGCGATTTGGGAAGCGCGGCTGCGGTGCGAAGGGTGGCATCCACCGTCATTGGAGAATGCTATATGTTCTTCCAGGACGCGGATTGGGATTTCTGTTGCCCCAGAGCCGTCCGAGCCATCCACACTCTCTCGACAATGGCCTCGGTCTCGCTCGATAGTACCTTTGGCGCGCTCTTGATCAGCACTTTTGTTTCGCTCGTGTAAGTCTTGGTCGAGTTCATGCTTATTTATGACCGTGCGCTTTGTGAAACTGACTAGACGGGAAGTCTTTTTGGTATAGCCACACACCAGACTTATGTGTACTTTCGCTCGTACTCCAATGATGTCCCTCTTTTGAAAGCCCTCGTGAGTACTTCCCCATTCGTCGGTTGCAACCGCGTACTCAGATATTGACGTGTGCGCCCGGAAATGCTAGGTCATCGCAATACTGTATGGCCTCCCCTCCTTCAGATCCATGTCTGTCTCGCTAAACACTATTCGTTCTTAGTGTCGCGGAGGCATTCCACTCGTTGCTGATGACCCATATCTGGTGCAGTGCGGTGCATGTATCGCCCATTGAGCCCCGCGTGACTTCACTCCCAGTTATTATACCTTGGTTTCCAACTATGATAATCCTCAGGCCCTCGGTAGTAGCATCTGGTACGTTGCCTATCGAGTATCTGCCATGCATAGTGCGATCCTGATCCTCTTCTCGCTCATTTGAAAGGTCTTTGCAGGTGCGCATTTGTTGCTCTTGGTCGGTCCCTTACCCCAGGCTGAAGAGATCGTCATCGACGCTGTATGGAAGGCTTTGCCTCTAGTCACAGTAAGCACTCTGGCCGTCCACTCCGATATGTCTTGATATTGACACGACAACAGGGAGTGATCATCATGCTCGTTCAAGGGTAGGACTCACTCAGAATGCGAGCCAGCGACACCCTTTCACTTACCTTATGCTTCTCGCAGGTTCTATGCTCGGCGAATATACCTATGTAAGTCCGTCATGCGAGTTAGTTAGTGTCGCCTCCTTTCTTAATCATTTCTTGCAGTCAACAAGAAGTACGGCTTCATCATTGTCGTCGTAGTAAGTAACTGTCTTAGCGGTTGTCGACATATCTCACCTACCTGACAGGGAGCTTTGATGATGGGCACGATGGGTAAGTCATGCAGTATGCCATACGCTCAGCTGAGGTTCTCAATTCGCTTCTCATATGCAGGGTTGATCATTGGTGAGTAATGGCGACCGTACCCCAAATGCAATCACTCCAACTAACCCTCCTCGAAGCTTCTTGCGTCATGAGGTATGCGCGGTTTGTCTCAGTGCGGGCTAGACACTTACGTGCGGACTCTCGTCGCAGCATCATGGGAACCAAAGCGAACGACTGGAGCTTCAATACAGTGCGTACCGAGCCGGGTGCCACGCATGATTTCCGCTGACGCGGGTTAATAGAACCTCTTCGCGGCCACTCTTGGTCTGGTGGTACTCACGGACGTCACCATGACCGCCACGCTGGTGGTCATGCTCGGCCGCAGCCATAGCAATATCAGACGGTATGTACGACACTGCGGTTGGGACCGTTCTCAGTGCTTATTGGGGGGTTTTCAGGACGAATCAGACCATTCATTCTCTCATCGTGTATGCGATTGTTGCAAGTAAGTGTTCAGTTTCTTGTGCTCCGACGAGCTGTATACTTACTCATTCCGGTCCAGCGTCTCTTGTTAGGTAAGTTGCTCCGGACGCTTTTCTGTAGAGAAGGTACGTTCTAAGCGGTATCGATAGCCTTATCACCATTCCCGGTCTGGTACTGGTACGCGATCTTCTTGTCGTCGGCCCCAACGCGTTCCTGACGATCGTACAGTGCCTCGTGCGCCCTCAGGAGCTGCTCTACGTCGCAGTCACCGTCGTCGCAATCAAGTGTGAGTGTGTCTCTCATGGTCTCACTGCGCCCCGCTGAGTCTATCGCATTAATCTGCAGTGTATTCAAATTCTGTCCTCGTTTTGTGCGTAATCTCGCGATGACCTCCCCACGGGACCCTCGGGCTGAACGATCTCTGGCTATAGCTTGAACTCGCGCAAGTATCTCATGCGCAGAGGGCCGACGGCGTTCTTGGAGATGACCGGGATCGACCCTTTCGCCTCAAATGCTGCGGAGAGTCCGGTCTCAGCGAACTTGAAGGTTTGTCACGGTCCATTCATCGGCCGCAGCAGTGTGAAAGGCTTATCTGACATCGGCCCGGCTCTCTGTCTCTCTCGCTCTCTCACGCGCCCTCGGACGTAGACGCCGTCGCACTCGCACTCGCGCTCGCCGATCGACATCAAGGTTACTAGCGTCTCCCCGGACGATATGGACGTGGTCTGTAAAGGGCTGGGGAGGGGACTCGGGGAACTCGGAGGTACCTTTGGGAGTATTCGGGGGGATGATCTTTCCGGCACGACTACCTCTAGGATGGCTATGTGAGGAAGAGAGGGCAGAAGAGGCGTGTGCGTGCGCTGTTCTCTATCGTGACTTGCGATGGCGCTGACTGGACTGGGGGGCAGATCGTTTGTATACCATTTATCGCAGCCTGCAAGGTGGTCAGGCAGCCGCTTATACCATTTATCACAGTAAGGTGCTCGGGGAGCCGCTTGGATCTTTATGTTGCAATTATTACGTTCGGGCTGTGTACGAGCCTAGCCCGATCGCCGCCCGAGTGTCGTGCAGAAGCGCAAAAGGAAGGCAAGGAGCATAGGGTTTCCATCAACCTCCGCCGCCGGACAACAATAGGACAACAATAGGACAACAATGCTCAGGATTCCGGAGAACTCGATGGCAAAACTCCGGGTCTGGTGGTAACTTGAAGACTGTTCTCGGGCGGGATGGGGTTCATGCATCAGCTTCTCTCGGCGCTGTTTCCTCTGGCGCTGCAACGGCGGCATCGATGTTCAGCTCTTGTGGGGGCATGGGAGCCGGGTAACCTGGCTGCCGTGTTAAATTTGCCAGGCACTCCTTCCCCTATATCCTGCCGAAGCTGGTGAGTACTGCTGGTGAGTATTTCAAACTTTGAGGATGCTGAGATTCGGTTTTTTAGCACAGCGGAATCGAGTTGTCAACTTGAAGCCTCTGGCATCCTTGCCTCCATAAGGTAAAGAG
This sequence comes from Sanguinoderma infundibulare, assembly GCA_032821775.1. NCBI lineage: Eukaryota > Fungi > Basidiomycota > Agaricomycetes > Polyporales > Polyporaceae > Sanguinoderma > Sanguinoderma infundibulare. Next base: position 39,947 of record JAVLRN010000015.1, on the reverse strand, counting down.
GAGGCGGAGGCAGCCGGACCGCGCTCCTCAGTAGTCCGGCGTGTCCCGAATGATCATGACCATCCCATGGTGTCGGCGCTGCAAGCCAAGACCTTCCGTGAGGTGAGTGATCCGCCGAATTTCACGAGTGTACTGACCATGTACCTTGCGCATTGTGTGGCATTCGCACTCCCTAGGAGACCACCGCCCGCGAAGATTTGGTTCTCCGTTCTCAACCAGCGAAAGGCTTGTCCCGCGACGTTAAAGGCCCAGGTACGTCGAAGCTGCTATTCGTGAAATGGAAGAGCGGAATGCTGTAACTGATACCGAATGGAATACACACAGTCCTCCCAACAGAGCGCCGAAGAAGTGTGGGTGGTGTTCTGAGAAGACGTGGCCTTCTTACTTATAGCCGCTGGGAAAGGGCCAGTGCGGGCCACAAATCTTCGCTCCCCTTGTCGTCTCCTGGGGCAAAGACGACGACAGCTGCGGACCCTCTCACGATATAACCCAGTCCCTGGACAATCCCTAGGGCTCGGTCCTCCTTGGGACGTTTTCGGACTCATGCGAGTAGTTCGTTGGCTTTCCATTGGTACTTACTCGGTGATACGTGGCTTAAAGGTTGCATTATTAGCATATGCGCCTAAGTTCTTTGGCATTTGCATCCAAGGGCTGGCAAGTACGGACTGTTGCGTTACAGGTTGTGCTCATCGTGTAAGAACTTCACGCCATTTGCTAAAATATCCAGAATGGGTGGTGACGGTCCCTGCTCCAGGGCTTTTAGATAGGGCCACTCTGTTGTCTGAATGTTGGTCGAATTAACGTAAAGCCTCATACCCCATAAAAATCTGCGGTAAATGCAACGGATAAGGCTTACCTTTACTTTAACTCTTAGTTGTACTCTATACTCACAATTATATTTGGTGAATGCGCGAGAACCCAGGGGCTCGAGTAGTGGTTAGGACTCGAATTGAAGCGCCGCTTCGACCTAACGGTGCGAATATCACGCCACCAGGCGCTCGGCGCCTAGGATCGGTTTCGGATTTTTACCGACTTGTCATCGTCCGACCACCGTTCTCGCTCAGTTCTCCCCCGCTCGTTCGTCTCCAACTCGGAGAATATTTCGCGTTACAGGTACGGGGCCTATCACTTCGTTCCTCTCTGTTTCAAACAGGACCTACTACATGGCGGAACCGGTCGCGAAGAACACCCGCCAGGAGGCTACTCTCGTCCTGCCGAGTCCTGGAGTCAACGCCGCCGAGCTTGCTTTCTCCCAGAAACGTTCTCTTCAGACGATCTATTGTGAGAGGGATGCTTGTGGAGAGCCCCAGGTGGACACTGTGTTCAAGGTCCTCGACGCCGACGGTCGCCTCTTCTCTCGTTCAACCACAGTGTGGCGCGGAATCCGCGACATCCGTCACGGAGTGGAGGACCACCTCACTGATCAACTTGTTTCTGCTGAAGACGTCAAGGTGGGCGCGATCAAGGAGACGGAGAAGACGTTCTACGACCGGCTCCACAGCTTCGTCTCATCTGGCGAACCGGCTTGCGGAGGAGACTTAGGTGGGCGGGAAGTGCTCGGGTTATGCGAGTCTGTACTTGACGCCGGACGTAGTTGTCCAACTTCGGATGGTGAGCACCACAAGTCCAGCTTTTCGGACTGAGCCTCACATTCAAAAGTTTCGCCAGACTCTCCTCCCTCTCCCGAGTCTCTTGGCAGATGCCCCGACGACCAACCGCTGCCGCAGACTTTCATCTCCCCACAGATGCCTGGTGGTAAATGCAAGCATCGACGAAGCCACATGCGCGTCGCTGCTGGGCGACCGATAACCGACTTCCAGAACACGAAGGAGCTTGTAACCGCCTTTCGGGATGTTATCATCGGTAGGCTACGATTCAAACCAGTCCGCTTAGGTCCGAACCATGCTCATATGCTCCGGCTTTGTTCCAGGCTACCGCCGTGCCACGCGCAAAGACGAAAACCTCACGACTCTGCAAGACGGGTTCGGCGGTTTCATCCTCGACTTCGACTACTCATCCATTAGTCGGGAAGCACCCCCAATGGGACTTCTGAAGGAGAAAACCGTGAGTATATATATATCGTGGTGTATTGCCTTGTGGTACTGCGGATGCTGATTGCTGGTTGCTGATTGCTATCATAGGCGAACTTTCTCTTCAAGGCAGAGGCACGTCTCCGATCTGGTCGCTCGAAGCGCACTGCTCCCGCCGTCCATCACGTGCTCGAGTCCTTCTACTGGGTCCTCACTTGGGTTGTTTTACGTCACACGGGCTATGTCTTGCACTACTATGACGACTCGGACGAAAGCGAGAGCGAAGACGAGGGCGACTCGGACCCGCCACCGCAGTGCCTGTGTAGGGAAACAACCTTCGCTCGCGTTTTCAAGAAGGGAGACCCGGAGGCTGCTGGTATGGCAAAGGTCTCCTGGTTCTTCGCTGGGGCCGGTATCGAGATCGTCGGCAATCGCCCTCTCACCAAGTTGATGCGGGCGTTTGTAGAGCTAGCTGCCAAGTTCGTCCCTGGGAAGGTCCTGGACTACGACAGCGTTCTGGAGCTCTTCGACCGAGCGCTCGCCAGCGACAGCTGGCCGTCCGCAGACAACGGGCCTCTGGAGTACATCCCGCCGGAGCTGAAGAGGGCCTTCCGGCCTTCCTCTGACCTTCACGGACGTGGCAAGGGAAAGCCCCTCACGGGCAAGCACGAGGAATCCGACGACTAGGACGAGGTCGACGAGCTGTGGAGTGAGGTCGACGCTCAAGGCAACTACCGCCTCGCTGTTCAACCCCGTCACGCCATTTACCCTCTGTCCAAACGCCAGATTCGGAAGCACTAGTACCGATGGCAGCAAGGCGGAAGCTGTGGTCCGACACTGTGTGTACGGTAACGTTCTCTTTGGCCTGACACGATCATGGTTGATATCCTGTTTGTTTCAATCACTCTGTTTTCTGTTTTCGTAGTCTAGTTTTGTGCGCGGAACGTATTGAATTGCAGCGAGCCAGCCACCGTGGTGGCGCAGCAGAGATCCGATCTAGCCTAGGCTCGGCCGGGCCACATGGGCTGTGCGACCAACCCGTCTACGTTTAGTAGCAAGCATGCTGGCGACCTTGTGCTCGGACAAAGGTAACACCCACTGAATGACTTCTCCGCGCTCTGGGCATGAATGCAGAGGGTGACTATGTCCAATGGAAACCACTTATAGTGCTTCCGGAGATCTTCGTCGATGGCGAACTCGATGGATGTCAATGCAAACGTTTCAGGTGAACTGTCCCCTATTTACAGCTGGAATTTACTCTGATGGAAGCACACTTAGGTTGTCTATTCTTTCTCTCTTTCCTGATGCTATCTCCGCTCGTAGTCTGTTGCACAGCCTGAACCGTTTAGAAATAACGCTCCCTGCGAATGGTCATGCTCGATGGCTCCTTCTTCGAGCCTGCCCCCGAGCAATCTTTTACGAAGACAGTACTCTCGACCAACCGCGTCCACGCTAACACGTTAACACTCTGGAGAGGGGCTTGGCGGAACCTAGCGAAGACATCATGCCGAGGCGGTGGCGGTGGCGGCCTCAAGTTCTATTCGTGGCCTTCTTCGATGCGATTTCTACCGTGGCGGCGGTTACCAACAGCTTGGAGGGGATGACTATCAGATACAGAGTGATTCTTTGGGGTGCTGCCCGCAGATCCCTACACATAAGCTTCCCGGACCCCTCTCAGGCTCTGAGGCTGCTAGACCAGTCACGCCGCCACCATGTACCCCACCTCCTCGATCCTCGCAACGACCTCCCTGCCTGGCGCACCGAGTCGTCTCGATGACACCTTTGGTGCCATCCTCATCGGGACGTTTGTCGGTCTTATGTGAGTTCAATCCCCAGGGCGAGCAATGGGTGGCATAGACTCATTAGGTATAATGCGACAGGCTCTACGGTATGGTCGTCCACCAGTCCTTCCGCTACTTCCGAATGTATCCTAATGATGGTCCGTGGCAAAAGACCTGGGTGAGCGCGCCAGTTACTTCTCTCGTTGCCCGGAAACGCATTGACGGCGGTTTGCACCGCAGGTTGCTGCCATTCTGTGAGTACTGTAGCACAGGCGAGCACTGCTGAATGACATTCTTAACAACCCACAGTTTCTTCGAAACGGTCCACATGGGCACTAGTGCCCACGTCTGGTGAGTTCGCGTTACCTACCCATCTAGATATGCCCAGAACAACTCAGCAACGGACAAGCTACTACTACGTCATCACAAATTACCACAATCCTGTCACGTTGTTGACCTCGATATGGTATGTTACAACACACATCGCCCTTTGTCGCAGGAAATTCATTAGAATTGTTTCAGGTCTGTCTCTGTAAGAGCCCCAGAAATCTCAGTGTTCGCGCAGTCTGACCTCGGACGCCATAGCTCTTAACCATGCTGACGGTGAGCGCTCTTCGCTCGTCCCGTCATCGCAGCATAATGATCATTCTGCATGACAGGGCATTATCGTCACCGCGTGTCAAAGGCTCGTGCAACCTTGGCTGCAGCCATCGTGAATGCAGCTCACATCTCACCCACACAGTTTCTTCGCGTGGCGCGTTTTCTTATGTGAGTTCATCCGACCTCGACTTCACGCGTGTTCAATGTTAATCGAGATCCGACGTAAGTCGGTCCAAGCCGCTATAAGCCGCTGCTGTTCGTTGTGGTACGCTTCCTGCTGCTAGGTCCGAAATCCAACGTGTGATCTGATGCGGTCTGGACTTGTCGTCAGGGAATCCTGCTTCTCGGTGAACTAGGCAAGCCCGTCCAGCCCACTCCATCGAGATACCCTTGTCGGAACTGACAAATCCCCCGCTGTATTCTCTACTGGGATCGTCCTGCTGTTTTAGCCTTCTTCTGTGGTGAGCGTAGCGAACCTATCACCGCGATGATGACCTACACCCTAAACTATCCGTCCTCTAGCCGCGAGCATCAAAACGTGCGCGTCTCGTGCTTGACACTGCTTGTGCCTCCTTCAATTTTCTTACACACTCCTCGATGTCCAGGTTCCTGCTTCCCCGCTTCGCAGACTTCAAAACTTTCGCTGTACGTATCCACATCCGTGTCCATTCCGAAGGCTGACGAGGCTGACATCACGATCGGGAATCTGTGGCCCCGAGAAGTGGATGTTCTCGGCAGCAGCGGGGATGGCCGTCACCGCGGACCTGACGATGACCGGGATGCTCGTCGCCATCCTGCGCAACAGCCGCACGGGAATTAAGAGGTAAGCACGTCCATCAGATCTAGAAGGCCCCCTAGTACCTCTGGGGGCACACGATTGTGGTTGCCGGCGAGACACCGACTCCGGGTACAATGATATCAGGATGGACTCGGTCATCGACGTCTTGACGCTCTACGCCATCAACACCGGTGCGTTCTTCAAGCCCACTTGCGCGTTTCCTGCCTGTTCGTCGCGATGGTCTGTCTGACGCGCCGGATAGGACTGTTGACGAGGTGAACGGTAGTCCCTCTGCCCCGCTGATCCCTACTCCTGCTGAGCACTCTCATGTCGCAGCGTCGTCAGCTTGTTTCCATTGCTCTTTGTGAGTCGTTTCGTTTACTAGACTCGACACCCAGCGTATCGTCTCAACATGAGCAACCCGCTCGATCCCGACAGTCTCTCTTGTGCCCCCAAAACCTGATCTTCGGCGCGTTCGGGATCGTCGTCACCAAGCGTAAGCAACTTAAGCTTTTGTTGTTCTCGAAACCCCATCTGACGAACCACGACAGTCTATGCGAACTCCCTCCTCGCCTCGTGCGTTCTCCTACTATGCTACTTAGTCTTCCGTTGCTGACCGTCGTCGCATCTTGCCTTGAACTCAAAGCCTGAACGCTCGGCAGTCGCTGCGATACACGAGCTCGACCCTCGAAGATGGCCTGTCGATACCCCTCACGCCTTCCTGCGCTCCCTTCGCGCGGGACTTCAGATAGGCGTTTGGAACATGTAGAGTATGTACAGTGACTTACAAAACTGTTTCCAGAAAAGGTACTCCCACGCTGTTTTCGGCATATCTCCGCAAGTACTGAACGTACGGACATGATGTAAAGTGTGTTTGGTAGATATACTTCTTGGCTTTCGATATAGCTATATATTATGCGAAACGGATGAAACCTCCGGGAGATATCGAGCACTCTTTGTGCTCACTGCCTGGAAACAGTTTTGTAACTCTTCCCAGTGCCACACATAATTTACTCATGAAAGGGCATGTACAGACAATTGTCAAATCTCTTGGTGGCAATGTTGTGTGTACTGTTTATATACATCAGTCCAGGCTATAATCTCACACAATACATCTCACTTTCCTGCTATAATCATGCCTAAAGGTTTCCTCAGCAACCATTAGCCAGGTCACCTCTCCTCGCTAACTAACACCATTCTATCACCTATATCCAGGTTAAAACTGGCATTGGTGGGAGTGACATCAGTAAATAATACTCCACACACTTTCCTGACGTCTCTGAGGCCAAGGGTGGTCACCTATCCCTTTTTTTTCCAACTACCATATGTTATGTGACTCACCTTATTGAGACTGGGATGGCCAATACCACTGTTCAGGTCCACAATTCTTATAAGGATGCATTCCTCAGGACTGTATGTGTCTATGTTATTCATTGTAGGGTGAAGGGATAAAGCACAATTGCAGTAACGATGAAGAAACACCTCTAACCTTCATTATGCAGTTAACCATCTAGTTACTCAGCCTCTCTGCCCTCTTTTTCCACATATACTTCCTCTCATATGACCCAATTTTGTTCATATTAGTCTTCTCTGATGATATCAGCCTTATTCATTCCTTTATAGTCTAGCATTTCTTTGACAAAGTGACATTGTACTGCTTGGCCTTGTATACAATGTTGAGTTGAATGTGTTTCCTCATCATTACTGCAATTGTGCTTTATCCCTTCACCCTACAATGAATAACATAGACACATACAGTCCTGAGGAATGCATCCTTATAAGAATTGTGGACCTGAACAGTGGTATTGGCCATCCCAGTCTCAATAAGGTGAGTCACATAACATATGGTAGTTGGAAAAAAAAGGGATAGGTGACCACCCTTGGCCTCAGAGACGTCAGGAAAGTGTGTGGAGTATTATTTACTGATGTCACTCCCACCAATGCCAGTTTTAACCTGGATATAGGTGATAGAATGGTGTTAGTTAGCGAGGAGAGGTGACCTGGCTAATGGTTGCTGAGGAAACCTTCACAGTGTGACTAAGAGTCCATTGATACACTATCCCAGGGCCTGTGAACAGTTGGGACGACCGAGGGCTGAGGGAGGCGAGGTCGGAGCGACGTCGCCGGTGTGGAGGGCGAGTATGGTCTCGGGTTCCCTTTGGTCACGACTGTAACCAGTGCCGGGGAGAAGAAAGGAAAGTCGAACGAAGCTGGAGGGTGAAAGCCGCGACGGGGTCGCGCGGCGAGTCGCTGTCGCAAAAGTCGTAGTCGGGGTTGCTGTCGCTGTTGCAAGTCGCAATCGCAGTCGCTAGCAACACCCGACAGAGGACGATGTCGAGTTGCACTTGCTCGTCAGAGAAATGAGAGGTAAAAGGTGGGGGTCGAAGATTGTGTGCCCTAAGCGGCGGTCGACTGAGTTAAGTACATCCTGCCTGTAACTACGCACGATGACTATAGCCTAGACTGCCTCGCGGCGATGAGCGCCTGCGACAACCTGTGTCGGAAACCCGTCAGAATGTCAGCGACCACCGCGTGGCCGCGACCGGTCATGCGACTTGGGGTTGGCTCGGCTTGTCGTCGCATGGTCACGCGATGTCGTTAGTCGTCGGCGGTCGCAGTCGGGAGTCGCGGCCGGTACCTGTCACCGAGACCAACTAGTGAGAGACGATCCGCAGCCAGTCGCGCAATGCGACTGCAAAGATGCTGAACGACTTAACTTGTGGCCCGCCACTGCGCCACCATGCGCGTGGTGCAGACGGTCAGGCCAGCTCGCTGTGGCCGCCAACTCGGACCGATCGGAGAAGTCACGCCGGCGATGGGGATCGTTGGCGTTCCAGGCCTTTACCTCGCGCCGTAGGGTCAGCACGCCACGCAACCCCCGATGCCGTTGGTGACTCGGGAACTCCCGCGCCGTTGCATGGTGCACTGTCCGGAAGGGGTAGTTGTGTCAACTTCCACGGACAGAAGCATCGGGTGCGCATCACCTCCCCCTCACTGTGATCTCGACCGTCCTTGGTCGCCGAGTGAAACATCTTGTGGCAGCGGTGCCGTCGCCACGTGGTCTTCTCTTCTTGACAGTTTGATAGGTGGCGACCTATGTCGGACGCCTTCTCGTGCTTCCTCTCGGATAAGGGGGGTTCTTTGGCCTGTCGCGCGACAAAGGGTGGACTTAAACAGGCGACCCTGCACTCCCAGCTCCTTAACGAGGAGCCGGCACGAGAAGTCGCCCAAGTTGCCGCGCGCTGCATAAAAACCCGGTTGCCAATGGTTCCACCATCGCTCCTCCTTTCCTCACCCTCGCCAGTCTCACCCACTTCCTCGCCCCCCTCGCACCATGTCTGCCAATTCCGCTTCAAGGGAGAAGACCCACATGACCACCGACGACCTCCGCCAGGCCGCCCTCGACAAGGCGCGCGACAACGTCGAGGCCATCCTCACCGACCCCTTCAACAGCCCCGGCCAGTCGGAGGAGGTGCAACAAGACTGGCGGGAGACGATCGCCGACCTAATTGTAAGTCGCGCGCTGTCAACTCGGGTCACCACTGACTTCCTTTGTTCACAGGGGGTCTGGGTGGATGCCGGCACCGCTGCCGAGGACGTGCATCGGGTCGCCGACCGTGTTATCCTTGAGTACCCCGCGTACTGGAGCATGGTGGCCGCGGCATGGCCCACATGGGCCGGTCTGCACCTCCTTGGTGCTTACAACCGCCTGGCGCAGGCCCAGGCCGCAGAGGCCTCGCGCGCCGCCTGGGTTGCGCAACTCCTCGCCAGGTCACGCGCCAAGCCCTTGGCCACACCTGCCGCCATCGTGCCTGCTCCTCCCGCGCCGACTTCTGTACCCGACGTCGCCACTGCCATTGCAGGCCTCACCATCTCCCCGCCACCTCCCACCGTCGACCCCACAACGTTGTGCCCGACGTCGTGGAACATCTCTGGTGCGTCCATTGCTGGCGCGGTCACCACCGCCGTGGCTGTCGCCACCGTCATCGCCGTCGCCCCCGCCGTGGTCGCTGCTCCCGCCGTTCAATCGTCGCCACTGCCTACGCCACCACCCGCCGCCCCTGGCCAGCGCAAGAAGCATCATCGGACCCCCCGCTCCTCGTTGGGGTCGGTGGAGGTCATTGGTGAGGGTGCCCGCAACAAGCCCACGCCTGCCAAGAAGGTGCGACCAGCCACCACCGTTCCTTCACTGACGCGCCGCGAGCGGGGTCAGGCAAAGTTGGTGACCATCACGCAACCCCCACCAGCAGCCATGGGGGACGAGGAGGGGGAGGAGGCTGAGGAGTCGGTGGACGAGCCCACCATCGACCTCAGTCTGTACTCGGTAAGTCGCATCACTCTTCCTGTCTCGCGTCGTGACTAACCCTTTTGCGCAGTGCGACCACTGTGGCAAGCTGCGCGAGACCACTTGTGTCCTGCTGCCTGGTCGTGCCAAGTGCGTGAAGTGCACGGGGGCGTGGAAGGGCTGCTTGGTTGGCTCAGAGCAATACGTGACCTGGTTCAATCGGCATGGCTTTGAGTGTGGTAAGTCACGCCTCCTCCTTCCCCTCGTCGCTGTCGCTGACCCTTTTTGTCGCAGGCGGGATCACGATCCAGCCTTCCCGCCACATCATCGAGGACGGCCAAGCCCCGTGCTGGAAGGTGAATGAGCGGGGCTCGGTCGTGCAGGCAATGCCACCCCGCACCCGAGCTCGTCGGACGCGTCGCGCGACGCCCCCGCCCATGGAGTCCCGCCCGGCACGCGCTGTCCCTGGCCACAGCGGCCCGCGTGGTGTCACGCCTCCGGTCGCTGGCCCCTCCTCTGCTCCTGACCCACTCGCCGACCTCACCTTCGCCCGCACCACCACCCTCCGGCTCCCATCGCCGGTCGGCGACTTCCGCTGCACTCTTTGTGCGGAAGGCCTCCCCACCATCACCATCGCCCTCAATACCCGCATCGCCGGTCAAGGGAACGCCACCACTGGCGATGGCGGCGACGACCTCAACCTCCTCAACTTGTCGCCAGAGCGGCGCGCCTACGTCCGTGGTCTCCGCACGACCCGCTCGGCCCTCGTCGCCCAGGCCGAGGTCCTCCTTGAGCTCATCGAGGACACTCAAGTGCGTGAGTTTGTCGCGCTCAGTCAGGAGCTGTCGCCTTGGACCCCCGAGTCCACCGACGACAACGACACGGAGTACCGGGAGTCATCGGCTGACTCTGGCTCGGAGGATGCGGAGGGTGAGGACGACCACGAGGACGATGGCGAGGGGGGCCCTGCGACTTTGCCCGCAGCTATGGAGGAGTAAGTCGCATCTTGTCGCGTCGCGGTCACGACTTCTTCTTGCCCTTTTCTTCTTGTAGTTTTCTTGTCATCTCATCCTGTTCTGGTCTTGTCCCGGATTGTAGTGTAGATAGTGTCACCTCGGGGCTTGTATGATTCCAGTTGCAGTCGCTGTCGTGTCGTCTTCTTGTTGCAGTCGCTGTCGCGGTCTATTTCTTGTTGCAGTCACAGTCTTGGTCGCAGTCGCAGTGTCGCAGTGTCGCAGTGTCGCCTCGGTCGTAGTAGTCCTATATTATACACCAGTCAATAATACTATCTGATCTCGGTTTGAACGCCTGTGTGTTCTAAGGTAGGTTTCCCAAGGGAAAGGCTCAGCGTGAAGTCCTTCATTGCCAAAAACCCTCGCCATCACGACAAAGTCGCAATGGAAAAATCGGTCGCAAAGGTGCGTCTGAAGTTGCAAAGAATATAAACAAGAGACTATGAAGTGGTGATTGGGAGTATGCAAAAGATAGAAGGAGCGCAATATGGGAGATATGAAAGTGGATAACCGATGAAAACAGATACTCAGCTCGACTAGTCCGTATCGCCCATCTCGTTGCTACTGTTCAGCAATATCGCATCGCCAGCCGCATGATCATCCTCAACACCCACGTCGTCGGTGTTCTTCATTTCCCCGAATCGCTTTTGCGAGATGTCGAGGAGCTCGTCGGCGATGTCGATCGATTGTCGCGCGAGGTAGGGGAGGAGTCGGAAGGCCGCGACTGGTTGGTGAAATGCTGTCCTGTTGAGTTCACAGACAACGTACGCTCCTCCGCGGTTGTGGGCGAGGACAACAAGCGGCCCGAGGTATCGTGGTCACATTTTGCAGTTGAGGGCCTTCTCGATCTGCGTGTGTCGGAGGAGAACAAGGTCGCCGCGTTTGAAGTTGAAGTCACGGATGGTCGTCGCGTGGTCGCACTCGAACTTGTACACTGCTCGAAGTCGCGCTCAGTAGACATTGGACTGGAGGTCGGCGATCTGGTCTTGCCGCTTCTGGAGTGCTGTCACGCGCTGCATGATGAGATCGGTCATCGACAGGATCGAGTTGGGCAGTGGGAGCAGATAGGTCGCTTCGCCGATGTCGAATGGCAGGATCGGATGACAACCTGTAGCCGCGAAGTATGGTGAGCAGCCCATGCGATGTTGCGTAGTTATCCTTTCTGCCCAGAAGGCGAAATGAGCGACTTGCGACCACTTGGTCTCGTCACCATCGGCAGCCTTGAACAGAACCTGTCGCACGTCGAAGTGGGGTCGCTCAATGATGCCGTTCACCCGTGAGTTGTAGCTGCTGATTCGGATATGTCGGAGGTGATACTTGCGCGCGAGGTAGCCAGCCGCTTTGACGAAAGCCGCGCCGTTGTCGGTGATGATCTCCATGAGGCCGCCCCAGCGACAGATGACGTCTTGGAACAGCCAGTCGCCGAGGGTCTTCTCGGTCTCAACGTAGAGCATGCGCCACTCCGGGTAGTGCGAGATCGCGCAGCGCGCCTGGACGATGTACTTGAAGCTGCCGGAGGTGGGCATGTGCATGGTGTCGATGTGGACTCGCGCAAACAGTGATGCGGGTGTCGCGACCGTCGGCGGGATAAGGACCTGTCATGTCTGTCTCGTCTGGCAGAGATGGCAAGTGCGAACGTACCAAGTGACGTCCTCGCAAAGGGACGGCCACCAGAATCGCTCCGCGATGAGCTGCAACATCACATAATTGCCGCGATGATCTATGTCATCGTGCGCTTGTCGGAGGATCGCGAGTCGCTGGCCGAGGCCGACTACGAGCTTGTGTGCACCATGGGAGTCCTTCTGCCATAGCCGGTCGCCGTCGATGAAGTGCTGCTGGCAGTACTTGATGAACTGCAGATACGCCTTGTCGGAGATGTCGCCCGGCTGTTGGAGGTCGCAGAGCCACCTCTTGACCTTGTCGAGTCGCTCATTCGCTCGTCGCGTGAAGTCAGAGGTCGGGATGTCGCTCATCGTGATCGCAGTGTCGCTTGTCAGCTCCTGGTCGGTCAATCCCTCCCCCTCACTGAAATCCCGACCGTCCCTGGTCGGAGACGCGATCATGAAAAGTTGCAGGGGAGAGGCGCATTGTCGCGGTCGCGTCAGCAGCATCTGGTGCAGGAAGCCATGGACTTTGTCAATCCAGTCCTCAAAGCCGTCATCGTCATCGCATGGCTCATCGCCTGGTTGTGGTGGTCACCGCGACAACCTGTCGGGTCCGTGCAACATTCCCGGGACGTGCACTAGAGTGAAGTGGAACGTCAGTATCGCGACGATCCAACGATTAATGCTAGCGCTCGGAGAAATGTCAGGGTTCTGGAGCATGCCCTGAATGTATCGCGTGTCGACCTCGACGATGAGGTTTCGAACACCGATCAAGTAGACCTTGAGGTTCCGCAGGGCACGATAGAGGCCATAGATCTCGAGCTTCGGTTGCGAGAATCGCACCTCCCTGTCATTGAGCGTTATTGATCCAAAGTGACTGTAGTACCGCTTGCGCAGGTCATCGATGTCGCACTGGCAGAGGTGGAAGCCGACCGCGATGTAGGAAGTGTCGACGGCGAGGATGATGGCCGCGCCCGACTCATAGTCGATCGCGCAGAGCGCCAGCGACTCGATGACCGCCTTTTTGAGGTCCTCCTGCGCACGGAGTTGCTCATCGCTGAACTCGAAGGGGACGTCCTTCCGCGTGAGCTTCACAAGTGGCCAGGTGCGCTTCGCAAAGTTTCGAATGAAAAGTCGCAGGATGCCGACCGTGCCTATGAATGCACGGATCTCCGATATGTTCCCGCACGGTCCCCAGTTGACGATGAGGGCGACGCACGACTGTTCGGGTTGTTGCCCGATTGGTGTGCATCGCTGGCCGATGACGATGTTCTCGATGTCAATGGGCATCGACTTTGGCCCGGAGTAGGTGCCGCCGGCGTGGCTCATGTGTGTGACGATGTGATTCTGGTTGTCGAAGTGCTCCTTGACGAAGCGACGAATGCCGGGGTTGCGCAGGATGGTCTCATACTTGCCGTCACGGTCGCGATAGTCGGACTTTGGGCCCTTGCCGGGGACGTCGTCGATATATGGTACCGTCCACTCCGGGATCTCGGGCTGCAAGATGTAAGTGACATCGTCGTGAAAGATAGGTACCGAGTTGCACCACCCCATCGGGAGGGTACAGTGTCGCAACGCGCCAAATGGAGTCTGGAAGGTCGTGAGGTCGCGCGACGATTTTGCGATCAGTCGCTCATCGTAGCCAATGTAGAGGTCATACATCGAGCCGCACAGTCGCCCACTGAACTGTTCAGTGAGGTAGTCGGGGGTTGGGGTTACTCCCGAGTGCGCGATCATGACCTCGTTGAGCGGCTCGAGACTGTGGATGATGCGCGGCTTCCCATCCTTTTTCGCAACACAGAACCAGCGACTGCGATATGATGAATTTGACGGCTCATACACGCCAGCGGCGATTTTGCGCTTGATGATGTCGCAGACCTCCTTGTAGAGACCCGGCAGGATCGGGATGTTCTTCTGGACCCAAGGCGTGTGCGGCACGACCGGAAAATCGACCGGTGGAAAGAACTCGGGCTTGAAGCAGCCGCGCTCCTCGTCGGTCCACGTGAACACCGCATTGTGGACACACATGAAATAGTGGAGGAGCTTGCGCTCTTCGGGCCAGAGGAAGTCGAGTTGCAGCTTCTTGTCGAGGGCCTCCATGCATTCGCGGGTGTAGTGACCAGTCGGGACGAAGTCGGGTGGATGGTCGGGGAGGATCGGCATGTTCACGAGCAGGTCACCGGTGATGTTGCGCACAACGCGAAACTGTTCGGGGCATGAGCCTAGGACCGGTTGCACCTTGCGCGCGACTGGCTTGTACTTCTTCTTGGTAATGAGGCCTTTCGTAACGGAGTCGCATGTGGTGAGGAAAACATTTGCAGGGGTATCTTGCGATTGCAGCGCGAAGTAGCTGCGACCGTTTTTGGTCAGAAAAGAGAATATGAAAGAAGGTGAGGAAGAACAGGGGTGCATAAAGAAGAGAGAGAGAGCGATGTCAAGAGAGGGAGATGCAGGAGAAACTGGAGACGCGAGGAGAGAGAAAGAGTCCGAGGTCGCAGTGGTTGGTGATGTCGCCAGGGTCGTCGTGCTTGTCGCACGACATTTTTTGCTAGTAGTTGTGAGATTAGTTGAGAAATACACGGTCGCACGATCGTGTAGTTGGTCGCAGGCCGATAAATAGAGAGCTGGAATAGGAATAGAGTCGTCAGCGACGTGGGTATAGGCAGAGATAATGGGGCCCCCTGGAGTGTCGTCAATGATGAGGGTGTAGTCGCTGTCGGGCGACCCGTCCTCAAATGGATTTGGCGCGCTTGTTGTCGATGTGAAACTGAAAGGTCGGCTGGCCTCGCGGTCACGTCGGGATGGTCATGACTTGTCGTGTGTTTGGACACTCGAGCGTGATCGTCTGGTCTTCATTGTCGAAGTTCTTGATGACGCTCCGTGTCAGGACATTGAAGGGGCGACCGAGGAGCAAGTCGTAAGGTGCGTTGCGAATGACATGAACCTGTAGGTAGAGCGTAATACCACCGACAAGGAAGGGCACATTGCGAATGATACCTAGCGACGGGTCGACTGCCCCGTTCGCTGACTGCATGTACAGCTGCACAGTTGGATCATAGAAGAGCGCCGCGTGGTGGCAGAGGCCCTCAGAGATCGAGACAATTTGTGCCCCGCCGTCCAAGGTTCCCTCGATGTCGATCTTACCATCGAGACAGCCAACGATCGAGCGCAGCGCATATGACTCCTTTGCGACCACAAGCGGCTGCGGCTCTTGGCCGGGGCCGAGTCATGAGAGGTAGACGTTGTACAGGTCAGGGACTACTAGCGCGCCCGGCTCCAGGGGTTCGCCGTGACAGGACCACGTGGTTGCAAGTTTGTCGTCGCTGGCCGCATTGGCAAAGGTGACTGTGCGTGGCTCAGTCGGTATGCGCTTTGGGGTGATCGCCTCGTGGAACTTAGTGCGCACGTCGGGCGCGATGCAGAGGAGCTCCTCGACAGAGAGCGTGATCACTGGTGTCTTCATTGCACGCGAGTAGACCTCATCGATCAACTTGGGCTGGTAGACCGGGACCGTGTTGCAGTAGGCTGGATCGCGCTCTTTACCGCTCGCCAGTCGCAGTGTTGCACCGACATTGGTCATCCGTGGCGGGGCATAAGTCACATCGTGGGCTCCCGTGAACGGGTGCTCGGGCGCCGCTCCTTGTCACGTGGCCGGGGTCGGTGGTCGCAGGATGGTGACGGGCCACGCTGGCGCGGCTGCCACGGTTGCCTTGGTCGCGGCTGGGGCCGATGCCTTCGTTCCGGAACCACTGGCGGTCGCTATCGTGGGGCCCCCATCAGGAACTTCCTTGACTCTTGCTGCAGGTCGCGGTCGCTGGGGAATGGTCATGATATCGACTGCGTCGAACTTCTCCCTTGCTTGTTGGAGGGCGAAGATCTTGTGCTCGAGCTGGGCGATGCGATCGCTGGTCGTGTCAGTGGCTGGGGCCGTTGGTGCGACCTGGAAGAGGAGCTGGCCTACCGGCGCAGTTGCATTGTGCTGATGCCACTCGTAGGCGTGGTCGTGCATGGTCAGGCCGGGTAGATTGCGCAGTACGAATTGCCTGTTGGGTAAAACGACCTTCCCATCATTGTTCCGTGTGATACGACCCACATTGATGTCCTCGTCGACGAACTGACAGGTGCGAACCTGGCAGCCCGCGTCACTGCAGTAGTGGCAGAAACCCATCGGTGGCAGTCGCCCATAGTCGGCGCGCTGTGGTGGCCCTGTGGCACCTGCCCCGGCGCCGTTGTCACGTATCACCTGCACCATCATTCAGAAGAAGGGCTCGATATCTTCCAGCTTGACGCCAGTTGCTGTCGCCGCCGCCGTCGCCGTCGCCGCTGCAGGCGCGGTTGGCGTCGTGACCGCTGTTGTCGGCATCCCATGAAGCATGAACTGTGCAGCCTCGAGAACGTCTCGGAGGGCGTAGGGGTCGTCAGGATGGTGGTCGACAAACTTGATCTGGAGTTGCTGGGCTACCTGGTCCCATAAGGGCGGTTGGATGCCGCGCGCGAAAAGTCGCAACTGTTCCAGTACCGACAGTCGCTGGTGCTGAATCAAATAGGTAGTCATCATGAGGAAGTCCCGATGAAAACTGGAGAGTTCACCGAGCATCGTGATCGGCGTTGCTGCGCGACCCGCGACCAGGTTATCCATGTCAGCGACCAAGTACTTGTGGGCCTCATCCGCACCGGGATATAGCTCGGCCACGCTCGTCTTCCACTGTTCGAATGTGTACGCATCCTCATATGAGGGGAGCGACTCCCACAAGTCGGCGACCTCGACCTCGAGATAGCGAATCGCCCATCGTTTGCGCGGTCAGGTGGCGGCAACCTGGCACCTGTCAAAGAGCACATCGAGGTCTTGCCAAAAGCCGCACAAGGTTCTTGGTCGCTCGGGGTCGAATACTGGCGCAGTCACGTGGTTGCGCGCGGGCATCGCGGGTGGCAGGTGCGCTGCTGGCTGCGGCGCTTGAAGATCGGGGGGATCCATCGCGAGTGACGAGAGCTCACTGAGTGGAGTGAATGGGGAAACTTGTAGTGATGCTGTCAAGGGTGTCGCAGCAATATCCGGCGACGGTGGGAGGGGAACATCTGTCCAGTAATCGGGCAAAGGAGGAAGTGGAACGTCTTCCCAGGGTTCTGGCGATGGTGGGAGGGGAAATTCGCCGGGAATCGCGCTCGGCGTCGCACGTGTCACTCTAGACCTAACCGTCATGGAAGATGTTGTGGACGACGAGTCGGAAGAAGAGGGTCAGTTATCGAGTGCATCGATGCCACGATCAAGGGCGCAAGAGAGGGAATTGAGGATGTGACTGTATCAGGCCTCATTGCCGAGCTGAAGTCCAAGGTCAGTGATCCTATGTGTGCGAGCGACAAGTAGCTCGTGTGCGAGCGACGAATGCAAAGGAGTGGGAGGTGTCAGCGTGGCACTGTATGAAAGTTACGGGGTCGCACCAAAGGCGGAGGCGAGATCTATACTCCCCCTCGCGGTGGGCTCCAAAATGATACACTATCCCAGGGCCTGTGAACAGTCGGGACGACCAAGGGCTGAGGGAGGCGAGGTCGGAGCGATGTCGCCGGTGTGGAGGGCGAGTACGGTCTCGGGTTCCCTTTGGTCGCGACCGTAACCAGTGCCGGGGAGAAGAAAGGAAAGTCGAATGAAGCTGGAGGGTGAAAGCCGCGACGGGGTCATGCGGCAAGTCGCTGTCGCAAAAGTCGTAGTCGGGGTTGCTGTCGCTGTTGCAAGTCGCAATCGCAGTCGCTAGCAACACCCGACAGAGGACGATGTCGAGTTGCACTTGCTCGTCAGAGAAATGAGAGGTAAAAGGTGGGGGTCGAAGATTGTGTGCCCTAAGCGGCAGTCGACTGAGTTAAGTACATCCTGCCTGTAACTACGCACGACAACTATAGCCTAGACTGCCTCGCGGCAATGAGCGCCCGCGACAACCTGTGTCGGAAACCTGTGAGAACGTCAGCGACCACCGCATGGCCGTGACCGGTCGTGCGACTTGGGGTCAGCTCGGCTTGTCATCGCATGGTCGCGTGATGTCGTTAGTCATCAGCAGTCGCAGTCGGGAGTCGTGGCCGGTACCTGTCACCGAGACCAACTAGTAAGAGATGATCTGCAGCCAGTCGCGTGACGCGACTGCAAAGATGCTGAATGACTTAACTTGTGGCCCGCCACTGCACCACCATGCATGTGGTGCAGATGGTCAGGCCGGCTCGCTGTGGCCGCCAACTCGGACCGATCGGAGAAGTCGCGCCGGCGATGGGGATCATCGGCATTCCAGGCCTTCGCCTCGTGCCATAGGGTCGGCACGCCACGCAACCCCCAATGCCGTCAGCGACTCGGGAACTCCCGCGCCGTCGTGTGGTGCACTGTCCAGAAGGGGTAGTTGCGTCGACTTCCGCGGACAGAAGCATCGGGTGCGCATCACCGTCAAAAGTGACAGGTCGATCACCATCCAGAAATGGTGGACTACCCCCATCTAAGTTGAGTGTAGTCACCTGTTCTGGAGATCAAGTGCCGGTTGATTTCCACCCTGTATCCTGGGGATATATATGGTCAAAGTCAACCAGATTTTGTGTGATTTCACCATGCAGCCAAAAGCGGGAACTGGGTGAAAACCTTCTGTAATCTGATGTATATCTGCCATCCAGAATCCATAGAAAAGAGGGTGAAATGTTCGTAGATATCTAGCCATGGAATTGGTGATCACTTGGGGAATACTCACATTGCGGGCACCAGTTCCGGATCACACATACAGGGGAATAGCGACACTTATTTGGGCATATATTCACAGAATACACAACAGATACAGGACAGATAAATGAGCGACATTGTTTGAAAGCAATACCAGCACCTCGGCGAACACAATGAAACGAGTCTGACAATCAAGTGCACCTGAGCACATCATCATGTGTGCCCGTGCCCTGCTCTGCTTGCCACCCGCTCCTCCGCCACCGCACCTCCTCGCGACCCTACTCGAAGCTCACTCTAAAAGTCATCCTCATCCACGTCAACCCTTCAGCGCTGCCTGCGTCTCCTTATACATCTTCTTCAAGCCCATCAGCTCCAGCAGGAACTTGGTGTCATTGAACACCTTGAGCAGCATCTCGAACCCACCCTTCTCGTACGCCTCGAGCACTGCCATGCTACAGCCCGTGAAGCAGTCGTACGCCACACTGACGATGGGCACGTTCCTGAAAACTGTGCCAGGAAGCCGCGCAGCTGGTGCAGGACAGGCCCAAGGATGGACTCGCAGCCATTGCTGGTGCTGTCTGTCGTGGTTTGTGTTTGTGGTGGGGGAGCAGGAGCATTGATGCTGTACACATGCATGGGTTAGCATGTGCAAGCTCGAATGAACACCACTTGTACCCCTCGGAATGCTGGATCAGCGACACTAGCAGCTCAACGGCCATCGACACTGCGAGACCGGGCCGGATAACCATTAGGGACTTCGCACAGGTTATTAGCAGGTAGCAGTGAGATAGCAGATCGCAGATGTACATCAGAAGGCGCGACGATGTCGTTGCAGTAATAGCACACCAGCCTCTCACCCTTTGCGTTCGGCATCTGCACACCATGCCGCATGACGAGGAACGTGTCGAACCCGAGCACCGCATTCAGCATGATCTTCCCCTTGGCTGCACTGAGGACAATCGGGAGCCAACATGATTCGCGGGAATCCATGAGGAGAAAGACGACGTCGTGCTCATCAAAGAGCTTCTCAAGCGTTGCGACATCTTTCTTTGTCTGCTCAACCGACACCGCTGGGATGGGGTTGCCGGGCATCAGGATGGACAAGTTGTGTCCGGTGGCATTCTGAGCGGTTGTCAGATAGGCGGAGTGAGATGGGATGGGCAAAAACACAAGACACCCAGGAAGATGTTCTTGAGCTAACAGATGATGCGGAACGCTTGCGCGGCGTCCTCGGGATAGAGCATGCGGAGGTACATGAGGAGGTTGCAGAGTGGCCACCTGGGGTTGGTGGGTGTGCTGGAGGGGTCAACAAAGCCAATGGCGTGCTCGGAAGGGGGGACGTTGGCGAAGAACAAGGCATACTCCTTGACGGGGGCGGTTGATGTCTTGTGTTGAGGTTCGAACCAGCAGTAAGGACAGGCACAGCAGACAGCAGGTTGGCTGATGATGAGGGATCTGCGAGGTGTCGAAGCCACTGGCAGCAGTAGTCCAAGGCCGCAACAGTTCAAGCAGAGAGAGGGGAATGCTCCAGTGAGAGAGGGAGAGTGAGTGAGGGTATAAGGCTCCACATGGGGCCCCAGGAAGAAAAGAAGCAGAGAGGTACCGATATAGCTAGGGCATCGGTTGGCAGGGTCCGCAGACCATGTGAAGGTTTAGGGCCAGTCTGTACCGACGTGCACGCACACAAGAACAGCCACTGATGCCGATGTGTATCTCATCCTCGTTTTGACCTTAGTGAAACCCTCCAGCTTGCGGGTGAAATCCCCTAGCAACCGATTCACTATTTTAATCACCACCCACCAGGTATTCACTGACTTCGCTGGTGAAGTTGGCTTTTCACCTGGCAACCTAGGCATGGTCACCGCTTTCCGGGCGCGCAGTGCTTTAGGCATGATTATAGCAGGAAAGTGAGATGTATTGTGTGAGATTATAGCCTGGACTGATGTATATAAACAGTACACACAACATTGCCACCAAGAGATTTGACAATTGTCTGTACATGCCCTTTCATGAGTAAATTATGTGTGGCACTGGGAAGAGTTACAAAACTGTTTCCAGGCAGTGAGCGCAAAGAGTGCTCGATATCTCCCGGAGTTTTCATCCGTTTCGCATAATATATAGCTATATCGAAAGCCAAGAAGTATATCTACCAAACACACTTTACATCATGTCCGTACGTTCAGTACTTGCGGAGATATGCCGAAAACAGCGTGGGAGTACCTTTTCTGGAAACAGTTTTGTAAGTCACTGTAGTAATGGGACTCGTGTTGTACTTCTTGTACTTCGAAACACTGCACACAAACACACCCGCGTGCATCAGGGTCTGCCCGAGGGAGCGCCATCGACAATTCGACCCCCGAAATGAGCAAGTGCAAAACCCTGTCCGCCAGCTACAAGTGCATAACGGCGCGAGATGATCATGATATGAGGTCCTCCAACCCACAAGATCCCTCATCCGACGACGGTGGCCGCCTACTCCTTCTTCCGCCCAAACGGTGCGTTCAGAACCTCCTCCCACCGCAAGTTGCTCGGCGCCTTGACGTCCCACTCGGCCTCCAACCGCACCTTCTTCCCAGCCTTGACCTCGCACACCCACTCGAACAAGCCCTCCTTCTCCCCGCCCGCCCCTCCCTCGGTCTTCGCCGCCCAGCGCACCTTCGCGCTTTCCCGGCCATCTAACCTCACCGCGACCTCCTCGCCGTCCTTAGCGTCGGCCAGCCCGAGGGGCGCGCGGAGAGCGATCTTGATGCCCGCTTCGTCGTTGCCGAGCGGGATGGCGTCGCGGACAACGAGCCCGGCGAGGTCAAACGAGTGCCCATTCGTGATCGTCGTCGTCACCGTGCGCGTCGTGGTCTTCGAGGGCTCGGCGAAGCTCCGCTTGGGTTCGTGCTCGGTGCGCGACTTGGTCTGGTACGAGACTCGGAGCGCGGGGTCGATCCCGAGCACGCACACGAAACTCTCGTTCACGCCGGTGAGCTGGAGCAACGAGTCATGAGCATCATACAAGAGATCGCCCAGAAAGAAACTGAGACTCACCCCGAGCAGCGTCTTCGTCACGAAGCTGTCGTCCATGAATACGCTCACCGGGCCCGCGAGCAGCTCGTACTCGCTCGTGTTCTTGATCCTTGCTTCAATGAACGCCGCGCCGTGCTTGCGCGGCACGCACACGTACTTGAGGGCCGCCGCGAACTCGAGCGTCACGAACGACACCTTATGCGCCACCCCGTCGCTCGGCAGCGTAACCCGGCCCTCGACGCGGTACGCAAGCGCGAGCAAGTTCCTGTCGAGGACCGCGCCCGGGCCGCCCTCGTCCATCGCGGTCTTCTTCCCGATGTCCTCGAACTCCTCCTCGGACCCTGGCGTGGCTGCAGCGGGCGCAGGAGCACCGGGCGCGGGGGCCGCGGCACCGATGTCAGAGTACCGGGGAATCCTCACGGCCACGGGCGGGTTCGCGTTCAGCCCTCCAGAAGCCGTCGATGAGGACGGGGCCTGCGATCGGTTTGCGGCATTCCCGAATACACTGAACTCCCTCCCCACGCCTCCTGCGGTCTGGGCAGACGCCTGACCAAACAACGATCCTCCTCCTGACTGCGCGCCCTGCTGGCCGAACGCCGCAAAGCTGGCGGTGTCGGATGGCTGTGGGCCAGTGGCCGGTGCTGGTGCGGGCGCGGGTGTCTGACCAGACACCGACGCGGATGCCTGCTGCTGCTGCTGTTGTTGCGGCTGGCCGAACAATCCCGTCCACAATGGCTGCGGCCACTGCTGCTGCTGCTGCTGCTGATGTGCTAGTTTGCTGAATATATCCGAGAATAACTGCTCCTGTTGTTGTTGCGGCTGCCCGAATAATCCCGTCGATGCTGCCTGGCCGAATAATCCGCCAGCTGATCCCGTCGACGCTGGCTGGCCGAAGGTGCTAGCTGATCCCGTTGAGGCCGCCTGGCCGAAGATCCCGCAGGGGCGCGCCCCAAAACCTACGACTGGCATGAGCCGGAGCGGATCGACCTTAGGGATGGTGAGGGAGCCAAGCGCATGGGAGTTGGCTGTGCTCAGGGTGAGGACAGTGTTGGACCAGTCTTCCCCCGTGGTTTGGGTGATGTTGGCGCAGTAGTGGAGGGAGACATTTGGCGAGGGCTTGCCGTCGGACGTCGTCGCGTGCAGGTCGTAGTAGGGCTGCCATGTGACGCCGGTGACGACTAAGAGGCAAAGTTAGCTTCAAGGACCGGTGAAGATTGGACGTTCGAGCGACTTACGGTACGTTAGTTGGAACTCGACCTTGCAATCGCGCTTCACGAACAGGCTGGCCACGACGACCGCGGCGGTCTCGCCCTTGTGCGTGTTGTTGAGCAGCCAGGTCTTCTTGTCGAGCTCCTCAATCTGGTGGTCAACCTCGATCACTTTCTTGATCGCGTTCCGCTTCCGGACGACGAACGCGTCCATGAACGCGTCGAACTCCGTCGCCTTGTTTTGCGAGAACGACCGCACGGCGTCGTCCAGGAGGTCGAGCTCGGTCTGGCGCACGGTGCGCTCGGCCTCGAGCAGCTTGCGCCGGGAAGCGAGGTCCTTGAGAGCGGCGGCGTGTTTGAAGCGGCGCTGGCTCTGGTTGGAGACGTCCGCAAACGTGGTGTTGCACGAGATGTCGACGACACGTGCGTCCGCTCCCAGGCCGTGTATTCTGGGAGATTCTCGGTCGACCTGACTGGATATGCCCGAGATCTCGAGGGCGTTTGCGCCACTCTGACAGCCCGACGCGTCGTGAGCGAATATTCAAATAAGTGGCGCGTGGATGGACATACCTTCAAGTCGGCGGTGAACGTTCGCGCCAGCTCTGCAGTTGACGACTGGAATATCGTCACGGACTTGACAGGGTGCTCTGCAGCGTCGAGCGAGATGAGGGTGGAGGACATGGTGGTAACTGGAAGAGGCATGGATGTACTGCAGCAGGACAGGTGGCTCCTAATATACCAAACACCTGGGCCGAGTACTACGATCCGAGTCAAAATAGAAGCCTTCCTTGGCGCCCGCGGCACCGCACTGCGGACGTCATTTCCGGTTACTGCCAGCGAATACCTCCAAACTCAAAGGATGCAACCTGATGACTCAAGGGCATGACGGGGGAGTACAGCAGTCGGCATGAAGGAAGGAACATATCAGTGATATCAGTGCAAGAGGTAGACATCGCCACAGCACTGCTGGGGATTCAGGCGCAGCAGCAGAATAGCGACGTTTTAGGTCTAGCATCGCGAAGAAGCCCAAATGTACAACAACGAATCATACAACAACATACCGCATGCCCCACATCACGCATTCTCCTCGAGCTCCTCCAGCCGCCCAATCTGTCTGGAGCGAGCACAGACAGACAGTCAGAAAATATCAGTCTCGCTCACTCCCAAGAAAACGCACAACGAGACGCACCTGTCCCTCACCGCCTCCTGCCACCGCTGCAGCTTCGCGATCTCGTTCACCTGGAAGCCAAAGATCCTCGGGCGGTACCTGTCCGCCTTGAGCGCCACGCTGGCCGTGCTCACGCCCTCGCCCACGCCTTCGGTCTCCTGCTCCTCCCGTACCCTCCTGTTCCGCCTGCCGCCCTCGACGTCGCCCCGCCCCGACAGACTGAGCTCGACCGGGCCGCTCTTGGGCGGGATGAGGTTGGGGTAGACGAGGAAGAGAAGGTGGGGGAAGGACGTGCCGAAGTACGCGCCGTCGATGGAGCCGTGCCGGGAGGACTTTGGCGAGTAGATGTCCTCGCAGCGGCCGCAGTAGAGCTTGACCGACTTTTCGTACGGGACGTCGGTTAGGCCGACGGGGAGAAGGGGTTGCGACTGGCAGAGCACGCGTGGGCAGCGGCCGAAGTCTGCGCGTTTGTATTTCTCAAGCTGCAGGGAGGTGAGTGCGCGTACTGAGCCAAAGGAGGAACATAGGTAGGGTGCGGTAGGAGACGGGACAGTCGATTATTCCAGTTCGATTGGCGCGCCCGGGCTGGGTAACCCTGAAGCCGGCCGCCTTTCCGGGAGAGTAATCGAGAGCGCCATCGCGCGTGGAGACGTGCTCAGATACTACCCATAGGGATGGCGGCGCACCAGATAGGCATGGCCATGGGTGCCAATCGAACTGGAACAATCGAGTGTACACTCTGGGTGGGACGATGGCCGGTAGGCGAGAGAGGTAGGTGGGAGACGTACCATCTTTGCGAGGCCGCGTGCTGTCACTATCCATCGTGCGTGAATGAGGCCGTAGAGCAGCCGCGCTTGCAAGTCGAGGTTGCCCCGGAGGTCATCCTGGATCTCCTCGTCTACTGGAGTGGGTATCGGCGATCGGTCGATGGGCACAGGGGACGGGAGACGTACCCAGGTTGTCCGTGATCATATCCAACGCCTGCGCATAGTGCTGCACCTCCGTGTTGAGGCCCGTGAGGTTGAAGCGGTCGAGGATGTAGTCCTCTTCGACTTCGCAGAAGTATTCGTTGCCTTTTGATGACAGGAACCAGGAGATCCACTAGGGACTGTCAGATATGACATACATGGACCTTTCTGAAACGTATTCACCGAGCTGAGAGGGCTTCAGTATGGGTTCAACATCGAGGACTTTCTCAGCCACTTACTTGGAATAGTCGGAGCCCGATCCGGTCGATACTTCTTCCACTGCGCATGAAACCCGAGATCAGACAAGGTCCACAAATCCAGTGAGGCATGGCACTGACTTGTGTCGAAAGTGCTCAGAGACGAGGACAGGGACAACGGAATCGTGGCGGAGGTCGTGAGCTGACGGGGGCAAGGGGGGGAGGAGGAACAAGCGATAAGAAGGGTATAAATGACCCACATACACTTGTTAGTCAAGATTAGAAATTCACGTTATTGCCGTTCTTATCCACCTGTTTACTGGTTATGGGCGCCTATACCTTGTTAAACTCGCCTCGGAGTCCTCGCCGTCCTCGTCGCCCTCGTCGCCCTCCGCATCCCTCTCGCTTGGCTTTCCGCTTCTCTTCGCCGGCTAGACAAGCTCTGCAGATGCCAAGAAGTCCATCCTGAACTCCCGCAACCTACGTACATGCTGGGCGACGCCGTAGTCCACATGCCCTCCGACCTCCGCCCGGCCTCCGCTTTCGAGGTGGACTCGCCGCCGGACTCTTCGTACAAGCCCAAGGGCATCACCAGATTGACTGTGCACATACCAACCGCATACAGTCCACAAGTAAAAGCCCAGCAGCACCCGGCCCCGCGATGGAGGACGCCGGAGTTCATGGTGTACTACGTGGTGTTCGCGTGCGCACTGCCCTTGATGGTTTGGATACCCTACAGACTGAGCTCGGGTGAGTACCCGTCTTTGGCTGTGAATACCACGACCTGAACGTATTTGCGTAGCCTCCCATCCTAATTACCCGTATTATGAGAGTGCATTATCTCCCGGTTGGCTGTTTGGCCGACGAGTGGTGAGTGCATTCCTCGTCCGCCTGTAGCTTTGGCTTGAGGAACTCAACCCTCGGATCTCTTTCGTTTATAATTGTTGTAGGACAACAGTGACAACCAATACCGGTCGTTCCGAAACGGCCTCCTCCCCCTCACCCTCCTCGCAGCCGTCTTCTTCGGCCTCAAGCAACTCCACGCTCTGCTCGCGCGAAAAGGACCCTCTCTATCCAGCTCCAGCAATATGTACCGCATACCCTTCCTCGTCGCGTTCTCCACCGCGATGCTGTTTGGCCTGCACGGCGCGAGCGCGCTCAAAGTCTTCGCCATCCTCTCCCTCAACTACGCGATCGCCAAATCGTGCCAGGGCTCAAAGGCGGGTCCTGTCCTGACGTGGGTCTTCAACGCGCTCGTGCTCTACGCGAACGAGCGGAACAGGGGCCACAGGTTCGGGCAGCTCCACCCGCTGTTCGCGTTCTTGGTGCGTGTGTGGGGTCTGTGCGTGTGCGTCGCTGACCTGACTAGGTTGGGAATGGGGACGGTGTACGTAGGACGCGTGGCAGGGCGTGTATCCGAGGTGGTACATCAGCTTCAATATCACGATGCTGCGGCTCGTATCCTTCAACATGGACTATTACTGGGCGTGCAATGGCGTCGGCCTTCCTGAGGTTAGTTCAGCTGCTTCTCTGGGCGTGGCGGGAGGAACTGAAGAGGCCAGCAGACATCCTTATCCGACAAGCACAGGCCGCGGGTGAACCATGGCCTGGACACGTACTCGTATCTGAACTATATCGCGTACGCTCTGTACCCCCCGCTATACATCGCCGGGCCCATCATGACATTCAACGACTTTATGTGGCAGGTGCGTCCATCTCTCGCGCGATCCTCCGCATCATTGCTGATTCGCATGTTCGCGGATTAGTTTCGTATTCGACTTACCGTCACCTGGCGGACAGTGCTGGGCTACCTCGGCCGCTTCGTGGCGTGCATCATGACGCTCGAGACGATTCTCCACTTCATGTACGTCGTCGCGATCAAGGACCGCAAAGCGTGGGTCGGGTACTCTGCCTCGGAGCTCTGCATGGTCGGCTTCTGGAACCTCATCGTCGTCTGGCTCAAGGTGCGCTCCGCCTCGCCCCCACCCCCTGTCCCCTCTCCTCTCACCACGCCCGCTGACCTCTAGCCACGCCCCGACACTTGCAGCTCCTTGTCCCCTGGCGGTTCTTCCGCCTCTGGGCTCTCGCGGATGGCGTCGACCCTCCGGAGAATATGGTCCGTTGCATGGCGAACAACTACTCGCCGCTTGGCTTCTGGCGCGCATGGCACCGTTCGTACAACCTCTGGATCGTACGTTACATCTACATCCCGCTGGGGGGCACGCGGAACCTCGTGTTCACGAGCGTGCTCGTGTTTACGTTTGTGGCGCTCTGGCACGACCTGTCGTTCAAGTTGCTGGCGTGGGGCTGGCTCGTTAGTTTATTTATCCTGCCAGAGGTGGCGGCGCGGTATTTGGTCCCCGGGTCGAAGGTGCGCTCGGCCTCGGCCTCGCTGCGTGCATTTGGGAGATTGAGGACAGTTGGCTAACCCCTGAATGGGAATAGTACGGAGACAGGCCGTGGTTTAGACACCTCGGTGCCGTTGGCGGGGTGTGCAATGTGCTTATGATGATGACCGCAAACCTGGTCGGGTTCGTCATCGGCACGGACGGGATGAAGTACATGATCGAGCAGATCGTGGGCAGCTGGCAGGGTGTGCAGTTCATGCTCGTCGCGTGCGGCTGCTTGTTTGTGGGCATCCAGGTCATGTTCGAGTACCGGTGCGTCGTGTTTGGTGTCGTCGTTTTGGAGCGTTTCTGACTGAGCGTGGGCAGGGAGGAAGAAGCTCGGCAGGGCATCGCTCGGCGTTGTTGAGTGCCAGCTCGAGGGACAAAGTTGCGGCGGCGTAACTTATTCACTTTGGACACCGGGCTTTGTCACTTTGTACGGTACAACTTTGGCTAATTTTGGTGTGGAAATATCGATGCGTTGCTCCCGTTTCGTGCATTCGAAGAGGAGGGAGCGAACCGGCGCAATTACAGCTTCAGGGCGTTTAGCAGACATGGCAATACGTTGTATACATGCACTGGATTCATGTATGACGTGTGGGAGACTGGTGCAGACAATAATCCTGTATACCTCGTCGCTAGTTGTGCGAAGGAGTCGTGAGTGGAGCGGTCGTGGGTGCGGGTCACCAGGCGGACCGCCCGCGCTCCCGAAATAATACAGTAATACATCTCTGCTTCATACCACCACCGTCACAACCGCCACCATTCCTTTACTCTCCCGTCGCCGTCCTTCTCCCACCCCTTCCGCTCCCGGCAGCAGAAGCACCACCACCGACATGCCGGGGCACGAGTACGAGTACGAACGGCTGCCGGCGAGCGGCGACGAGAAGCGTCGCGAGTACCCACGCCACGAGCCGACGAGCGACGTCCGCGAGCTCCACCGCCGCCTCGCACAGGACCCGCGGTTCAACCCCCCGCCGCCGTCGCCCTGGAAGCGGCTCGCGCTCATCGTCTTCTTCTTCTTCCTCTGCTACGTCGGCCTCAAGCTCCGCCTGAACGCCATCCAGCAGCTCGAGGCGAACCCGGGCGTCGTCCATGCGAACAGGTGCGTGCTTTCTCACCGGATGCAGGGCGGGAGCAGGATGGACGGGGCTGAACACGCAGGCCTGGGCTGTGATTGGGATGGGCGGGGTGGTGTAGGTACTCGAACGAGTTCAAGTTCCGGCCGGCGGCGAGCCCTATCATCACCGAGAAGCTGAAGGACGGGCGGACGCGCCTGCGGGGCGCTGCGCCGACCGTGCGGCAGTGAAGGTGCGTTCGCGCGCGTCAGGGACAGGAGGGCACTGGACCAGGAGCCAGCGGTTCTGTTCGGTAGTACCGATGAGCCGAGCGGAGTTTGCAGGGACAGTGCGGGAGACTAACCATTCTGTGGGTTTCACACGCTGCGAATGACCGGGACAAGGGCTTGAGATAGGGAGAATTTTTGTGAACGATCCGGACGGTGAGGTTTTGTGAACCATTCGGATGATGAGTTTTTGAACGATCCGGATGGTGAGTGTGTGTGAACAATCCGGATGGTGAGGTTTTGTAAACCATCCGGACGGTGAGTGTTTGTAAACAATCTGGACTGTGGGCGAGCGGGAGAGTTTTGGGATACAACTCGGACGGCGGGCTCTGGTGAACAATCCGGACGGTGAGTTTGGGGATACAATCCGGACGGCACGCGAGCGGAACATGGGGGAGGGCTTTCGAGCACAATCTGGACAGTACAGGTAGGGAAGGGTTTCGTAGACACTCGAGTTAAATCTATCTACGTTCAGTTTTGGACACCATATGGCCACAATGTACAACTACGTGCTCTACGGACGTCCTCCCCCGACCGCGGGTGGAATGCGCCCATCTGTGGCCACGAGCCGACGCCAAGCACCCGCAAAAAATCCACTCACTGAGAACAGCAAATATGTCTGAACACCCCCAGGCCCAGGCTGACGAGTGGCCGCCCAGAGCAAACAGATCGTCTCCAATGTCTGCGGAATGTGCACGAGCATGTCGAGCTGCGTGAGAGTAGGGCGGGCCTAAATCGCTGCAGCGCATGGAGGCCGCACGCGATCATGGACCACAGCGCAGGTGGGGCGCCGCGCGCTCTTCTACTTCGCCATCCCCAAGTCACCCGACACGTTGTTCTTCGCATCCAGGTTGGTGAACGAGAGGTCTTCCATCCGGCGGTGGGCTTGGATGAACCGGGCGATGTCTGGAATGAACAGAAGATATATAGAGAAGACGCAGAGGAGCGACAGTCAGTGGAAAGTCAAGGAGACCGGAGAGACGGGACTCACGAGGTCGCCTGACAGTAGACCCCACTCGTTGATCCACATTTGAATGATTTACCAGGAACGTGTGTAAGCAACAGTGCGCTGGTACGTATTGGACCAAAGTCGCTTACCCGACCCACAGACCAGCTTCTCCCCAAGGCCTTGAACACGCTCCATGTCGGAGCCCCAGACCGAGGCAGATAGACCGTGCTCGGTGTTGTCTGCAGCGATAAATGCATCCGCACAGCGTGTACTCGTCAGTAGGTGCTCTCCTGGGTTCACCGGGAAACAACTTAAATACTTACTAGCACGTGCCAACACATCTTCGTCATCCTTCCACTTCAGCAGCGGAATAATCGGGCCAAACTCTGCAATCTCGTAGTTAGGTGCGGTAACCTCGCGCTGAAATACAAACACTCAGCTCACGCTCTTCGCGTACCAACCGGGAATCTTCAGGAGGGTTGTCGACGATGATGATCAGGACGAAGTAGCCCCTCGAATTCGGAGCTTTGCCCTCGAAAGCGATCTTGTACCCGTTTGTCTTGCACTCTGCGATCAGGGCCCTGCTAAAAGCATATCGATGTCGCAGGTCAACGAACCAGTGAGTACGCTGGTGGTGGCTCCGGACGTACCTCAGCCTCTCACGCTGTCCTGGGTTCTGCACGGGGCCCATCGTGGTCTTTGCGTCGAATGGATCCCCAATCTTCGCCGCCTTAGCGAGAGCAACAAGCTCTTCCTGGACAGCGTTATACACATCCTCCTGGATGAAAAGCCGCTTTGCCGTGAAGCAAATTTGTCCCACATTGCTGGTGGTGCCAGCGAAGAGGTCTCTGAATCTTCACGTGAGTGCCCATTCCACCACGCGAAGATGAATGTTAACTTTGACGTACTGCGCGATTTTCTTGACGTCGACATCCGGGAGCACGATCGCTGGATCGTTCCCGCCGAGCTCAAGGGTGATTTTCTTGACCTCGGCCGTGGCCTCGCGCATGACAGCTTGCCCGGCCGTGGTGGAACCTGTGAACGAGATGCGCTGGATGCGTGGATACTTAACCATCCATTGTCCTCTGCAAACGATCTCGATAAGTGTGCATGCGCGAGGGAAAACGATACAATGTGGATGCATACAGGTCTTTGCCACCGTTGAGGACCGGGAGCACATCGAGAGGCAAGACTGACTGTGCGGGCTCGACGACCTTGAGAGGGATGCAGGGCGCAGTTAGCGGGGGCTTGATGATGAGGCACTTTCCGGCCAGGAGGGTGTGGGCCAGCTTAAGGATGCAGAGGACGAGCGGGAAGCTGCCCGTCATGTCAACCATAGCCCTGTCTAACGTATCTTGTTAAACACAACCTACTTGAATGCTACAATTGCACCGCACTAGTCACGGAGGGGTCAGCGTATAAGAACTTGAAGCGTTCGCAAAGGAAGGCGTGCGTACCACCCCATATGGCTTGTGCCGAATCTTCGCTACCCTTCCAGACTCGCTCGTGACAACCTCATCCTCGAGCTTGTGCTCTACCGACTTTCGGGACAGAGACACAGCCATGTGTAGTTCAACAGCCCTGTAATTGCCATCGTGGCTTCAGCAACTCCCAGCTAAACATCAAAACAGCAACTCACGCATCCGCGCGGTCCTCCCCAGCCCCCTTCATGAGCATCTCAGCGAACGGTCTTCAGTGCGTCTGCACGCTCCTCCCAAGGCTTTGTGCTCCAGGAGGGGAAGGCGTGCACCGCTGCGTCGACGGCGTTGTCGAACTGTGCGTGCATCGCGACTCGAACATGCGCGAAGGGCTCGCTGGTGGATACTAAGATGGGGAGGCGAGAAGTGTGTCAGCGGTTCCGCAGATGAGGGATACCAATGATGCATGTAAATAAGTGATGTGCTCACCGGATGTACACGACTATCAAGAACGAGCGGTATGGAGGGTAATGCGAACGGGTACATTGGACATGGACAGGGGAGAGGGGAAAGTGGGCGGACTCGGGGCCAGCAAGACTTTGCGACTGGTTACGGCGTTCTCATGAGCAACGGTTGTTGATGCATAAGCGTGGAAATCAGGTACGTACAGCGGCCACGGTTGAATACACTTGATGGTTTGAAACAACCGGTCATCGCAAATCTCGAGATCTCGCATGTACGAAGTGGTTCCCACCGCATTGGACTGCGGACGGATTGAAAGCTTGTGAGGTCCCGTCTGTGTGCACTGTAAAAGAGGGTTTGATACTGCGGGTATGAACTTTTCACCGGGTTGCGCGTGCACGATCCCGCGGGGGACATGTCTTCATCTGCCGCTGTTCCACAACACTCACGGTCCAGCGGCCAGTGATGCTCCATTCCTCGAAAATTTCACACCCCCATTGCTTCCCACTGCGTCCACTCGCACTGTCTCCTTTCCTCCGACCACAGACCACACTCGAGCGCCGCTTTCTTTACTCACCGAGCTAGATGGGGCATAGTCCACTGTCGCACATCCTCCAGACCAAATGATGACATACCATAATTGCACGCAGCATTCCAGCCGAGTGAGGGCTGGACCAGGGCGTTCGCATCATCACGGAAGAAATTTTGAGCATTTGATTCGGAATATTGACCTCTGACTGCCGAATGCGAACGTGTCAGAGTCGAAACATGGAAAGATCCATACTACATTTCTCTGACCTGTTGGAGTGATCCGTTTAGGAAGGACCGAGCGAAATGCGGCGGAACGTCTTGTATCCGCGCTGTGGCAGGGGCTTGGATGGCCGTCGTCTGTGAACTGCGGGGTCCCCTGTCCTTCGCGCATCCATCATACGTTCATATGCAGCTCGAGGGTCGTCTGGGATCCGGTGAGACAAACTGGCGGTCTGGGGCCTTCGCGCAGCGGGTATTTCGGCGATGCTTGGTCCTTGCGAAATGGACTGCAGCTGCGTGCTGATACATGCCTCATTGCCAACCCCTGGTCCTGATAGAGTGGATAACCTACATGGGAACCGCTCACCCAGCCGAAGTGTCCGAGTCGGCTGAGATTGAGCTGCGGTGCTAGGTGGTGACTCCATGGGAACTCGGGTAGAATGCATCAGAAGAGAGGCCAAGAACACTTGCGAAGGGCGGACAAATAAATGTGATCACGTACCAGCTGAACGATACAGATCTGTGGGATGTTCTGGAGGTTAGGCTGCATCTGTGCGGGGTTCATGTTGCAGATCCTTTCAGTCCTCCCGCAATCCACAATCGTACGGGTGGACCATAGAAGATGGCGCGAATGAATAAAGCCAAACTCACCACGATACGTCAAACGCGTGCGACCTACACCGAGGGACCGCAGGTGAAAGACGTCCAGAAAATGAGAAGGGGCGCAAGTCTCCGCCTGGCGACGGCGGTGCACACGAAGTGCTCTGTCCACTGCGGCCGCGCATCTCGTTCCCAATCAGCCGCTTCTGCATCCGGCCGCCGCTCTGATGAATACGCCTCAAGCTGAGCCCTGGCGCGAAGGCGGACCGCATCTCGCATTCATATCCACAGCCGAGACGACCCTTGATACGTGAAAATGAGTCCGCGGCGCCCCGCGCACGGTCTCCCGGACGTCCGCGTGCATCTTCAAGCCTACATCGAGAACATCCTCGGAGACACTTGCCAGTCTCGATGCAGCACTCGTCCGGTCGGCACCATGTTGAGCACGCATCCAGGACAGCGTTGTGCGGTGCAAAACGCACATTGGACGCATGAGGGGCAAATATCGCAGTGACGACGCGCCGCTCTCCAGCCTTGCCGTTGCTGCTGCTGCCGCTACCCAGGCCGCTGATGGTCTTTTGGCCAATCATGGCTTCCTGCTCGGACGTGCGCGTTCGCGAGGTCGGGCACCTCTCACGCGCGTGAGACGGTCATGTACTGCTGCTTCGCGAGTTTGGCGAGCAGCGCCTCGATCATCGGTTTGTCGTCCATGAGCGCATTGGAACCGCTCGGCGACGGGGGACCAGGAAGCGGATGAAGCCTGGACAGGCTCCGACATGCTGACCGGTGAGCTGCACTTGGACTTGAGCCTGTTCGCGGATCCACTTGCCTGCGGTGGTACATTCTGCTGAGGAGAACGAGGCGGCGCCTTCGTCCTTCAGCCCGCCGTGAGAGTTGAAGCTCCCGCTCCGCTCATTTGATGGGGAATCAGCACTGAATTAGAATCACGTCGTAAGTACATACACGTATCCATCGCTACCTCCAGATGCCATCTCGCTTCGCTCCGTTGTCGTGGACCCTGCAGATGTACCGCCACAGACCGAGGCGCGATCGCGAATCGTCGAGTGCGAGATCAACGGGCGGTCGTCACGAGGTGCCTGGAGAGTGGTTAGCCGAGCTGGATACCGCATGTCTGTGCACAGGGTTCATGTTACCGCCGTTGTGGTCGACCGGAGATGTGCCGATTCTCCGAAATCCAGGTGGTGCGCACGGACCACAGTGCGAGGTATTTAGGACGAGGGATGAGGGTGGAGAGGGACACATCCCCATCCCTGCCCATCCGCCGTTGTCTGCTCGTGCTCTTACTCCCGCTGCGTTCGTCGACGTCGGTTCACGCGGAAGCCGGTGGTTGAACGTCGCTTCAGGGAGGTACGCCGTATGCTGCATCGCTGGCAAGTTTGAACGTTGACGTCCTCGGTCCTAACAGCAGGGGTAAGACGTCGGCGACAGCGCGATTGAACCGAACCAAGCAATTCCCGCGCGCATCCGCAGGTCATGGGCTGCTGCTTCGTGGCTTGGACGAGCAGCGCCTCGATCGCCGGTTCGTCGTCCACGAGCGTGTTGGACCTGCTCGGCGACAGGAGCACCGGGAAGCGGACGACGCCTGGACGGGCTTGGACTCGGGCTGTCGACCACGCGCTGACCGGTGGGCCCCACTTGGACTTGGGCCTGGTCGCGGATCCACTTGCGTGCGATCTTCGCCCTCGCCAGCTGACATTGAGATAGAGGAGTCGACCGAAGAGGATGACGAGTTGAAGGCCGACTGACGGTCGCGCTTGCAATCAACGTAAGTTAGTCCTGTCATTCTATGGGCCGTTCCTGGGCTCACTTTTTGCCAGATTCATTTTGCAGACGCCGTGGTCTGGTGACGGAGATCGCGGGATCGACCGGCGCATGGCGTAAGTGCACTCTGATCTGTTGCTCGACGCTGGGTGTGGGAACTGAGTGCCTGTATGAGCAGGGCGCGGCCTTGCTTGGGGTGTATGGAAGGTCGTGACGGGGTGGATGGTGTCGGATTAGTTTAGTAGCAGTAGCCATCTGTGTAGCATCCCGCATCAGTGTCGGCTCTGACACTGGCATGCACATGAGAGCGTACCTGGTAATCATCCGCTCGCCCAGAGGAATGGTAGGGTATACGGACCGCGGCGCATCGTCGTCTTCACCGCCGTGTGCGCACGGGTTGATGGTGGCATCGGACGGCAGCGAGAAACAGATGGGGCACGTATACGGCGCAAGAGGCTCCACGTCGTCTGTTGGCACAGTGTCGAGGGAGCGCTCCGGTTGAGCTCGCACTTTCGGCGTGGTTGCGAAGAGTGTGACGACGATGTCTATGACCGCTGTTCGAGTTTTGTGACCGGCGACGAGAGTGACGGTGGGAGGCATACGATGGCGAGAGGCGTCCGGGAAGTGTAATGTGCGGAATGAGGGTTACGGGCCGGGCGAAAGACGTCTGTGCTTGGCGCGGGCGGGACACGCCTCCGGCGTCGATTTCTTCCTTGCCAGCCTGGGACGTCGCACGCTTGAGGTTCGCAGGGCCGTCCGCGTCTGGACTGACCGAGTGTTTCCGGCGAACCAGGGGAGTGTTCTGCACTCGGGCCGACGGCGCGCGCCTCTGGGCTGCGACGGAGGGCAGGAAACGTTTCCGGGGATCTGTCGTGCGGGTTGAAGTGGGAGGTCGAGACAGACGTGCCGCACTTGGCTTGGCCGCTGAAGTCGACGTCGACGGCTGGGAAGGCTTTGGTCTGGGTATCTCCGCAAGTATGTCGCCCACGTTCACACTGGGCACGCTCGTCGCCGTCTGTGCTCGATTAAAGCCGGGCCGCGTGCGGACAGAGGTCATGTTCGTCGTCGGGAGGATCGACGGTGGAGCGGACATGGCTTCCGGACCTGACTGGGGCGTCGCGGAGGGCGTAAGGGGAGCGATGGCGAAGGCTGTATATGCGACATAGCTGGGGTGTGTTTGTATGCGACGCTTGGATGCGCTGGTAGGGATGATGAAAGAGCGGAAGTACGATCGAGAGAGCGGACGAGGGTAGCAGAGAACGAAGGCGATGTGCCAGCGACAACGGAGAGAGGAAAGTGTTGGAGAGGGGTGTGCATCCAGTCGTGCAAGTCCCTGACGTCGGTGATGGCATAGACGATTTGTCCGGGCTTGGACGTCCGGCGGGTGCAGTGTGCAGGACGGCGGGAACGGGTCGGGCGGGCTTGCAGATGATGGGTGGATGAGAGAGGGCGCGGAGGGCGGAAGTGAAGCGACGTCCAAGTCTGTAAATGGGACATACTGCGCATGAGACCAGACGAGGTCCACAAGTTCAGTGAGGCATGGCACTGACTTGTGTCGAAAGTGCTCAGAGACGAGCACAGCCACAGCCGAATCCTAGCCGAGATCGTGAGCGGACGGGGGCAAGGACGGGAGGAGGCCCGCTCCAAGTGAATCGACAAGCGATGACGCACATACACTCAAGATTGGAAATTCACGTTATTGCCGTCCTGATCCACCTGTTTATTGGTTATGGGCGCCTATACCTTGTTAAACTCGACTCGCCGTCCTCGGCCCCCTCCTTGCCGTCCTCGTTGCTCTCGTCGCCCTCCGCATCCCTCTCGCTCGCTCTCCCGATGCCAAGAAGTCGATCCTGAACTCCCGCAACCTACGTACATGCTGGGCGACGCCGTAGTCCACATGCCCTCCGACCTCTGCCCGGCCTCCGCTTTCGACTGGACTCGCCGCCGGACTCTTCGTACAAGCCCTACGGCATCATCAGATTGACTGTGCACATACCAACCGCATACAGTCCACAAGTAAAAGCCCAGCAGCACCCGGCCCCGCGATGGAGGACGCCGGAGTTCATGGTGTACTACGTGGTGTTCGCGTGCGCACTGCCCTTGATGGTTTGGATACCCTATAGACTGAGCTCGGGTGAGTACCCATCTTTGGCTGTGAATACCACGACCTGAACGTATTTGCGTAGCCTCCCATCCTAATTACCCGTATTATGAGAGTGCATTATCTCCCGGTTGGCTGTTTGGTCGACCAGTGGTGAGTGCATTCCTCGTCCGGCTGTAGCTTTGGCTTGAGGAACTCAACCCTCAGATCTCTTTCGTTTATAATTGTTGTAGGACAACAGTGACAACCAATACCGGTCGTTCCGAAACGGCCTCCTCCCCCTCACCCTCCTCGCAGCCGTCTTCTTTGGCCTCAAGCAACTCCACGCTCTGCTCGCACGAAAAGCACCCTCTCTATCCAGCTCCAGTAATATGTACCGCATACCCTTCCTCGTCGCGTTCTCCACCGCGATGCTGTTTGGCCTGCACGGCGCGAGCGCGCTCAAAGTCTTCGCCATCCTCTCCCTCAACTACGCGATCGCCAAATCGTGCCAGGGCTCAAAGGCGGGTCCTGTCCTGACGTGGGTCTTCAACGCGCTCGTGCTCTACGCGAACGAGCGGAACAGGGGCCACAGGTTTGGGCAGCTCCACCCGCTGTTCGCGTTCTTGGTGCGTGTGTGGGGTCTGTGCGTGTGCGTCGCTGACCTGACTAGGTTGGGAATGGGGACGGTGTACGTAGGACGCGTGGCAGGGCGTGTATCCGAGGTGGTACATCAGCTTCAATATCACAATGCTGCGACTCGTATCGTTCAACATGGACTATTACTGGACGTGCAAGGGCGTCGGCCTTCCTGAGGTTAGTTCAGCTGCTTCCCGAGGCGTGGCGGGAGGAACTGAAGAGGCCAGCAGACATCCTTATCCGACAAGCACAGGCCGCGGGTGAACCATGGCCTGGCCACGTACTCCTGGCCACGTACTCGTATCTTAACTATATCGCTGTACGCTCTGTACCCCCCGCTATACATCGCCGGGCCCATCATGACATTCAACGACTTTATGTGGCAGGTGCGTTCATCTGTCGCGCGATCCTCCGCATCATTGCTGATTCGCATGTTCGCGGATTAGTTTCGTATTCGACTTACCGTCACCTGGCGGACAGTGCTGGGCTACCTCGGCCGCTTCGTGGCGTGCATCATGACGCTCGAGACGATTCTCCACTTCATGTACGTCGTCGCGATCAAGGACCGCAAAGCGTGGGTTGGGTACTCTGCCGCGGAGCTCTGCATGGTCGGCTTCTGGAACCTCATCGTCGTCTGGCTCAAGGTGCGCTCCGCCTCGCCCCCACCTCCCTGTCCCCTCTCCTCTTCACACACGCCCGCTGACCTCTAGCCACGCCCCGACAACTTGCAGCTCCTTGTCCCCTGGCGGTTCTTCCGCCTCTGGGCTCTCGCGGACGGCGTCGACCCTCCGGAGAATATGGGTCCGTTGCATGGCGAACAACTACTCGCCGCTTGGCTTCTGGCGCGCATGGCACCGTTCGTACAACCTCTGGATCGTACGTTACATCTACATCCCGCTGGGGGGCACGCGGGAACCTCGTGTTCACGAGCGTGCTCGTGTTTACGTTTGTGGCGCTCTGGCACGACCTGTCGTTCAAGTTGCTGGCGTGGGGGCTGGCTCGTCAGTTTATTTATTCTGCCGGAGGGTGAACGGCGCGGTATTTGGTCCCCGGGTCGAAGGTGCGCTCGGTCTCGGACTCGCTGCGTTCATTTAGGAGATTGAAGACCGTTGGCTGACCCCTGAATCGGAATAGTACGGAGACAGGCCGTGGTTCAGGCACGTCGGTGCCGTTGGCGGGGTGTGCAACGTACTTATGATGATGACCGCGAACCTGGTCGGGTTCGTCATCGGCACGGACGGGATGAAGTACATGATCGAGCAGATCGTGGGCAGCTGGCAGGGTGTGCAATTCATGCTCGTCGCGTGCGCCTGCCTGTTTGTGGGCATCCAGGTCATGTTCGAGTACCGGTGCGTCGTGTTTGGTATCGTCGCTTTGGAGCATTTCTGAACTGAGCGTGGGCAGGGAGGAAGAAGCTCGGCAGGGCATCGCTCGGCGTTGTTGAGTGCCAGCCTCGAGGGACGAAGTTGCGGCGGCGCGTAACTTATTCACTTCGGACTCCGGGCTTTTTCGCTTTGTACGGTACACCT
Source organism: Sanguinoderma infundibulare (assembly GCA_032821775.1). NCBI lineage: Eukaryota > Fungi > Basidiomycota > Agaricomycetes > Polyporales > Polyporaceae > Sanguinoderma > Sanguinoderma infundibulare. The sequence goes on along the minus strand of JAVLRN010000015.1, from coordinate 671 downwards.
TTGGCTAATTTTGGTCTGGAAATATCTATGCGTTGCTCCCCGTTTTCGTGCATTCGAAGAGGAGGGAGCGAACCCGCGCAATTACAGCTTCAGGGCGTTTAGCAGACATGGCAATACGTTGTATACATGCACTGGATTCATGTATGACGTGTGGGGAGACTGGTGCAGACAATAATCCTGTATACCTCGTCGCTAGTTGTGCGAAGGAGTCGTGAGTGGAGCGGTCGTGGGTGCGGGTCACCAGGCGGACCGCCCGCGCTCCCGAAATAATAACAGTAATACATCTCTGCTTCATACCACCACCGTCACAACCGCCACCATTCCTTTACTCTCCCGTCGCCGTCCTTCTCCCACCCCTTCCGCTCCTGGCAGCAGAAGCAACACCACCGACATGCCGCGGGGCACGAGTACGAGTACGAACGGCTGCCGGCGAGCGGCGACGAGAAGCGTCGCGAGTACCCACGCCACGAGCCGACGAGCGACGTTCCGCGAGCTCCACCGCCGCCTCGCACAGGACCCGCGGTTCAACCCCCCGCCGCCGCGTCGCCCTGGAAGCGGCTCGCGCTCATCGTCTTCTTCTTCTTCCTCTGCTACGTCGGCCTCAAGCTCCGCCTGAACGCCATCCAGCAGCTCGAGGCGAACCCGGGCGTCGTCCATGCGAACAGGTGCGT